>JAMGZE010000020.1:0-1200000 GCA_024713875.1 Morchella sp. 2016-57
AACTAACCCTAACTAACCCTAACTAACCCTAACTAACCCTAACTAACCCTAACTAACCCTAACTAACCCTAACTAACCCTAACTAACCCTAACTAACCCTAACTAACGCATGATTTTACAGTGACTTTCATCTGATATGATATGACGAGTATACATGCAGCTCTGTGATCGATGGATCGGATTGCTGACTCGGTCCCTCTCTCTCTGGTATTAGGCATTCATGATTCGACCATGCAGAGAATGCTCTGGGATTGGAGGCGAGGAATATACTGTTGGGGTAGGAAATGTCTATGCGGTGAGAGGTTTGATAGGGGTCATGTTCGATGCATGGACCTGGACTTGGTGTTGAATGATCGGGAGAAGGAGATGATGGAGTTTGAATTTCTTGGCGGCACGATCTGAAAGTCTGTTATCGTAGATTATCTTCTCAATATCGAGCGCGTGATAGGCGTGCGAGGATATTGGCCGATTGGAAACAAGCGAACTGCGGCGGCGTTCAGGGAGGGCGTGATGCGGACGGTTGATGATGATGGATGGGTTTGGTGGTTGAAATTGATGGATATGATACATGTTACTTGGGGGTTTGCGAGATACGGGAATGGTCTTTTGTTATTGGTTTATTGTTGTTTCATTTAATCTTCTGTCATATTTCGTTTCGTTATCTTTTCCTCTTGGTATATTCTTGTTTATTTTTCAAGCATTCTGCCTTGATTTTTGGGAATGGTGGGGTGGAGTGGAGGTCTGGGGCCGCTAGGAGTCGGGTCAGAGTTTACTTGGTTTTTCTCTGGTTCTCTTCTCCTTTTTCTTTGGAGGATGTACCTGTTGTTAGTCACAGTGCCGGGGTTGTCTTTCGGTATAGATTGAGTACATTCTGTTGGGTTTAGTCTTTCTTTGGGCCGATTTGTAAAGCTTCGAGCAGGGGTTGTCTCTTGCTGGGTTAATTTGTTGGTTCGGGGGCCCTCTCCTCGCATGGATGGCATTTGTTATTAGGGTGATGGCGTGCATGGGGCCGTCTTGGTGTTTTCTGTTTTCTTGGGTGTTGTAAGGCTCGGCTTTTGGGGGTTGTCATTCTAGGTTGAGTTTCTCGCAGAGCATGTGGGGTTCGTTTTGTCACATGCGTTTATAGTTGTAGTCGTGTCTTTTATCTTTCTGCTGTGGTTTCTATTGTCTTAAACAATATAAACGATGTTGCTTAACCCTAATGACACTAACGTAACTCCAGTGGCGTTATTTTGTATGTGTGTGTCGCGCTAGCGCCAGGGTATTGTATGGCGGGCGAGTCTGTGATTGCGGCGGAGTAGGTGATGGGGTTTTGAGGTTGATTTCTCGCTGAGTGGGCTTGTGGGGTTCGTTTTGTCACTGCGGTTATAGTTGTAGTCGTGTCTTAGAACTTTCACTGTTGTGGTTTCTATTGTCTGTAATACAATATAAACGATCATTCTTGCTAACTTCTAACTAAGCGCCAATATCAATCATAAGTCGTATGATAATGAACAAATGCGATATGATCTCTGAATCTTGATATCTGTGTCCAATTTGAAGATCGTCGCTGCTAATCTTGTGAGAGATGAGAGGTCTTTCGTTCTACCGTCATATCCTGTGGTAGTTGAGACTTGTTTATTAAAGTGATGATTCTGGCATATGGGAGCTTGATAAATTTGATTAGTTGAGGAAAATGGTCGTATATGACATTCTGTTTATACTCAGTTAACCACATTATAGCGGACGGGAATGTTTGTCTGAAAGTTGATTCTGAGGAATCACCATGCAGGGAAGACCGGTCTGTGAAAGATTTTGATAGTCTGTCGTACAGGGCGATATGAATGATGATGCTCAAAAGATATATGCCGTACAGGGTTATTTAGCGCAGCTGTTAGAGATTTACTACACCGTACAGGGTGATTTAACAGATTTGCTAAAGATCTATTATGCTGTACGGTCAGGGATTATAAGGAAAATAATCTGTTGGCCTGCCGCACGCTAGAGAACCGAGCTACTAACTTTTCTCATCGGTGGCGTACAACGATTCTGGTCAAAAACCAATTTTTTCCGAGTTTTGTATATAGGAATAGTTAACTCTAACCCAGGTCACACACCAGAAAGAAGGCATATAAACTTATATGTGTGTCGCGAACTGGCCTCAGGATATTGTATGGTGGGGGCGCAAGGGGTACAGGTTTGCGGGGCGGAGTAGGGGATGGGGTTTTGACAGAGTTAACTACGCCCGCCATGGATTTGGACTCCCTCCACAGTATAAAAGCGAGTGCAGAAGCAAGGAACCATTTGGGTGTGGCTGCCTAATCGCTTTCAGCCTGTGAAGCGATCGAAAAAGGATGCACTCGATACATAATCGTAGATCATCACTCTAGAATTGCGCCATGGTACATGCCTCCACATGCAAGGGCGAGACGTATTGGGAACAAGCTTGGGTGCGTGGAAATTGGGACACGTTCCTATGCGTCGAATTTGTATTTGACCTGTATTCGTCTAGCGTGGCAGTATCTTATATGTGTGTGACGCGAACTGGCTTCATGATTTGTATGGTTAGGGCGCAAGGGGTACACGATTATGGGGTGCAGTATGGGATGGGGTTTTGACTGGGTCATGGGGGTGTGTTGGATTTGTATGCGACCCGTAGTCATCCAGCGTGGCAGTATTTTGTATGTGTGCGAGGCGAACTGGCCTCACAATATTGTGTGGCGAGGGCGTAAGGGGTACGCAATTGCGAGGCGTAATAGGAGACAAGGTTTGACAGGATAAAGGAACACGGGAATGGAGCTAGCAAGTCAGAGGAACATGGGAAGGATGTTGGCAGGATAGGTATAGCATGACAGGTCATGGGCAAGCACAGGCGTGCTTGGACAATAAAGCATTTCCTTATATTTCTTTTCTACTTTTTTACCTATTTCTCTCGTCCGCTTTCATGTCGCTGGCCATAACAGTAGGCCTTTGGCCGTAGAGTATTAACCAATTGAGCATCAATTTTATACACTTTCAGATCCTGAATAGTTCGTGAAACTTGAGAAGTAACAGGACAATCCTGTTGTTGAATCCGTGCAACTCAATATTTGGGTATTGATAGACAGATAGACTATGTCCCGTTTGAAAAGGATGATCCAAATTCAGGAGAACGCCGTGTAGCATCAAGTGAATCAACACTACTACTTGTAGGGTACGGTACTGAGTGTCCATATGTAGATCCAATAGGCTATGGGAAAATTAATACTCTAGCAATCCCATGAGGAATAAACGATTACTGATGTAAACAAAAAAAAAACCATGAGGAATAAAAGATCCATCTACCTTCGTTGCCAATAACATATCTGGTTGACAATCACTCGGTTTTGAGGATCCAGCATATTCAAAAGTGGACTGATTTTCCCTCTCGAAGTGGTGTGGCTTTGGCTGGAGTAGAGGTGGTAGTAGGGTGGTAAGAGCGAGGCCTTTGATGGATTGAAGGAGAAGATAGCAAGCGTCGCTGATGAACTTGGTACTAAACACTTCGGTTAGCGGGTGTGGTGTACTTTTACTGGTGATACGCCTCACCTGTGGTAGCGATGACACTTGAGACAAAAAGGCTCGAGTACCCCAGCGCAACATGCAAAACCTCCTTTCAATCCTCTGCACTTCATCCGCATCGGTCACCCCTGCTACTAGTACGCACTTCGATGCAAAACCTCTCTAATAATGACTTGTCTAGCCTATTAACAAGATTACGTATAGTAACTGATATCATAATAGGGTTCTGCCAGACCGGGATAGGTCCCAGCGACCCAAGTGCCTTTCTTATACTATTCCACTTGACAGAACGTGAACCCACAACCCCATATGTGAGTTCAACATATTACCTCCATATAAATTTATGTCCCTACTAAACCTTGCTCCATTCATTACTCTCATATACAGCCACTCTTCAAAAGTGTTCGTGATTTATATATAAGATGGTCAGTGCTCAATGTGGCTTACAGAGTTGTATCAAAGAACTCAAATGTATCTATAGAATTATAAAAACCTGATAACAGAGAATAAAAACACCATGAAGATCTAATATTGATTTTAGCCTCCACTAAGTACTGGTGGCTTGAGATTTTGAACATTTCAATAGACAGTTAGATTACTGACTTGAGCCGGACATGTCATATTAAATCCGGAATCACGAACACTTTTGATGAGTGGCTGTATGGTACCACATTAAAATAATGACTAGCAGTCCCCGCTCAAAGGTTTCAAGATGAGTACTCTAAAATGTACTGCCAAAGCAACCCACATGAAGCGGGTTTGAGGGAACATATCAAGCAGAATATAGAAAATAAAACCCTGGTAGGCGGCGCCTAAACACTAGTGAGGATAGGCGGTACTATTATAGTTGAAACGCACAAGAATGCGCGGGGCGGGGAGAAAACGGCAAAACCCCTTAGCGTTCTGCTTTATATGAAGTCTGATCTCCTTCCCTTGGGTTTCTATATATAATACAGTTACCTGCATACTGGACCAGGCTATATAACACCAGTAATGATAAGCTTTGCCCACAATTCGCCAAATCAACGACAGGAACAACAGAGTGGAACAGTATTCATTGAGTTACATGTAGCTTACGGCTAACCCAAGCCTCATCCACCTTTCTGTTGTTGCATCACCCTTTCTCCCTCAGAAGCGTCCTTAATCTCTCCAGAAGCGGTCACTTGGCAGATTTCGATCTATCTCTCTCCGTCTCAGCTCTTAGTTTTTCCGCTTCAGCTCTAAATTTCTCCGCCTCAGCTCTAAACATTTCTGCCTGAGCCCTAAGCTTCTCCGACTCCGCAGTTACTTTTAGAGTCTCAGCCCGCAACCTTTCCGCCTCAGCCCTGAGCCTCTCCGGCTCTGCCCTCGCTTTCTCCGTCTCAGCATCGATCTTGTCGGCCTCGGCTAGGAACCTCTCCGCCTCCGCTCGGAGCCTCAGTGTCTTTGCTGTCACATTGCCAGCGACCGGGGCCTGTGTGTTTGTACCCACATTGACCCTCTCGTGCCTGAACCTCTCTGCCTCCGCCGCCCTAAACCTCTGCTCATCCTCCACTCTCAGCCTCTCCTCCTCCTCCGCTGCGGCCCTCAATATCTGTTCCTCCTCCGCTTCCAACCTCTCCGTCTCCTCAATCGCGGCCCTCAAGATCTTTTCATCCTCCGCTCTCAACCTCTCCTCCTCCTCCGCTGCGGCCCTCAATATCTGTTCATCCTCCGCTATCAACCTCTCCGTCTCCTCCGCCGCCACAACATTGTCCCCGCGGCGGGCCTCTCCGCCTGGCGTGCCTGGCCTTGACCTTGGGTCGAAGAAGAGGTCAATGGGAATGTCCTCGGTGGTGCCGGACGTAGGTACCACTACCATGTCTAGAGATCGCCCCCGCCCCTCATTCGATGAGCCCTCTGATGGTGGTGCGGGAGATTGGACGTGGGGCAAGGGATGTGGGCTTTCCTGCTGCGACTGGACAGAGTCATTGGGTTTGGGTTTGGATTTGGGGGGTTTTGGCATTGAAGTTTGATTTCGTTCCCGATCGCTCGCTGATAGATACCTCAAGAATAGTTGTGTATTGACACTCAGTGACTCGATGGTTTAGGGAATTATAAATTGAAGTTCGCGGTTCTCTGGGGGATGGGAGTGGGGATCAGGAGAACCCCGAGTCTCCTTATATGCAGCAATCCTTTCCGTTAAGATTTGCGACCGAGTTTATAGTCTGAGGAGACTGCGCCAAGAATGACGGGAATCACGTTTACTAGTCCCGATCATGTTTAGCCTCTTCCGGCATATCACTTTTCTGCCCAAAATACGACCTGTCACTTTTAGACAAGATTAGATGAGCTTAGACGAGCCAAAGACCTCCAGACGGGCTTCAAGCCGACATCGATAGGGAAGGGGGGTGGGATCCAGCGCCTCCGGGTATGTATTTATCATGGAGGAGGGGGAGGAGGAGGATAGGAGTAAGAGCGCTGTTTTTGACCTTCCCCGTAATCGAAATATGGGTTTATGCCATGCCGGGGGGGTTCTGTGCCTATGGGAATCGGAGATAATGACAGCCTAGATGCTGCTAGGTACATAAATTAATTTGATATAGACTGGTCTACTTGATCCTCAACGCGACCTCCAGCACCCACGCCCTCTTCCCCGCCGCTCATCATATTACCATCCCCACCCTTGTAATCTTACTTGACGCTTCCGCAGCGCATAGACGTACTACCGCAAAATCACAGTTCGTTCGGACAGTTACCAAGAGGACAATTTTGCAGAGGAGCTGAAAAGTATCATCCCTTAAAGGAAGAGATCAGAGCCTTTTACAACCAACACCGCTCTTGGCAACCTTCCGAACGAACTGAGATTTTGCAGTATGGCAGTCCGATCTCGATCTCCCTCGACACGCATCTCCAGCACATTCATCTTCACTCCCCGTACCTCCCAGTTCATTTACAAGGTTCTGGGACAAAGTGAATGAACTAAAAGTGGTGTTGACAGGTGAGAATCTGCTCACTCACTTTATCCAAGAACCTTGTACCAATCTTATAGCTACCCCACCTGCCCCTTGCTTCCCCTCTTCCGTCCCCCCCCACCACCACCGGCGACAACGCGGCCGTCACCAACAACAACAGCTCCTCCTAACCCCCCATATATACACGTCTACCAGCATAAGAACCAGGAGATGCGAGTGACAAAGTCAAGGATTATTTTTATGGAGTGGCAACGTTCTGCCATACAAATAATCCTTTCGCATTTCCTGGTTCTTACCCTGGTAGACGAGTATATCGCGCACGCAGATGTACGCCTACCTAATTGCCTTGGCCGGCGCCTTCTCCTAACTAGTCACAAGCACCCCTGCACCCCTGCCACACCCTGCTCACGCCACGCTCACGCCAAGCGCACGAAGGGCAGAAAAGACCGCTGGTAAGCGCCATCAGGAGGGGGGGGGGGTTGTAGGGGCTGAGGCGGCGGCGAATGAACATGATCAAGACAATATACCGGAGTCTGCTGCACCCGAGCCCTTCCAGGACTTACCACAGTCCTGCTTAGAATCATATCGGGGCCCTCCTCAGCCCCCCCACCGCTGGAACCTACAATTACCGCCAAAGGAGACACCGGTTATGGTTCCTTTGATGTGGAGGATAGGGGAAGGGGGGGGCGGGTGAGCGTGGGTGAGGGGGAATATGCAGATGAAGTTGGACGTTTACTTTTCCCTGTCCCCCGCTTTCTGGTGGATCAATAAGTTGTGTTTGGTAGTGGATGCGGATCGGTAAACTTGGCCCCTGCCTGTCATTGCTCATTCCATCTCTTTCTTTCTCTATCAACCCGCCCCACATTAACCTCACCCACCGACACCTTCCAAGCCCCCATAGTCACACCCGGCTGATCTACCAGATCCCTCTTCAAGTTTCCACAACAAACCCCACTCCAGTCTCGACCCCTCACATCTTTGCGAGTACAGACAGCGCTCTCACGATACAAAACAGCGTAGTGTATCGATCTTGTATATGCATACACAGCACACAACATGCTAGATCCACAGTCCCCTCCACTCCTTTTTGCTCACTAACCTAGAGCTGTTCTCGTGAGGGGTGTGTCTCTGTTCCGGCGGAGGGGAAGTCGTCTAATCTAACAGGAGTGCCAGAAATTAACCCTAGCCCATGCAGCGTGTAATTAAAAACTGATTCAACACAAAGTGAATAGATGGTCTATATGTGGGGAGATAATCGACCTGTGCCGGTAACAAGTCGGTACTCATCAGCAAGGGCAGATTATATATACATAGGTTGTTAAAACAGCACCAATCTCACCCTGATCGATGCAGAACATTGAACGTCTCGTGCGACCGGCGGGTAATGAATAAGAAAGCAGTACTAAGACGAATCAAGACTATGCGAATCAACATCGGGTTAACCTTCATAGAAATTGAGCATGAGAGGGGTCGGTATTCGCATTGTCGGAACCAAGGTGAGTATCTGATAGTGTAATTTAATAATATTTAAAGGGTTGAAGGGTCGGGAGGTCGAGGTATAGCGCCGCGCTAAGTACCGACCCAGGTCTATCACTATTTCCGGCATTATGCCAGAGGCAAGGGGCCGCCGCACCCAAAGACAGCGAGCTCCACCACAGTTAAAAATAGGGGGAGTCGAATGGCTCGAGTAACTTTTTAAGACAAACAAACAGTGTTATTTAACATCATTCTAGTCTCGTTCTCCTTCTCTGTCGCCGACACTCCAGTGTATGTTTTAATTTACCTATGTCATCTACAATTGGTCCTCCCATCCCCCTGCTATAGAGCATCTCAATTCTGACTCTTCTTACATCACGTCGCTTGTCCAGTCCATTTGATCATTACCCACCTGATCATGGGTACATCCCTCATTCATATATGTGCGGTGCCCGATCCTCACCTCACTCATAGTCTCCAACCACACCCCACTTGTTTGGTCGCTTTCTTCATCCATCGCTGCCCTCAGCTTGCTCTGTTTCAACTCTAGAGTATCTATGCGTTTCTTTGCTTCCTCTAGCTTCAACTCATAGTCGCGCTTCATTCTCCCAATTTTCTCATTTGCTTCACCTAACTCCGTCTCCACTTTCTTCCCACTTTGCTCCTTCTCACGTAACTGTCTCTCCCTCTCTTCGTGCTCACGCTTGATCTTACTAATCTCTTCTCTTTCTGTAACTATTGCCCTTTCCCGTTCTTCCTTCTCACGTAGCTGACTCTCCATCTCTGTCATCACTGCCTGTATCTCGCCCTCCCTCTCCTCGTGCTCCCGTTTGATCTTGGTAATCTCTTCTTCTTTTTCTTTAATCAACGCTCTTTCGCGCTCTTCCTTTTGTTGTACTAGGCCCTTTGCTGCTTCCAGCTGCACCCTCACTTTCTTCCCCCTTTCCTCCTTCTCACATAGCTTTCTCTCCATCTCTGTCATCGCTGCCCATATCTCGCCCTCCCTCTCCTCGTGCTCCCGTTTGATCTTGGTGATCTCTTCTTCTTTTTCTTTAATCAATTCCCCTTCGCGCTCCTCTTTTTGTTGTACTAGGCTCTTTGCTGCCTCCAACTGCACCCTCACTTCCTTCCCGCTTTCCTCCTTCTCACATAGCTTTCTCTCCATCTCTGTCATCGCTGTCAGTATCTCGCCCTCCCTCTCCTGGTGCTTCCGTTTGATCTTGGTAATCTCTTCTTCTTTTTCTTTAATCAATGCTCTTTCGCGCTCCTCCTTTTGTTGTGCCTGGCTCTTTGCTGCTTCCAACTGCATCCTCACTTTCTTCCCGCTTTCTTCCTTCTCGTATAGCTTTCTCTCCATTTCTATCAACGCTGTCTGTATCTGGCCCTCCCAGTCCCCGTGCTCCCGTTTGATCCCGGTAGTCGCTTCTTCTCTTTCTTTAATCAATGCTCTTTCGCGCTCCTCCTTTTGTTGTACCTGGCTCTTTGCTGTTTCCAACTGCACCCTCACTTTCTTCTCGCTCTCCTCCTTCTCACGTAGCTGACTCCCCATCTCCTGTAGCTTGATGTCCAACGCCTTGCGCTCGCTCTCCATCATCTTAACATCCTTCTCCGCAGAAAAGATCCTATCGCGTAGCGCCACCCTGGCTTGCAAAAATTGAATGTCTTTCCGCTCTCCTAAAGCGAGAAGGTTTGATTTGTCTCCCTCTAAACCCATATTCTTCTGCCGCTCATCAAGGAGCTCTCTCAGCATTCTCTTATTCTTCTCCTGCTCACCAAGCAACTCTCTCTCCATTTTCCTACTCTTTTGCTGCTCATTAAGGAGAGCTATTCCCAAAGATCCCACCCTGGATCTTTCATAGTCGATCGTATTCATTAGGCACGGGATAGCCTCTGCATCGCTCAGCACCCGGAGCCCCTCAAACGCCCCAGCCAGGCACGCCGTTCCTCCACAACCACCACAGCCGTTATCGTCCGTTTCCGTCGTTTCTCCTTGGCCAATCGCAGTCGGGTGGTGTCCTCTGTTGTTTCTTGTGTCATTCTGCTGATCGTGCGAGTTTGATGCTCCTACCGACCTCGGTTGGTTCTCGGGGATATGGGGAGAGGGCTTTGACGCTCCGGTGACTGGGGTTTGGCGGGGGCCGGGGCCGTGGCTTTGTGCGGCCCCGTTTGACTGCTCCTGAGGGCTCTGCTCTCCTTCCTTCTTCGTTGTCGGTGGCTGGGAGCTCTGACCCTGTGCACCGACTGCCAGCCTCGGTAGGTTCTCGGAAACAACGGGAGGGGAATTTGACTCTCCGGCGACTGATGCTTGCTGGGGGCCACAGTCGTGGTTTTGTTCGGCCCTGTTTGGTTGTTTCTGAGTGCTCTGCTCTCCTTCCTGATTTATTGGTTGTTGCTGGGAGCTCTGGGCCTGCGAGCCGACGACCGATCCCCCACGATGTTTTCTTCGGTTTCGACGACGGCTCATGATAGTTATATGCGGTGCGATAGATGGTATGGGTTGTAGTGGTGCTGCTCGTGGTCATGGTAATCGTGCCGGAGACGGATATATACTCCCGGTTGGGGCCTGGCAGATTAGGCATCCCATGTTATGCGGCAGGATGCAAGGTGACAAAGCATGCTAAGTTGCCCTACTCGCGCGGCCGGTCTGGAGCCAAGCCTTTGCAGCATTCAGACCAATTGCCTTTTGTTCTGAGCTATGGTGCGGCGCTCTTTGAAGGTGACACAAATTGCATCGTTTATAAGTAACTTTAAAACCAGACAAGATATCAAGAATCTATGTAGCCAAATTGTAGGTATAGGTATGGCAGAGGCTTTCGCCTCATAGATTTCTGATATCTTGCCTTGTTGAAAAGTTATAAGCAGCGCCATTTACCTATTTTTGTATGTAAATAGCGCCAAGACTCGGTGAAGTGGAACAGTTAATACCCATTTATACCCCTACATTACAGGATTGCAGCAAACCTTAAGACGCACCGCGCCATATTTCGATTAGGCAGCGGGAGTACTCGTGCGGCCGGTTTGAAGCGCCCTAACGGACTGTCGTAGTCCAACAGTTTCAGCTTTTACAACCTTCAGAGCAATGCAATTTTCGTGCTTGTCTGAATGGCTTAAATCAGGCAGCACGAGTACCGGGTGTCAAGGGTAACTCTGGCTGGATGTCAGGTCCCAGCGACGAACGCTCGCTATCCGCTGATGGTCGTGAGTGGGGTACTCCCTGGAGTGACGTTAACAGGTGGGGATTAGGTCCACAATGTTTCCAACGGTTATTCTGTTTACCGGCTGAACTGTTTTTCTAGGACCGTTTAAGAAAATAGTTGAGTTCAATTCTTTCGGTTCGGTTCGGCTTCGGGCTTTGGCAAAACTAATTTTGTATGCACCTAGAACTCCCCAATTCAAAAGCGTAAACTCTCTCTAACCCATTTCCCGACTCATTTCCTGGCTCTACTAGAGTGAGGTGAATGGTGCCTAATCCTGACCCTAACCCTGAACACCTTTGGTGTAGAGTCCCTGCCAAGACCTCAGACCCTTTCTGTGGTATAAACTGGTACTTATTCGGTCGATTCAGTTGCAGGCTATTTTTATTCAGTTTAGCTCAGTTCGGTGCATTTTTGCTGAAATACAAACCGGTTACAACCATTAGAAGCACTAGAGTAACGGTATTCGCATCCGCAATGTGCTGCAGGTTGCGTCTGAGTCTACGTCCGCATATAGTCCATATAAATTAAGTGAGCCTACCACCACCACCCTATTACACGGTTATGTCCTAACGTACCTAAGGGTACTAGAGGGAAACGTTTCCAACAGTATGGTTGGGATTGGTAATAAGGATTCTTAGTTAGGGTTAATAATCAACTATCTGATAGACAGTCAGTCCGAATGGCGACGAGACACTCAAAGCCCTTCTAGTAACCGTGATATGGTGCGGCGCGTCTTAAACGTGACACGCCGGTATCTCAGTTGGAACAATCTTAGCCACTCTGGTTGCTTATGAACCATAAGAGCCTTAGATTCCCGCCATGCTATGGCCGGAAACTGAATCTTGGCTGCAACCCTGTGATGTAGGGGTATAAATGTCTATAATAATAGCTAAATGCCATCCTTTATAACCTTACGACCGGACAAAATATCCAAAATCTCACACAGAAAGCTCTTCACACTAGCTATATGTACAACTTGCTGTGTTAGATTTTTGACATCTTGTTTTGTTGAAAAGTTATAAGCTATGCAATTTATGTCGCCTTTAAGGTACGCGGCACCATATAATCAGCGCAATAAATTGAAATAATGATACAAACTGTCACGCATGCTGGAAACTAAAACTCGGACTTAATAAGCGTTAGATTCATCACGTTGCCATAAAGGGCTTAAGTGTCTCGGTTTGTAATTTGAACTGACCATCTATGAGATATTAATTTATCTACACAAGCTAAGGAGAACCCCAATCAAGTCCGCGCTAAACCACGACCTCAAGCCCTCCACACCGCCATCCTTTGGCCAAAAGACGACGCCTCTTGGTCAAAAGGCGTACCTGCTGCGCCGGGGCAAGGGACTACAGGTAAGGAATTGGTTTGGGGCGTCTGGTGCGCCTGCTGCGCCTGGGCGCATCAAGGCGAGACCAAATCCTTTGCTGATGCAAGGGAAGGAGACGAGGGGTCCTTCCTATTTTCTTCCTGATTTATCCTCCTTGTTTAAAGACAACTAATAGTGCAATGTGTCGCCTCCCCATTAATTACTGTATTCTTTTTCACGTCTCCTAGTTCTTCCCCCGTACGACAGCAGGAGTCGGATAGCCTTCGGGCTGCATAGATGTATGAGGTATCAATCAATCAACCGCAGGAGTCGGAGGATGGTGGTAGGGTTAGGGTTATCCTCTGCTGTATAATAATTACTTAAACGAAGATTTCTCT
Source organism: Morchella sp. 2016-57 (assembly GCA_024713875.1). Taxonomy (NCBI): domain Eukaryota; kingdom Fungi; phylum Ascomycota; class Pezizomycetes; order Pezizales; family Morchellaceae; genus Morchella; species Morchella sp. 2016-57. The sequence continues at coordinate 12,836 of JAMGZE010000020.1, forward strand.
CGCAATTGGTGTGTTATAGGCTACAATCTATGAATCTATTATGTAGAGTACTGAAATACAATATTTGGGGTATTGACTAAGCTCGCCACATCAAAGTAGGTACTGAGCAGCCGGAAGCCTTAGGCTTCGCTAAAGGTCCCGCAAATTGGGGATTGTGAAAGGTCTAGCTGGGAACAGAACTGGACCAAAACAAGAGCAGGTTGATGAATGTTGCTGCGCACACAGCCAGACCCTTACGCCAGCCGCGCACCCTGGCGCTCGGTTGGAGGTAGCTAGATTTTAATTCGACCACCGCTGTGGTCGCAGGCGGCCTGCCGGTAGGTCATGTCTCATGTTTACCACTACACTACATTGTAATTGTTTCAATAGCAAGAAATACTCTTGAGAACCAGCTAGTGATGTATGTATATACACTGCAAGCCTCAATTGTGGGTACGGACCCACCTCTACACACCCGAAATGGGGAACTTACTCATCAGCGTTATCCAGAGGATAACTGCCCACCCCAATTGCTGAAAATTCCCTGGGTGGGTAACCAGAGTGAGGAACGCCCGCCCAGAGGTATCGTTCTTGCTTGGAGCATCTTTTTGCAGAGCTATGGTATAAGATATGGTGTACGTGTGGAGAGACCTCAAAGCTACTACGGCGGCATTTACACCACAACCTACCCCGATAATGAATAAACGTAGTTTGATTGCGTAAGAGTTAATTCGAGTAAATAAGAAATGACGCAGACAGGCAATAGAAGCTTCGAGAACCAGAAAACAAGTTTCAAGAGAGAACTAGCTAAATCCGACACCAGCAGAGAGGATTCACATCTACCTGAAAGCGTAATCCCTAGAGACATAAAACTCAAGCCTGTGTGTCCACCCCTCGTCTCCAGTTCCAGTACCTATGTGCCGCCCTAACTCGAACTTACCCCGCACAGGGCCTCCAATACTACCAAAAGAGACCATCATTCTCCCCGGGCCCGGTTGGTCCCAAACAAAAAATGTACACTTCAGGGTCCAGCCGGTCACAGGAGAGTTCCAAGAAGCCCAGATCCTTTCAGGACCCTTTGCTTTGTAGATATATAGCTGACGCATTTGTTGACCTGGGAGGATCCTCTCCGGTACGCCAATCGTGAACCGGTTAACCCACCCATAGGAATCCAAGGACTTCCAGGAAACCATATCGCGGCGTGGACTCACATACCCGGCGATAACAAGCGTTCTATAGGGCTGCTACCGTCCCGTGTTAGTAATCAACATGGAAATAAGGGTGCAGGGCTAGTACATGAGTACTACGTACCATCATAGATTCAATGCTTTCCATCGCCCCTAGCGTGATATCCACTTCTAGGTGGTTGCCCATGTCCGTGGGTGATTCCAGTTCCTGAGTTGTGCGTGGGCTGGTGATTTCATCAGCTAGAGGCGAGAAATCTTCATCCCCAGTGTGGGTTGTGATGCTCGTGACAGTATCTTCCCCCGAGGCCGTACCTCCACCGGCAGTTTCAGCTGTGCTTGACATCTTCTGGGAGTTTGATCTCTGTGAACAGGTCAGGAGAGTAGCAGGTAGGGCGCAAGTGGGACAGTGGGAAGAGCACCCACCTTCGTGTAGTGACTCGACAGTAGACTTCTAACTTAACAAACCGTAGCTTTTAGGACTTCCAAGGGGGCGTCCAACTTGCTATCAGGTGAATGTGAACGCTGGAGAAACCTCTTGAGGGGGGCCTGGCAACCGACCCCTCTATTTAACAATGAAGCGGGGAAGATTCGGATCCAATGCGCTGGCGTCGTGCGAGAGGGCTTACGGGGCTACGTTGCCAACCGGTTACACTAGTTCAGGGTGATCTCCCATTATTGCGATTTGCAGGTCAGTGTCTTAGACGTAAAGATAGGTGTTGGATATGTTCCCACTCACCAGGTGCCTCACCAAATACAACCCCTACACCAACACGAGGACAATATCCAGGATGGCCTCTTCTGTCCCCCTCGACAGCTGTCCTAGAAATTGCAATGGCTCCGATAATCGGAGTCAAGGCTCTTTAGTGTTTTCCTCCCGGAGCCAGCGAAATAATTAGTTGAAGTGGTGTGTATGTATCATGTTAACAGGTTGTCAAACTCACCCTCTATTACAACGTAGCGCGTTCCATCGCCTGGTAGGCTGAAACATGCTCAGAATCCGGTGCAGTGCATATTCTACAAACCAGACTTGCTATATAGGGTAATGATAGAACCAAGATCCCAACAGATACCCCCGCCTCCACGGTATTTTTTTGGCGCAATGTTGCCAAGGCTAAAGTGCACCAGATTCTGAGCATGTCTCGGCCTGCCAGGCGATAACCCATTGGAGCATAATCAAGTGCGGGGTAGCATCTACCTAATAGTAAGGCTTTGTGACTACATTGGCCCGATTTGTCATGAAACCTCGATAGGTGAGCCTAAACCAAAAATACATACATACTCTTTAGTTTTCTAACCTTTCCGAACTGTACTGGGTCTGCATACCGTTTACGCCCATAGTCAGACCTAGTCTAGTTCGGAAACACGAGTAGACTGCCGGTCAGAATTACAGCGAGACACCCAAACAAACACTTCACGGAAATCGCCGCAACCTCACATCAAGCTATAGTTGAAGACAAGCTATAGCTTAAGCCTCAAGTGGTTCTTTTAATACTGAGAAACAGAAAAGAACCGTCACAAATCAAGACCCACCTAGGCATGCTGCAAAGGCAGATCAGCCAAAAACAAAAACAAAGCTGACCAAAGCGCGGATAGAAGACCGCCCTCATTGCCAAAGAGCATCGTGGGTATCCATGATCTCAAGGGAACCTTGCAGCGCACACCTGATCATCTTGATGCCCCTGCATATGGCTTGTGTGACCGCGGATCTTAGAGAGTTCCGCACCCGCAGCTTCATGCAGGTATGGTGCGGCGCGGCCTAAAGGTGACAAAAGCTGCATCGCTTACAACTTTTCAACAAGGCAAGATATTAAAAATCTAACACACAAGATTGTGTTATGTAAATACCTGGGGAATACTGATACCTCCCCCCCCCCCACGCCATAGGGTTTCCCTGCATGCGACATTCTTGTTCCTTAAACAATGAAATTATGAGATAAAAAAAAAAAAAACTGATACCTCCCCCCCCCTCCCCAGCCCGCTTCGTCATAACGAGGCCCTAATAAGATACCAGCACGATATTTCGTATCCGAACATATGTAGCTTCCAGGCCCACCTTTTCCAACTGACCAAGCCTCCCCCCATCTAACGTACGGGCTGTTGGTACTATCGTCGGTGTTGTGTTTCTGAGCCACCGTAGTACCGATGACCACACCACGCAAACACCACGATTGCCGACCGAGCCATCCATTATCATTAATACCAACAGTTTCACACCGGTGGTAAAATTCCTGCCACCGGTGGACAATGTTCATAAATACTAGCATTATATAGCCCCTTTTAGCGAAATGGTCTGTGCTATTAACCATTTTGAGGTATAAATGCTGGTACTATTTTCACCACCGGTGGTAAAATCACTTTTGATACGTTTACCGCACCATACTAGGATAACCTAGGGGACTTAAACGAGCTTTCATTTTTTTAAATTAATAAATATTATTAATTTATTATTTATTATTATATGTACTACTGTATCTACCTATATCTTTGTCTATATACAGGCTGTGGAGAAAATCAATAAACATCATAGATATAACTTGAGCTTACCTTGATAAATGTATTGATGATTGAGGTGTTAAAGGGCACTTGGACATAGGATATAAAGGGACAGGGCAAAAAGGTGGCCTTATATAGCTAATAAGTTGGAAGTAATTAGGGTTCCTGGCCAAGACTCTGAATGAAAATAGTTGGTTCCTGGCGACAACTTCTTCAAGTTTTTAGTCACTTAGCAAATTAAGTCATTTATATAGAATATGAGTCATTTAGTGGAGCAAGGGTCATTTATATAATTGTGGGGGTGTGAGAATAAGTGTCATTTAGCGGAACGAGAGTGACTTAGTGGAGTCGTTTAGTAAGTGTATGTTAATTAGTGAAAAACGACAAGGTTATTTAGCGAATTGACCTAGTCATCAAAGGTAGTCCTCTAGAGTCTGCATAGCAAACTCTCTCCATCAATACCTCTATCCCTTCGTCTGGCAAAATGTTGCTGACCCCCAAGGAGCGGATCCATATCAAATAATAGATCTCCCATATAAAATTAACTCCCCTATTATAGGGGGAACAGCATTGCTAGAGTAGACTACTAGTGTTTACTACAACTACGCCCCCGTTTAACGCGGTGTCGGGTACGGCACGGAGCGAGGCCACACCCACTGTAGGCACCCCTCCCCTAGCCCTCGACGCAACCTATGACGCCTCAACATGCCGTCCCAAACTTTGTACAGTGAATCCAGAATGTCACTCGTGCCAAGACCCGCGGCAGGGCCACTGTACCGGTAACGACCCACCCCTCGTTCCATTTCAAAAGGTAGTAGAGCGATCTACATGGGTCCAACTCTGCCCACAGTTTACAACTACTACCCTACCCAATATGAAATAACACAAAACTAGATCGTTTGAACATACTACGATGTTGAAACATCGCTAGATTTATTATGAATAAGAGATATTTGGCCGCAACCCAGCGTGATGCAGTGTTGACAGCACGGGCCTTAAATAACTACAAATTTACTAATTCATCTAAGCATGCAAAGGAAGGTGGCTTTCCTTCACCCTTAGTTGGGTTTGTTATAGTAGGGTTGATATCACATCGCTTCCTATGGCTCCCTAGTTAGCTAATTGAGTTTACAAGGCCTTTGAAGTGGTTTAGTAGCCGGTCTAACAGATGGGATCACTAGTACAACGTGATAGGCGGGTGATATGCCCTAACCGCGCAATCCGCACTTCTAAAGTACCATAGAGCATCACGAGACATTGTAAGCCTTGTTTCAAACGGACCACCTTTGATGCGCTGTGAGACCATTGTGCCCATGTAATGTCGTTCGTTTCGTGCTAGAGGCGAACAGGTGCGCTCCGTGTAGGTCTGTGGAGGCGTGGCACTGTCATGCGATACCGCAATGTTCTGAAGTCTGGCACCCGAAACACGAAGCACGTCATGCATGTATGATTTATAATAATGATATAAAGTACGTTACGATCTATCACTTAAGTCGCGGTTCAAGAATATATGACGGAATACCATTGACCGTGGTTACATTTATGCTGTCCCGCTGGCCCCTGGTAAACTTCCCATTGATTAGTTGCGAATAGTTAGTTGACTGATAACCCATTACTGCGGGGCGTGGAATCTTTGGTATTCCTTGAATAGGGACTTGCGTACCACCGAGTCAGGCCGCTGTGGGTTAGTGTAGGGAGTTCAGGTCGGTGACGGCTTGTGCTGTTGTGTTTCCGTGATGGCGGCTGTGTTGGCTTGAATTGAACTCCGGTGCTTTGGTGTGGTTCTGGGGCTATGTATGGTAATAGGAGGAGTACAAGCTGTTATCTGTTTTATAGTATGATCGAGCTGAATACTCACGTAGAAATTACCCAATTCCGCACAAGGTGGTGCCCACGCAGAGTGCCGGTGTACGGAATCTAAAGGAGACTACCCACTTACAGTGTGGGGTGCATGTATGTTCCGGACTATGCTTGTGCTTCAGCTGGGGTAGAGTCTCTTAAATACGCTGATTAGATTAGACCAGCTTACCCATCAACGAGCACGGCCCATCAGCGAGCATTGCCTGCTATTTTTCCCGTTGCAACGGATGCTACCCACCAAATTTTGGGTGCACGTTGAGGGGCCGCGCTCCGTGATGGGCAAGCTGGTCTACTCGTAGTTTTCTAACGTTTCCGAACTGGACTGGGTCTGCATACCACCAAAATCTGGTTGCCAAGCACGATTTACGCCCATATGCAGATCCAGTCCAGTTCGGAAACGTTAGAAAACTACGAGTATATTAAATCACTAATTTCATAGCCGGGACTAGGTACATATGCACTTAGTAGGGTATATCGGTTGCGCTTAACAGTTGATTCTACCGACAGAGCCAATCAGGAATAAGTGTCACCTACTTCCTCAGCACAAAAGGTTAAGTCTAAGTAACAGGATATGCGATGTGAGAAATATTGGATCCTACCTAAACATCAGAAAGTGTTTTTACGAGTCGCAAATGCGCCTACTGGCTCTTCATCCGATTGGTTAGCGCCTCCACCGCCGTCTTGCCCGGCCCCGACCCCGCTCCCTCATCGACGGCTTGAACTACGCTTAATCACTAGCTGTATGAGTGTAAAACACATTTACATAACTTCCTCGCGAATTACCTACCGGTCGTATGCGAGTTCAGCGCAACTTCATATCTCATACCGTACAGAAAGGTACCCTTGGTGTTGTTTGGCTATGTGTAGTGCGGCGCGTCTTAAAGATGACATGCCGGTATCTCATCTGGAACAATCTTAGCCATTCCAGCTGCTTGTGAATCAATGAGGGCCTTCGATTCCACTCATTTTACGGCTGAAAACTAAATGTTTTGCGATGTAGGGGTATCCCTTAAGCTGTCGATGCTGACCCCTATCTGATAGACGGTCAGTCCGAATGGCAACGAGACACTTAAACCCTTTCTAGTAACCGTGATATAAAAAGTGCACAGAATTGAAAAAGTGTCACAAACTGTCACGCATGCTGGAAACTACAAATCGCACTTATTGAGCGTTAGATTCATCACGTTGCCATAAAGGGTTTAAGTGTCTCGGGTTGTAATTTGGACTGACCGTCTATCAGATACTATAGGGCCAGGATTTGTATGGGAAGTCAGTTAATTTGATAAGGGAGGTAACAAGATCTATTAACAAAGCCACCAAACTTTGCTTTTTGCTGGAGGTCAGCATTTACTGTTCCACTTCATCGAGTCTTGGCGCTTTTTACATACAAAAACAGGCAAATCCAATCTCTTCTAGGAATTTTAGCAAGACAAGGGAGGTATTAAGGATCTGTGAAATTAAAATCTCTATCATATCTATATCTACAATTTGATTTCACAAATTTTCGATATCAACCCTGGTTAGCTGCGCCGCGCCATATGCACAATCAGTTGTGTTTAGAAGCACATTCGCAAGTAAAGTCGGCTACCTATTCTGGTGATCCGTTGGGATCTCTTGGCGTTTCGCGGTTGACCTCTACGGACCGAGGCCAAGAGTGGACTCCACTACTAGCTTGAAGACCTCGTCCGCCATTACGCAGGGACTACTGATGTCCCCGCGACCGTAAGCGAGTGTATGCAATATCCGCCCAGTTCACAAACGTCAGGACCATGGGACGGAATCGTCAAATCGCGCAGTGTCAACTTAGAGCTGAAGCCCGCAGTTGGTTCAATCAGAGTAGCGAGGATGGTATCGGCGCCCCAATTCCCCCACCAGAAAATGTTCATTCAGAGCTGAACCCATATGCGCAATGACGGAACGTCCTCACTCTAAATGATCTGTAGGGCGATGATCATCTCTTTTGTTGGTAGGTGGGCCAAGCTATGGGGCCATCATAGCAACTGTGAGACCTAACCAATAGAGCGCTTTGGTAAATATTACACTTTCTCTATCCTCTCAAAAACCGGCCGTCAAGAGCCACTCTTGCGAGCTCATCACCCACCGATCGCAGTACCTACTTAAGTGTCTCTTGGCCGCAGTTTAGCTACTGCTTCTTTGCGTAAATTCCTAGACACAAAGTGATGCACACTCGACGATTTATCAACCAACAGATCTTTACATGCCAGATAAGGTTGTTTCCAGGTTAATGTGAGCATTCAGAGTATTTTGTGACCAGGAGCTAAAGCAAGCAGTCCGTTATAAATTCTTTTCTGTGACCTTTACCACTCATTGTTCCTACCTTGAAGTGACTTCCTCCCTATGAAGCAAACATTTAGTATCCAAATATACTACGTAATTTTTAGTGAGGTAATATATACTCGAAATTGACCAGCAAATACTTAAGTGTTTTTTGTTGAGGTATATTGGTATATTTAGGCGATGTCAAGCCAAAAATGTGCACTATTTTCTAATACCCTGGGTACATACTGCAATATAGTATGTCTCGAAAGTACCAAGAACATCTAAAACGTTTAGAGGAGGGAGTTCCCGTTGTGTGACTCATGGGAGGACTCGATTCGTTTTCGACCCAACTGTTTTGCAGAAAGTCAAAGTGGGTTCCGGAGCAGCTAACTGACCCCAAACAGCTGACTAAAACCAATCTAATGTTCTGGTCTAGCGAGTATCCAAGGCTTCCACTGTTTCATCAAATACAAATACAAGACCGCGCACTCTGCGTTTGGGATTGGTATCATTAGGGTTAGGGTTAGGATTGTGTTCGTGCTTAAAATCCGTACCCCAAACACATAAAGGAAGACATAGATATTCTGTAATGAGGGGGATTATCGCGGGTCTCGTAACCTGAGGAAATTCCCCAAAAGGCTAATACACAAGATCAGTAGTTATAACTTAGACTTGGGAAGTGTTTTCTGTTGCGATCAACCTTCAGCTGTGTAAACTCATAACTATGTTCTTTATATCTTGTATGGCCCTGGATTGGTAGCCATCACTGTATAAACTCATAACATCTTGATTGAGTTGAGCTCTCGCGGACTCCCCCATGGCTAGAAATGCACCAACCGATGCATGACCCATGTAGTGTGACCCGTAATTGCATCACATAATACATGAACAGTCCTAGAATCCACGAAGCGGCCCTCTTGAGATGATATTTCACTGTGAGTGCTCTAATGTTGTCAGGGTACAAGGAACGGGCTATTTGATTTATGGCATTTTTAGTCACAGTTCTGAAGGATACTGGTAAAATTCTGAGTAAACATGTAAGGTGGGGGACTCAGGATACACTTATGGATGCATCTCCAGCTAAAAGAGGCAAGGGTAGTTTGGTGACGCACTCCCTGGCGTGGAGAGATCGATAAAATATTCGGCTATTCTCCATACGCGTTCTGCTGACCAACGTATATAGGGTATAATTATGCCCATCAATATGGATGTGGAGGTGATTTAGTTGGGCAGGAATCAAGTATAACGCCTCAATTCTTGCGGAATACTCCTCCGGGTGTCGTCTTGGTCGGGCTGGCCGCGGCCCTTTACCGCAAGAGGCCGAAGACCATAAATCTAAGATTTCCATCAAAAACGATACTACATCCTAATTTTCCCATGTGCTGGTTGTTAAAGTTGAGCTGAAATGTATGCAGCACAGATTGCGTTGCCAATTCCAATCTGCGTTGTAGGATCTGCAGCTGGATAATCTCCTAGGCACGCATTGTCAGTTCGCTACCCTTCAATGTCATCATGATATGCATAGACGGGAGGCAACTCGACGTCACATCCCCTTAAAGTTTCAAGTCATGAATTGACCGCACTGCTTGGGCTTCATAGTCCTGACGAAAACTTGGGGGCGCGGGCCGCTCCTTGAAATGTTGTATTGGGTTTAGAATAGTCCCAGCTGCAGAGTAGTTAGATGGATATGTCCTTGAGCCAAATTTCGGTCTGACCTTGTCCTTATTCCTCCGATAGAGATATATCATGTGGCTCTCGATAAGGATCATCCAAGAATATATAAACCCATCTAAGCCTTCTTACCCGGGTCGGAAAGGGATTATCCACCTGCGGGATTATCCACCTGCTATTCTGAGGTCTTAGTTATATCCTGCTAGAGCACAGGTTATATGGCCATTTCGAATGTCACACTTCAGGCCTAAGAAACGTAAACTGGAAATACTATTTGCCATGGCCTGCGGTACTAAGGTCAAAGAATGTAAATGTAATATAGCTGCTTCTTTTCCCGCCACTTAAAACTCCCTTAACATTTCTCCCTCCTCTCCCAGTTTTGGGGGGATTGCTGACAGGGGGGTATGGATGCCGTGGACCGTGGTCATTGACGCAGGATCAAGTGGTTCTCGAGCCTATGTCTATCGGTGGGAAGCCGGTAAGCTAGAGAGTATTGGTCTTGCGCTTGGGTATCTCCAGGAATGAAGGACCTGGTATGATCCCCACACCTACCAGTGCTCTGAGAGTCACCATCTTTGTGAGGATCCATGGCGACGCGTGCTAACATCGTCCACTCCGCTCTATCCAGCAGGTATTGCCATCTCGGCTCCTCTGATTGCTCCCATAAAGGCAGTAGACCTTTTTTTTTTTTTGTTTACATCATTAATCGTATCAAGGCAGTAGACCTGAATGCCCTGTTCATCTCTCTGACCAGATCCACAAAGTCTAGGTCCTATGTAGCTAAAGAGACAAGGGAAAAGGTGACGAAACACCTCGATAAGCTTCTCAAACATGCAAGTCGATTCGTTCCGCCCTTGGAGGACGGGAAAGCCCCGCTGTTTATGCTGGCAACGGGTGGTATGCGGCGTATCCAGATGAACCAATACGAGTTGTATGACATCCTCCGCAGTGCCACCACCACCTATCTTTCCAAAACGGGCTTCGAGAAACCCAAGTTTGAAACAATATCTGGCGAGGACGAAGGAATATATGGCTGGGTTGCTGTCAACTTTTTCGATGAGTGTTTCATGCCAGGTCGTAACCCACACGGCTTCATGGAGCTCGGGGGTGAGAATGCACAGTTTGCGGTATCCATTAAAGGTGAAGACAACATGGAATACAAAGGCCCTCTCTATCGCTTGAAAATGCCGAACGAAATCTACTGCCTCTATGTCAAGACTTGGATGGGAGTTGGGGGTAACACGGCATGGGAGAGGCACCTCAGGAAGCTACGGGAAAGTGATTGTATAATGCCAGAGGACCCATATGTGCCCAAGGGATACTCGTATCGTCTATCGGGAAGTGACAAGATCGTCATGGGCACTGGGGACTTTGACGGATGCATGAAGGAGAACCTCTCGCTCCCAGATTGCACTGATGATCTCTCCATAAGGGTGATATTTGCATCTATCGCGGCAAAGAAGGAACCCCCGGATAAGCAGAGTCCAAGGGATGTCTCCTCTGAAGCAAAAGGAGCGGATACCCGCTCTTGGAGTTTGACAAGAATCGATTCCGTGGTGTGTCTGTTTACTGGCACGCCATGCATAATACCTTTCGTAAGCGGTCTGGTAGTGATGAAGATGATAGGGGCGGGGATGATTTCGAGGAGCTCTGGAACGATGTCAAACATTATTCCGGGAAGAAGTGGGGACAGTTGAAGGCTGAGACACCCAGGGCGCGCGCTACAAACTACAAGTTCTTCTGGTGTGGATTCTTCACCGCAGCGATGGTGATAAGCACGGTGTTTCTTGGGCTCGGGATCCCCATGCCACCGCAGGCTATAGAGGTAACCCGTGAGTTTACCAAAGAAAGAGTAAAGTATACCAAGATTAAGGCAGAAGATGCGGAGGAGGGTGCGATGAAGAAATCGGATGCGGCCATCTGGGCCCTCGGGCCAGAGATGGAGGCAGCGGAGACGGCGGGGGAGGATGTGGATGAGGCGACGGCGGAGGTGCGGGCTGATAGGGCGGTGAAGGGTGGCCGGGGTGAGGAGGCGGCGAAGAAGAAGGTGGGAAGGGCGGAGGCGAAGGCGGAGGCAGGGGGGGTCACGGGAGGCGGGGCGGCAAATGAGGCAAAGATGGCGAGGGACGAGGCAACTAAGCAAGCAGAGGAGATAAAGCGCCTCAAGAAGACCCAGGCGGATAAGATTGCAGAGGAGGCAAAGGAGAAGGTGGCACGAGCGAAGGAGGAGGCGGAGGAGGCGGAGAAGGCGGAGGCCACGGATAAGGAGAGTGCAAAGGGGGCGGATCCGTTTGCAAGTCACATGATTTATTCGAGACTCGGTCACGCGAGTGTTTGGGGGGACAGTGGTATGACACAAGGACCCTATGGATCCATGATACAGTACATAGCAGATAACTGTTTTTGATAAGGACAACTCGTCATAACTGTTTGTTAAATAACTCTTTTAATTAGTAACAATTTGTTATTCGAAGGTCTAGCATTAGGGTTCGCCGGGAAAAAATATCTTTCATTCATATATTACGTTCCCTTGCATTATGCCTATCGCCGGGCGGGCACCGGAAACTAGAAATTCTCTAACAACGCCTTAGAGACCACACTGCGAATGCACAACCATCCACTAACGTAATCATCAACATAGAAGTGGTATAACATGTTGTATATTTAGAAGGTAGACGTTTGCGCTGGCTAACCCATACTAGATCGCAATAAGAAGCTCCATAAAAAGTCATAATAAGGAAATAGTAATAAAACCTCCTAATCCGACGCATCTCCTCCGCTCAAGTATACAACTCAATGCAGATATGTCCACGCTGGCCTCGGAAGCCCCACCATATTATCATGTATAGCCCTATCTCCATATGTCTTCAAATAATCTACCGCATCCCTGAAATCCACCATCTGCACATCCCCAAAATCTCTCGGATCCATGCTCAGCCCTACATGCCTCATCACCAGTATCGAGTCCCCCCACCGGTGATACGCTTTCCCGCCCGTAACAGCTATAACACATTCATTGATCCCAGATCCGTCGATCATGAATTCATCGTTATAGTATATCTCTAGCTTGTCATCCCTCCACCGCTTCCTGAGCCCATTCGCTGGGAGACTCATTGATCGTGCGACGAAGAATTTGACCTCTGGGCACTTTGGTGACCGCCAGTGTGAGCCATCGTCTTCGTCGTATTGGAGTGGGCAGGCAACCCAGAGAAAACGTGGGGTGGTGGACTTCTCAGGGAAGAGGATGCCGAGGAAGTGATCGGGGGTCGGACGGGTCTGGAAGTTTAAGTAGGTGGAGCAGAGGATCTTGTGGACTGACCAGTCAGCCTTTTGGCATGGCTTGGAACAGTAGGTCATGTTCTTGCAGGATGCGCAACGGTTGGTGGTTGGGGTAGCGCACATTGCGCATTGATCCTTTGGGTCTGTGGGCGTAGTGGTGGACATCGTGGAGGAAGACCTGGAGTAGTGAGGGAGGGTGGGGGTGGGTTCGGAGTTGAGAGGGCCTTTTGGTTGATGAGGGAAGATATAGCAGGGCAGGGCTATTTACAACGGGTTGCCTTAATCTTGGGTGCCTTGAATGCTGTTACACATAGAACGCGATAGCCGTGGCGAAGAATGTTAACCCTAACCAAATCCCAAAACAAAGCAAATATCCGTATTGGCCAGACAGCCCGTCTGATTTGTTGGGCGGTGCCTTTTGCGGTGTCTCGGCGGTTTGGGGGGCGTGGTGCTTGGGGAAATAAATTAGTGTTCCTATGGGGCTACGGGCCATAGCCCTTGTCTTCAGATGCGCAGACCCACTTGGCCTTCCAGGCAATTCTAGAGAAAGCCACGATTACTCTGGGCGAACGTCGACAAGCTCATATTCCCTGGTAGAGCCTGGTGACTCCACGTGCTTGTGCATGCAGTAATCGTTACATTGTTTATTCTAATCCCATGTATTCGTGTGGCCGAGTTTCAACTAAATCATGTGATCTATATGTACTCCGGTGTGAAGGGGAAGTGAGTAGAACGCGGCGGTGCGGTTTGCGTTGCTACGTTCTACTCACTTAACCTTGACACCGTAGTACTACGGTTGTAGGGGTAAGTCTGTAGACAGCGGTCGTGGTTGCAACAGCAGTAGGTGTCTACAGACTTACCCCTACAACCGTAGTACAACAATCCGCCAGTGGGCCTCGCCAAACTAGCCGTTAAAATTGTTCTCTCCTGCATTTTGAATAACCAACTCGCATTTATTATGGAAATCCATCCATACACCCTCTGTTAATATATTCTTGTGGAAGATCCTCCCAAGCCTTCAAGAGAGCGGCCTTTGCACTTTTTATCGTTCCCTGAGTAGCTCCTTGGAAATGGTACATTGCTATTTCATGCTTCTCATAGCCCTAAATAGTCTTAATTATATTCAAATCCGGAGAGTGAGAGGGCCAGGTGAAGGTAATTATACCTTTTGGATGACGGATATTAGCATTAACAAATTGAGCTGTTTTATGGCAAGGGGCATTATCTTCTTCAAGGTAAATGACTGGCTTGCCAGATTCCTTTTGAGGAGTGGATAAAGAATTTTTTGTTGATAGGATAGGATACCCAGTTAATTCTACCTTTGCTTTGCCATTTCAATTGTCTCATTTTGAACTCATCCGTATGCTCAGGTTTCCGGTATTGACTTTTATTTCGAGCGATACGACCTTCTCTGATATTTGTATAATTGATGTTAGCGTTGTATTCAGTTAAAATACCGTTTTCGATTATATTCAGTATGCGAGCAAGTACGATTCGCTGTGCTTGTATTTAGTGATGTCTCTGGTTTTCTACTTGGAGAATTTCTTGATACCGCACCCGTTCATCATCTGTTTCCTTTTCCCAGATATAACATGGTCCTTTAAACCCAAAAGCAATACACACTCAAAACATGAATCTGACTGGATTAGAATTAAATTCTTCGTGAATGGCGTAATCATAAGGGTTTGATACTTTGAGACATGACACATTTCCTTCTCTACTTAGGGCATTAAACTCCGCCCACATTTCATCAGTGAATACTATCGATTAAACACGAACATGTACGGCCATATCTGCGAAATTGAGACGTGTATCCCGAGTTTTCTTCTCCCCTTGTATCTGAAAATCCCGTGGTAATTGTGCATGATTTTCTTTATTGTTCACCATGCAGCAACGTACCCCAACTCTTTTAGTATCTCAGGAAAATGTTTCCTATAGTGCTCCTCATCCCGTAGTGCAAGCTCAGCTAAATTGTGGGACTCCTCTGACCCTTCAGGAAACCTTGCTGGATTTCCTTTTCCTTTACAGTCATGGTTACCGAGACTGGCCAGTACACTTGTAAAAGAGCTCGTACCCTTTGCCCTATCCTACTATAGCCCTCGCTAGTTAATCACAGAAACTCGGGCTTACCTTTTACCGCATACAGATAAACCTTGCTGTATTAGGATAGACACTCAAATCTGTGGAAATGTCGGTCCAACTCTTCTTGTGAACCAGTTCAGCACTGGAATTGCTACTCGCATGTCATGGGGAATATGCGCTCCGTGTTTAGGCATTGTATTTGCTATTGAACTACTCCTGGTATGGTATTTGATGATAACTCGCTACTAGTACTGGAGTTTGGCTGCATCCGTTTGCAAGTCACATGCTTTAGTTGAAACTCGGCCACGCGAGTATGTACCCAGGGTGTTGGAAAGTGATGCACATTTTGACTAGACAACGCCCAAATACTGTATCACAATACAACAAAATCGTACAGAACCTCTCTCCAATACCTAAATACTAGGTATATACTTAATGAGGAGTATCTGTATACTTATATTTACCTTGAAGTGGCCTGGTGTGGAAATTGATTCTCGTGTGGCTATGAAACCACCGAATGTGCATCACTTTCCGACACCCTGGGAACTCCGGTGTTAAGGGTAAGTGAGTAGAACGCGGCGGTTCGGTTTACGTTGCTACGTTCTACAGACTTACCCTTGACACCGTAGTACCACCGGTGCAGGGGTAAATCTGTTGACACCTACTGCTGTTGCAACCACAAGCACTGTCTACAGACTTACCGCTACACCCGTAGTACATGATTTGCCTCCGCTACCCGCTGTTCGCGATCCACGTGTATTCCCGCTCACTTGCCTCCTGCGTTGTCTGCTTACCTTGGTAGGAAGTACGATGTAGGTGAAGAATAATCGATAATCGGGGTTGATCGAAGCGGGGTCAGAACTAAGCACATTTAGAATAACAGCCAGCTGCTGTTCCAATGGTTTTCTCTACCGTCCTATTTACGGCCAATACCTTGCCCTCTCGTACCTTCCATCAACAGCGACCCTCCAGAGTCCCAAACCCCGAGGTTCCTCTGTCCACTAGTCGGTAGTCCTTTGGCCGGTGGTTGGCAAAACGGGAACTACCAAATATGTCGTTGTGCGCGCTACCAAGGTGTGCGGTGTGGCAAGCGGAGTGTGATCTGTGGGGTGGGGTCTTAATCTGCCATCCATCACCCACTCATAACAAGGTCACTCATAACCTTTCACCCACTCATATTTTCATCATCATCAATCACTCGCGACTGGGGTTAGGGTTACATGCCACACGGTAAACATAGATTATTTATTTCTTTACTCATACTTCATAAATGTATAATCATAGGTCCAGTAGGCTCCATAGCTATAGCCAGGTCTGGGCGCAGGAAGTTTAAGACTTTGGTGGAGTCTAGAGGAGGGCCGGAGTCGTCTCGGTCCAGTGGCTTTTAGCGGGATAATAAGTTACTCTTAGAAAAAAAGAGAAGAAAAAAGAAAAAAGACCTTTGAGACACCTGCGCCATTGCTAGTAGCGGAGAAAATAGATTACCCCAAATAGCGTTCCTTCCCAGAGGCGGAGCCCTCTGACGACCAAAACACCCAGTCCTCGTCCGGTAGACAATCATGGCCCAGACCCGGCGGGTGGTGGCTGCGGAGAAACAGGGTCGCAACGGCTGGTCTGGTGTATGGAAAAGCTGCATATAACTAGATTTGACTAGCGGGGCAAGACCGGAGATCTGGATCAACTAGGGATACGGATATGTTGGATTTCTGGAGAACGAGCTGACGGAACTACAATGGGTACAAGACCAAGAACCTGCGGCAAGGCGGGACAGAGTCTAAACTAGTCCATAGATATTATGGACCATCCAGCCAAACACTACTTCTTTGTTTGCTAGCATTACCGACCTGAAGAACCTGGACCGCATGAAGGGGACAGAACCATTCGGCATAAACAGAGAGCTCGAGTTTAGTATCTGAGAGACGAGGCGGAAACTATTAATCACCATTACCAGGGCCGAGTCGAAGGGTCTCTACTAATAAAGGCTCTTGATACTCCTGGATATATCTCAATAAAGGATTAGTGAGATGATACCTGGCCAGAGATATGTATTGTTTAATTGTGGTAACTCAGGTTGAGCATTCCGAAGGACGGCGTACGAGCCTTACGTACAAGAGAGCGTCGGTCCCTCAACGGGCGCCTGTAACACCAAGGACTAGGTAGTTAGGCTTGATTCCTTTGATTATCTTGTAGTATATGAGAGCCGTCGGTATTATCCCCGTTCTGGAATTAGTACTCCGTTGAACTCATAAATATACAAGAGTATCACCGAGCTACTCGTACAAGCCCTGTAATCCCTGCTAGGACGACACACCAACATCTTCCAGGAACCCATATCAGTACCTTTGGCTTTTCTTTCCCGAGGTTGGTGGCATCACGGGCTCACCGGCAGTGGACAGCCTGAGCTGTCAGTCAGGTACCTCCTGTGAGGCACCAACATACATGTACCTATATTTCAAATATGGTGGACGTCTCTGACAAGCATGTATGGCCTACTAGACCAGTATTAATGTCTCCATCTCTGGGCTAGTCTCGTACCCATCCCCTACGAGCAGCTTGCTACTCACCGTATGCTCTGGAGCATTAACTTTCCGACACTCTCAATTTACTACGTCGGTGGCTCAAATGGGGCCTGGGGAGGCTAAAAGAACTTGATTGTTGTATCGGAGAGTTAAGGAAGCTAAAAAAAAAACCTTGTTTTTGTATGTAAACTCAGCTCCGACAGCCCTCCGACAGCCCCCCGACCCCGACAGCAGCATTTTTTGCCTCGGGGAGCTTTAAGCACTCCCGCAAAAAGATTTCACCAAAGCTCGGGACGATAATGCTCCAGCCCCTCCGGTTACGAGCCTATCTCCGGGCGGCCCTCGATGCGCGATAACATACAACACTAAGGGTTAGGGTTAGAGAGTGCTACACTGTGGGCATGATTGATTGAATGATATTGCTGTATTTAGCTAGAGGAAAGTTTAGGTCTCGAGCTCCTCTTCTCAAGATTATTACGAATACAAGTGATTGCAATCAGTTTCTCACTATTACTCTGCACCGTTTCTTTGCGTCTGCCATTCAGTGATAGTAATGCTCGCCTTCGCAGATTGTTACAAAGAAAAGAGGCCACAGATCCAGAGGATGTCACCAATAACTACAGGGAGCTAGCCAAACATTACCTTCCCGTTAGTTAATCCTCACAGAGCTTCCGGCGCTACTTTGCTGTGGCAAACGACGTCCTTGACACCTCCTCCAAGAGTTCTTTGGTGTGGGTAGCAACGGCTTTGGCTAGCTCTAGAAAAACCTGGACCTCAATGTGGCCAGCAATGCTCCTAGCAGGTACTCCCATTAATACTTCCACATCGCCAGTAATGTCCTCGACAAGTAGTAGTCGGGGGAGTAGTTCGATGTTGCCAGCGATCTTTTTGTTAATCGATCTAAACAATACTTCCACGTCGCCAATAACGTCCTCGGGAGTTAGTCTAAGGAATAATTCCACACACATCGTCAATAACGCCCCCGACAGGTGGTCTAAGGAGCAATTCCACCTTTCCAGCGATGGCCGATGAGCGCCCCACGGAATACCCCCAAGTTATCAACCACGGCGCCGACAGGAGGATTTCCATGTTGCCAGTGACTGCCTCGAGATATGGTCCAAAAGGTAATTTGACACTCCAAGGAATGCTTCCACATCCCCAATACCGTCCTCGACAGGTAGTCCACGTAGTATTTCCATGTCTCCAACGACTGCCTCCACAAGTAAAAGACGACTGAGGAGTAATTCGATGTTGCAAATGATGACTTCCAGAAGTCATCAGGAGGGTCCCTTGGAGAAGTACCCCAAAGAGTATTTCCATATCACCAACCGCGTCCCCAACAGGTCCTTTAAGGAGTACAAGGATCGACAACACCACGACAAGATTGAGGCGGCTAACAAGGATCTCCGCATCGCGGATTCTGTGCGCAGGGAGCACTCCATGGGGTACTCCGAGGTTGTCAACGAAGCTTTCGATAAGCACACCCGGTCGTACTCTAATGTAGCTATAGATTTGCTCTATAAGTCTTCCAAGTACTATTTCCACGTCGCCAAGAATATCTTTAATGCATTTTAACGAGCACATCCAGGTGACGAACGACGACCTCGATGGATCAGATTAACTAGAAAATATTTCCATATGTGTAACAGCATTCTAGGCAAAATCTAAATGGGGATATTTACGTATCTGATGGTGTTCTGGGCAAAGGGCGGCCAAGGATTATCTTTATATAATAACGTCAATCAGGTTATCAAGAAGATCTTTGGGCAGTATTCTTTTAAGGACTCTCCCCACAAGGTATTTCCACGTCACCAGCGGTGTCATGGATAAGATCCCAAAGTCACACAAGAGCTAAACTGATAGGTGTGTTTCCACGTTGTCGATGAGGCATTCAATAAAGGCTCCCAGTAATACCTCGACAAGGTGGTGTAAACAATCTTATAGATGCATCACCTTTATGATGATTCAACATCTGTTGACTAGATTCTTGGTATGTACTCTATACATACGTATAGTCCCAGACAGCGTTCACGGATTATTGATTGATCGCCGAATAGGTACCAGAACTATGTTTCCCATTCTTCACCAAAACCATCCTCCACCCGCTATAGTGACCGCGATCCTGCCCCCTCCCTTCGAACCCTATCAATGGCTCAACCAAAGGGTACTTTGTGGGCCTATACCACTATCTAGGTCAAGTGGAGAGAAGCGCCATTCTTCAGCCACTCCTCTACAACCTTTGAAAATACTTAGCTGTTTCAGTAAATATATGAAAGGTTCTTCACACATCTCTCCTTCAAACCAACCCCCCGCGAAAATGATACCTTATGGCTAGCAAAGTCTTAATGCGAGTGTCCAGAGTCTCACTGGCCGCCATCTATATATGGCTTCCAAAAAAAACTCTGCATATTGAACCAATATTCCAGAGGTCCCTAGACTAGTGGTAAACACATGGTACATTCCCAAACTAGCCGTGGGCTAGGTATTGGGATACCGGAAAGAAACTAATGATCAATGGTACGACTCCCATCAGCATCTCTGACAGAACGAGAAGCACCCACGTAGTCTATGAAATAATGCCTTGACTTGCCAAAACCGAATCACGCGAAAGCACTGGACAGCAGCCAAGACGTGGGTTAGGGCTTGTAATCACAGGGGTTATGTTTGAAATCAAGCCAAGAATGCTAGGCATGTATTCAACACCAGGGCAAGGGGCGAGAAAGTAAAGAAAAAGGTGAGGCCGTCAGAAACGCGCTCAGTTGGAGTATAAATATATATATACTTGAATGAATGAAGGGCATGGCATAGACACCGCTGGCGATCAGGAAGTTGAGGTATGTCGGGCGAGCGTTTAAACCATATATTATTTGTCCCTTGGACGAATGAAAGTTGTCAAATTCGCGGCCTGGACCGTGGACCACTTAGTAAGGGGCCTATCCTGCATGTTACGGTAAATATCAACCACAGAAACAAGAAATTCAGATGGTTTGCCACACTAGGTCAACATCAGCTGAAAGAGGGAGGTCACGACTTTGACAGCTTTCATCCGCTCAAGGGTTATAGAGAGGTTAGTGAAGCCAAGCATGAAAAAAATATGAAATGAGGATAAAGGGCGCCCGTCATGGCCACAGGGTGTGGCCGAGCAGAGAGTTCGAGGGTCCGAGTGAAGCAATTGAGGGAGTCCGCCCGAGGTCCGTCACTGCCGGCCTATCAGTGCGCAGAAGGTAGTACAGCTGACCACTAGAGAGCTTGGTGCAAAGCGTATCAGCTGATGCGAGAAGTCACATTAGATATCGAGGACGGTCTAGGTGTTGATTTACTCACCAGCTCCTATCAAAGATAGGTAATTCGCCTTCTTAGTCTCATAGGTCTAACTCTTGTGTTCGGCTTTGCTCCGTAACCATGGCAACTCGCGTTTGGCCGGGGGATTTTGGGGGAAGACATTCCCTGCCTAGGTTATGGGAAGGCGGGGCTCTACAAGCGTACGGGGGTGAAGTTGTAACGCTCAGCCACAACAGTTATGGTGTAAAGTCACGCAAACAAATAACCTGGCCGTTCCAACTTCACCCCCGTACGCTTGTACCATAACCTTCATGTTATGTGTCTGTATGAAGCATTAATCAATCAATCAATTAAAAGTATAGATAATAAATAAATAAATAGATTGCTGGTAATCATCAGGTATCACTCGATCTTGCCTCATCCCGGGATGTTGGGATTATTGTTGCGAGCCGGGGAAAATATATCCTCTCTGTAATATTGTGGCAAGTTCTAGACCACTCTTATATTATGTCATTACTGTTGTTCGCCAAGGCTATTATTTTTATAAAAGGGCTATTAAATTCCCTCCTGTATTACAATAAGACATCACAAGAATTACATTCGCTGCCAGAGTCAATATTCAGAGCACGGGAGTTTGTTGATAAGACCTCTGATGGGTCTACTTGGGTTTGACAGGTATGTCGTGCTAGTAATCTTGACAAATCCTCATTAACAAACTTGCTCCTCGGCCTCCTCGGGGGTAGGCCATTAAATTAATGGGGATATAGTTATATATTTTAGGCGGACTACATTACCCGCAGGGTAGAGGAAGAATACAGCCATAGGAAAAGAGATATAGACTTTGATATATATTAAGTTAATATCTTTCTTTGTCTTGTGCGCAAATGGTCAAGCTGTAAGCCCTCACTCGAAAACGCTACAAGTGATAGCAAATGGGTCGAAAAATAACAATATGCCTAATAGCATAACGTGTAGTGATGGGCATGAGACGATGTATCTTGAGACATTGAGGCAACATGAGGGGACAAGCTCCTCTAGGGTTAGGATTTGGCAACACACTTGCGGCTTGGTTGATCTAGCGTCGAGGTCACATAAACATGAGGCGACTCGATAGCTTATCAAGACTAGGCCTTTGCCTCGAGACCTTCGAGACTGGATGTGTTGAAGATGAAGCATTGAGTTAGCCACCTTTTATTAGTTTGTGGGTTGAGTAAGTAGCCCTAACCCTAACTATATCCCGCAACGCGGTCATATCCGGCATTGGAAGAGCCCTAGGCCTGAGGTAAGTCTCTGTAGAGTGGGCATCATATTGTGGGGACATGGGCTGATCGCAAGATGGTGCTGTTATCATATTAGCTGAGCCTGGTTTTGTTTCCCCTCGTAGATAAGAACCTGACTGCAAAAATATGGGTGATATAAAAAAGATGACCGTTCTGCTTCTCTAGCTGTAGCTTGGTGCCCCCCAGCACCCCCGTGGTCTGTCTGCTATATAATCATACAAACACGAGGCGAAGTGGGGATGCCACACCCAGCCCAGACTTGGCCCTAGTGAGTGCGCACTAAATCTGTACATGTCTGCTCTTACATTTACCCTGAGCTACAGGTATATATACATGAATTATCTCTAGAGACTTATGTGACATAAACTTACTTGACTACTGTACATATCCCCCAAGGACCTCGCGACAGACTGACACTCGGCTATCCAGTGGTCTCAACTGAATTTAAGTTAGAGTCGAGGTATGTACAATATGCCATATTTATGGCTGTGCAACTGCTCTGAATCTAACCTCGACAAACTCTCTGATACTCTGTCTGAGCCTTCACTTCATCCAGTTCTACGCTGAACCGGTGCGCCTCCGCAGCTGCTCTCCCGGTCTCCGCCTTCACCGTTTCCGTCTCCCTTCTGTTTCTCTCTGCCTCTGCCCTTTCCTTCTCCGCCACCCTTCTGAGTCTCTCTTTCTCCGCATTCATCCTTCCTATCTCCGTTCCGAGACTCTCTTTCTCCGCATTAAGCCTCCCCGTCCCCGCCTTCATGTTATCAAGGCGATTTGATTAAGCTCCAAGGGCAGTTCGTTCTAAAGCCCCACCCATCTTTTCAGCCTTATCCGAGGGTGATATCCTCCCCATCCAGACCTTTGAATACCTTGTGACAGCTAGTTATATCCTTCGGTGCCTAAATCCTAAATAACCCTCCCCCGCTTCCCTCTCAACTACGTTTAGGGAGCGACATAGTAGGAAGAAATATTTTAGGAAGAAATATTTTAGGACGATATGCCTAGTGGCTGTATCGAAAGGAGGTACAAGTTACCAAGGCCAGCTATCCAGAGCATTGCACTGATTACACGCTGCCATCTTCCAAGACCCGCTTATACTTTTCTCTTTATCTCATCTCATTACAACGCTAGACGTCTTTCCCGAACCAAATAATACAATAACGATCCTCGTGCCCTTTCTCCCTACGAAAAGAATTCGGCCTTCCAGTCCTCAAACTCCTCTCTCTTCAACGCTTCCATCCTCACCCTCTCCATCTCCGCCTTCACATTCCGCGTCTCGGCGGCCACTTTGTCCACCTTGGCCTTAATCCCCTCCATCTCCGCCGCCATCGCAGCCCCCTTTCCGTCTACCTCTAGATCTGCTCTCTGCTCGCCACCGGCCAAGTGGTTGCGGGCCGCAGCATCGAGGTGTGCAGCCTCCGACAGCCGAAGCGATGCTTGCGCCGTTACCCCCAGGATATGCAGGACGCTGCCGATCTGTCCCTCGGTTAGGCGGTCTAACTGCTCGGGCGCGAGGAGGTGAAGAAGGGCCTGGCTGTTTACTCGGAGCAGCTCGATGCAGTCGTGGGATGCGGGGGTGGCGGTGGGCGCTGTCATGGCACAAGTGTGTATTTGTATTTTACGAACTCGGTGATTAGGACAACGGCTTTGAGGAATATATAGGTACTGTAGAGCTGGGCTCACAGGTCTTGGAGTGTAGTTGTTGGGGCGGGGGTGGAGTGCACGAGGAAGACAAGCCGGGCATGCAGTGGAGGGGTGGCTATAGCTGGAGAGATAGATGGGTCATGGAGGAGCTGCGGGCAGGGTCACGTTCAGGGTCAGGGTTATTAGCACTAATATAACAGACAAATTAGCTATCTCCGATCAGGTCCGATAATAGTAATTCTGATCCCATATGCATAGCCAATTTTTCGAGTTATAGCGGTAGCTGGCATAACTTTAAGGAAAAGTTGTCCCCCACGCACCACAGTCCCTAATCTATCTAAACTACTGTTTTCTGCATCTAGAATAATCAAGCAAAAACACCACAGAGAGATTTCACCAGAAATGATATACGCGGACCGTATACATGTATACAGTGACGGAGGCCCCACTACTACGTATGCTGAACTTGTTCTTTACGTTATTATATATATTGAAATGTGCTAGACAAGAGGCTCTGTTATATATGCGAGCGAGTAATTATAAGATACAAAGATCCACCGGTAAACATTTGACTGGCTTGTTATGTATGTACTTTTTGTATTTCCTTGACCCCAAGCTGCAAGCCTGGAAAGATCAGCTGGGCCCCGTTATATATATATATAAATCCACCGCTCACGCTCCCCACGCCGAGCAGGGCCGGATGGGCGCAGGCTAACGAGTCTAGCTGCTTTGACTCTGCTAGTGGTAGATAGGGCTACTGTCGGGTACTGCGGACGATGTCTCCCGCTTCGGGGATGGAGAATGTTGGGATGGCGTGGCGGAGTTGGAGTGAAGTGACCGCTCAGATTTGATGCTATGGGCAGTCTCTATGACTCCCTTGCCAGGAGAGTTGCTGGCCAAGGTGTCGTACTCGCTGACTGTGGGTGTGGATCGTGGAGTGTGATTTCTCGAGGAGGCCGCGCTGTGTCTGCGGGTTTTTCTCAAGAGGTTGTTGTTGCTGATGGGCCGCTTCCCCCGGCTGCATTTCGACATACGGGGGTCCTCGTACCCAGATAGGCGGGGCGAACGGCCCTCACGGCGGGGGCTACCTTGGCTCGAGTGCGTGTGTTGCGACGTGTCGGAAGGCGCGACTTCATATTGATGTGAAGTAGGGGAACCGACCCCATACGGCTCCGCGTTCTGACGGACCAGGCCAAAGCCTTGCTGCTGGTGTAAAACCCCAAGCAGCAGGCCATGCCGAAAGATTTGGTTCTTCTCCTCCTGCACGCGTGTTTTCACATCTTCTTCACGCTCCCTCCTGCGTTGCCCCTCGGCCTCATCCATTCTGCTCAACAACTGTTTGCCAATGCCCTCGATGCGTGACTTTGCATCATTTATCTTGGCCGAGAACTCTTCTCGTATGCTTCTAACCGTGTTCTCGTTGGTTGCAAACCTAGTGTCGTGAGCCTCTCGACCCTGCTGGAGCTCTGTTATCAAACTGTAGATATTCTCGATATGGTAGGCCGTGGAAGCATTGGTAATCGTTCCGGACGCTCGAGAGGACGGCTCCGTGAGTTGGTTGACCACAGGTGTTGCTTGCGCGGGTACGGAATCCCCGCCCCAACCGGCCCCCCGCAGCCTCACCTCCCCAACAGACTTGGACCTACTAGCGGCTACTCTCCGGGCATCACTACGAGCAGATCCGCTCCTAGCTCCCCAATTGTGGCCACCGCCGCTCGC
This sequence comes from Morchella sp. 2016-57, assembly GCA_024713875.1. NCBI lineage: Eukaryota > Fungi > Ascomycota > Pezizomycetes > Pezizales > Morchellaceae > Morchella > Morchella sp. 2016-57. Next base: position 38,108 of record JAMGZE010000020.1, read on the forward strand.
TGGTATCGGTGAGATTCGTGTCGTCTCACCTTGGGCTACCTGTGGATCCTCATCGGTGGTCAGGTCAATGAAATCGCGAGCCGGCGTCGCCCGGCTGGGAGTGTCGGTCTCCGCCCCCGTATATAAACTGGTGGACCGATTGGGTCGTGGGAGCCAGCGCGGTATAGCCGCGGGTTCGTCTGGGCCAAACGGGGAGTTTTCGTAGCCGGGACTGACGCTATCTCCGGAGGGTGAACCCCTTGTTGGGACGAATGGGTTACGGAAAGCCATGTGAGATATGAGATATGAGGAACGAGAGATGAGATATGGAGGGTAGAGTTCTGGCAGTCGGTCGATACTTTTTGTTTATAGGAAAACACACAAAGTGGGCGAGTACTCCGCTCCAGGCCCCTCCCAGAGAAAGCGCAGCCTTCCCTTGGCAGACTTGGCTGTCTGCCTGGATTCAATTTCAGATTCTGACCACTCACGACCTGAGACCCAGATTTAGAACGTTCGGCTGCGGCGCTGGTAATAAGCGCGCATATTGGAAAAATCCAGGTGGTTAGCAACCTAATGTGCAGCAAATTGGCGCGGGGTAGCTGTCACTAGGCTGCCATAACTTGGTTGCCTGAAAATCAATTCGCGTCTCTTCACCAGCCTTGCTAGGCTGCCTTCTCTATCCTGATCTCATGCGACAATATTAACCTTGGCTCCCCACACGATTCTACGTCAACCAAACCTCCCCCGCTCTCACGTCTCTTCGTTTCAACTATAATACACATTCTCACGTTTCTACAGTATGGGTAACAATGGTTCGGTAAGGACGATTCTTGACCGTCAGCCTCTAGGAACCCTCATCCACTAACAAGTACCAGAAAGCCGAGGCGGATCGTCAAAGAGAGGAGAATGCAAAGCTACTAGCCGAGATTCAGAGACTGAAGGAGCAACAGCAGAAGTTGAACGATGAGAAGCGTGATCTTGAGTTGAAGAGCACCAAAGCAGAAAATGCAGAGAAGGAAGAGAAACTGCGGAGACTAAACGAAAAGCTGGAACAGACCAAGAAGGACCACGAGATGATGGAGGCTCTTCGCAAGTCCGAGGAAGAGAAGAGGAGGCTGGAGGAAAGAATTAAGCTGGACAAGTTCGCGAGGAAGATTGAAGAAGACGCGAGAGCACGAGTTGAGCAAGAAGTGTGGTTGCGCCAGGAAGCCGAGAAGAACCTGGAGGAAGGAATCCCTCCAATGAGATACCCCACCGGCGAACAAATTGCAGAAAAGAGAGCAGCTCTTGGATACCAGGAAGGCCTTCTACACATTGCTATCACTGGTTGCTCTGGATCAGGCAAGTCTTCGTTGATAAATGCTGTCCGCGGCCATAAAAACCCCAAAACTGGCCTTGCTGTTTTGACTAGTATCGACTCGTTCATCAATGTTTTCTCTCCAGGGCGTCTTGCCCAAACCGGAACCAGTGAAACAACTACGAAGATCCAACGATACGCTGACCCGCACCATGCGCGAAGAAGTCTGGCTTGGTATGACGTCCCTGGGGCTGGTACAGTCCGTGTACGAGATTGGCAATATTTCAACGATCAAGGCTTGTACATCTTCGACCTCATCATGATTGCTGTCGGCGACCGTATTACCAAGACCGACATAGACCTTCTATTCCATTGTAAGCGATTCAACATTCCCACCTTCTTTGTACGATCCAAAGCAGATCAGTACATAAGGAATATGGCGAACGACGATGAGAGCACTGAGGATGAAGCTCGTCCTCATTATATCGAACAAACCCGCGCTGCGTTCAACAGCATTTTAGACGAAGTGGGGCTACCACCACAAAAGATTTATATCGTTAGTAAAGAGAGTCTTCGATTACTCAACGACGGCAAGGGACAAAAACCAAAATGCATTATCGATGAAGAGGAGCTTATTAGAGATATTACCGATGCACTCCATAAGTGGTCAACCCCGGTCTCCGCCGAAAAATAGAGCGCAGGAGGCATATTGGGCTTGGATTTCCATTATTTGTTTTCTCATTCTGTTCATTTCTTTGGCGTGGCGCGATGATTGAGGCAATGTTATGGGATAACGGATGGTGGTAGTAGGCAATCGAAGTCTGGGAATCTGCGTTTACAGCTTAGGGCAATTGGATTCTTTTCTATTTCATTTTTTATTTTTATTTGTACTAGCAATAGTAAGAATCGAGTTGACTTCACACCGCTAAATTAACGCAATGGTATTATGCTTGAACAGGATGGAACCCATCAGACCAGCGGATGGATGTTTCTATTGAAAAGTAATCACCACCTCCGAGAAATCCCATTCACTCCAAGTCCAGGATTCAACCTAAACGATAAGGTAGACAATACACAAAAACCGCTCATACACAGATATTCCCGACCTTGGTAACTCTAGAAAATTACCATGCTATGCATCTAAAGTATTAACACTCACTTCCGGCCATCCCCGGAGGACATGAAGACGCTATGTTCTCTCCTCCAACCCTGCCTACAAGGCCTCCGTACCCATACCGTGCCCCAGTGTTCTTCAACTCCTCCATGCGCACTCCTGGAGTAGGTATCTCCCCTCACCACACCACATACCACCTTTGCATCACTGCATACAACAACGAAATAGAGGAGGAGGATAATTCCCTTAGCGTATCCAACTATCGCAATGCCAACGGTGATCATTGTCGTACTCACCGATACTCGCTCACCACGAAGAGAACCAGTAGATGCAAGTGACAGCAGCAGGGATAATTTGTGGGAGAGATTATCGCCACTCCATATAAACTATCTCTGGTTCTTATGGTGGTATACAAGTATATATGCAGATATACCGAGTATGCAATGTAGTAGTACTACGTGGGTAGGGGAAAGCCTCCAGAACTACGGTCGTGGAGACTTTCCCCGACTATATATACCCGTATATACATATCACACCTAGACCTCTTAGACCATAACTAACCCATACACATCCTCGTCCTCCGGAACATGTCCGACCCTTGCGCCCCTTTCCCGAACTTCATCTAAGTATCCTAAGGACTGCAACGTTTTTACACTCAAATCCCAGGCGGGAGATAAAAGGGTCCTCCTGCTCGGCTCCCGATCAAGTCCCGACTGTATGTCGGGGCTGGGGTAAAACAGTCGGAGTCTCAAAACTATGTCCGGCCCTCACTCTACATACAAGAATATTTTTTTCAGGCACCGTGTAGTACAGTTGGACTCTACTAATTGTTTGAGGGACCACCGTCGTCCAGTCAGCGAGATGTGGAAAGGGATAGGCGGTCACAGCCCACCCTTGGGGGCCGACCTTCGATCTCCCATGTAAAACCCGCGTGAGATTACTACTGGGCCTAGTGGCGGGTGCGGAGTTGGATCAGCGTTGGGGGAGGTGTGCTGTACCATGCCAATGGCGAATTCTTACCCCACCCCTATATTTGTCTCCATTTCCTATGTCGGGCTCTGAATTATGATATCGGGCTCTGAATTGTGATATCGGAGTCCAAGATGTGATATAAGAGGCCGAAATATGATATCGGGGCCAGAATAAACGTGCGATCCGTTCGGGCGGGTGGCCTGCATCTTCACCTGCGAGAAATTACTCCCGCCCTGTCAGCAAATGTTATCTGCAGCAAACACCTGATCGATATGTATTGATCTAAAATGATCCGGGCGAGGACAAGATTCCTGGTATAGACCCAGTCCAGTCCAGAATCAGTGTGAAAGAAAGAGCAGTGTGTTCTCAAACTTCGGCATCATCTCTCTGCCAAACCCGCCCACTTTTTTTCTCCCCGGGAGTGCATACATGGACGTCATCTAGGTGTATTCGCATGAGAAGGCGCCTAAAAAACACAGCGAGCAAGCCAAACACCACTCAAGGACTCGCTCCAGCACTCTAAAAGGGCGCCCTCTGCCAGCAACGGGGACTTCAGAGTGGTCACAAAGGATACCGCTGGGGAGTGCTTGGAGGAGGGAGTACTTCCAAGACTTTTCATATCTTGTCTGGTTGAAAAGTTCTTTTACCATAGTTCATGCGACGCCCGCACACGCGACACCGCACAACCGACAGCCCGCCCCCCCCCCCCCTCCCCACATCATCTAAACCACCACAGCCTGCAAAGTTGGGAACAAATAGATAAAAAAAACCCTTCCGAAGACGAGATGCCGAAGCGGGACGCTACCTCTCGGCCCGATCCGGAGGCGATGGCTCCCCCCCCCGCCTCCGCCTCTGTCAGCAACAACGCGTCCGGATCCACCCCCAAACGTCGTCGCCGCTCCTCCGCAACCATCCCCTCCCCCGCCACCAACCCCCTCCTCCTCCTCCCCTCCACCTCCTTCTACACCCTATCCCACTCCTCCACCCTCAGCCTCCGAACCCACCTCGACACCCTCCTCGCCGCCCTTACCCCAAAGATTCATACCCTCCTCACTTCCTGGGCCACACATGCTACCACACTCCCCGACAAGGACTTCCAGACCCTCGATTGCACCGTCAAGATCCTCCAAACCCACCAGCCCGACCCCACCAAAGTCTGCCCCCTCCTTGCAGAGCTCGGTGACCCGACAACTCCCGAGACGCGCATCATCACACACTCCCTGCTTGTCCAGGTCGCGCTGCGTCTCTTTTCAGCCCTCGGTGGGCGCCCCCGCAACAGCGCCCCCGGAACCCCCGATACGGAGAACCCCAGAGTCGCGTCTTCACCCCGCAGCGCGTCCGTCACGTCCCGATGTCACCAGCGCGATGGCAGCAGGTCGGTCCTCAGCACGCACCCCTCCCCGGAGGTCGCGCACATCATCCCTCGTGCTGCAGGGAACATTGGCGGGAGCGCGTTCTGGTCGCTGGTCGATATGTTTTTGGGTGACGGGGGCGCGGAGGAATTGAGGGCGTTTGCCTTTGGGGACGCCGTGGATGGACGCACCGATACGGTGGCCAATACAATGTGTTTGAACTCGTTGGAGCATGGATCGTTTGATAAGGGCGAGTGGGAGCTTGTGCCACTGCTGGAGGGCTTGCTGCCGTATTCGGCATCCACATGTGTTGAGGTACGTACAGAATCCCCTCCCCGGGCCGGGGGGGGGGGGGCGGGGAAGAAAAAAAACTACCCAGCTAACCCACTCACCAGTATCCAGCACGCATCGGCTTCCTGTCCAGAGAGCCTATCGGCCTCGCCATGTATACTACCACGGCGGCCGGCGGCATCCGCATCACTGGCGAAATCATGGACGGGCATGTCATCACGCTGCGGACGCCCAACCCGGGGGAGCTCCCTCTTCCGCATCCTTTGCTGCTGCAGATGCATAGCGTGTTTGCGCGCATCTTGCATCTTAAGGCGTCTGCTGGCTACCCGGAGAACGAGGGCAATGAGGGAAGCGACGAGTGGGTTGGCGATGCGGTGGAGGGTAGTGAGGGCAGTGCCAAGTGGGTCGGCGATGCTGTGGAGGTGGATAGATGGGCTGAGCGATTAGCGGGTAGGCTACTGGCGCTGGGGCAGGTGGAAACGGCGGAGAGAGTGGACGGGTGGCTGGGGTCCGTGCCACTGGGGGTCGTAGAGGTGTCGGAGAATGAACTGCTGAAAGAGGAGGGAGTGGAGGGGAAGGAAGAGGAGGAGGAGGTTGGTGGCCAGAGGCAGGCGCCGACCCCGGCAGCATCAACGCATGCGGAGCGGATAGAAAGGAAGAGGAAGAGGGAGGCGAGTGTCGAGTGTTGGCCTGGCCAGCACAGTAGCGTAGGCCACAGTGGTAATGGCCCTTAGAAGATACCTGCCTATCAGAGATACTTAGTCGAGGGGAGAGAGCTTACCTCTCCTTCTCTCTCCTCTATCAACAACAATTACTACTATCCTACCTATTATCTTCCTTCGGCCGGCCTAAGGGGGATTCGGGGAACTCATATGACTCTGCCTCGGGCTTGTCATCCGACGTTGCCGAAGCTCTTTCGGGCGCCTTAGGGACAGTTTTAGGGTTTTGGGGTTGGATCTTCACCCATCACGGTAGTGGGGACCAATGGATAGGTTGCGCCGGAGGTCCTTGACCTATAGCAACTGCGGAAAGGTCGGGTATGCGGCCGGCCTCTAGGCCACAGGATCCATATGCATATGGGGAGTCTTGACGTCCCGGGGATCATGTGAGTTTCGAGTTGGGCGCACTTAGGATGAAATAATATGAATTCTAGTCTTGTCGATCCCGCAGCTCCAGCATCCATATCTACTACTGAAGCACTCACTGATAGATTAAAATGAACTCAGTAGAAGCAGGTAAAGTCTTAGAATGTATGTGGCTCTCCGCGTACACGCATCTACTTACGTCCAACCTACATGCCCTTTTTTTTTGTTTACTTGATTAATTACAAACCTACATAGCCTAGAAGTCTTAGGAATAAATCCTTTTGTCCGTTGATAGCTAGAATACTCTAAAATAAAAACCTATGGCTCTAAGAAAACGATCTCCATACGAATTTCTTGCCTTCAAATCAGCTCGTACACGTAAATATATATAGATATAATTAGGTTAACATATATTACATCCAATGATCCCAACCTATGCACCCCCGCGGTAGTCTCTGCTTTTCCTTTTGGCCCTTCCCCTTTCCCTATCGGATACCCCCCCCTGTCCGTGTACCCTTAAACCTAGTTCCCTGATGAAAAGATACCCACTCACTTGATTAGGCCCATTCCTCTTGTGTGTTTGGTAGCGACTCGATATTCTGGGTCCAGTTCGTATTGTCGTGATGAGGAAAGAAACGATTGATGGTCTTTTCACGGAAGAGGGTGGTGGTGATTGCGGGGTAACATCATAATGGATGGCAGATTTCATTTTCCTTATACAATGAAGGCGGGTAAAAAGGTAGGCCAGGTCATCACATAAGGTTACGAGTGATGATCTGTGATCCAAGATTTAATGGTTTATGCACGCAACTTGCAGGTAATGGCAGAAAGCTAGGCTCCCCGTACCGGAGGTCGGCAAATTTCCTCATCAATGGATAGGGAAAACAAAGAAAAAAAGAAAAGAAAACGAGTCAAAGATTTAAGTTTCGTGCCGGATTTGCTGTCTCTGATACCATACACAACGGGCCGGCGTTGCTTCTTAATTCTTATCGTTTTTTTTTTTTTGTTTACTTCATACTCGCATCCAGCCTTTAAGGCTATGGCGGCGTACCAATCCTCTCCAAGCAATCCAGTGCAGGGTCTCACCCATATGGAGCGTTAGCCCCGGGTGTGGAATACCCCAACCGACCCTAAGGCCAGCACCTTCTTGCTTAGTCACACTCCTTCGCATTTTTCTCTGCATGTCCCATTTGGGCGCCGGGTACCTGGAAAACTCCTCCCCATAGAGGCAGAAACCATCCCACATGCCAAGCCGGGAAAGGAAACCACGATTAATATCCCCTGAGTCACCATGCCCCTACAGGATTCGAACCTGCGACCTTGCCCACCCTCGGAAATTTCCTCATCGGGAGAACTATTAATTCTTATCGTACTCCGTATAGAATTGGCTTGTAAATGTATCGTTGGATCCGATATAAGTAGTGATGGCGTATGGGGATTTCCCGTAAGCATATGACTGTCTGCGGTGTTGGGCACTCCCTCTATGGTTCTGTTCACGATAAATCAACAATCTGGCCATTGAGCTTGCCAACCCCAACCCTGGGTTTCCCACACTTTTTGGGCTCGAGCTCTTACAATATCAATGCGGGCCGGAGTACAACAAGTAGTTTTGGATTGCCTTGATGAAATACACTTATTCCTCCACTTCCCGAATTCTTCTATGTGATTTGAAAACCCTTTCTGTGAACTCTTTTATGCCGTATATCATCCCTTCCTCGTATGCTTTCAATATCCGTTGTGTCTTTCTGTAATATTTTCCTATCAATTCCGGCCCAACTGACTCCACAGCCTTGGGAGTGATCCCCCGAAGTGCATCGATTGAATAGGCACAATTATCTCTTGCATATCTCTTTGCACTACCCCAGTAGTATTCTATCCAATTAAGTTTGCAGTGAAATTTAGGAAAGAATAGAACTCTGTGTCCACGACTCTCCGCTCCTCTCCCCCTTTCTCTTCCACTTCTTCCCTCCTTCTTCCCCTTCTTCCCCTTCTTCCCCTTCTTCCCCCCCCTCTCCCCCAACCTTCAAGGCCGATCCATCCCCCCGGGCCCATGGAACAGGTTCGAACTCTGCCTCTACCCCTGCCCCGATGGCGTCGGGGGTACTAGGCACTACTACAAGGGACACTGGGGTATCCCGGTTCTGTGTGTTTTCCTATATGCGGCGGGCGCTGGAGATGTGGTTGGGGGGTGCTGCTGCTGCTGCCTCTGCTGGTTTTTTTCCTGGTCCTGGGCGCATATATGGCCATTTTTCTCGCTCGTTTGACAGCATCACGGAATATCACTCGCGAGAAACCTCCTGTTTGTTTTATAAGTTGATATGTATCGAGCAAAAGACCCGGTTCTGAGGTCTCCTATATATCCATAAAATATAGTAGCTACCACACACTAGACAATAATCCTAGGCACATTTGACTGACCTTCGGTATGATGACTACTAATTCACTTTCCTGTTTACTGAAAAGTCCGGTACAATATTTGTGAGGGTTGGACTCTGCTTTATCGTCCCATTAGAACACTGTGTCTTCTTTCTGTCGTGTATTATGATCATATAGTACGTTGTCTCTAGATCTATTCATGACCATCACAAATCAATTACTTTCATTGTAACTGCCTTATGCCTAGATCCATCTTTTCTCGCATTAGAGCTATTCTCAACTCTCAATCGACCCATTTCCCCCATCGCTACCCCCGCCTATTACTTATTTTTACGTTTAAAAGGATTTTTACTATAACAGAAAGATAAGACATAACTAACCCCAGACACCTCCAAACCGTAAATTCGAAAAACCTATCATTGCGAGTACACAAGAGACCCGAGAGGGACACCCAGAGCAGAAAGCTATAGCAACTCTGCTATGGGACAAGAAAGGCATCGAGGCGGCTATAACGATCTGGAAAGGATTTCAAAAGAGGAGAAGAGAAACGGGAGATGAAGATGGGGAGGAAAGGGAGGAACGAAGAGAAGGGCAATATGGATGGGGAGGACTGGAGAAAGGAGTGACCCTCGATGAACGATGAGTCTCGAGATAGCGAGGGGGTCAGGAGAGAGAAAGACGCAATTTAGAGTCTGTTTTGGTCTTTGTTTTCCGTGTCTCTTCGAGTTTAATGATAGTGGTGGGGGCAAAGTGAGGAAAGCTCACCTGCTTCGGGAAGAGGAAAGAGGTAGTTGCCACAGACTAAGGGCTGCATGCATGTATGAAGTACAAATAAATAATAAATAACAACCTATCATTGAAGCAAAGACGCCACGTTACGGCATATAAATAAAAGGGCATTCCAACAACTTGAAAATGAGTTACAGATGTGGCCAGTAGTCCGCCCAGGATGGTGTCAAGAACATCTCACTTGATACCTCACGTAAACTCAAATATGACTCCACCGTGATGAACCCAACAGAAAAGAAATAAAATCCAACAAAACAAAGAGTTAGCCAGATTGCAACCTGATGTAAAACATATCTTGTAGTCCTTCTCTTTTGCATCCGGAGTCCCTCCTGCTCCCGACTTAGGGTTTCACCTTTATTCGCATGTTTCAGGCAAACCCCATCCAACTCATCCAAAATATAGCTGAAAGACTTGAAAAATCCAGAAGGCCTAAGGTGGAATTTCCACAACCCTGCAATAAGATCTTGCTCATATTCGGTGAAGTTTGCGATAAGAAAGATACCCAAGCAACAGTAGCACATTGCCAATGAAGACATCCGCCACAGCCATTTTTCTGTGTTAGATGGGAACAGCTTATTCCAGGCCGCTGCGTGTAGTGTGCCTGTCAAGCATATTAAGCATGCTTCAAGAAGTAATATGAAAGTTCTTTGTTGCAGGATTCGTTTCTTCTCATCCCCCGATCCATCTTCCAAATGTAGATAGTACCCCGTCCGCCTGTCATCACGACCCTTGCGCTCACCCACATCGACTTGAATGACAATGTCGTACAGAGCTTTATTATGGAATGCGATAAAGGTTCGTGGCGACTGTATTGTGATAAAGTTTGGTTCGTTCGACCTATAAACCCTGCTCTTTACCGCATGGTACTGCAATGCACCTTGCCCCGCCTTCTGTGCCTCTTGCTCCTCTTCCGCCCCAAATTCCGAATTAAACTCGTAGAGCGGATTGAATTTGATAGGGTTGGGCCCGCCCGCACCCGTTTGAGTTAGGTGAGATGTAGAGGAGGTAGCTGAAATAACAGTCACTTGAAATTAAGAGAATTAGTAAAGGTTTATGTTTTGATATGGATCTATAGGTAGTGATAACTTACTAGTTGGTGATTTGGGATCGGAGGTCTCCTCTGATACGCCCCGCTTCATTAATTGTATCCTGATCGGTTCGTTGACGTCCAGGGGTTTTTTCCACCAGAGTGCGTAGATTATCGCCGTTCGAACGACATGGATCAACACATGTACCTCTAGCAAGCTAAGTGGTAGTTCCGCTCTCCATCTTGTTATTGAATTGACGACTAGCCACAGGGCCTGTATAACGGCCAAGAACTTTCCGAAGGTGCTTGCTTTTCCTTTATCAATAATGGCTGTATATTCGAAGCTGCGTTCATCAATAAGTCTATTTTGCATGTAATAAATAAATCCCGTAGGTGTCAATATGGCTCTATACGGTCGGGGTGGTGGTACTTCTTCTGGTGTCATCCAGGGTATAATTTTTTTCAATTTGTTCTTTATCCTCCAGGACATTGGTGGCTTATACTCTTTCACCCAATCTTCCTCATCTCCAGATGGCTCCTTAATCTCATCCACAATGAATCCTCCCATTACGATGAAGAACGCGACTTTCATATCCACCTTCCGCTTGATTTTTTCGACATCTTTGGCATCGTTATACTCGTCCCATTTGAAGTTCCGCCACGCATCCCTAACTCTCTTCGCTGTACGGTACTCGCCGATAGCGCAAATGAGTAGTCCTTCGGGCACCACAATCGAGACAATCATGAGGACAGCTTTGTAGTATAAGCGCTGACTGCCACTGCAGCCGGGCACAACATTGGGATGGACCGCAGTCCATATGCAGAAGATAAAAGTGGCGGTACAAGATATGAGGATGCCGACTGTGCCACGTCCGTGTGGCTCCGACGCAAAGACTGTTTCGCGGCCAATTGTCGTGATAGTGACATTGCCTTTGCCGGCGGGGGCTGCGAGGGCATTCGGGGTAAATACTAGGAGTATCAGGGCCATCCAGGCGATACCGGGGGTAACACCCATCCTAGGGGTGGTTGAGGGGTGGGTATGGGGAAGATAACTTGGGACCGTCTCCGAAAATATTTCCTTCGCTGAAGAACGTATACAATGTAGGGGGTATATTGAGAGTAGATTTCAGGACAGTAAGAAACTTGTACCCCCTTGGTGCCAGGGCCTTTTGTACTTTTATCAACAGGACGCCCCACATTTTGACAAGTAAAACGAGGCTGAGAGCGAGCTCACATCTCACATATATTCTTATCATTTCCTCTTATCTCAATCATTTCCCCGATGAGCACTAGCTGTAGGTTAACTGCGCATTAGTGGAGTGCTATGCGCAGGATCGGGGTCGTAATCGAGTCTTATCTGGTACTCATGTGGCAAGGATACACAAAACACCAGCCCTACTTTTCGTCCTTTAGGATTGACTCCATGATTCGATCCTGCAGCGCAAAAACATACACCGAGTCCTGTAAGAGAGTAGAATCGGAAATGATCTGTACTCGCTATCCACCATAAGAACCTGAAAATGCAGGTGCCAATATTTGTATGGCCAAGACGATTCTCCATGCAAATTATCCCTGTCTTTGTCACTTGCATTTTCAGGTTCTTATGGTGGATAGCGAGTAGTAATAGAAGCTCGCTATTGGTCTATTTTGCAGTTTGCCGAGTATTTCCAACTCAAACTAGCCTTTCTGCTGTCTCACCGCGTGCACGCGGTACTCTAGCGCCTGTTTACCAGAGTGCTTTTGAATCCTAACCTATCAATGTGAGTTTGCTGGCCATCTGACCATCCCACTCGAACTTTCCCTGGTTACTATCGGTATCGTGTGGGGCAAAATGGTGGTAGTAGAGGCTTTCAGTTGATCCCTGTTTTCCATCTTCAAAGTAAAAAGTAAACCCCTCCAGCCAAGAGTCTGTCCTAAGTGCATTAAACTATCGACAAACAGAGCGCCCGCGGGTGCAGACTAAGATATACTCGAGGACGGAATCTTTAGCATTGAGTATTGATCAGAAAGTGCCATGTCAGCTGCAGAGGCGAACGCAGCTTTAGCTGAATGAGTTTCCCTTTCACTTTGAAAATGGGAATTCAGGTCAACTGAAAGCCTCTAGTAAGAACGTCCTGAAGGTCAATAAGTATTGTAATAAGTATTTACAGTCGCAACCGATATGCCGGATTGCCAACAGTTCTCTCCCCGCTTTTCCTTCAATTTTTGAAATCAACCTCCACATTTTTGGGCGGTAATCCTATCACCACACCAAAAACTCCAGTTACTTTAGCTTCAACACCATGTCGCACCACTTCAACTCCCAGTACTTGAAGGCTGCAACCTACGCCCTCATTAATAACTCCACTCCGGTCGATGAGCTGTTTGACACATCTCACGAACTGGAAGGAGGAACTAAATTCAACGCCCTCCAAAACGAAATAGAGCGTATGCTCGACTCGAATTCTAACGACGCCAACAAACTCATCGTCTCTCTTCTAGTAGGGATGATCTCCTACAACCAAACCATCATGGAAAGTGTGCAAGCACTCACCCATGAAGTGCGCACCATCAAAGAGGCCCTCCCCCCCAAGGAAGACCCCAACAGACACGCCCTCGATGCCAAGATCGACACCCTAGTTGAGGTATTTAAATCCCAACCTGCGGCGACCCCGGCACCACCAATCATCATCCACGCCCCCACACCACCCCAAGCCCCAAAAGCCCCTAGGTCATACGCAGCGGCCGCCAAGGGCAAAAACCCCGCTCCCAACAAGGCATCCAACAAACCCAAGCCAAAGGAAGGCCCTAGAGCTCCTCCCGTAAGGGAGTAGGCCCTTCCCCAAGCCCAGAGACGTTTTTTCGCCTCGAGGAAAACTCCCGCCCCCCTTCCCCAAGCTGACAGACTCCCTGTCGAACTCCCCTCTGTCCTCGGCAACCTACTAGCCCGTAATGGACAAAAGGCCCCCACCACATCCCTCTCGGTCTCTATCAACCCGAAAGGCACCGTAACCGTCCTCGCTCCCGCTTCTGTGCCCGCCAAACACTACGCTCCTTTCTTCGATGCCATGACCACAGCTCTAAACGCGTGGGCTGGCACCCCAGAAAACCCCTACAACACCTTCCGTGCAGCACCTACCAACGTTGACGTCGCTATCCACGGCATCCCACTCGCCTCCATTCCCACCAACGAGGCTCTCCTGAAGGTCTTCCCAGAAGCCATCACCCTCGCCACCGGAATCACCCCCGCCGCCTGTCGCTTCCTCATCAAGGACGACGCCATCCGCGCCACCAAAAATTCCTCGTCGATAGTAATTCAGGTTACTCCCGAGGAAGCCACCACCATAGGGTCCTCCCTACGCCTGTTTTCAAGGCCTAGACGCTGTTGCGTCCTGACCCCAGCCACTGCCTACACCATGTGCCACAGGTGCTGCCTGCTCGGCCACCCCACTGCCTCCTGTAAAAGGGAACCCCGCTGCGCCATTTGTGCCAAACCCCACCTAACCACTACCCACCGATGCCCAGTTGCGTCATGCCCTGGAGCTGCCAAATCCACGGCCAACTGCTGCGAAGTCTCCCCAGCAACCTGCCCCAACTGTACAGGCAATCACAGCGCTCTCAACCCAAGCTGCCCAGTAAGAACCCGCTCTGCTGTGGCCCCCCCCCCCGCACCACCAGTAAACAGCCACATCCCAATGGACACACTTTAAAAGGTCCTCCCTCCACCGCTCGCCCCATACCCTCATAACCTCTTGATAGTGAGCAGACGAGACTGTTTTAATCAGTAAAATCTGCACAGTTACTTCTCCACCTCCAATATGTTACTTCACTATTCTGTTTTTTTTAACGAGGCCCTCGGGTACTCTTTTTTTTTTTCTTTTTACCACACTCTCAATTTTAGGCGGGTTTGGGGATAGGTTTTTATTCACGCCATAGGGTCTCCCTGCATGCGATATTCTTGTAACCTAGAAAACAATGAAATATAGGATTTAAAAAAAAAAAAAAAAAAAATGCCGGATTGCCAAGATTCTAAGGATTTCGTAAGGGATAGCAAAAAACCCGAGATAGCAAATTGATTTTAGGATTTCTTACGGGACACTGGCAAGGGATCTAGAGTATTTAGATCCGGCATATCGAGTTGCGACTATACTACTTTAATAACATTTGTGCGCTAATTCGTGCATTTTTACGCTAACTACAAAATGGATCCCGGCTTGCATACTTGCTCAGCTCCGTCGACGTTCATAATTCGTTCGATTCATACACAAATAAAACAGATATCTGTGACGGAGAATCTTACCTAAAGTAGAAACACATTTATGATGGAATTTACTAAGAGTGAAAAAACAAAAAAAAGAAGCCTTTGTCTCTTTGCATCATCTATTATGTACTAGATTACCACTCTTTGCGCACCCCTTCTTCCCCTCTTCCTCCCTAATTTTTGAAATCAACCACCAAGTTTGGCGTGGCAACCATCACCACCCCACCAAAACTCTTTAAAACTTTAACTTCAAAATGTCACACTTTAATAGCCCCCAACTACTAGGGGCTATAGAAGACCTCCACCTCCGCCTCATCGATCGCAGGATTATTTCCCATGTTACCGACCACTCCTCCATCGGAGAAGAGACTGAGAGAATGCTCCTCCAGTCCAACTCAAACGACGCCCACAAACTCACCGTCACCCTCCTGGCTGGCGTGATCTCCCAAGTCGCCCAACTCTCGCCTCCCGAAACCTCTATTGAGGGACTACAGGTGATATCGAGCCATCCGCACAATGCGCGAAGACCGCTGGAACACCAGCCTCCTCCCGTCATGCAAACTGGACGCCCTCCAGAAAAAAGTCGAGTCACTCCCTTCCGCGGAGGACTTGGCCAAGGTCGTCCCCAAACCCCTCCCCCCACCGGCGCCAATTGTTATCAGACAACCCGCCCCTCCCCCACCACCCCCCAGCAACCCCAACAACCAACCAAAGCAGGCCAAGAAAGCCAAGAAGTCGTACGAGTCAGCTGCGGCAGCCAGCACACCACCACCACTCCAACAGAATGCAGCCAAGACCAAGACTGCCCAGAATAGGAAGGCCACTGGCACCACTGCCCAGAAGGAGAAGGCCCTCCCGACTGCACGTCGACGGTTCTATGCCACACGCACTACCCCAACCCCCATCCCTGAAGCTGAAAAGCTCACCGTCACCATCCCCGTCATCCTGAGCCAATTCCTGGAACGCAACAACCAGAAAGCTCCAGTTACCTCCCTCTCAGTTTCCATCAACCAACGCGGCACAGTTTCAATACTTGCCCCCCCACAGTCCCCACCACCACCTACGCACCATATTTCGAGGCCTACACCGGCATTGTGAACGCCGCCATCAAGTCCCCCGACAACCCCCTCACGACCTTCCGCCCCGCCCCCACTGACGACGACGTTGCCATCCACGGCATCCCTCTCTTTGCCTTCCAAGATAAGGAGACCCTTGATGCATCCTTCCCAGAATGCATCAGCCTCGCCACAGGCGTCACCCCCTCCACAGTCAGATTCCTGAACCCCAACACCACTACCCGCCATCAGCAAACTACTACTTGTGTATGCAGTCTCCCAACAGTCTCCCGGGTCTCCTGAGAGTCTCCTGAGGCTCCTGAATATTTTTTGAGTCTCCTGAGGCTCAGGAGACCTTAGGAGACAAATGAAGTCTTGCTGATGGCAACGCCAAAGCCACCTCCTCGGTCGTCATCACGGTCTCGGCCGATGATGCCCCCAAGTTTAGCTCAACCGTTCGCCTCTTCTCCCGCCCCCGCCGCTGCTCTATTATGATCCCGGCCACCCCAAAAACCCAATGCCGCAACTGCTGCCAGTTCGGCCACCCCACCCCTCTCTGCAAGAACGAGACCGCTTGTGCAATCTGCACCATCAGCAAGACTTCATTTGTCTCCTGAGGTCTCCTGAGCCTCAGGAGACTCAAAAAATATCCAGGAGCCTCAGGAGACTCTCAGGAGACCCGGGAGACTGTTGGGAGACTGCATACACAAGTAGTAGTTTGCTGATGACCCTCAACCACGACCTCAACGACCACCGCTGCCCTGTCCTTTCATGCCCAGGTGCTAAATGGCCCATGGAGAACTGCTGTGAAGTCTCCCCAGCCAAGTGTGTCAACTGTAACGGTCCACACCGCGCCTTCAACCCGGCCTGTCCCACAAGGTTAGCCCTCATCAAACCCTCCAACTTGTCCGCACCACCTCCTCCGCCAGCGGTTCTCTCGCCGGCAGCCAGTATCTTCACCCCAATGGAAACGGCCTAAATAAGCCACCCTCCAATCCCACCACCGAACACCACCCCCAATAGTCATTGCTCTTACTTTAAACCCTGATATCAGGCACTTGGCCGCAGTAAGCTTGGGGAGCAAAACCAAGAGGCTTACATAACGTTCTTGTTACGCCTCTTTCTCCCCCCCCGTGTTATATTTATTTGTTTTACTTTCTTCTATACAATACAAGGAATGTTTTTTCTTTTGTTTTTTTTGGAATTTTGATTTTTGTTTTTTGGGGAGATTGTTTGTTTTTTGATAGGGGAAGGGTTTTTATGCCATAGTCTTTGACTGCACGCAATTAGTTTTAGCCCAGAAATAAACTAGCTTCATTAAAAAAAAAAAAAAAAAAAAAAAAATACCACTCTTTGCGCACTTTCTCGAAAGCTGGTTGGCCGGGAGTGAGAATCCCTGACTCAGAATGGCAACTAGCCCACCCAAACCAAATGCTCCCAGTATCGGAGTTGGAGTCAATTCAACTACCAACTAGAACTACTGATATTATAAGGGAGGGGAGAGGGGCGGGGGCGCGGGGGCGTAGGCCCCTGAAAACAACTCATGTAGAGGCCCTGAAGGACTTGATTTTGACACAGATACTTACATGTAGAGTCCTACAACTCGCGATCGCGAGGTGGGTACCGCAAAATCTCAATTAATTCGTTGCGAGACAGCAGGGGTATAGGCCAACCAGAGTCCACCTTTAGGCGTCAATCTGCAAGTTTTGGTGTAAATAATCCTTGCTGCAGCGCAACGAATTCAATGAGATTTTGCGGTACCCCTAGTCACATACGTACAAACCTCATCACGACGCTAATTATAACAATAGGTTTATGGCACTCTACATGACCTAGTTATGCACTGATGATAAAGCTCTAGGTTAAAAAGCACTGTATTTAATTTGATCATCTTAATAGGGGTAATATAGAAAATCTTGTTATGTATTATTTCGTGTACCGCAAAATCTGAGAAAGCTCGTTGCGCTGCAGCGGGGATATCCTACACCAAAACTTGCATATTGGCGTCCAAAAGACTGCCTCTGGCTGGCCATACCCCTGATGTCTCGCAACGAACTTTCTCAGATTTTGCGGTACCCCGAGTTCGAGAGAGGGCGCGGGGAGAGAGCAAAAGGCGTCGAGGGTAGATAGCGAGGCAGTGTCTAACGAAATACTGATGGGTAGGGAGAAGGGCGCGTGTCTGAATTATCAATCAGTCTCAGGTCTCGAGACTTCGTTGTCATGTATGTGACTTTGATGCCAGAAAAGTCCCGTTACTAGACCCCAACCCTAGCTCGGGAGTCAAATTTTGTCTCGGGACATCTATGACCAGTCTTGTCTTGTCCGGGGTATGGTCTCGAGATAACTTGTCTCGTGCCCATCACTCCGATCCTATGCTTGAAGACTTCAATGATGTCATCTCACCCGTCCTAAACCTCACTACCCTCAGGTTGATACTCCGCGCTCCCCAGCATTATATATTTGTAATAGTTTTATAGGCTAGGTACGTATGTCGACATACCCTTTGGAGCGTGGCCAACATGGCACAAAAACGAAACGGCCGCGGCGGTAAGAAAACATAGTTCTACACCACCAATTCAAGGTTAACTTAATCACCCTCAATAGATTGTCTCATGCTAGAGGATATCCCTTGAGCCGTCGGTAAATGCTGACCCCCACCTAAGAAATAGAACATATTACTCTATAACTCCGGCTAATTAATGCCAAGTCTTTAATTCCAAAGGTTGAGCAATAATTACTTGTATCGATGATGATATTAAGAGGTAGCGAGGTTCTGGCCTCACCCTCGCAACCAAGTACAATTTTTTAATAGCTAACTATGCAATGAGTCTTTGCCACCTATAATCGTCTCTACTGGCATCTTTATGTGGATCACTCCAACACCCTCTGGTCAATCCAGATTCTCTTATCCCCCTTATGCACCTGCACGTCTCTCCGCCTCTTGCTGCAAACGCCAGCATTCTCCCCCTCCCTCCTCCATTTCCGGCGGCACTTTCCCACAGCTCATCCTTTGGCCTTGAGATACGGTACGCACGACTACACACCACACACCATGCAGCAGCAGCAGCAGCAGCGCCGGGTATGAACCGGGAGCTCAATCTCGTGATGAGATGCCCACCCGTGATGTCGTCGGGGGCGGTGGTGGTGCCATAGGTAAGTCGCAGGGCGGGTAGAGAGATGTCGATGTTGTGGATGTATTCGCATAGAGTACCCTATCCCTTGATTCCTCTGCCCCCCTCCCCTAACCCTGGCACCAGCCGCCGCCACAATTTCGCGCCTCATCTCCCCTACACAAGAGCCGCTACCCCGCACTCGACGAGAAACTACCGCAACTCTTTGAGCCCCCAAAGACTTGATTCACCCATACACACAACAGATACAACTGCGGCACTGGTGGATAGCGATGCCGGCAATGTCTGAGATGCGGTGCTGCCGGGCGCAGGCTGGTCGCGCGTTGGTCACTAGCTCTGTCTACTGCTGGCGGCTTGGTGTGTTGAGGTTCCGGAGACTTGGGAATATGGAATTGATTCATGTTCTCAGGTAGGCAAAGGATAGTGGCGGGTGGATTAATACGCGACAGATCAGCAGAACGGTGTCGGGGAGTATGGGGGAGAGCGAGGTGTGGGAAGATGGCACCCCCTCGCGGACGTTATTTGTAGCGGGCGGAAGGGCAAAAGTTGGTCGCCAGTTGCTGCAGAGCAGCGAGGGGATTTGAGGGGGGGGGGGGGGGTGCATTTCTGGACATGAAGGCTGATGGGGGCGAGGGATTGCGGGAAGAAGGGGGGGGGGGGTAGCTATATTGTCCACGGCGAGGTGGAGTGCTAGATACGGCTGAGATTACTCTGGGGACTCTTCCTGCCTACCTAATCTTAGAATCTCGGTCTTTTCTCCTGCCGATCCTTGAAGTGAGGATAAGAGGTTCGTTGCCTTGTTCTTTTCTTTCCCCCCCTTCGCCATTAGTAGTAACCAGCGGCATCAATATTCTCAAATGTCAGTCTTAACTTGTTCGCAGATGACAGTAAACCTTACGCATATCAAACCACTGCTACGTGCTATCCTACTCCGCCTCGACCCCAGATCGCGATGACCACGATTGGTGAAACGACTTACCAGTTTTTGGCTACGGTAATTTCCGCTCAAGGTGGTGACATTGTGTCTTTGGAACTTTGTCCACCGAGTCTGGCGGAACCCATAGCAGCTTGTTATCTCGGTTGGAGAGGCAAGAGATATACAAGCGGAAGTGCAGCACCATAACCAGGGACTGCTTATTTGTCGCTTGCGGGTATGTTTCACTGCCACGAAACGTCCCCTAATGTTCACAACGCTTACATGAGTCGCTTTGTTGTTACTTTCTTGGTTGCTCCATCCTGCAGACTTTGCCTGGCCCCCGGCTATAGTCTTGGGTGGTGTATGGCTTCCTCTGTCGGACCTGTCCTAGGCTTTTTGGTAAGCCTGAGGTAGTTTCTCATCGGTTCCGATGCCAGAACGATGCTCCCTACCGCCCTTGAAGGGAAATCGGACGGTCCTAGAGCGGACGTCCACCACCTGGCTCTATAGTTCCACTACCTGTTGATATCTCTTCTGGGATTCTATCACGGATCGCACGCCAACATCTCATCTACCACCGGGGCGGCCCGGAACATGGTTATTGGATAAGGGGCGCTCGATACCGGGATGGATTAAGTCCGTTTGTATGTGGGGATGAGGTTGCGGGAAGAAGTAGACGACTTCAGGAGGGTGTGGTCAATACGGAGCTATGGTCAATCTCAATTATACGTTAGCGCGGAGTATCAATGAGTCTTCGTTTTGGGTACAGGCGGCTCTCGTTATAGTGATACCTGATATGGTGATATTTGCTTTATAAAGATAACACTTGCCAGTCCCAACCTTTTTGTTACGGGATTGCTGGGTTAGGGTTGGATCGATAGGGGTAGGGGGTATGGCGTGACGACTTGGCAGGAATGTTACTAGTTGGATAATGGGATTGTCCTAGTGCGTCGGTGCTGAGTAAGGAAGTTACGTAAGGAGACCGACCAGGGTGGTAGACCCTTGGCGGCTCCAATTATGTATAAATAGATAGCTAGACAGCCGTGAGACTGAGGAGCCTTCTTCTCCCATCAGTGAACGGAATCCACTGATATTCTGAGTTTAAACGCTAGCTATTCTTGCAAAGCCGTATCTCAAGTGACACTCTTCGAGATATCCCTTTACACTATATTGTTCCTTATCCTTCACTTTATGGAAATCGACCAGGCGATTTGGTATTTGCTCCGCCTACACGTCGAAATCCGAGACTACCTCTGGACTTACTGTCCCGTACTCCTCCTCTTATAAACTCTCTACATCCCCCTACCACAATGACGACTCCGCTGCAGCGACGGGAAATGTCGAGCGCGACAATCCGGGACCGTCAGACGATCGCGGCCGACCCTCTATAACGACCGCCAGAGAACCCCGTCTCGAGATCCTGGCGCGAAGAAAAGTCTGCAACCTCGCCTCGCAATCCAAGAGGATCACCGTGGCTCGTCGAGCGAGACCCCATCCGAAAAGTCGAGGCAGAATCTCGGACGACGAGCACGAGAAAGCCTGCGGCCTATCGCCGTTCACTACTACGAAGAGGCCACCCGAGACCCGCTGCAAGACAACCTCGGACAAATGGAGGTTAGCACTGCGAACCGCCCGCCTCCATCTGAGCGCGCCACCGCCGCAGCAGCAGTCGTATCGTTGAGAAGGACAGCAGCTTGTGGGGCCTGCGGAAATTCAGCAGGTGGGCCAGAATCGAGGAGAATCCTATCCGCCAGCCGGCATGACCAACAACTCCACGCCCACGCCAGCTACAGGCCGAGATGGAGCAACGGTTCTCCGCTGGCAGCCCGGCCATGGAACGATGGCAGCCACCCGGCCTGGCCAAGATCATCCGAGTCGGAAAGGATCGGTGATCATACCCACTACTATTCGGGAAACGATCAGGCAAGCGGAAAAGGTCCCCCAGGCACCCCCACTACGTCTGGAACCACGTTGGGAAAAAAGGACGTCGAAGGACAAGGGGAAGCAACCTCGGGTGGAATCGGAGGAAGAATCAGGCGGGCAGGGCAGGGCCCCACCACCATCACCACCCCGCAGGACTATCAGGAGAGGGAATAGAACCCCTACTCCGCCACCCCCCAGAAGATCCCCGAGTAAATCGGTGTGGAGGGAGGAGGCACGACAGCCCAGTGGAAGAAACGGTGGTGGAGGGGGCGGCAAGGGTGGAGGGAGGGGTAGATGGCCCGGAGATGATAGCTCAGAATCGAGCTCCTCCGATGACGAGAGAAGAGGAAGGAAGGAGAGAAGACGCCGGCACAGGAGAAGATCTGCCTCCCCAGATGCCAGGCGGTCCGGGAAGGGAGATGCCCCGAAGCAGGCAAAGATCCCCTTCTCCGGAAAGGCCAATGAGGACGTCCGCCAATGGATCGATCAGATGGAAACTCTGATTGACCTCCAACCCAGAGTCAATTGGGATGACCGCACTAGGATACAGTGGGCATCCCTAGAATTGAAGGATAGCGGTAAGTTCGGAGGAAGCTTGAGGAAAGGCAGCGTAACACCTGAGCTCAGATTTGGATTCAGCCGGGAACTCCGGATCCAATACGGCAACCGCACCAGCCAAGAGGAGGCCAAACAGAAGATGGATAGGCTCCGTCAAACTGGCCCCATTGATGATTACATCAATGAAATGCAAAATCTGGAGTGGGATGCACGGGTCGGACCAATCGTTATGAAATCCATGATCCTGACAGGATTAAACTCCTCGTTGGAACAACGATTGTCGGCCGCGATCGAAGAACCGGAAGACTTCGCGTATTATCAGGAAGGTGGGGCGAAAGACGAGGTAAAGGCTGCATGAAATACTGCGAGGCCAAGCACTGCGTCCCAACAAAATCCTCGACCGAACCAATTCGTAAAAGGAAAAGGAGCCGCCGCTCAATAACGTCGTAAAGGAGCGTGAAAGTTCGCCCCACTCGAAAAGTACCGGAGGCTTAGGCGCCACACGGGAAGAAAAGAGAGGTGGGAGAAGCGAGAAAATGTTTGCGTTGCGAGAGCGAAGGCATCGCTCTTTCCATGTAGGTCCGAAAAATAAGAAAGAGGGGAAGAAGCCAATCCCGCTCTAGGAAAACCGGGAATGACAGGGGGGATGAAGAAAATGCAAGGAAAAAACAGAAGACACAGGCGGAAGAATTTCGGTCCAGGATCACAGTTCTGCAGGATGATTGAGGGATTTAGCGAGGAAATGAGGGAATAAGAAGTTGTATAATAAAGAATAATGAAACAAGAATTCACACCGCATAACGGCTCGGCTATGGACGACAAGGGTAGAATGAAACAACCTTCCTTGTACGAAGTAGTGTGTAAATGTGACAGACGCGGTGGTAGAGACCCCATGTGCAACTAGGAACGAAGCCCGAACGGCTGAAAAATCGCGCAAATAGGGCCGTTCAACGAGGGGGTGAGCGGTCGAGGATAATGAGGAATGAATCCGGGCGGTACCGGCTTATCTGCGGACAGGAGAGGCGCGGCCCCCTGAATGCCAAGACCCGAGAAGAGAACCAATAGCCGTACGTACCTCTGAAACCTTACTCGACCGCCCTAAATCTCCACGGAAGAAATGTATAAATATGCCCCGATATTTGACAAGGGAAAAAGTATCATACAACTATCTGAACAACTCACAAGCCGACTAAAGATTAATATGTCGCTCCCCGTCCAAGAAACCCGCCTAGAGGTGGAGATATCTTGGCCTAATCCTGAAACAAATCATCGCTTTGTTTACAACGTCCTAGCGCAGTGATGGCGAAACCTGGATCACGCAGGAATGCGTAAAGAAAGCCGCAATCGTTCAGGACCAGCCAACAATCCTCTGCGTCCGCAAGCCGATGGCTCACGAATCTCACTCCGAACACATATCACCACCATTTCTCGCGTTGGAAGCCATCTAGACAGGTTAGTCGCGCGAGATAGGGGCTTTGCGGAGAGGATTTAATCGTTCCTCACCGGTGGCTCGAAGAAGCCCAACCACGACCACTGGTCAAACGCGCGACATTTGATGTGGAGTCTTGGGATTAAGGGTTGCCTTATGACGGAAGCAGATCTGTATAAAGAAGGGTGGCGAGAGAAGGTCGTTAGACTGCTCCGCCAAGCCCCAGGACCAGAGGATCTGATAGAGTCGCACCCTTTCTGGGAAAGAGCATCGGGAAGCGGAGAAGCCGCTAGTGCTATCCCGATCGAATTCCGCGACTACGCCGACGTATTCTCCAAAGAAGGAGCAGGACGCCTACCGGAACACAGCGAATGGGATCACACCATTCCTCTGAAAGACGGATGTCAACCGCCTTGGGGACCGATTTACTCCCTATCGCCGCCGGAACAGAAGCGCCGAGAATACGCCGATGAGATGTTAGCCGCGGAAAAATCGCCCATCCTCTCCACTGCAGCCCCTATACTATTTCTGTAAAAAGACAGGGAATACGGTTGTGTGGACTAATGGCGACTCAACGATACGACAATCAAGAATCGATCTCTCCCACTCATGAAGCAGCCGAGCGAACGGCGAATTCTTTACCAAAATCGGCGCGAAAAACGGTTATAACCTGGTCAGAATTGCGGAAGGAGAAGAATGGAAGACGGCGTTTCGGACCAAGTATGGTCACTTCGAATATCGGGTAATGCCGTTTGGGTTGACCAATGCCCCGGCGACGTTCCAAGCGATGGTAAACACGATCTTTAAAGACCTGTTAGATCAAGGTCTCGTGGTATACCTGGACGATATCCTGATCTACTCGAAGACGAAGGAGGAGCATGATGCCCTCGTGAGAGAAGTGTTGGAGAGGCTACGAAAGAACCACCTGTTCGGCAACCTGAAAAAGACGCTGTGGTACCAGAAGGAGGTAGAATTCCTTGGGTACCAGCTTTCAGGCACGGGAACCTCCATATCCCCCGACAAGGTGAAGGCCATCGTAGACTGGTTGGAACCCACTAAAGTTAAGGAGCTGCAGTGCTTCCTGGGTTTCGCCAATTTCTTGCGCCGGTTCATCAAGGGCTACTCAGAAGTGTGTAAGCCGATGACCGACCTGTTGAAGAAAGGTGCCGAATGGAGATGGGGCGCAGAGCATCGGGAGGCCTTCAAGAGATTGAAGCACCTGTTCACTCACGCTCCTATCCTTCGCCACTATGACGAACATCGTATGGCAGTTCTTGAAACAGATGCCAGCGACTGGGCAGAGGCTGCGGTCTTGTCACAGACGTTCGAAGATGGTATGCTGCATCCGGTCGCATACCACTCTCGCAAGTTTAACGAGGCGGAAGTAAACTATGAGATCTATGATAAAGAGATGCTCGCGATAGTTTCCGCGCTCCTTACTTGGAGACACTGGCTGGAAGGTACAGAACAGCCTATCCAGATATATTCTGATCACCAAAACCTCCAGTACTTTACAACGACCAAGAAACTGTCGAGAAGACAGGCCCGTTGAATTTGAAAAGATAGCACCTTTTCATTTCAAGATTCATTTCCGACCAGGCGACAAGAACGGGAAGCCCGATGCATTAACCAGGCGCCCGGAGTACGCGATGGAAGGGGGGGTAGTTCGAGAGCAGCCTGTAAAATTGCTCCTCTCAGCCGAACATTTTGCGGAGAACAGCCCCCTACAGCTACAATTTGCGAGAAGAACTCAATCGAGAATAGAACCTCGAGAAGAAATCCTCTGCAATGCCTCATCGGAAGTGCGTCAACTGGATCAGTGGATGCAGCGTCAGAGTGGGAGTTCCCGCAGAACTGGTGCGAAGGAGAGGTCGATGGGCGGAGGGTAGTTCCGGATGAGCCGCCGATAACGGAGATCCGGAGGACCGTGGCCCACCGGTTATCGGGAAGATGGCGAGCCAGAATGGGGCCGATCGAATACCGCGAAGGGCGTTGGGTAGTCTTGCACGCGGTCGTTGGAGAACCATGACAGACCGCACGCAGGAGAGATAAAACCGGAATTGATTGGCCGGAACTACTGGTGGCCAGGAAATGGACGGATGTAGCCAAATATGTCAGCGCGTCGGACGTATGCCAAAGAGCAAACAACGACGACATACATATGCTTCCACAGCCCGGTTAGCACGCACCTTGCGACATCTCCATGGACTTTGTAGTAGAGTTGCCCAAGGAGAGGTCGGGATTCCGTAACGTGTTGGTAGTAGTGGACCGCTTCAGTAAAATGGCGCACTTCATACCAATGACGGGAATCAACGCGGAGCAAACCGCACAAGCCTTCGTCAAGGACATCTGGCGCTTTCACGGACTCCCGCGATCAATAGTATCGGACCGAGGAACACAGTTCGTATCAGCATTCTGGACGGCAATTACGGAACGACTAGGGATTCGTAGAAGACTCTCTACCTCGTTTCACCCCCAGACAGATGGTCAGACGGAAAGGACTAACCAGCATATGGAGTCCTACCTGCGAGCGTTTACGGCCGGTACCGGTAAGAAGTGGAGATATCTCCTTCCTATCTGCGAGTACGCCTACAATAACGCAAAGCATTCCTCCACCGGGCAGTCACCTTTCTACTGCAACTATGGGTTTCACCCTCGCACAGATTGGCCCACCGATGTTGAGATGGAGAAGCTAGACACTCAAGGGAATAATCACCTGGAAAGCATTCTAGCGGCTCATGAACTGGCTCGGGAAACCCTGCAACAGACGTTCGATAAAATGGCGTCACGACCAGGACCTGCGGCACAGCAGTTCAACCCCGGACAGAAAGTTCTCCTGGATACTAGGAACCTAGGAGGGTACAACAAATGGTCGGACAAATTTACGGCGCTGAAAGTCTTGACGAAAGTCGGCAACCGGCACCGACTGGATTTCTGCCGGAAGATTCACAATGTATTCCACGAGATGCTGCTCCGGCCCTACCGAGAAGACCCAGACGTTCAACGGAAGCAGAATACCCGGAAGCGACTGGTCACTCCCGAAGCCCAGGAAGTACTGATACCGGAGATCACCACTCGTCCCCATACGCGCAGTCAGGGATCTGAGAGCCTGACATCGGAAGCGCACCTTCAAGGAAAACGGCAGAGGCGGAAGTAATACCCGCACGATACCTTTCCTCCGAGACAGGTTTTTTCCCACGGGGTTTTACGGTCGAGGTTTCCCGGCGGAGTAGTGTTACGGGATTCTTTGGGTTAGGGTTGGATCGATAGGGGTAGGGGTATGGCGTGGCGACTTGGCGGGAATGTTACTAGTTGGATAATGGGATTGTCTAGTGCGTCGGTCTTTGAGTAAGGAAGTTACGTAAGGAGACCGACCAGGGTGGTAGACCCTTGGCGGCTCCAATTATGTATAAATAGATAGCTAGACAGCCGTGAGACTGAGGAGCCTTCTTCTCCCATCAGTGAACGGAATCCGGTCTACAATATTACAAGTTTAAACGCTACAGAACTATTGCTTAGCAAAAGCCGTATCTCAAGTGACACTCTTCGAGATATCCCTTTACACTTTTTGTATGGAGTCTTAATGATATTTTGATTAAATGATATCATTAGATATTCAGTGAAGGTTTGTATGGGTATCCTTATATCAAGAGAACAAAAACCTAACAACAAAGTGAAAATGATTAAGGAAAAGTAAAAAGCTAGCATTTCTTTGAAGCTGGGAATTCCTGAGCGGGTGAACGTTTTGTTGAGATAATGAAATAGGTTTTACTGTAAAGGACTATGATAAACACGCAGACAGCCGAGCGGGCAGGCGTGTGGGCATATATGTACATCACCTAGACATACATATAACCCTCAACATTTGGTCATATACAGATTAACTATCATAAGGTATATTTAGAAGCCTCGGAATCCAGGAGTAATCATTTTTACAAAAAACATGCCAAGACCCCATGTTTGTAGGGGCCCGGCAAAGCCCGCCCAGGTCTCGAAAGCTGAGATTTCAGAGCGATACAGCCCCTCAAAGAATTGATAAAAGGGGTAAAGCCTGGGCTATAAGCCAACCTATAGTATATCATTTTGTTAAAGGATGGGTAAGCTCTCATTCGTGACTAAAAAAGTATAATATGGTCAGGGTTAGGGTTAGTTGAACCGGAAAATAATTATTTGAATGGCGCGAGAAAAGCCTTTTGTGTATGAGAATTAGAGGAAATTCCGTCGATATGCTAGGCCCTAGTACAATCATTGGAGTAGATCTCCCAACTGCTATAGACTGATTGGCTGCAAACGCCCAAGGTGGAGTAGAACAGGATTATATTTATTGAATGATACCAGGAACATACATTGGAATCGGCCGTAGTGCTGTACGAGGGGCAGAACTATCAAAGTGAAATGTTCAGCGCAAGCAGAGTGGGACTCGCCCCACCAATTAAAGGGACATGATATCTTGTACGGGAATTCGATACTGGAGTGTCATCAGCCAAGACACGAGGACACGTAAAGAATTGTAAAGGTGATCACTGTGACACGATACTGAAAGTCTGGCTGGTTGGAGTGCAGGAATATTAGCGCTGAGCTCTTGATACGTTAGAGATTGTCTTTGTCTGTTTTGTGTTTTAAAAGGTGCCAGTACTTGGAAGAGAGGGGGGGGGGGCGATATTGTACGCACCTTAGAGACGCGCCACACTATATAAACATGTATAGTAGAAGTCGGGGTTTACGTGACTCTCTACTCCACGACTATGAATAAGTGGTGTGGCGTTAACATCGCCAATGCGAGTGACCCCCCATGATGCCCTGTCCCACTGCGGGGACACAATCCGCGCTAGTGCCACCGACACTGGCATCCGTTTCCGGCGACACGGCTCGCGGCCTACAAATGCACGCTAGCTCCTAGTCCCCCTTGAACCGGCTAACCACGTTATCCCAGAACCGCCACACCCCCCCTCCCCCTTTACCCCTCCCAATTGCCGTTCCTGGCGAAGCCCTCGCTGGGGACCACCAGTCCTGCAGCGGTGGAGGCGGTGGAAAAACCGGTCTGAGGCAAGCCCTAATACTACTTAGATGCCGCCACTAGTCCCCCCCCTCCCCCTCCCCCCTATATGCTGCATGCACCCAGAAAGTGGCTCTGTCCCACCAACTACCGGGTTAATCTTAAAGGTCAGGGAATATAGCGTTGTGGATCACGGCTGGGCATCATTACCGCAATTGTAGCTCGTCAGACCAGACTAAAGAAGCTAGACCTTACAATCTATTTAATAATATGCATCCCCTTAGCTTACCGCCCCCCACTGATATAATTTGACCGCTCGTCTAGAGGCGTATATTTCTAGAGGCGTATACTGCGGTTCCGGATTACCCATGCCGAGGCATATCACACCTAATTATTTTCCGCCAAACCACTTCCCGATCTACTCCCCCCTCTCTACGCTTCTATACTTAGGCAAGTTGGCTCGGGCTGGGAATGAGGTCTGGCTTGGGCTGGGTACAAGAGGATATTACCCAGGTAACTCGCACTTAGATGATAGACACAAAGCAGAAACCCGTATCAGGGGGGAGGTATCGTGACCCCTGACCTACTGCACGGGCCCGTGGTCGACCTTCTTCGTGTGCAGGAGCTGCAGGCGGTGCTCTCAATGATAACGGAATAAGATGATACCTATCGATAAATATAGGTGATGATACAATGGGTAGAGTACAATCTTAGATATCTAGTAAATGGTTGGTGTGATATTGCAGATAATACCATGATAAAAAAGACTTGACACTCGGAGGAGAAGTCCGCCCGACCGGTTTGCTCTTTCCAACAACGATATAGTAGCGCACAGACCATGACAGAGGCTTTCTCAGACATGAGACATCACTCATCCGTAGCATGATATCTCGAAGTTGGTACGATATGGAAAGCAGGATTATCATGCAGTACAATACTTCCCCTAGGACTAAATAGCAGATATAATATGGGGCGAGAACCGTACTGGTACGTATTATTGAGAACCCTGCGGATATATGATGTCGCATGTATGTGGGTTTACATGTGGGTGTCGCATGAACTATTCCCGGAGCGGAAATCGGGAACCGTTCTGATAGGGTAGGGCACAGACGACCTCCCGATCTCTCTGCAGGTGCAGACCCGGAGCCAAAAATTGACTGTTTCCAGGCACAGATTAATTACCGTTCAAATTCTAGAAGTCGAAAAGTCATGTTTTTAGAGGTCAAAAAAGCATGCGCCTAGGAATGCCTCCTAGGCGCAGATTAGGAGGAGGATTAATCTCGATCATAGAGTATCACTCGCTTCTCTACGCGCCCCTCTCTCCCTACCTCTCGCCTATTCCTCTGCCCCCCCCCCCCAACTCTCTACCTACAGGATATCGGCTATGTAGGATACTGTAAGTGGAGGACTCATATGCTGTCGCCTCTGTAGGTAGTGGCGAGGCGGCCATCTGGGGGCGTGGGTGCGGGCGCAGGGGCGGGAATGCGCTATGGATTCCAGTTGGCTAATAAGTATTACGAGTGGTAGCAAAGCCGCAACCGATTCTAAAAAGAGATAAATTCACCGGACAATATGGTCGTGTCATCGAGGAAGGTTCCTTAGCATTCATTAGGGTGAAATAGTGGGTCCGGGGGTATGTGTGGAACTTTCAGCGACAGTGGGCACACAAAAAAAAGATATCGATTTCGGATTTATGAAAATATAGCTGTTTCTTTCTTCTTTTTTTCTTTCTTGTGGTTGTTAGTCTAATAGCGCAGGAACAAGGTGATACACATAGAATAGTTCAAGGTTCGCATGTCATAGTATTGATTGATACTCCATACATGCATGCAACTCGCATATCATAATAGAAATAAAGAGAAGTTCTAGCTACACCCCTACGATTATTCAGCCAGGTGATAATGATATTTAGTTTGAAGCCTCACACTCCATTGATAATATATCCTAAATCGGACTTTTATCTGTGTTGTGTATTGTGAGATATGGGACAAGTGTTCCTCCCAAGCCCGATGTGTGAATTAATCCTTAATGATTATATATATATCATGATGGGTATCTGTAGAGGTATCAGGAGGGTAGGAGAAGGTCCCGAGGGATATCAAGAAGGGAAGGGAAGGTTCTAAGTAAATAACAGGAGGGTAGGAGAAGTTTCCGGGTAGTCAATAGGGGAATGTGGTGCCCGAGTGATTAACTCTCGAGAGTGGAGCTGGTTGGATGTGGCGTTAGCTCAGTTAGATACGAGCCATTGCGATCGGGACCTGCATAGGCAATCGGGGGCCTGCGGGGCTTGCGGATGGTTGCAATCGGTACCGATCAGGTTGCGGGGGCCGCACCCGGGGTCGCGGAGTGGCGGGATCGCGTGGTGGGCGGGGGCGGGATGCTCGGTGCACGCCGGTAAAGGGTATCACGCAGGAAGCGATCAAGTTCAACGGATAGGCCCCCTGGACCAAAGAAAATGGTAAAGATATATGGAAAGCACCCTAGAAACCCTCTGACATAGCAGCGCTCAACATAGGGTAAAAAAGATCGAAGAACCTCGGCAAGAGATGAGAAAAAGCTGTCTGCGCTCTATGATCTAGCTAGGGTCTGATATACCCCCTCACTATCCTCAACAATTGGCATTGGTATTTCCTTCCTCCTACCGCCCTGATTCTTTGAGATTAAAGCTTTTGAGTTTCCGCATTCCTGACTGCTTTTTTGGCGTTCTGGGTCTTTTTCTTGCCAAGTTGTTCCTTTTTCTCCTATTCATCTCGGAACCGGACAACCCTGGGCGTATGAGGCCGCTTAGGAGAGCTTTCTGGCCGTTCTGCGAGGGGGGGGGGGGGGGAAACGTCTGGGGGCGTGTGGTAGGGCAGCCCAGAGGAGGTCATATCCGCGGGGATGTAGACGGCGAGGATAAGGGCGAGGCAATGGTGGAGGGAATGCCAGGTGCGGGAGAGGGGGAAAGGGTGCGGAGGGAGAGCTGATTTGTGATGAGGAGGGGGAGTTCGACTGGGAGGGTGTCCATGGGTTTATGGCGGTAGGAGTGAGGAAATGGGAGTGAATATAGGTGAGGCGCTGTGGCGCTGCTTTGTGGCGTATGAGGTCGACGACTGTCCGCACCAGAACCTAGAAATCTGGACCGACCCTCCCCGCCCTCTGTCCGGATCTAGATTTCCGCGGAAAGTCATCCATGGAAGTCATGCTGACACCCCCTCTTGTGAGATATAAAATATAAGGCCACGGCACTAATGGGTAGAAAACAACAAAAGTAAGAATCTAGCCACCCCTTGGCCTTTACAAAGGGGTGTCAGCATTGTCTCGACAGATTGTGGGGTAGCTCGGCCGCCTCTGCATAGGGTTCAAGCAACACAGTGCCGAAGGATCGTGTCTACACCTCTATCTAATCGTTTCTAATGCTCCTTGCATGATTCAATGGCCGTACTGTGTATACTATTAATTATTAATAAAGGCGCGTTCAAGGGAGTTCATATGAATAAGTAGCTATTAGCACTAGATGGGTCCAGAAGGGGTATTATAGCGAGCTGTAAGAAATATGGGAGGGCTCTGGTTGGCCTGGCTAGCCATACAAACCCTGTTTTTAGACCCTTGCTTCTATAATAATTCTACTTTTCGCTATAGACTGTTAGTTCAATGATGACCCTTTTCTCGTGAGGGCCAAAAGTGTGGCTTTACTAACAAATTCCCAGCTTTCATTATCTATTGTTCGAGCGGAATTAATCTCTAGCCAATTTCTCACCCGCGTTTGCTGTAGCTTTTGGACCCCATGGAAAAGGGTGGGCAACTGATTAGAGATAGGCTTTGGTATGTAGCTGATTTGATAGATTTAGTGTCATTCTCGATCGAACTATCTACCTATCTTCCACCAGCCATGAATCAAGACCCATTCGAAAAAGATGTTGCATCTCTCCTCAACTGTCCTAGATGCTGCAAATAGATCTCCAGATTTTCCCTTCGCATTAGATCTAACCCCCTATTCTGGCCCCACACGTCCAAGCAACTCTTCACAAACGCCACGTAGTTCCTGCCCATCGAACGGCCGACCTTCGTTATCGCCTTCTGCATCGTGAGGTCTGATTGAGCAGACGCGCCATGAAGCTCATCCACCCACAAACCCCCCAACTGTAGTAAGAGATACCCTAGCCTATAGATATCGCGATTCCGGTCACCTACTAGTATATCGCTGTCCCCCGGTCGCAGAACTAGATATGGCGTCCACAGACCGATTTCCGCATTTTCGCTCTCCTGCGCTGTGAAGTAGTGTATTGTCCCAATGCCCCAGTCTCGTATCCAAGAGGAACAATATAGGTGTAGCAGTGATTGAGCAAGGGTTACCGTCACTAGCAACCTATCTTGAACTGTCAGGTCACTAGGACGTGTTTTGATGACCTGCTGAAGTGAAATATAGCCTCCGTTGCCGCCGCTGCCGAGCTTGTGCGGTAACGATGGGGCTAGCCGAAGACGGAAGCCGCCGCTATCATCTTGCACGTACCGCTCATGACCTTCAACCTCACCCGCCACCTGCATACAGATGTTTTCGTGCCTGTTGGTGTGAGGCTGGGATGCGGCTGTCACATCACCGCTGCTGGCGGGTTGAAAGCAAAGTAGGGTCGATCCTGGTTTTACTGCTTGCCCGCTACCATACGTAAAGAGGAACGAGAACTGCGGTAGTATCTCAGCAGTGGTACTTTGTAGCTGCGTTGGGTTCTCATTTTGACCCTCCACCGCCCCCACCGCTGGTGTGTCGACGGTCTGCCCGTCAAGACAAAGGTGTACAGTGTGGCACTGACAGAGTAGTGCATCTGAGATAGCCTTGTGAAGGCGCCCACTAGCCGCATGGATAAACTCTATATTTCGGCGTGCCTTTACCATGTTCGAGGCGGAGGTTACCGGACGTGATGCATCCTCCTCATACTCGATTTCCAAGCGCTGAGATCTTTTAATCAAGCTGAAGATCGATTCCAAGTCGGAGATGTAAATCCGGAGTTCTCCGCAGAGTTTGCGAACCTCGTCGACGAGCCCTTTAACAAGGTGCGACAACCGGTCACGTGACTGTTGGGTGTTGCGCGGGCCCATACATGGCACACTTGACATAAGGGAATGTAGTGCACGACGACCCCTCCCCGTCGAGGTGCCTGGGGGGGATATGGGTGCTCCTGCCTGCGCCAGTTTCTCCTGCGAGTGCACCTGTGAGGCGTGGATCTTCTCGAGCGTGGATGAGCAATTGTGAATAGCGGCCTTGACCGCGCCGATATGATCGCCCAGCTTGTCCTCGAGGCGGGCGTTGAGGTCCTCTTCTTGCCAGTGCGGGCTATTGAGGTCGTCCAACAGCGCATGGCGCAGCTTCTTCTCCGCAATGCTCCGGAGAAACAGCTCCAGAACTTGCTTCAGGATTGATTCAAGAACTGTGACCGTACGTAGTATCTCCTTCGAATCCTCATGGTAAGATTTGTAGCTTGAGACGAAGGTAGTGACTTGGCGGTAGCCGTGGAAGACCAACACTGTAAGAGGGAGGACCCCAAGGGTGATGTCCATGCCGGCGGCGGCGTTCCTTTCCCTGTTGGGATTGGATAGAGGGCGCGGCGGAGGGGTGCGGGGTGCGGGGGGCGGGAAAGAGTGGGGGTGGGAAAGAGGGGCTATTGTTGTTGTTGTTGTGGGTAGACTGCGGGGCTAGAATTCAGGAATATGTTTGGTCCTCTAATTTGCCCCGGACTAGCGAACCAATCAGGGTCTAGCAGATACACATCTTACGTGACTAAGTACCAACGCATATTTTCTTTAATCGCAATATTCACTTGTGTTTGTCTGCGAATCAGGTCCGCCGATACAATCTGTCTAGATGTCCTCCCCGCAGACACCACGCTTCGCCAGTAGCCTCGTCACTGCATGCACCTCCCACATTTGCGACCTTTCCAAACTCTCCAGCAAACATGGGGAGGTTGGCTACAGGACATCTCTGTGTCACGAGTTTGGGCGCTTCCGCCTGTGGACGCATGGGTTCGACAAAGCACCTCCACCACACGGAAATATACTGGATGAGGTACTTGAGGAGGCGAAATACCTTAAGGAGCCCACGGTCCTCCTTCTTGCCTCGTTTGCTAGTTGCCTACTCGATAACTGCCTTCGGAAAGGTATCATTCTACTTTGTAATGGGTGGGTGGGGCTAACAACACTTGTAGTTGGCAATAACCACACCCGCAAACTCCTCCACTTATCCCTTCGCGAGGTGATTAGCGTCTACCCGCACTTGGAAGAGACGTTGAGGTGCGTGTGGGATACGCAGGATAAAGCGATCCAGGAGTTGCGCGCGTGCATCGATGCTCTCTTTGACATGGTGCCGACACTTGATAATGTGGTCGATGAGATGCAAGAGGGAACAGACCTACCAGAGGAGGAACCAGGAGCATGTCCAATACTTGGGACGGGTAGCCACTGGGAGATTTACCAACGGTATATTAGGGACAGGTTCCCTCAAGCCATTGAGGGGCTGAATATCGAAGGGTTTGCAAAGGGGAATGCTCAATTTTATGAATTGCTGGTAAGGGGGAACGAAGAACCGGGCGCGGACGAGGGTGTACTGCAGGCGGAAGGTGAGGAGAAGGGAGACTACGAGGAGGAGGGGCAGGAGCAGGAGGAGCAGGGGCAAGGGCAGCAGGGGCAGCAGGAGGAGGAAGAGGAGGAGGAGCTCGCGTACGAGGACTGCGAGCTAGAAGCAAGGTAAGCGTGCCAGAAGTACCCCCTATAACATTAACATGATTTAAAATCGCTTCTTAATAGTCAGCACCTACCAATTATACCAGAGGAGCCCGCCATTAACGATGGAACTGCGCAAACCATCCTGGGACCGACAAAAGGTTCAGCCTCCAGGGACGTCCCCGCAACGTTCAAAGATTCCGGTCTCGGGAGCTCCGCACCTGGCAGTCGCCCCATTAAGTCTATTTGCCCTCTTCCAGTACCACCTAGTTTGTTGACCTCCCCCAAGTCTCTCCTCACAGACACCCTTCTTGCCCCACCCCCCTCTGTCTCAGCGTTCTCTGCATCGACTATCTGCTCCACAACTTCGGAACCAAGAAACCGACGTCTCCTCCCGCGAGTTCCAGACCATTCTAGGGGATCCCCCGGCTTCAATTGCACATTCTGTGGCTGTATGCAGCTCCCAACCACTCAAGGTCATGCGTGGAGGTGAGCAGAATAACCCACACCATTCCCTCCTGCCATATAACCCCCGCCGAAAACTAATAAATATAATTGCGAATCCTACAATCAGAAAACACGTCTTTGCTGATCTTGCACCATATATGTGTATACGCTCGCGCTGCCCTAGCGCAGGCACGTTCTACACCTCGAAGAAGGCTTGGGTCGCGCACGACACCCGATGCATACGAGACGCCCGCGAGGGCGCCGGAGAAAGTACGACAGAGATGTGTCCGTTCTGCTTAAAGGATTTCGGTCGAGATACGGGACGGTTCTATAGCCATGCTGCACACCACATGGAGGATATACGACTATTCGCCCTCCCACCGGCCTTTCGGGAGTATGAGGTGGGAGTGTACAAGGATAGCTCGGGGGTGGGGAGTAGTGAGCATACGGGGAGTAGCGAGCGTACGGAGAGCCCCAGGGGCAGGAGTCCAATTGCAGTGCATGTTGCGAAGAACAAAGTAGTTGATCCCTTGAAAACGAGGGAGTGGGCTATACTAGCACAAGTAGAGAGTGAGGGTTAGTATGCGTTAGTATAGATATTGCTATTATTATACTAACAGGACCACGCATAGCACCGGAGGCCAGACCAACCGCACCGCCGGAACCCGAAGATGATATGATGGGACGTACATACAGGCGCACGCTCGGAGGGGCCACACCCGCAGGGACGAAGGGGCTGTCGACACATCGGGAGAGAATGGGATGGGATGAACGCGTGAGGAGCACAGCAGCACATGCGCCTCCTACTAGAAGTAGGTCTAGCTCGGAAGAAAGTAGTGTGGATGGATAATGTAGGAACTAGGGTCAGGGCTAGGATTATATATGTAATATGGATACAAAGTGGCTACAAATTCAGGAATACTGTTTCTTATCTTATTAACCGCTGAGCAATATTCATCGCTAGGTCAGATCACTCCTAAGAAGTAAGTATATGTCCCTATACTTAGACAAGACGTTACGCAGGATACCAGTGAAGATCTAGCTAGCTAGAGACTAATAAGTGGAACAACGCTAAACTATCCTCAATTAAATCGTAACAATCTTGAACATCGTGTCCCACTATATCTTGCATGCCCCAGAAGGCCTACATTGCCTCCAAGGCTTCGTCCCCGGGCCGGTATAGAGTGCATAGGCTGACATTCATGTCTCAAATATCTGCTCCGTGACTAATGAGGACTTCAACCACGCTCTTATGCCCGCTTTCCGAAGCGAGATCGAGTGCACTCTTTCCCAACCTTTCCTTGGCGTTGATATCTACTCCGCGCCCCAGAAGAATTTTAACCACCCCCCTATGCCCACCCTCCGAAGCGTGATGGAGTGCGGTCATCCCCCACATGTCCTTGGCGTTGATATACGCGCCGTGGCTAAGAAGGACCTTAACCACGCCCTTATTCCCGCCGTCCGAAGCCCAATGGAGTGAGGTCGTCCCCCACATGTCCTTGGCGTGGATATCTGCACCGTGGCTGAGCAGGACCTCAACCACACCCTTATGACCACCCCACGAAGCGCAATGGAGTGCGGCCTTCTCCCACTTGTTCTCGGCTCCGATATCTGCTCCGTGGCTAAGCAGGACCTCAACCACGCCCCTATGCCCCCCCTCCGAAGCGTAATATATTGAGGTCATTTCCCACCGGTCCTTGGCGTTGATATCTGCGCTGTGGCTAAGTAAGACCTCAACCACGGCCTTATGCCCGCCTTCCGAAGCCCAATGGAGTGAAGTCGTCCCCCACATGTCTTTGGCGTGGATATCGGCGCCGTGGCTAAGAAGGACCTTAACCAGGCCCTTATGCCCGCCCTCCGAAAACCAATGGAGTGCAGTCTTCTCCCAGCCGTCCGTGGCGTTGATGTCTGCCCCAAGCTTAAGAAGGACCTCAACTGCCTGCCCACGCTTACGTTCCAAATCATAACCGACCGGGGCTATCTCGGCCCTAACCTCCTCTTCCTTGATATCTTCGCAAAGAGCAAGCACAAAGGCCTCACCCCCCTCCCCCAAAACATGATGAAGTACGGTCTTCGAATCCCATGTTAAATTGACATCTGACCCTTTGTGAGCAAGTAACTTAAACAGCCGCCAGTCCTCATTCTCCAGTGCTTTCTCGATAGCAGTTTGACCACGCTGGTTTTTGGCTTGTAGATCACCTCCGCACTCCAGCCACAATTTGAAAAGAGCTAAGTGGTCAAGCACCTCAAAGCTGTGCGAAGGATCAGGTAGGGGCATAGGGTAGACTGCGCTCGTTTCCAGGACGGTCTCCCAGAATACAGAATTGGCAATGCCCGTTGCAGTATCCATATCATCATCCTTGATGGCAATAATGAGGCTCTCCGGGAAGTCTATCGCGAGGAGTGCTGGTCCTTCGGCAATGCTGGGCTTAAGTGGATCATAGTTTGGTACTTCAGAATGACTGATGCTAGACGTTGTCGGCGGTGGTTTTTTGAAGAATATTGGGGTTGCTGGCGTGGGTCTTGGAGTTGCCGCCCTGGATTTATTTACGCGCCTGTATACCCAACTGTCCCGAAGGGCGTTCCCAAGTTCCCGCCTGACCGAAAGGGACTTTCGCGGAATTTCATCGTCCGTGTAACTCCTAGCAATGCTGGCGCCTAATGATCCAACCGTCGTGGCTGGGTGAAGTTGGTTCATGCCACTCAGAGCCTCATTTTGCGATTCGCTATA
This sequence comes from Morchella sp. 2016-57, assembly GCA_024713875.1. Classification (NCBI taxonomy): domain Eukaryota; kingdom Fungi; phylum Ascomycota; class Pezizomycetes; order Pezizales; family Morchellaceae; genus Morchella; species Morchella sp. 2016-57. The sequence goes on from JAMGZE010000020.1 coordinate 76,509, forward strand.
TCCCATAACATGTCTCAGCAGATCAGCTTATGCCCTCTCGGAGGGGTTGTGGCCTTAGGGGAGAGAGCCGGCGCCAGGGGCGGCGTCACACATACCTAGTAAGGATTGAAAGTAAGAGGTTTATAGTAGCTCTATGGTTTTGCAGTCGTTGAACAAGGTCCACCAGGCTGGACTTTGCCAGTGTCCACCACGCCCGCTGAAGAGTCTCCGGCCTTGACCGCAGGCGCTTGATCTCCCTCTCAAGTTCCGAAAATGTGAGCGCGCACCTAGATAGCACTATCACAACCTCGTCTAGGTCAATAGTCGGCGCCCGAGCGATGTTGGGAGACCTCGGGTTAATGTATATATCTAGTTGGATGATGGCGGATCGGAAGTCATGTATTTCATCATGGACCGTCTGGGCATAGTCATGGGTAGGTATGGACTCTGCAAATAACTCAGCTACCTGGGCGGAGGTTGCTAACAATCCAGTGATGGAGGCTGGCAATCCAACCAGGGAGGCGGCGACTGAAAGGGGGTCCATGGCGTTGTATTGTATTGAACTTTGCGGTCTAATGCCTACGTGTACCTAGGTGCTGAGGTGATGATATTTAGTGTGATGTCGATGCTGCATTACATAACCGTGCGAGGCTGATGGTTCAGCGCAAGATCAATGCTGAAATAGAGTCTTTCAGTGCAACCCTGAAAACCGTTTTCAAAGTAAAAGGGAAATTCATGCAGCCAAGAGTCCACCCTATATACATGAATTCATTGACAAACAAGGTATAGAGGTAGACCTTACAGCTGCATGCTGAGAAATACTTGAGGACTGGAGACTCTACACTGTGTAAATCTGATAAAGTGACTTGTCAGCTGCAATGGCGGCGCAGGCTTGGCTGCATGAGTTTCCCTTTCACTCTGAAAATAGTTTCCAGGGTTGCACTGAAAGACTCTAATATAGCATACCTAAAAGATAATAGGTCCTCTAATATGGGGTTCGACAATACCAGAGTTTGAAATACATACATATTAAGGGTGAGCCACCTCGCGACCGTGAATTGTGCGAGTTCTGAAGGCTGATAGTAGGATAGAAAGGAATAAAAAAATATCATTTTTGCTTTAAATCATACAACATATAGAAAAAAAAATACAGAAAGAAATACAATAGGAAATACAAATTCAATAATACCACTCTTGACCCAGTATCCAACCAATCCTTGCAGACCTAACCCAGTACCAAATCAATCTTTTCAGAGGTTTTAGTTGACCTATGTAGCTATTAGTAATATGGGAAGAGTACGGGAAGAGATGAATTGATCTACTGTATGTAAGCGTCTGACCGATTCCTAACCAAATCAATCTCCTTTCAATATATTTGCTAACTACGATTATGTTAGTAATACCTAATAAGAAAACGTCAGGTAAATATATACCATTCTGGCAAAATCCTCCTACTACCTCCTATACCGGCCTTACAAATAAGTACCATATTTTGAAATCCTATAATTATGTTAGTATGTTGATAGTAACTATTGGAATTCACTTGCCGGTTAGCCTTATCATTTTTTTCATGACCCATATAGTCCCTAACCCTACCCGCAAGTAAATCTAAAAATGATAGTATATAGTCAAGCTAAAAATAATATATGATACCTACCGTCACCACATAATCCAATAGTTCGACCCTGTCCTATAATATAATCCAACAATACAAAATAAAATCAAAACCAAAACCCAAAGGAAATACAACAAAATCCAATACAAAAATATATCAACAATCTTATAATAATACTTCTGGATACGCAACATTTTCCATCTGAGATCCATATTTCATCAACAAGACTTCATTTGTCCCCTGAGATCTCCTGAGCCTCAGGAGACTCAAAAAATATCCATGGGCCTCAGGAGACACTCAGGAGACCCAGGAGACTGTTGGGAGATTACATACACAAGTAGTAGTTTGCTGATGTTCTTCGTTCGCAGTACCTGCAACCCTTCGATATGTGTAACCCTTGATAATACCACATACAACTGCCTATGATGAGAAAATGGTGCGGACTATAAATCAAATACTACAACATCCAATGACTGCCCTTGAAACCTGTTTATTGACATGGCAAAGCACAGCCGAATAGGAAATTGCATCAGCAAACTATTACTTGTATATGCTGTCTCCCAACAGTCTCCCGGGTCTCCTGAGAGTCTCCTGAGGTTCTTGGATATTTTTGAGTCTCCTGAAGCTCAGAAGACATCAGGAGACAAATGAAGTCTTGCTGATGTGCCTCCTTGTTATAATCAATGGCAATTCCTTTTCATTAGTTGATGTAACGGAGTAACTAAGACTACACCGTGGAAGCGATGAAGATTACGACGAACATCACCAAGATTTCATTTATCTCCTGATGTCTCCTGAGCTTCAGGAGACTCAAAAAATATCCAGAAGTCTCAGGAGACTCTCAGGAGACTCAGGAGACTGTTGGGAGACTGCATTCACAAGTAGTAGTTTGCTGATGAAGTATCACGGCTCAACCCCCTGCACCCCCCCTGCCACCTAGACGTCTTCGGAACAGGGTTGTTGGATAGTATCGGTGGATGTCGGAAGCAAGAGAATGGAATAGGAAGGAGTTCGGGTAATGGAACATAAGCGCTAGGATGGATAGAGTGATGAATGCATTGAATGATAGTATCGGGATTAGCGAGGAGGGGTTGAGATTGTATATGTTTCGATAGGATTCTATGGTATGAGTCAGCGGTGAGGGGAAACTACTGTATATATAGAGAGTGATGTTTTCCTATGTTTCCGCCTCTCTAGGCAACGTCTTCTTCTGTTAAATAATCTACTACTTTGGCTTTCTGCCTTCTGTTCTGAACTGCCCCTGAACCCGAACCTGAACCCGAACCTGAATCCGAACCTGAACCTGCTCCTGTCCTCCCGAACCTAGACCCGTATCCGCTCTGGTGTATCCTGAGCCGAACCTGCCTGCCTTGATATTATTCCCGAACCTACACTCGACCTCGCCCCGTTAGACTACGTTGCCTCGCCTATTGGCTCCCGATACACTATGACTTCTCCCAGCATAACCCCCGCCCCTGCTATTACCGATATTATGGCGTGGCCAAGCGATGATGACGCAGGCTTCATGGCGCGCGCTGGCAGAATTCTCGACACACTACGAGAGCAGTAAAACGGTCCAGTTCCACTTCCTAACCTATCATACCCAGAGACTTCGACATGACAGGGACGTGGCCAGACAGGAGCGAGACCTGGCTCTTAACCAAGCCTCCGCCATTCCCGACTTGGAACTACAAGTTACGAACCTAGAGGGACAACTCGCAGAGGTTCGACAACTTAACGCCATGCTCTCCGCTCTCCTCCATGCACGAACAGTCCTCCGCGCGCCTCCTCCGAATAACCCTCCGCCGCCTCCTCCCGCTAATCCGCCTGCTCCCCCTGTTGCCCCCCGCTCAGAAAAAGTCCCAGATCCCCCCAAGTTTGATGGGAAAAGGGAGGAACTCCGACCTTTCGTGACCCAATTGCGCCTCAAAATGATGGCCAACCAAGACAGATTCCCCGCCGCCCAAGCTCGCCTCGCATATGCTATTAATCTTCTTTCCGGACGTGCTCTTGCCCAGGTGATGCCAATTGTGGTAGGGGGACGTATTGACCTTGAAGACACCGAAGCTCTGATTACCATTCTGGAAACCGCTTTTGGGGATCCAGACCGTATTGCCACCGCCGAAAGGGAACTCGAGCGCCTTACTCAAGGTGGTCGGGATTTCTCCACCTACTTTGCCGAATTCCAACGCTTGGCCGCTGAGGTCAGGTGGAGCAAAAAACAGCGCCATTTCCTGAGTCTCTCCGTGAACTTGTTTCTGTGATTCACCGTGATGTCGCCTCCACTCCGAATATGTTCTCTTCTGCTCCAGAAATTGGACAATGGCTAGGGATCGCGGGATCGTCTTACGTCATGCCCTTCAGCCGCCAACCCTTTGGTCCTGCTTCTTCGTGTCGCGTCTGCGCCTGCCTCGCTCTCGCTCACTCTCATCTAGGAGCTGTCCCTATGGATCTCTCTGGTGCTCGTCGTCCTCAACGTCGCGGCCCTATTACCACCGCCGAACGTGCCCGCCGTGCCGCCCAAGGTCTCTGCATGTATTGCGGGGGCCCTGGACACTTTGCTGCCGAATGTCCTGCTCGTCCTGTTGCTCGTCCTGCTCGTGTTGCTGCTATTTCTGAGGTCGGCGTACCTCCTGCTATGTCCGGGGCCGGCGTACACCCTGTTCCTCCTCGCGGTTCTTCTTTTTCTTCTTTTTCTGCTTCTGGTTCTTTGGGTCTTGGATCCCCCGGTGCGAATAACGATGTTGTCTTTGACCAGTCGGGTTTTCACGAGGACCTGTCTTAGGTGGCTTAGGCCAGGTCCCCCCTATTTCTTTGTCTGCTTCTGCTGTTTCTGGTGTCTCTTGTGAGAAGGTTTTGGATAACGACCATCTTGTTGTTTCCTGTATTGTATCCGATAAAAATAAAACTGTTCAAACCTACTCACTTGTTGGCAGAACTTCTGGATTTGCATTCATTGATGAATCATTTATGCATACAAAGAAATCCCTACTACTCTTCTCCCTAACCCCGTGCCCTTCATGTTATTGCTCGATGGAAGAGAAATCTCCTCGGTAACATCACTCATATGTCTTCGTTTCTCTTCGGATCCAAGGCCATGTGGAACAAATAACGGCCTATGTTACTCGTCTTGGTCATTATCCTCTGGTACTGGGAATCTCCTGGCTCCGCCGACACGACGTAACTACTAATTTTGCCGATAATTCGCTGACCTTTGGGTCCCCTCGATGTCTCCGCCAGTGTAATGAAGATCAGACGCTGGTTACGATTAAAGGAATTTCTTCTCCACTCTGCTATGCGATTTGAAATTGTTTCGCTGCTACCTTTGCGAGACTACTCAGGGCCTTACAGTCTCGCCCTTTCTTGGGAGGTTCTGACCCATTCACGAAGATTGCGTCGTTAGTCCCATAGAACATCATTTCTTCTAGAGCGGTTTGGAAAGGAAGGACCTCGGAAGCTACCTCCTCACCGGCCCTATGATATTCGGATTAATCTTCATGAAGGAAAGGAACCTCCCTTTGGTCCTCTATACAGCATGTCCCGAGATGAGCTGAACGCCTTAATCGAGTACATTGACGATATGTTGAAGAAAGGCTTTATTGAGTCTAAATTTCTTCCTGGCGCCCGTTTTGTTTGTAAAGAAACCTGGTGGTGAGGCTTAGGTTCTGTGTCGACTATCGAGTTGAATCTATGACAATTAAGAATCGTTCTGCTGCCGCTCTAGAAGCGTTTAACCATTTCTGCGAGCAAAATGGTATCTGAAATTGGGCGCGAAGAATGCCACAACCTAGTTCGTGTTGCTCTTTGGAGGCGAATGGAAGCTGCGTTCCGCGAGTGGCCTTCCAATACAAAGTGATGCCGTTTGGCTTGACCAATGCGCCTGCGGTGTTTCAACATTTTATTAATGATCTGCTTCGTCATGCCTGGATCGGTTCTGTACGGCATACTTGGATGATATTCTTATTTACAGCGAAGATTTGGAATCACACCGCGACCACGTTAACCAGGTCCTACAGGCATTAACCGATGCGGACCTCTACTGTTCCCCCGAGAAGTGCGAATTTCAGGTCCAAGAGGTGATTTACCTGGGAATGATTGTTACTACCCAAGGCCTGAAATTGAACCCGAAGAAAATTGATACGATTGTGAAGTGGGCTCGTCCTTTGAATGTTAGGGATATACAAGTGTTTAATGGATGGGCCAACTTCTATCGACGCTTTATTAAAAACTACTCCGGCATTGTTCGTCCTCTGACCACTCTTACAAAGAGTGATGTTCCGTTTATCTGGTCCCCCGAGTGTGAAGCCGCCTTCGAAGGATTAAAAACCGCTTTTACCTCAGCCCCATTTCTTCGTCACTTTGACTACGATCGTCGCGCTATTGTGGAATGCGATGCATCCGACTATGTTTCAGGAGGTACTCTTTCTCAATACGCCGATGACAATATTCTTCACCCTGTTGCCTATTTTTCCAAAACTCATTCGCCTGCTGAGTGCAATTATGAAATTTATGATAAAGAGCTGTTAGCGGTCATCCGATGCTTTGAAGAATGGAGATCCGAACTTATGCCTGCGGTCGAACCTATTGAAGTCCTGAGCGATCACAGGAACCTGGAATATTTTATGACCAAAAGAGATCTAAATCGTCGGCAAGCAAGATGGTCAGAGATTCTCTCCCGCTTTAATTACGTGATTAAGTATCGACCAGGGAAATTGGGAGGAAAGCCAGATGCGTTGACTAGGAGATCAGGAGATCTCTGCTGGGGAGGATGAACGCCTGACGCATCAAAGTCAGACAGTGTTGAAGTACCAAAATTTGGGTTTGTTGGCAGTCACCAAGGCTGTCCGAGGACAGTCACCCCTAGAAAAACTTTTTGAACAAGCTTATATCACTGACCCCTTTCCGAATAAAATACTAGGACTTCTTCGAGATGGTATCAGACACTCCCGAGAGATTACGTTAGCGGAATGCTCCACTCGGAAAGGCCTCCTGACCTATCGAGGGAAACTCTTTGTACCAAACGATATGCCCCTGCAGCTATATCTCTTAAAGGAACATCACGATGCCCCCTCCGCCGGCCACCCAGGGAAAGCAAAAACCTTTCAATTACTTGCCCGCTCATACTACTGGCCCGGGATGCGCAACACAGTGGACAGATATGTCCGTAACTGTCACACCTGTAGCCGAAGCAAAACCTCTCGCCATGCCCCCTACGGAGTTCTTCGCCCTCTACCGATTCCTCAAAACCCCGTATTTCCATGGACGTTACGGTCTACCAAGCGAAAGGCAAAGATGCCATTCTAGTCGTTGTCGACCGCCTTTCCAAAATGAGACACTATATTGCCTGCCATACTACCGGTTCGAAGCCTGTGGGCTTTTTATCGAGCGTATGCGGAAACTTCATGGTTTACCCGCAAGCATTGTGTCGGACTGAGGTACCCAGTTCGCGTCCAAATTCTGGAAGTCTCTATGCAAGGCCTTGAAGATCACTGTCGCCATGTCCTCGGCCTTTCACCCAGAAACGGACGGTCAGACGGAACGTGTTAATGCAGTTATGGAACAATATCTTCGGAGTTACGTTTCCTACCAACAAGATGACTGGGTAGACTGGCTTCCGTTGGCTGAGTTTGCCTCCAATAATCATCCCTCAGAGTCGACACAGGTGTCCCCCTTTATGGCCAACTATGGTATTGAACCCGATTTACCGAAAACCTCGCATTACCTCCGTTTACCGGACAAGTACAAGACGTTCCTGCCCTGGTTCAGAAGATGGCAGAGATCCATGACCAGCTACAAGCCGAGATGCGTTACGCCCAGGACCGACAAGAAACCAACGCCAATACTCATAGAACCCCCGCTCCCATGTATAAGGTTGGCGACGAGGTATGGTTGAATGCTAAGAACATTCAGACCAACAGGCCTTCTCGAAAACTCGATTGGAAACGCCTAGGTCGATTCAAGATCAAAACAATTATTAGTCCTTATGCCTACGAGCTTGATCTCCCCTCTACGATGAAAATACATCCGGTCTTTCATGTTTCTAAGTTGGAACCCTGTGCTGTTGATCCTCTGCCCGGACATGTTCCGCCTCCCTCTCCTCCGGTCGTTGTTGATGGTGATGAAGAGTGGGAAGTTGATGAACTCTTGGATTCCCGTCTCCGCTACTCCCGTCTCCAGTATCTAGTTAAGTGGAAAGGATATGACGCCCCGACCTGGGAATACGCTGAGAATCTTACCAATGTCCCTCGCCTACTGGCTCGCTTTCATATTGCTTACCCCACCAAGCCGAGACCTAACGGAGTTCTCGCGGAGCTCGAACCTAAAAAGAGGGCTACTATCACGGCTCAACCCCCTGCACCCCCCCTGCCACCTAGACGTCTTCGGAACAGGGTTGTTGGATAGTATCGGTGGATGTCGGAAGCAAGAGAATGGAATAGGAAGGAGTTCGGGTAATGGAACATAAGCGCTAGGATGGATAGAGTGATGAATGCATTGAATGATAGTATCGGGATTAGCGAGGAGGGGTTGAGATTGTATATGTTTCGATAGGATTCTATGGTATGAGTCAGCGGTGAGGGGAAACTACTGTATATATAAGTGATGTTTCCTATGTTTCGCCTCTGCAGCGTCTTCTTCTGTTAAATAATCTCTACTTTGGCTTTCTGCCTTCTGTTCTGAACTGCTGACCGAACCTGAGCCGAACCTGAATCCGAACCTGAACCTGCTCATGTCCGCCCGAACCTGGGCGTATCCGCTGGTGTATCACGGCGAACCTGCCTGCCTTGATATTATTCGAACCTCAACTCGGCGCCCGTTAGATGAAGGCAAATCGAGGCCTTGGCCAGAGACAACGGAGCGCGAGCAGCGGCCAAGGAGAAGGCAGAGACAAGTCGGGAGCGAGGACCGTGGATAACAGCGGAGAGCAAAGGAGCAAGTAAAGCGAAGAGGAAGCGTCAAGAGACCTTTTGTCTCACGATGTCTCGCTGAGCGCTCGAGAGACGTCGTGTAAAGGGATATCTCGAAGAGTGTCGGCGAGATCTGAGCTTTTCTTTATGCAATAGTTCTGTAGCGTTTAAACTTGTAATATTGTAGACCGGATTCCGTTCGCTTGAGAGGATGATGATTCCCCTAAGACTCCGGGAATCCTACTAGCTATTTATACATGAGAATCTTCCCTAATCCCACTATCTCCTCCAATAGCAAAACCCCCGCAATGCCCTTGACTATCGCTCCGGTTTCCTACGAGGTGTGGTAGAGAAATCTCTGCCTACATCAGCAAGACTTCATTTGTCTCCTGAGGTCTCCTGAGCCTCAGGAGACTCAAAAAATATCCAGGGGTCTCAGGAGACTCTCAGGAGACTCGGGAGACTGTTGGGAGACTGCATACACAAGTAGTAGTTTGCTGATGTATGGCGTGATCGTGGTTACCGAGTTATAACCGAACCCCGCTTTCCTAAACCTACGTCACCCGATCATTGGCACCTTCGCACTAGGACAATGCCCTTATCCGACTAGTAGTCTAGGCGCCAAGCAATCCTGTAACACATCAGGAGACAAATGAAGTCTTGCTGATGAGGTCGCAGTAGTAGGCAACCTTCGAGCTGGGCGAGAAGAGCAAGGACTATGGATAGGAGGTAGATATATTCCTATGTACGAGAGAACAGGAAGACGAGACAGAGAAGAAAGAAAGAAAAGAACTAAAGGAAAGAACTCCGCTCGCTATTTAACATACTCCCCCACCATTCCACTTCTAACGCATCCAACCCCCTCATGGAATCCCATTACATCAGCCCATAGAATCCCATAGAACTCCATCTCACCACACCTCATATTCCTCCCCACCAACTCATACAATTCCCTTACCAATCCCTCCTGCAACCGAACCTCATCAGCAAACTACTACTTGTGTATGCAGTCTCATATTCTCGGTCGCGAGAGTCTCACGAGCTCCTGGATATTTTTAGTCTCACGAGGCTCAGGAGATATCGGAGACAAATGAAGTCTTCTTGATGCTTCATAGAAAGAAATGGCGACACTCTCGGACCATTCTACCTCAACGCGGCAGATATGTCGTCGAAGAAAATCGCGCCTCCTCACACGTCATTCCTCTTCGCCTATCGCTTCTTCGCCACATCATCTCACTTACCCGCGCCGGGTCTAGTGACAAGACGCTGGGACAGTTGATTGCTTTATGTAGCTTGCTGATGTGATTCCATAAAGTAGTAGGATCGCATCAGCAAACTACTACTTGTGTATGCAATCTCCCAACAGTCTCCCGGGTCTCCTGAGAGTCTCCTGAGCCTCCTGGATACTTTTTGATTCTCCTGAGGCTCAGGAGATATCAGGAGACAAGTAAAGTCTTGCTGATGCGGTTACATCTCCAAAAGGAATTGCCGTTGAAAATAGAGTACGTAGTGAGGGTCCGCTAGAGAATATAATTGCCTCATTCAAGTATTATGTCCACTCCTGATCATCGGTTAATAAACTAAGAGCAATGCAGGCCACTTTGAAAGTTGGATGAAAATCGTGATTGATTGTTCTCAAATGTTTGAAGGATTTAGCACCCTATACAACTGTCAGTAACAAACGCAGGTAATATTTTCCCCCTATCATTGGATTACAGTAGTAAATTTGGCCAATAGCAGTTCCTTGATTACATCTGTACCATCTTCTCAACTGGTAATTGTAGGTAAAATGAGCGGGGAACTTGTGATAGAGATATTGTCTATCATCTTCATTCTCAGCGTTATACTGAAAATGAATCATCAGTGTTAACCGTGTTCTATCTATCAGTTGCAATAGTTCCTGATGTCTCCTGAGCCTCAGGAGACTCAAAAAATATCCAGAAGTCTCAGGAGACTCTCAGGAGACACAGGAGACTGTTGGGGGACTCAATACACAAGTAGTAGTTTGCTGATGCATTGGTGTCCCAGCATCTTGGCATCGGTCCTGAAGGTTTGGTAGCAGTAGCATTGTTGTGGTTGAAGGTGTAGTGATAACTGAGGAGAAGATGGAGTGGTGTGAAGTTGTTGTCATTTCTTTCTATGAGGTTCAGTTGCAGTAGGAATTAGTAATAGGATTTTGAGAGATGGTGTGGAGGAATACGAGGTGTGGTGATACGGGGTTTCTACGGGGTTCCATGAGCTGATGTATGAGTCAGAGCGAGACTGACGGAGGAGAGTGTTATATAGCGAGCAGAGTCTTTTCCTTTAGTTCTTTTCTTTCTTTCCTCTCTGTCTCGTCTTCCTGTCTTCTCCTATATAGGAATATATCAATATTCTATCCATAGTCCTCGCTTTTTTCATCTTGCTCGAAGGTTCATCAGCAAACTACTACTTGTGCATGCAGTCTCCCAACAGTCTCCTGGGCCTCCTGAGAGTCTCCTGAGACCTCTGGATATTTTTTGAGTCTCCTGAGGCTCAGGAGACATCAGGAGACAAATGAAGTCTTGCTGATGTTGTCTACTACTGTGACCTCTATTGTCCCTTCTCTTGTCTGGCTTAGTAGGTCTTATAGTCCTGCCTCTACGTCGACCTACGGTTCCTGCTTTCCCGTGTCTCTAGTCTTCGCCTTGGCTGCTGCCTTGCACTTCAATTGTTTCTGGCTGTGTCTCCCGATCTCGTCTTCGTCGTCATCTTCATCTGTCCTCCTAGTATTCTCAGTTACTCCGTCACACTAAGACGAGACCACCCTCAAGCGGCCGATACAGCAATCCATCTCGCACCATATTTTATCATGACGACAGAGCATACCCCCTTCGACTACATGAAACTTCAGCACGACCTTACAAGTTTCTTTGTTGTTCACTCCGAAGTAGACCCTGAGGCTACCCCTAAGGTTCGACAAGTATATGACTTGTTGGTACGAGCACATGAAGGAGTCATTCAATATTCCATCGACCTAGAGGCCCACCACTCAGAGACGGAGCAAGCCCACTCAGAGTTTCAGAAGGAAACCCATACTCTCAAGGCCAAGATCAAGAAGCTTCAGGAAAGGATCAAAGAAGGTTTTGGAAAGATTCATGGTGACCTAACTAAAACCAAATCGGAGAAACTGCCCGACCCGGAGAGGTATAGGAGGGATAGGAATGGGTTGAAGATGTTTCAAAGGCAGCAACAGATTAAATTGTCGGTCAACCTCGACCGCTTTCCTACTTCGACTCAAAAGATTGCTTACTCTATATCTCGACTGGAGGGACCTGTGACGGATCAATTTCTTGCATATGTTTCGAACGACAGAATAGCTCTTGAGTCCATGTCCGAAATTCTTGAAATCCTAGACAATGCCTTTGGTGATCCGGATAGGGTGGCCACGGCTGCTCAGAACCTCAGGAAATTAGACAACGGCAATACTCTTTCTCAGAATACTTTACGGAGTTCCAGTCCTATGCTGCGGACTCTGAATTCAATAACGCTACTAAGATAGAGTCTCTTCTGGAGGCTCTTAACCATGAACTAATGACCCTAATGATCCAAATGAAACTCTCTAACGGGGCGGGGTCGGGTTCGGGTTCAGAAGTAATTCAGGCAGGACGGGATCGGCTCAGGATACACCAGAGCGGATACGGGTTCGGATTCGGGAGAGCAAGAGCGGCTCAGGTTCAGATTCAGGAACAAACAGGACAGAAGGCGGAAGACCAAAGTAATAGATTGCTAACAGAAAGAAGACGTTACTTTCTGAAGGCGAACGTAGGAAAGCATCAGCTCATTATATATCTGATAATTTCACTCGCTGACTCATCGTAGAATCGTGAAACAGATACAATCTCAGCATGCCGCTAATCCGATACTAACGTTCAATGCATTCCTCGTATCCTTCCTAACGTTCCATTCAGAACTCCTTCCATTCCATTCTGCTACTTACGGCGTTCGCGATACTATCCAACAACCCTGTTCCGGAGGCGTCTAGGTGGCAGGGGGGGTGCAGGGGGTTGAGCCGTGATAAACTCCAACTACGGTAGAGGACTGCGGCCTGCTTTTGCAACATCTTAACAATAAGCAACGGGCCTTACAGGTACGGATGGGGAGGTTTAGGTTTCAGGTTCCTAGCGGTCCAGCTCCTCGTTCCTTCAACCCTCTGCCCCCCCTTGCACCAGCAACACCCCCAGTCATACGACCTCTGCCGCTACCACTCCCGAAGAATATTGTACCATTGTGACATCCCTCATATATTCCTGGAGCAGCCGTTACTATAGATTTGTCTAATAATCGTCGGCGTCCAGATTTGAAGGAAAGGGAAGCTCGCCGGATTGAAAACCGCTTTATTACTGCGGAGGAGTTCGACATTTGGTTCGGGAATGCCCTTAGTCCCCTTCGGGAAGGGCCCCACTCAGGATGAGAGGAGCATTGTTGGAAGCCAAGAAGGAAAAGGAGGAGGTTTTAGTGTCGGAGAAGGAGGAGTTAAAAGATTTCTTCCTGGCCTAAGCAGCATAGCTCAGGGACCTTCCAAAATAATTTCTAACATCAGCAAACTACTACTTGTGTATACAGTCTCCCAACAGTCTCCCAAGTCTCCTGAGAGTCTCCTGAGACTCCTTCATATTTTTTGTGTCTCCTGAGCCTCAGGAGACTCAAAAAATATCCAGGAGCCTCAGGAGACTCTCAGGAGACCCGGGAGACTGTTGGGAGACTGCATACACAAGTAGTAGTTTGCTGATGGAAGGTGTCTATTTCAACGTTTTCAGTATTAGAGCAGGAGATAGATGTGAAGCAATTGATTGTAGTTTGTTCTATTTCTTAAAATAAAAAATCTATTGCACCTACTTACGCCTTGATTGATACTGGAGCATCGGGATATGCATTTATAGATGAGTATTTGGTGTATTGTGTTACCTTTTTTTCCATATCGACTGATCTTATCCAACAATCTGGTTCCGGAGAGATCCTGGCGGTAAGCGAAGAACCTGAGGCTGAACAATCAAAGAAAGATATATTCATTATGCGTAATAGTAATGATTCAATATTCTCCAGTTGAAACAGACATATTTCAAAGCAAATATAGTATGGAACCATCGTCTCTTCAATAAAATAATGTTATATGAAAGGCAGAAATGGAAGAAACCTTTCATTTCTATACCTTAATATACCTGAATTATCAACTGTATCCTGAAAGAACCCTTTCTGAATCTGTTTCCAATAATATCCCCATTGACAGTAGAACGTGTTCTCAAAGATCATTTAACTTCATCACTAATGGTATACTTGAGGGCTGTAATAGTATCATAGAGAATCCTAAGTGCAACTTCATTTATTGAATCTGGGTGGGTGCCGCTCTACTCTACATCTATCACTTTGTTTCAGCAGTATTATATTGATTTTTGTCAAGGACGCTCCCTAAATAGTTTTGAAACAAATTCAGCAAGGTTTTGGGAAGTGATTTTCTGACAGATAATTGCGGCCTATTGACGAATAGCAAGTATTGTCTCTTCATCTTCCACTTGCTTTGAATTATCGAATTTCTACATCTTTTACGAAGTACAATACATCAGCAAGACTTTGTTTGTCTCCTGATGTCTCTTGAGCCTCAGGAGACTCAAAAAATATACAGGAGCCTCAGGAGCCTCTCAGGAGACCCAGGAGACTGTTGGGAGACTGTAGACACAAGTAGTAGTTTGCTGATGTATATCATTCTCTAATCCAGCATATTTTACGTTATTGGAACTAGTAAGCGAATGTTAAACCTCCTTGATAGCAGTTGGTAACTTAACGGGCTAAATGTCCCGGCGTCTTGGCACTAGTCCCGGTAGGAATGGTATGAATGTGTGAGAAGTGGTAAGGATAAGCGAAGAGGGAATGAAGTGGTGCGAGGGTGGTGTGATTTCTTTCTATGAGGTTCGGTTGTAGTTGGAGTTGAGGTAGAATGGTCTAATGGTGGCGTGATTTCTTTCTTTGAGGATTGGTTGCAGGAGGGATTGGTAGTAGGATTATAGAAGATGGTGGGGAGGAATACGAGGTGTGGTAATACTGAGTTCTATGGGATTCCATGGCTGATGTAACGGGATTCTATGGGCTGATGGATGCGTTAGAATTGGACTGGTAAGGGAGTATGTTAAATAGCGAGCGGAGGTTCTGTCTTTAGTTCTTTTCTTTCTTTCTTCTCTCTCTCGTCTTCCTGTTTTCTCGTACATAGGAATATATTTGTTTCCTATCCATAGTCCTCGATCTTCCCGCTTTGCTCGGAGGTTGCCTACTACTGCGACCTCTATTGTCTCCCCGCCTGTCTGGCTCGTAAGCCTTATAGCCCCGCCTCTGCCGTTACCTACAGTCTTCGCTTTCCCTACCCTGCCTCTGGTCTTAACCTTGGCCGTTGCCTTGTGCCCTTTGTCTCTGGCTGTGTCCCTCGTCCTTGCCTTCGTCGTCATCTTCATCTGTCCTCCGTGTAGTCTTAGTTGCCCCATTACACTAAAGTATTGCGACTGATAAAAATACAATCTTTCATTGGGTTTTCAAAAATTGATACACGTATTTGTGCCGGGTATAGTCTTGACTACATTAGCAGGCTTTACCAACTGTGGCTGGAATCTCCTGATTCTCCCTACAGTCTCCTGAGTCTCCTGAGATTCCTGTAATCTTATGAGACTTGTAAAATCTTGCTGATGTAGTGGGTACGTATTTTTTTGAATCCAATATTTTTTCATGTCCTGAATTACTATCAAACAGTAAGTATGAATATATATACCTGACCTCATTCAAATAACTTACTTGTATCAAAAAATGAATTTCTCAGCTCCAAGTTGCATCTAAGCCCTATAGCAACTAACCATTTCTGAGTTGCTTCCTGAATCATGGAGAAGTGCAGGTTTGGTTTAGTTAGACCCTACAACAGGTGATAGGTTATTTGCATTAGCAAACTACTATTTGTATCTAAAGTCTCTCAACTGTCTCCTAGGTATCCTGAGAGTCTCCTGGGACTCCTGATTACTTTTGAATCTACTGAACCTCAGGAGACATCAGGAGATAAATACAGTTTTGCTGATATACTGCAGAGCTATCCATGCTATCCCTAATGCCGTTTCATGGATACAATGGACATTGCAGGACGGACGACCTGAGAGATGATTATTGTACGCTCTAAGGGATTTGTCGAAGATGTCTAGTTTCGTTACACGGAGGAGTGAGTCATAGTGGGGTTACGCGGACGTATGAGTCATGTGTGTTGTCATGGATATATATGAGAACTGTTCTTACGCGCCGCTTTCTTTCCTTTCTTTCTTCTCTACGCAATGTCTTCTGTATTTACCAATCTATTATAGTTTTCTCTTTAGAAACTATCGCTGTTTCTATAATACAATTCATAACTCCTTTATACTATAGGAGTTATCGCTGTTACCCCATTCGCACCTCATGGAACGTAAGCTCAAACCACATCCCCGCCTCGGTACGATATACTATTATTACGCACGACGCAATATCTATCCAGATTGTTGTAACAAGAATTCGCTGGTTTTCGCTCTACGATTTTCAGTTTAAGAGTCATGAGCTTAACATTACGAACGATTAAGATGTCGCGCTTGTATTTCTATGGCTTCTACGATTACCAACGGGCGAAATCCGCTATATATAGAGGAGCTCTTCCGACTTGTAAGACTTTTCTTCTTCTTCTTTCTTTTTCAAGCAATATTCTTGTCATCCTAGTCAATAAATACTTTAGGATACTCAGACGTCGTCAACTCGTTCCTATTCTCTCGAGCAAGATATTGGAACCCCTCTTTTTCTTGCCTTGTACCTTGTCTTATGTTGCGTCTTAGTCTTGTCTCGCTTTATTTCTCATCTTTCTCTTTTTCTTCATTCTTATTCTTGTTATTATTTCTAGCCTATGTCATACTTTAGTTGTATACCTTGACACGCACCATGGTTCTAGTCCTTCATTAAAAGCAAATAGGTTGCACCAAGACGCACCCTGTCTCCTAAGACACAGATATCGAAAAGTTCTTGTCTGGGTATGTTACGTGCGTTGGGTGCCTCAAAAAGGTGACAGATCATATTTTGCTCATCTAGGCTCGTCCAGAAATTGATAGGTCACATTTTGTTTTTCTAAGCTCGTTTAAGCTCTTCTTTTGACATCTGAAAATACGATATGTCGGCAGAAACGTGATATGCCGGATGACGCTAGTTCCGATCGAGCTTAGCTCAAGTCAATTACGTCATTCTTGTCACAGTTTCCAGGTTATAAACACTCCTAACGCCGCTTCCACTTATATCTCAAGGAGACAGCATGCCATAGACTTCGTTCCAAAGGGTGTGGGGTTATTTTCGTTAATTTCATGGATACAATGGACTGTGCAGGATGGACGGACTGAGAATGGACGGATTGGGATTATTGTGCGTTCGGGAAGAAGAATTTGTCAGAAAAGGTCCTATGAGGTTCTGTTGCACGAAGGATGGTGAGTCATAGTGGGGTTACGCGGAAGTATGAGTCATGTTAAGTGAGGGGTTGTTGGATATATAAGGGAGGCAACGGGGCCTACTTGTGTCGTTCTTTTCCTTTCTTTCTTCTCTACGCAACGTCTTCTGTATTTAGCAATCTATTATAGTTTTCTCTTTAGAAACTATCGCTGCCTCTGTTCGTATAATTCATAACTCCTTTGTATTATCGGAGTTATCGCTGCTACCCGCCTGCACCTTGCGGAACGAAGTCTATACCACACCCCCGCCTTGAGAGTTAAGCAATAGTTCTGTAGCGTTTAAACTTGTAATATTGTAGACCGGATTCCATTCGCTTGAGAGAATGCTGATTTCTCCCAATGACGGGAATCCTACTAACTATTTATACATAAGAATTTCCCTTAAACCCGTTAACTCCTCCAATAGCAAAACTCCTGTAATGCCTCCGCTACTACTCCAGTTTCCTACTAGGTAGGGTAAAGGAAGTCTCTTCCTCTGGCAAGATTGTGCTTGCTGAATCCCGCTTTCCTGACCCTGCATCACCCTGCCGTTGCGCCATCACACTAAGACAATACCATTATCCAACTAGTACCGTACATGCCAAGCAATCCTGTAACAGCTGGCCACCGGGGTGGATCTTGAATTTTGTTGTGTTTAACTGTTTTTCTAGGGCTCGTATCCTTTTTTTCCACTCCGTTTGCCTTGAGATTGTTTTTCCAGTTCGAGGATTCATGGGAACCGAGGGCCATAGCTTATTCTGCGTAACTCCAGAATCCAGACTGCTATTTTCCGAAGTCTTCAGCTCCTAAGCTGTTCCAGGAACGCTTCGCGCAACCTCAGAATCCATGGATTGATTAATTGAATGATGTGAAGCGAGTCTAGTGGTCAGCCTGAGTGGCTGCAACCCAACTACAACCCAAGCGAGCCAATGGAAATTTTCATCGACATGGTGTCCGGAGGGTTGGCAACCATAGGGGACTTGGGTTCTCGGGCCATACCTATTGGTCAAGGCAGCTAAGGGTTATGCTTTGGCTTTGTCGAATTGAGGCTCAATAGGCATTTGACCAATCCGAAGTCTAATATTCCAGTCCAGTTCGATTCGTTATTCCTGAGATTCTGCGGTAATAGAGGGTTAAAATTTCGGTGTGAGATCAATTAATTGATGACGAAGCTCCACGAGCTTAAGGATAGGCCGGCGGCGATCACTAGAACTTCAACTGTAACCTCAACTCTAACTCCCACATTTTTTTCCGCCTCTATCTTCATCTTCGTCTCCCTTAACTTTATCCTCTCAATATTCTACTCTTTTTACTTCCTCCCTGCCACAACAGGAGATATTGTGTAGGCCACCAATCTATTACTATAAATACATAAACTGGCATGTAGCCACTAGTGGTCGAGTGGGTATCACACTTCGACTGCTGGCTCTTGCACCGAGAGTTTGAATTCCCTCATCGAGGGTCATGAGTTCGAACCGGAGGTGGGAGTACATACCAATAAATTCACACCTGGGGGTTGACCTTTTGACTCTTTTTTGTTACATATCAGGGGCCATCCGACCGCTCTCCCCCTCTACCCCCGGGTCCCTGCGCTCCCTACCTTTGAGTACTAGTATTTTTATCCCTACCAGTACATTTGACTGCCATGCTGGGTTAGGTTTATCACTATCGGCTACTCAAAGTGCCGGATCACACTTCGCAAAATTTCTATCCCCGCTAGTCTCTAGGACTGATCTGTTGCCGGAGTTGTACGTACGGGTCAAATGAGGGACTTCTGGCATAAAATGTGGTAAAATCCATAGGGCCGATTAAGTTGAGTTTACTAACAAGGGCTAGTTTGGCAATTTAAGTCGTTAGCTGGCAACGAGAAACTCCCCCAACGCCAACCCGACATCCCAACAACACGCCAAGATATTCACCTCCTATTCAAGATATATAAAGCCTGAGAACAATGAAATACATTGATCGTGTAATATTGAGTTATTAGGTCCCTTGTTCTGGGGACTGGGACTCATCGTTGGTATTCCAACGTGGAGGGTTCCCGTTGTTACTGTGCTACAACTTGCATGGTTCTGCTACTCGCCCCCAAAAATTATATTGTTCGGGATTGAGAACCCTAACCCATAATAATAACCAGCCACAAAATGATATGGCTGAGATTCCAAATATCAACTAGGGGGGGTCCAATATGCATGATTAAAGGTAGAGCATCTATAGCTTGTGGTTGCGGAGTGGAAATTGGAAGAGTGGCGGGAGCGGAGGTGGTCGATTAGTGCTGATAACCCTAACTCCGACCCTGAGCCCGAAAGTGGGAGCGAGATCAATACAACTGAGTTCAAGTGACCCGGGACTTTCGGCACGTGAGCATATTCCCGGGAAAAAGCGGCAGTGCACATGAGCCAACAATATGTAATCGTACCCTAGTCTTTATATTTATAATGTAGTGGACAGAAGAAAAAGACAAATAAAGAATATTGAACAGTATATATTACATTCGGGCTACTCCCTTTGTTTACCTCTTCTCCGTCTTATCTTCTCATGAAACTTTTCTCTCCTCACTCTATCAGGCTGCAAGGGCCCGAGAGCCTGCTGACTTAACTTCACCAACCTAAAGCTGTTCAACTCAGCCTGCGCCCAGTTTTTCTGATCATAATACACATAGCAAAGGATCTCAAGTACGCGTATAGTCTTCAAATTAGCCTCCCCAAATCTGTTTCGACAGTCCTTCAAGACTTGTAACAGAAGTCCCTCGGCCTCCTTCAAATCCCCACAGTATCTTTGTGTCTCCGCAAGTTTGAGCCAGTGGATCATTACTTCTATAGGATCATCAACATGTTTCCCCAGCTCGACAATCCTCCTTAACGCCTCTCTAGCGTCACTATGTCTGTCTAGTTTAACCAATACACGTGCCCAGTTGCTTAGCTGCGTGACATAAGAGCACCCTTCGATATCCGATAGCTGTTGTTGAATACTGACAAGCTTGCCTAGATGATCCTCTGCGGCGCTCCAATTCTTCAAATTGATGAATACTACTGATAGGGCGTTTGTTGCATTGAGGGTCAGGAGGTCTTCGTCCCCAAGAATTTCCTTTAGGATAGGAAGTAGATTTTCTAGAATCCTTCCGGATTGTTTGTTCTCCCCAACCCTCCTAGCAGTATCAGCAATCACCACTGCCGCTCGTAGCGTCTCCTTGTCCCAGAAGGAGGCGCCAAAGCCTTTAAAACGTAGAATTGTATGTGTGAGTTCACCAAAATACGAGATCGAAAGTCTTGCAGACTGCCATTCCATCTTCGATGGGGTACGGCCAAGGAAGATGGAGTTGCTGATCTGAATCATCATCTCCTGTACAAGAGGAAGTCTCGGGGGGCGGTTATTTCGATTCCACAACCAATTCTTGATGCATTCTTCTATCGATATGTTTCCGTCATGCTGGCATACAAGCCCATAACCTGACAATCTTCCAATCGATGAATTGATTACTGCAGTTGAGAGGTTAGTCAATTGCGTCATCTAGCATAAGGAGAGGGATGAGATAGTCCCGAGCAACCAAGATGAGATGAGTCTTACTCTCTTGAGAATATTTAAGGAAATGCGATAATATGCCTAGCGCGATGTTGTTGCCACCTACAAAGGAGCAAAAAAGCAAAATCTTATCATCTTCGGTAGAGAGTGCTTGCAACGATATCTCAAATGGTATAATGGCTGCATATAGAGTTTCGTCTGTCACTTGCTCTGAACTTTGCAAAAGTTTCTGACCTGTTTCGGTGTAAAGTTTCCAATAATCCGTGGAGGACATGGAGTGGATCCTTAAATACGCCTCCATAGCTTTCTGAGCTACAGGTGATAGATCAGGTCTATCGCCCTGGTCAATTGCCATCTGAGACACTTCTAATCGTTAAAACGGTTCGAATATGATAGGATAAATTCAAGGGACATACTTGGATTGGAGGTTAGGCTCGTGTCAGGAGCGACATAGCAATCGTCATACATGCTTATATCAGTCATTTCACCCGTACTCATACTATTGATGGCCCTTGAGCTCTCTGCAATACTATCCTGACCCCGAAAAAGAGTACTGTTTCCCATGTTATATTCAGGGAGAGCCGTGCTGGGAGTAGGGCTTATGTATGATAGGCCAGTGGAGGAAGGATTCTGTGATAAGGATATTGTGTTCAAGATCCTAGCTGTTGGCTCGGCCAACACCGGGGCATGATCATAACCCATGGATTCAACGCCGGAGGCAATACTGTCCCCCAAAAGGGGGGTGTTTTCGCTGATTGCTGCTGTATTCAGTGAAGTTTGGTACGGCGTTCGAGGCCTAGGACCTTTCGTGATCTTCCATTTCTTCAGGTATTTCTGGTATGTACGCTCCCTAGTTTGTGGAAGGAAAAGTGTTAATGACTGCTAATGCTATAAGTGAGGGTGTGGAGGACGAGGAGGTGGTAGCGGAGGCGGTGCTAGTTGGCCGCTTGTTGCCGGGAGTGTGGTAGGGGAGCGTTACTTTGCGCCATTCATACCCGGAAACTCTTTGTTGACAGTGGCCATGACATCTTTAAGAGATTTCTTTTGCTCGCAATAGAGCTCCCGTACCCGCGCTTCCACGTCAAATCCCCAGGTATAGGTCATGGCTAGCCTGATATCCTTATTATGGGATCTCGGAGTGGAGATTTGGGTCAGCTCTTATAACAGCTGTGGATCAGTCGTGGTGAGAAGGAAGGACGGAGGAGGTTGATGACAGTTTAGGCGGATGGTCCCGGGAGTAAGAACTGAGAAAGAGATACTATCCCGAGGCCATTGAACTTTCGATACCGTTAAGCTGTCGACAGTATCTCAGATCTATGGCGCGATGACATAGCTAGGTACGTACATGTAGCTAGCACCAATATTTTTCTCTTACCCCTGCTGAAAAGTGCGGCGCCCTTTTGTGTAACCGAACCGCCTCCCCGGGGAACCTTGAGCCTCACATATCCTTTGCGCGCCCATTTGTGTAACCGCCATTTCTACACCACGCGACATGTACATATGTGTGTGCAGCAATGTGTATCATGTTGTTTTAGGTCTATTCAGGAAGGCCTTATCGGACGCTTCCTTCTACGATTATTACTGAGACCAAAGAAATTCAGTCAGGAGCCAATTGCGGTATAAATCATTTGAGAATACCTGTCGCTAGCATTTCATATTGTTCATCCTCGAAATTAAAGTATTGATTCTGGGCTTGTCTCATTAATGCTGATGTACAAGTTGGTAAACAGCTCTCAAACCAGGGAGCTGTCTCTAGTGCAGGGCGGATCCTCTACAGCTAGGACTATAACCTCATGCTGAATAGGGGTCGTTCGCTTTGTGCCTCCTATGGGATGATCATTGTCCCTCGTTTGTTAATACAGGATATATATTCTTATTTTTATCATGTATATATCTCTACCAACGGAGGAAGGACAAAATAAAGGCAAGGGATCTATGCATACATCCGGAGTTGAGGCCCTAGTAAGACGCTTCCGTATGAGGCTCAAGAACGTTACTGGTGAAATTGAGTTATAGTTCTATACATATGAGGTACAGGGATTTCTGAAGGGCAATAAGCCAACGGTACCAAGAAATGGGGGTGGTTTCGTGATAACAGATATCTGGAGCCACACATACACGTGCACTGTACTATAGCTACCTCTTGTACGTTTTAATGGTTCACACCTATTCACAAATTTACCGAGGTGGTGTGTGGGGGATCAGTGCCATGGAATGAGCTCAGTAATTTACAGCACAATACCTATATCAAGGATAGCTTGGATCAAACGACTGGCCATATCCGGGAGTAGCGTAGAGATCTCGAATTCGTTTTACTGTGTGGTTAGGGTCATGCATTCTAGCTTTGTGGTGATGAATCTATCTTTGAAAGTCGTTGCAGATGCCGTCTCCTGAGGGTAATGCGTGATCTAACTCCGAACACGTAGCTATACCTCCATAGATAGGTTGGTTCAATTTAATTGCTTCGAAGGAAGTGACAGGATGTTCAATACCCCCTGCAGCTGGTATGAACGCCCTTAAGGCCCTCCCTTCCCCTCATAAACGAAAAAGGAAAAAGAAACAAAAAAGGCCTCCAAGTCCAACCGCACTTTTGATCAGTCATATACATGCAGAAGGGCTATTAGTATCCCAGCATCCTAGAGCCGCCCTTCCAGACAGGTTGTGGGGATAGTGAAGTCTGTAGGATTGGAAGATTTCTTTCTCGGATACTCGCCTCACCCCCTACTAGTCATAATTCCTTCAGTAATACACCGCTATACCTCAAATTACATTATATAAAGCCCGTCAAAGTTCCAACATGGTTATCGATTTCGCTCTTCCCAACATCCGCTTGACCGATACTCATTCCTCTATAATCTTTACAATTCAACACTCGATTTCAGCTATAGAGCTAGACATTCCATTCTCTATCCACTCTTATAATGGCGTCTTCTGTATACAACTCCACCTGTGGGCTCAATATAGATAGTCACTCTTCTGTCCAGATGTAAGCATTTGGTTTTCTAGTAAATCTTTGAATATATACTACTCTAATAGACGTAATGCTAGTATATATATACATCTACATTCTTCTAATTTGTATTATATCATATAGTTCCTCAGCTTCAGTCAAAACATTCCGCTCGTTCTCGTCCGCCGAAGGCTCCCACGAACTTGGAAATGACGGATTTCCGTCCCCGCCGTCTAGCCAGGACCTGTCCAGCGTCACTAGCATATCTTTACAATCGGCCTCTGAGGACCTCGATATCTACGAACACCAGTCCACCGAGGCGTTGATTACAACCGTTTCTAATGCTAGCTCATTCGAATTGCGTAGAGATAGCTTGGCCGGTAGCTATAGCTCTAGTAGAAATCCGGAAGCTCTTATAATCTCTAGCGCAAACACACAATTCTATAGTGTGACTAGATTGATGGAGCAGGAGGATGAGGAGCCTGTACCGGAAACATCTGAATGGCGCGACCTTCTGGATGCTCTTGAAATTGAAAGGAGTAGAGCAAGTGTGTTTCACTCGATGACCCCGATGGAAAGATTCCTATCAAATGAAAGTGTTGAAGGTTGTTCGGTAGAGTTGCGGATTTGGGGGACTGAAGAGTAGTCTAAACAATAGCCTATCATCTGAGTAGAGGACCAACATGTGCCAATATGAGTATGTAACTAATCAGATGAGGAGCCAAGGAAGCAAGGTGTACTTTTTTGTTGTTGTGGTCATGACAGTGTTGGTTGTCCGGATATTGTCACATCTTTAATCTCCGTCCTGTTGTTTTTCTTTTAAGTCTCTTTCTTTTGCCACATATATATAGGGCTTATATCTATGTTATCATTCTTTAACCTATTTCTTTTGTTACAATTGACAGCCGTTCTCAATCTCATACTTTCTTTTGCCCTAGTTTCATAGTGCGATATATAATATAGCTACTTAGTTAGCACGTTATCCCTTATTCTTTCAATGCTGACCCCCCTATAAAAGAGGAATTAAATCTGTATGGAAAATCTATTATGTGATAAGGGAGATAACGGGATCTGCTAGTAAAGCCACACAAGATTTGCTTCTTCTTGGGGGGTCAGCATTTTACTGATAGACTAAGGGATACAAGGGGACGTGAAGGAGGGAGCGGCGGGGAAGGGCATATTCAGCATCAAGTAATCCATATTACAAAGCGTGTCAAAAAGATATTACTGAGAATCATAGTGAACAGCAGCTTCCGCCACTCGTTACCCTGGGAAGAGGATCCTCTGACGTCTCTCTGCTCGTTTAGGGATAAAAGCTCATTGGACTGGTTAGGCCCTTGCCACTTCTTCCTAAAACCTTCCAAGTGCAGTTCTCGCTCTTCCCAGTTAATGCATATGTCATTTGCAATATAGGGTTAGGGTTATGGCACCTTGTAATAGCGGTTGCGGGAGGCAAGATTTAGATTTCCCCTTAGTTGCCTATTAAGCAAACAAAGGAGGCATGATTGGAGAAACTACATAGATAAACAGTTCTTCACGCTTACTGTGAAATATACTGGCAGGATGTGAAATCCCCAGGCGTATGTATTCTACATCCCCTGCCTTTTAACTGTGTCGAAGTGTGAAATGTCGGTTTTGACACTTGGTAAATAGCGTTTTTGACCTGGTGTCGTTACCATATAAATTTGGTTGTGGTAATTGCCGAGACTTCTCGCCTCTGACACGTTATAAACTCGATCAAAAACTTACTCTCTAACGCGTTGGACCACCTGTAGTACCTACTCCCTATTGACCTCCCGCAGTACCTATTCCCAACTATATCTTTCCTCTCTCACAACTCAATTCACGGTAGTATAAGGTGTCGTACTGCTCGGGCTGGGCTGGAACCTGATATAAAATATTTACTTGTAGAATTAACCTCCCCTCCTCAGTTCCCTACCCCACGAACAGAATTTTAGAGAACACCGGAAACAGCGGTAAACCGGAGGGATCGGTAGGATGCTTTCCTATTCTCCACTCTAATTGACCCCTACCAGTTACTTTAAGAACACAATTTCCTCCAATGACTGATACATGAACTTTATTACAGGATTATTTCCTGCAGAATTATTTCTGTTCTGGCCAGCTGACTGTTGGTTCTGGTGGGGCATCCTGGTTGCTATGATACCGGCTTCTCGCAGGGTAACCCGCCAAAGAATTCACAGAACTGATGCAATCTAGTGCACCCGCAGGAAAAAAGTGAGGAAACAACGAGAGTGCAACGGTCCAAACCTCAACAAAAAAGTTAAATTAGAAATGAATAGAAGGAATATAACTACACAGTGAGATACATGGTAGATACTACGGCCTCTAAACTACATTTACCATTTTGTATGACCTCCCTTGTTCTTTACTACTGCTGCAATTCTCCTTGGCATGCTGTCAATGATTTTATATACTCTTTTCCAGTCTAGCTTTTCCCATTCCTCCCTGGCATGCTGTGCAAGCTCTACTTCATTGTGGGGGCGTTTTTCAGGGTCTCTCATTCTTCTTCTAAGACGGGCTTTGAGCATAGACTAACAGTTATCAATTATATTGAGATCTGGGGAACTACTAGGTGGCCAGTCACTGGCAGATTTTCTGATGCTATAACTCCTACGCCAATCTGCTGCCATTTGGGATGTATGGGCTTTGTGACCATCCTCAATTGTCTTATAGATGCTAATATCTTCGGGTAGACTCTGCATAAATGGAAGAAGATGGGAGTTGAGAACTTCATCCCTATACTGTAGAGAATTCATGCCCAACTTGTCATTTTTCCGGGTTTTTTCTGCTTTTGTTTGGCGGTGTACAAGGACTAATAGAGAATGGAAACCATAGGCGCATTAAGCACCATAAGCCAGGCCGCAGTAAGTCATTCAGAAATAAACGCCATTGGTAGATACCGGGTCTTGATACGCACCCGATTCCGCGCTTTCTTCAAACTATTTTGGATCTTCCACCACCACCAATCTCTACCGTACACTCATCTGTAAATATACGTGTATGCCAAACATGTGTAGGCCAGTTTAGACGTTCTGAACACCACAGTCTCCGTTTCATCAGCAAACTACTACTTGTGTATACAGTCTCCCAACAGTCTCCTGAGTCTCCTGAGAGTCTCCTGAGGCTTCTGGATATTTTTTGAGTCTCCTGAGGCTCAGGAGACCTCAGGAGACAAATGAAGTCTTGCTGATGTTTGCCTTTTGCTTCACCTTCAATCAGGGTTTTTTCTTTGCGATATAAACATAGTAGTTCTTGGAGCGAAGATAATTGGAAATTGTTCGTTCAGAGACATTTAGTCGTGAATCTGCCATCATATCTGCAAGAGTTGCTTCTGGACTGGCCTCTACTCAACGGTTTAGATGTCTTTTATCGCAATCGAAGAGTACTTTGGGTCAACCACATCGTTGTTGGTTGTTGACAGTCTCTTTTTTTTTCTATCGCTTGTGTATTTTAAAGGCTTGAGATCGTGACAAATGAAGTTTCTCGGCAATGTTGCTAAAGCTTTTGCCTTGGGCACGGCCTTCAATAACCTTTATTTTTTCGCTCAGAATAACCTCTCTTCGCTTTCCGGACTTGTCAAAAAGCATTGTTGGGAAATAATTGTGGAGCTGTATCAGCTGGGTGCGGAGATATGATGCTGGCCCGTCGTCAGGTTGCTCGTTGTTTCCTCACTATTTTCCTGCGGTGTACATAGTAGACTAGGGATATGGTTGAGGACACTTGGACACAGAGTGCCGAACCTGCCTAATTTCACGGCTTAATAGCAACCAACCACAACAAGCTGGAATAAAGGTGGCTCTGTCAAACCATGCTGTTAATGATTAATATGATTGTAACAGATGGGGATTTGATAAATGTTATGGCGCTGTTGGAGCTAGGATTAGGAGTGGTTCAGATAAATTTGGAAGTTATAGTTCTTTGGTTTTCTGTGGGATTCCGTATTACAGATTAGTCAGTGACTAGATTTCACCTGTATATATAGGGTTGCGCTTTCCCTATGTGTTTTCTTCTCTTTCTCTTTCTTTCTTTCCTTGCGCAACCTCCTGTTTACATCAGCAAGACTTCATTTTTCTCCTGATGTCTCCTGAGCCTCAGGAGACTCAAAAAATATCCAGGAGCCTCAGGAGACTCTCAGGAGACCCAGGAGACTGTTGGGAGACTGCATTCACAAGTAGTAGTTAGCTGATGTAGTCTACGCTAGTGGGTACTCTAATCTATGTTAATCTGTTTTAGAATATTTTGAATTTAGTATATATTTAGAAAACAAGAGTTGTATCTGATAGTATTCAATTAAAATACTACAGCTAACTTAAGATATTGAAGAAAGAATGTATTTTATATACTAATTTTTGACAAATAAACAATTTAACTGGTAGGTTAAAATACCCACTGGTAAAGACTACTCCTGTTATAAACCTTTCTCTTTCGGTTTCCTGTTTAGGCTTTGCTTTTGAATTGCGACTTCGGTTTCTATTAAATATACTTGGTTATTATATATTGTTGAACTTTTCTAAACCCGTCATCAGCTGTGCCTCTTGGTATTACCGTGTCCCGAACCTGTCTGCCTCGCTTATACGCTACACCTCCTGACCTGTAGAACTTCGACCTCGCTCCCTGTTACTATCTCGACCCCGCTCCGTAACAGCAAAAAGGTTCTAGTTGTTACCTGATTATGCACTGAAGATGTGGGATTTTAATAAGGAGAATAACAAATGTCGCTAAATCCAGTAGTACTATGCTGAATAATCATATACACAATAACATAACAGGAAGGTGCTCTACCATGTAGACCTATCGACAATCTGCCTATGTCTCCAATAAATCTTTTCTCTGAATTTGTTACGGAGCGAAACGGAGACAATAACGCAGAGGGCCAAGATACACAACCAAGGCGAAACAAGGAACGAGCACGAGAGCGAAGATGAGGACTGAGACGAGAACGAGGACGAGATCGAAGACGAGGACAGAGACGAGAACGAGAACCGAATCGAGGAGGCTATGCATAAGCGAGGAAGTCAAGTGGTTCTTGGTACAATGCCAAGTGAAGATACTCGTAGATACGATCGTATATTCCTAAAGACAAAGCGAAAACTAAAGACCCTATATAGTAGGGTTGATAACAGGAATATGAAGTAGGAAAGGAAAAGAGAAGAAAGGAACAAAGGAAAGATCCATAGCCGTTTATATATACTAGTCCACATCCCTGTAACAAGATGACTCATAACCCGTGTAACGGAAACCATAGAAAACTCGAAACCCATTCCTCAATATCCTTCGTCCCATAGCACTCCTTGGTACGCTGTGATAGAATTCCTTCGTTCCGTATGTATGTCCTTCTGTATATGCTTCGAAAACCCTCATACAATGAAGATAGTACCTATAAATTGAACCAGGAGAGATGGAAGCCAAAGCTGCTGGTAAACTTTCCCGTAATCCTTCCAAAGAGTGCTGACAATTCTCTCTAGTATAGTATTTTGTAGCACACCAGTATCTCTCAATAAAATTCAGCTCACAATGAAATTTGGGATAGAAATTAACATGCTGGTTAAAAGCTTCTAGTTCTTCTTGTAATCTACCTTTTTGATCTTTGAAGTCTCGTTCAGCCGCTAAGCCAAATCAAGCACAACAGCCTCCTTCAATTGGACGGCGTCCTTCTCGATTGTGCGTAATAGGACATTGAAGAAGACAAGCATGACCCTCAGTTCGCTTTTTCCGCTACGATCCTCTTTCTCTTAGCACCTGTTCGACTCCTTTTGGTTTTCCTTGCAATTCCGGAATAGGATGATTTGACCCAAAAACCATAGATTGTGGTATTTGCTTGGAGTGAAAGAACCCGTCCCGCATATATGGTTGATATCCCCCTGGATTACGCTTTATTCTAGAAGCAACTAGAGCATCAGGAGCGAAACAACAATGGTTAGATGCATTATCAAATGCAAATAAAGCCTGGCAATTAGGATATGCATATTTAAAGATGGTAATGCAACCCTAATTGCCTGCTCAACCATACTTTCACCTGTCCAATAGTTGTCTTTTCCGTACTCCAGGAAGTATATAGTTTCCCGGACAGGTTTGGCATTATGATCCTTTACCCTAATGACGTTGTTGAGAAGTTCCGCATCAGGCATATTTTCTGAAACCCGTAATATATCAATAGGTGTTAGGAAAGCAGACACTATCATGTCTCTTTCATTAGATTTTGGGCGTATTGGTAGCCCACTGGGCTTCATCCAGAGTTTGCGCTTCCCGTCATTAGCATTAAAGATCGATTCATCATGTGCAATCAAAACCAACGGCTTAATGTTGTCTCCGTATATTTTCAAGTCTCCCAAATCAGGTGGATGCCACATCCCATCCTCTTTAAAAACAACAAATCGTTTTTCATAATTCTTCCATGCTAGGAGAAACTGATTATTCTGATAATGATCTATATCGTCTTGTTCATGTCTATCTACAACAACTCTCTTCCATACTGTATCATGCATAAATCTCATTTTTCTCAACCAGCAACGGGCAGTCCTTGCTCTAATCCTGTTACCATCAGGTCCAAAACTCTCCTCAATAATGCTCGTTTCTCTATTTGAATCTAAATAAACACCAATAGCTTTTGCCAAATTGAAAGCGGTCAAGTCTTTTTTTGTTAGTAAATGAAACTGTCCAATGGAGTTGAGATCTGTCTTACCTGCTTCCCTTGTTTCAAATAAACAGTCACTCACTGCTAATTGCACTCCATCGTCATTAAACCATGATTTTGTTTTACCATAACAACTCCGTCTGCCTTCTTCAATCAATCTTTCCTTCCGCCATGTTATTTCCCAAGTAACAATCTTTATTGCAAAGTAGACTCCATCAGCAAACTACTACTTGTGTATGCAGTCTCCCAACAGTCTCCCGGGTCTCTTTCATGGATAGTATGGACTGTTCGGGGTGGAAGGATGGGGACTGGTCGGATTGGCATTATTGTGCGTTCAGGAAGAAGGATTTGTCAGATGAGGTTCTATGAGGTTCTGTTACATGGAGGGGTGAGTTATAGTTGGGTTACGCGGAAGTATGAGTCATGAAAGGTGAGGGGTTCATCAGCAAGCTACTACTTGTGTATGCAGTCTCCCAACTGTCTCCTGGGTCTCCTGAGAGTCTCCTGAGACTCCTAGATATTTTTTGAGTCTCCTGAGGCTAACGAGACATCAGGAGATAAATGAAGTCTTGCTGATGTTGTTGGATATATAAGGGAGGCAACGGGTTAACTTGTATTGTTCTTTTCCTTTCTTTCTTCTCTACGCAACGTCTTCTGTATTTATTCATTTATTATAGTTTTTCTCTACAAAAACTATCGCTGCATTTACACTATAACTCATAACTCCCTTATATATCGGAGTTATCGCTGCCCTTCCTCCTGCACCTTGCGGAACGAAGCCTATCCCACGCCCCCACCTTGAGAGTCTCCTGGATATCTTTTGAGTCTCCTGAGGCTCAGGAGATATCAGGAGACAAATGAAGTCTTGCTAATGTTCTTTGCTAAAACATCTCGCAACTGTTGTAACAAGATATTCCCTCAATTCTGACGGTTTCCATGACTCTTGGATTTTAAGAAAAACCAAAACTGCTTCATGTCGCATCTTATTCAGCCCACTTAATTCCTTTTTATTAAGCTTTCTTTCCAGACTTTGTATCGCATCCTTGTATCCCAAAACCGTTGAAATCTTGCTTTTTAGGATGGACTGTAACTGAATAGAATGAGATATCATTGAGGAACCAGAAAGTCCAGAGTAATTAATCCATCCCAGATCTGATAGCTTTTTGCAACTGATTGCAGCCTGTTGTAACTCCCTCTGTCACTTCACAGCTCTTTGTTTTGTCCTAACAGGAGGTGTATTGCCTCATTGATATTTGATTCTAGTATTCTCAAATACAGCTGACCTGTGTCCTTTCCCCCTCTCCCCCATAATGCAAGCAAATGCACTCTTCTCAAAGTCCTCCTCCTACTGACCCTCCGTGAACTCACATTCCTCCTCACTTCTGCTGCTTTCCCCCAACTCTTCAAGCTGCCAATGCACTTCAACAGGTATTAAAGTATCTCGCGCAACCAGCGAAGCCCCGTCCTCACTTTCATCATGCAAGTGTGCCATAAGGTGCAGAGGCACATCATCTTCTGCATGAATCTGCGGTTTTTTGCTTTCTCAGGCTGTTTTGAGCTGTCTTGCTCTCTTAGAAATGACCGGCATACCTTCCTACCTACTAATAGTTAGCTATCATTTCTACTAGCTCATATGAAAAATAAGGGACTCATTCTTACTTAACTGTTCCTAATCCTTTTCACTCAAGCTGATGTATCGTTGATATTTGTTTTCAATGGTAGAATAGTAGCTAGATATCTCACACCCCGCTTAGGAGGCACTTGACCCCGCCCTAACTCTAACTCTTATCCTAGCCCTAACCCATACTTTCAATCGAATGTCGCACCCTCCGTATCAAGGCGTCCCCAACCATAGCCACCTCACGACCGCGAGTTGTAGTACTGTGCCTCTTCCAAATTATGATATCAATTACATTCTCTGGGCTTCTACAGCAGCTATTGTTGTTAGGAGCCTACGGCCCACCCTCCGCTCCGTCCCCCTCCCCCTTCCTCCTCTGCTCCCTCCCCTACACCTTCCTCCTCCGCTCCCTCCCACTCCACCTTCCTCCTCCGCTCCCTTCCCCTCCCCCTTCCTCCTTCACTCCCTCCCCCAACACTCCCACTTCTTATTTCAATGAATCACTCTATATTCTAATTGCAGTCTCCCTGCGGTATAACGAACGTGCATATTGAGCTATTTTTCATTCGGTACAGTAGATTATTTGCTATTATTTGGTATAGCAGACTCAATTCTTTGCTGAAGAAAAACAGAAGCTGGCCTAAGTGGCTCAGTACAGCAAATATTCGGTATGGTGGCATTCGTTATATCGGGGGGCGACTGTAGGTTCTTAATTTCATATATTCTTAATATCAGTATATACGTATCTTTTCTTTGAATTAGATAAGACAATAGGTTAACAAGTCAAACAAAAAGATAAAGACCACTTTATAGTACATAGTAAATAATAGTATATAGATGGTAGATGGGTGGATAGTAGATAGATAGATAGAGGATAGATAGATAGATAGTAGATAGATAGATAGTAGATAGATAGTAGATAGATAGATAAAGAATTTGTGAGTCTAAATATTTAGTTCTTCGCGACTGGACTGGTATAAACTTGAGAATCTGGGTGTCGCCAATACACCCTATAGATAGCCAATTAATGACCCGCACCCAAGTAGTTTACTGTTAAACCTTTTAGTGATTTAGGCAACGTTTAAGCAAACCCCTATCATCACTATGGTTTAGATCATGATTTAAGTATACCACAACCTCACCCATCGAGGTTTTCACATGGTTTAATTAAACCACAAAATTTCTATTTTTTATTTTTAACTTAATTTCATTCAAAAGATATATTTTCGGGAAGAATTATCAGATGGAAGTATGTAATTCAGGAATGATTTTCGAGTTGAAAGCAGTTTAACTAAACCACTCCAAAATGTACTACAGGGTACACTCTGTTCCAAAGATTGGTAAACACGGCTAACTGCTTACCCTCACCCAAAATTGAGACGGCATGGTGCTTATCCCTGTGGTACACGAGTCGAAAAGATAACTTATTGTCTATAGAGGATGAAAATCTCGGGTGCTTTTCCCATACTAATGTATCCTAAAACCAAGAA
Organism: Morchella sp. 2016-57; assembly: GCA_024713875.1. Lineage (NCBI taxonomy): Eukaryota > Fungi > Ascomycota > Pezizomycetes > Pezizales > Morchellaceae > Morchella > Morchella sp. 2016-57. The sequence goes on from JAMGZE010000020.1 coordinate 109,723, forward strand.
TACTTTATACCTCTAGTTGCGTAACTCGTGCACTTTCATGAGTTTTCAGGATAGGCATATCTCCAATCCCCGATAAGATATTATTGCTGTATGGTAAGCTATCATGCAGGGCGGCAGGACGGTAGGGCAGCGGGACAGCAGGGCAGCGGAGATGGCAGGGCGGCGGGGACGGCAGGGCAGCAAGCTAAACCAATAACATCATCGTCATCACTATCGTAATCATTATCGCCATCACTATCACCATCAGCTTCTCACCTTCACCATCATGAATGCCAACTACCAAGATCATTAGAACAGTAGTAGATAAACCCCAACTTGTTTTGCTCGGATTCATGCACAAATAATACTTGTAGTTATTCTGTTCCCCAACTCTGGCAAGCCCAATGATGGAATAGATAATTTGAAGGTACTATTGATGCGCATGCGATATATAGCGATTTAGTAATAATTGAATGGTTGAAAAGGTTCGCGATGGCTCGACACAGCGGCAGAGCGGCAGCTAGCGCGGATAGTGATCAAGCATAATTCCGCTTATATATCGTCCTGTCAGTGATATATATCGCCTGTCAGGATATATATCGCCTTGACAAAATATCCACGCCTCCGGTAAATACCTATCCCGATAGGACAATATATATACCGACAGGACGATATATATCGGTCTATATCCAGCATGAAGGATAACTTCACTTTTTGACTCAAAACACGCAGAATTATCATTTCTTATCCTTGCGCCCAGGATAGATTACCGCATCACCATACAAATCGATGTACCGCAAAACTGGCCTTTTCCGACAGACTTTGAGGTTGGCACCGGCTTCGCAGCGCGCATGACTGCGCGCCGCACAGACGGCGCAACCAAATCATTGAGGTGCAAGAATCATCGTGTTCACCTGCGCAAATCATCGCGTTCACCCGGTGCAAATCATCGTGTTCACCCGTGCAAATCATCGTGGTTTCAAATTTATGAACTCTTTTATAAATCATCGGGTTGTTCACCTTTTGCTTCGCTTAAGCAACAACCATCACCTCCTATCTACCATCAATGCCACGCAAAGATAACTCTCTATGGGGCCAGGTTCCTCCTTCCCAAGAAGCACCCTATGGCTATACTCCTATTGGTAGAGTGAAGAAAAGGTTTATCAAGAAGGATGCTCAAAGGCCAGCACCACCCGCACCAGCACTTAATGGCAAACTTTTCAAATGCCATGCCTGCCCTTTTGATTTCAGTTATCGCTCTGATCCCCACAGAGCTGTTTTACAACATCTTCTTTATTTCTCCACAACAAATAAAGAAAAAAACCATGAAAAGGCATACGCTACTCTAAAGGCATCAAGGGATTCTCTTCAACAAGCTATGAAAAAACCCAGTATGTTTCTTTTCAATTTAATAAAAGTTTACTAATGTTTATAGAACATAAGAAGGAAAGGGAGAGAATTAATTCAGCGCGGTGGAGAGAAAAAAATGCTAGGAAAGCAAAATGCTGTTCTGCGATGGGGGCAGCAAAACTTAAATTTGAGAGAATTTTGAGAAGGGCAGGAGAATATTCGGAAGATGCTTTGAAAAAATTGGTTGATGAAAAAATGGTTGAATGGGATACTATGAATTAGTTAGTATGAGATTATTTGAAAATACATCGAACAGTGGCGGTTTTCGTTTGTATTCTTCCTCTTAGTCTGTTATTTTATCCGGTAGTCCGTTTGTTTTTTAGTAGCTTGTTTGTTAAATCAAACTCACCTATATTTATGTAAACAACGTTCATTTGGTCTATGAATTTAGTTATAATCTTGCACCATCCTCGCGTAACTGAATCTCAAGCTCAGTACCAACCCAAATATGAATCCACCTGAAAATTCTCGACTGATGGAGTACGGAGTCACAGTACCAAATTTAATCTTCAATCAATCTCAACATCGACCAGGTCAAACCTCACTACCAATCATCAACCGACCTCCGCTCAAAACATTTGCCCCCCCTATTACCAAAAAAAAACACACATATACACGAGAATTCAAAATTGCAATATTATTGTGGTGGCAACATGGTCTTGTATGCGACAAATTTTCTCCCTCCAAAGAATCACGTCCACCAACTCGGCAAGAGGTATCACAGCGATACAAGATCCCCATGACAACGCTTTGGGAATGGAAAGAAAATGTCAACTCGGTTGTTGACAGTGTTCGTTCCGCTCGTGCAAATCGGACAAATACACGTGTTGGTTGTTGGCCTGAAATGGAAGAAATTCTTTATAAATCTTATAAGAAACGGAGAAATGAGCGGAAGTCAATTAGAAGAGGATGCCTTAGACGACAAGCAGTTGTTGCTTTTAAAAAGTGTTATCCAACACTCGATCTTTCACAATTCCGATTCTCAAATGGTTGGTTTTTCGGCTTTTTGTCCCGCAATAATATTACTTTACGATTCACAACCAATACGTCTCAAAGAATTCCAGAAGAATATTTAACCGTCATTATCAATTGGTTTCAGTTCAACAGACGCAATTCACAATTGAGGAAAGGTGAAGACATGAAAACTGTAGGACGATATTTGCTTGACAGTATTTGCAATATGGACGAGACACCAATACCCTTTGAATACCTTAGTGGTCAAACATATGCGGATAAAGGTAGTCATTCAGTACAAGTTAAAAGTTCAAGAGGTGGCTGGGATAAGCGACAAGCAACCTTAGTTCTTACAGCGTTTGCTAGCGGGAAACCACTTGTCAAACCTCTGATTCTATTTAAAGGTTGCGAGTCCTACGATTTAAACACACGCAATGGAAGAACAAATGAACGGAAACGTCAAGAAGAGATGGCAAAATACGACTCCCGTGTTGCTGTTAAATGGAACCCAACAGCATACGCAAACTCATACCTACTTATCGAATGGATAAATGAACTCCTTGTACCGGCACTACCCTCAGGTCCTAGAATGTTGGTCATGGATGTAGCTAAGTTCCACAAAACCGATAAGATTCTCAACACATTACGTTCGCATGATATTATTCCTTCAATGGTACCTGTAGGATGTACTGGACTTGTGCAACCGCTTGATGTATCCATCAACAAACCATTAAAGAATATTTTCCGTGATCTTTTGGATGAGGCTTTGGACTTGTATCAGGACAAGCATCAACGGCATCAGCAAGACTTCATTTGTCTCCTGATGTCTCCTGAGCCTCAGGAGACTCAAAAAATATCCAGGAGCCTCAGGAGACTCTCAGGAGACTTGGGAGACTGTTGGGAGACTACATACACAAGTAGCAGTTTGCTGATGGGGATTTGAGAGAGGAAGGTGACAAGGATGCTAATTCGGTTGCTGAACGGCGGATCATAATTACGCATTGTGTTGGGACTGCATGGGAAAGGTTTTGTAAGGAGAAAAAAGATACTGTTATTGATACATTTCGCAAACTAGGTATTTCCTTACCTATTGATGGCTCATGCGACAATGAATTGTCTGTTAAGGGGATTAACCCAAATCTATTATGTATTGGAAATTGGAGGAATTTAGATGAGAAAACGGAGAGAGTTTCAGGGATGAATGCTCAATCTGTAGGAGTTCCGGAAGAATATATAAGCGAAGAGAATGATTATAGCGAGGCGGTAGAGTTGGTCGATAGGTAGAACCGTACAAGAAATATTTGGTTGTTTGTTTTGATTATAAATTCTTTTTCTTGATACTCGCTTAAAAATATTACGCAATAGTACAGCCACACTCAAATTTAACCTCAAAGTGCACTGTCGGAAAAGGTCAGTTTTTGCGGTACCATAGGGTTATGCCAAAGGTCTTTTTTGATTATGCATCCGCCGGATGGGCTCACTGACAAAGGTTTTACAAAGGGTTAGGTTTATGTTAGCTTGTCTAATTTCACTAATCATGCAGAGTGGCAGGACGAACAGTATTCGAGGGGGCTCGTGTATAGGAAGCCTTCTTTTACAACGTATGTACATGCTCTCGAGGTTCGGCTGTCATCTACAAAACCTCTCCGGAGCTACCATGTCTGAGTATGTGTACAGGAAGAAATTAAATCCACTTAAAGTGCGAGAGGTATGTAAAACTTCCAACAAACAAATAATCACCTATGGGTGAAACCAGTGGAGTAGGTAAGGTGAAGATAAGATGAATGGGGAGGGAGGGGGAGAGAGGCAGCATAGACCGGATTTATAAAAAAGGATTTATATAAGAGGGGTCGGGTAGCTACGCTCACTAAAGTCATCCATACAATATATATATATATTTCCAGAAAGATAATGAATACTATTGCTCTTTGTTGCTTCTTCTTAGCCGGATCTATCCTTCGGTTACAATTCCGCAACATGAGACATCATCAATCGTTCCCACTCTTATATATCATAGTACAATAAGAAGTCTGCAAAACACCACCCAGCTCGATAAGGATCCGAGCACCACGCATTTAATGTAACACGGGGCGGAGCTGGCACCGGTACCATTGAGATCCCTGTGGACCCGATGCTACTGATCAGTCATCTACCGCAAAAACTGGCCTCAGTGGCCGGTCACACAAGACGTCGAAGTTGCCTTTTTAAGCCTGTATGAGCAAAAATTAAGGGGCGTATTCAAGACAAATAGCTGAACAAGGGAATTCCAACGTCTTGTGTGACCGGCCACTGAGGCCAGTTTTTGCGGTACTGGAAGGTACATAAGAGAGAAAGAGAAGTAAACAGCAACACACCCGCTAGAGTGAACCCCTTCAGGACAGCGATCATAACTCCATGTCTTTCCGCTGTCAATGATGAACGACCCTTGATCTATATATATATCGGCCATGAAAGAATTCTATAGGACCCCTCTGCCCTACTTTAGCAGCGCACGGGAACCGGTTACTAGAATCAAGGCTGTGTGTATTTCCGGGATATATTTATACTTTGCAAAAGACGCCCAGATCATATATACCTAAGATTGATCCGTTAAGTGTAACCTTTATGGATTTGTGGGTATGAATCGCACTTCACTACATCAAACATGACATTTACCAACAATTCTCTCTGAAAAGGGCCAAAAACAACATAATCGCGTAATGATACAGACAGAACCGCTCCTTAGTCCGCGCGAGAAATCTAATGCAATAAGTATTTATTGATATATATATGTTGGGGAATATTGACAGTTTTTTCATTGGTTTAATTGTGCCAAGATTATAATTGGTAAGCGGCGTGCATTATTCTTCAATTGATTGATAGTACGCAGCTGCTAATTATAATATGTAGTGGACATAAACCACCGCCACGAAGCAAAACCACACCAGAAAAGGCCGAAAACCAAATTTCTCTATAGCCAACTTTAGGATACAATGTACAGGGATTTGTGGTATACGACTTATAACCAGTAATATGGCCTAGCAAGCTTGGAGTTTAAAAATATTCATCTAGTACTAAAGGTAGGTATCTTACGTTAAGATCTATGTTAAGACCTCAAATTTGTATGGGTCTTAGCAAAATCCGTCTAAACTTGAAAGCTTGGGACTCCAAAGCCATACAATTGCTCTGATACATACTTGAGAGATAGAGCTATATCATGGAATCTGGGGTCTTTAATACTATATCTTTCAGTCCTGATGCCGGCAAAGTACTCGGGGGTAGAGGAAAGGACCAATAGGGTTATTTTTATGGCAGAGCTACACCACTCCGTTCAAATAATCCCCGTATTGTTAGTTGCATTTTCTGCTTCTTATTCCTGTATGTGAGTATATTTTCGAGTTTGACAGAAAGTCCAGCAGGTTCTAGCTGTTGTAAGAAGAGACCTGGAGCCGTTCAACCAATAGGATGTGCAGGACCATTTATCGAAGTACCGCAAAATCTCCCAACACTTCTCTTGGCAACCGTCCGTATAAACTGAGATTTTGCGGTGCTCGACTCCCCCCTCTATTAACAAGATGGGATAGGAAAGATTCATTTACACGATGACATTAAAGGCGGCATTAATTAGATACGGCATTGCAGGTGATATTAGGGATGGTACAAGTGGGGAAATATGCGGATTTTGGTATCTTGTTCGGCCGAGAAGTCATTAGCGGCGCCATTTAAGATCGATCGGGCGAACCATACGTACATGTATGTATGACTACCATTTGCTCTGCGCACATGGTATATTAAAGTAGTGCGCACACGGCACACTAGGGCAGTGCGAACACGTCCTTTGGGGTGGGGTAAAGTGACCCTATAACCTTATCTCACATAGCTAGGGATTTGCATCTTCTGGCGGTTAACGTACAGCGATAGGAACGATCTGTGGAAAAAGCAGTTATATGGTGCGCAGATTTTTCTCCATACAATTTTGAAACCCTTGTTTTTCCGTTGATCGTTCCCATCGCTGTACGACCATCTGCTCGATCCAAACTGCACCGAGTTCAGTCTGACTTGTTGTGCAGTATGGAAGACCATTCAGAGTTCCAATCAACCCTATATTTTTGTGAAATATTGATATCATCGTACACCTAGTTCAGGATGGTGCGAAATATAATGGCAAGTGCGAACTTGTAGCTTGGCTAACTAAACGAATCGGACGGGACCAAATAGTCATCCCAGTGACTTACTTTTTTTCTTAAGAGAAATAAGACTGTGGTAAGTACTCTACATCCATATAGATATACATGTAACTGTTAAAACCTAGTCGTTGTATGTATGTACAATGCAACCCCCCCCCCCCCCAAGTAATACAAGCCTGTTTTGCAACGTGGAGAACGGACTAATATCTAGAACTTGCCCTGAAAAATGCTATCGGAATGTATTTAATGATCGAGGCTAACCATTGGATCTAGATCAATCTCTTACATATTTGTACCGAAAAACCGGGAATAACGAAAACGACCAGGATACTCACCTTCTGTTTGGTTAGTTACCCGTTGAACCTCGGCCAGGCCATCCCAGAGAAAAATCCTTGTTCACCTAGACAAATGAGAGGACATAATTCCAGTCCAGTTGGATTCGTTATTCCAATATTCCGCAATATTCTCTAGAGAAATTTAATCAGACATTTAGTTGCTAAATCATCAAGTGGTGGCAACTCCACGTGGAAGCCATTGACCACAAATCACGAGCATTGTTACTACTCGCGGCAGGTAAGAGGTACTCGGATATGCAAGTCGTGAGATGCAATTGTTATTAGCTTAGAAAGGGAATAGACCAGTGCAGTGCAGCAAGAATTTTGTGTACTATTACCTATCGCAATGAGTATAATAACTATTGGTAATACCCAGCGCCTCAGCATCATCGAGAAGGTGTAGGGCAAAGGACGGGAGTAGGATTTGGTGATCATCAGATTCTGATGACTTTTCGCTTCATCCTAGTACGTTAGGATTGCTGGTATCGTGACTTAGACCAATCAGCGGCTGGGCTGCGACTTAGGGGGTCTCATGCACAGCCTGCGTCCTAGAGTAATATCCCATCGCGCCCCAAATTAGGAAGAAGCAGAGTATTCAGGAGCTGAGGATAAGAATTGCTAGTATGGCAGAACGGCGCTAGCTCAGAAAGATGATTACTGCATTCGTCACTTCTTTTTTTCTACACGTAACTATATGCCTGTAGTACTACAGTCAAGGCTAGAGCAGGTAACCTTTAAAAGTGTCTACGACTATACAAAGATGATCAAAACCAACTTCCTTCAAAGTCATTGAAATTACCTCACCTTTGACCTCGGTACACCTACAGAATACTGACAGAATATCGTCTGAGCTATGAGTACCATTAACGAAAGCGAAGGTAGTATTAGGAGTGGAGGTCAAGCCAGGGCCGGTGGTGGGGAACTAACAGCACCCCAAGGACGTGGGCCCTCACAAAGACCACCACATACATTGTATAAGCGCATAGATAGATAGTAGGTTAATACCATCTTCCTATAGTATATAGACTCATGTACTGATGGTCTTTACCTACCCGTACCTAGTTATGACGTCGATTACGCTGAATGGAGGGTTATCGCAACCCCCGCTGAAATCATTCAAGCTCACGATGCATATTCGGATTTTGCATTCCTTGTTCGCCGGAACCTAGACCAAGAGAAACAATATCAGGATACCATTCTCATCATAAAGTCTCAGGACCTTGGGGATATTATCAATGCTGTTGTACATAATGTGGAGGGTCTATCTGTGATTGGGAACTCGTCCGAAGTCTGTAAACTCGACCACGCTTCTATCTGGATCCGTTTCTACCTAGGTACCCAAGCTTTTGCTGACTTGCACCTAGATATCCCCCCATCTACTTTATCACTTCCGAGATGATTTGCGAAACTTCAACATTGTTACGCTCATATTCCTCATTGATCATGGGCTGGCCCAAGAACACCTTGACGCACTAGTCTCCTTTCTCGAATTCGAATATGAGCCTGAGGTTACTTTTTCAAATCAGCTTCTTGCATACGATCCACCCCATATAACCTTCCAGTTACTCTGGTTAATATTTAGGCCAAACGATCTAGTTTTCACTGAAACCAGTGAGGAGGGACTCAATGGGCGCTTACTTACACTCCAATTACCTATAGAGCTACCTAACGGATTCCGCCTGAACTGTAAATCAATCAACTTTGATGGGAAGAACGTGGGATACGAGAAAGAGAAGTTCACGATTGATGAATTCACAGGGACTAGGCCAATTACAACACTCCCATTTTTCCCTTTCCACTTTCACCCTTCACATGCCTGGCTAGAGCGCAGGTTTGTGGATAGAGGACGAAGGTTTACCAACCTATGCCAGTTGGGAAAGCCCTATGTTTATTATATGGGGATAGCTGAAGCTATCGGCGAGAGTTTTGGTGAGCAATATCACACTGGAATAAAGGTGGCTTACTATTCCTTCCCCTCACGCCATCTGCCTTTCTCCGCGCATAACTGGGATGGATTAGCAGTCCAATTACCTAAAGAATAATCCTTATGCTGGTACTAGTATGCTATAGCTGACACAATATCGTAGTTTGATTTAAGGAATCGCGTCATGATTGACCCAGCAACATTCTGGAATCTTGAAAGACCTGGGAATAAACCTTTGATTCAAAGTATTGAACACCGGCCACTCCATGAAATAGAACTACAGCTATGCAACACCTGGCTACCTGGTTTCATTATGGAACATAAGAAGTGGGGTATGTATTTTCGTTTTCTGGGAGAAGCACTCATCATCATTAACTGGTGGAAGGATTCATCCCAATAAACGATGTCGCAGGTATTGAGTGGGCAGATACCATGCTAGATAATGTGGTCCTCGAAGGAGCTACAAAGGACTTGATTCGCAGCTTAGTTACAGCACATGAAAGTGATTCTGCACGCGGGCGATCAGAAGATGTTGTCCCCGGCAAGGGCGTGGGACTTGTTATGCTCTTTACGGGCCCACCCGGAGTAGGGAAGACTGTTACGGCTGTATGTCTCAAGACCCTATTACCAATATGTGCGGGTACTCGAAGTATACTAAAGCTAAGAATGAGTAGGAGGCTGTTGCAGAAATATCTCACCGACCCCTGTATTCCATATCATCAAGTGAGCTAGGCTCTACGGCCAGTGAGCTGGATAGAAACCTCACAAAGATATTGCGGCAGGGCACCATGTGGAACGCCGTGCTCCTACTCGATGAAGCGGATGTGTTCTTGGAGCAAAGAACGAGCTTCGATGTGAAGAGAAACTCTTTAGTTTCTATCTTTCTTCGGCAACTAGAGTATTACAAAGGAATCATTGTTCTGACAAGTAATCGCGTAGAAACATTTGATAAGGCACTTGAGAGTAGTCACCACCACCCTCCCCACCCCCACGAACGAAGAGTCTTATTCTAATCTCTTCTTTACTATTAGGTCGGGTTCATTTTAATCTTTGTTTTAAAGAACTTAACAGGTTCTCAAGGAGGCAACTCTGGAGTTATTTCATTACAAGGCACGATCATGTGTTCTCTGATCATCATTTGAGTGATCTATCGCAGCTCAGGTTGAATGGCAGAATGGTATGTTTACCTATCGGAACTATGGATATATGTAGGGGCCACTAGTAACATCAATCATCTTAGATCCAGCATGCAGTAGCTCTAGGGCGCTCACTTTCCAAGGCCAATAGAGAACAATTTTCCTACGACCACATTCAGAAGGTTCTTGACTTTATTGATCCAGGGAGGCGTATCCAGAAAAGACTTGCCAGCCATGAGGACGGACTTCCAGATGCCTCGCCTGCTGATCCTGCAATGAGTACAACAATAACGCCTCGATCAGATTCGGTTCTGTCGCCCAATGGTATAGTCTCCCTAAAGAATGAAATGTACCAGAATAACCTCAGATAAAGGAAATACTGATATATTCTCTTAGACCCTCGCGCATCAAAGAGGCCTAGGCTTGGGTAGTATCTAAGCTAGCTCACCTGGCGGACACCTCGCTTTCATATCTTGCTTGCTGGAAATATTTATGTAGGTGGCGCGTGGCGCTCCGTTAATTTGGCGTAAGGAAAATAAATTTTTCTATATACCCCCGGGTATCCGGTACCTTCATGATCAACCCAATCTGCATGCCTCGTATTGTCAGTTTCTGGTTGTCTCCTATCCATTAAATGCAAGGTTTAGGGTAATGGGTGAAAGGGGATGAACCAAAATATCTTTTTGCATACATTATTGTGTATGCAGAAACTCAAGGTTGTGATTCGAAAACTTAGGGTTTTCCCATAATTGCTAAGACTAGGTTTATATCTACAAATTTAATTAAACAAAAAGTGAAAAGAACTGGGTACATATAATACTAGTGAGGGTCAGGGTTATATAAAAAAGACATGTTGAGACGTTGCTCTTGCTAGACCCAAGAAATCGCTATCGCACTCACGAGTGATATCGTCAAATTGACAGCCTCGACCGTGCACGAGGGGAGTTAGGTATAATATTAGACTCGAGTGGGATGTTGAAATAGGTGGCTATAGAAGTTTTAGTTTAGCCTCGAACGAACTCTCAAATCTTTGTACCCATCACCATCGCCGGCTATAGCCTCAATATTACAACACTCGCTACATACTAATCAACTAGATCACTCTCACTCATCATTGCCTGAAGTATGATCAACATACTCCCTTCCCACAAATACGGCACCATAAGAAGAATAGCTAGGGTAAAGGGCTAGGGTGAGATCATTAGGTGACATTTTTCTCAAATTGACGATAGGTTTCAGGTAACTATGGATCAGGCAGGTAGTAGCATAATAGTAACAAGCCACTAAACGGCGGCTGTGAAAGTCTAAGATGATATCATTTGAAAAAGGTTTAAATATGGTGCAGGTTAGAAACAGAGTCGAGTGATGAGTTATTATTCAATATACACGGAGAGCCCATGACGTGACTCTGCAGAGAAGGGGGGATAGTTAAAGATATTGAGAGGGCTCGAGGGTAAGGATATCACAGGAGGGTGTGAGAGGCCCTCTAGAGTATGGTGCAAGGCATCAAAGCGAGATATCAGAAAAGGCTTGAGGAAAAAAAGGCAGAACGGGAAACAGGAAGGGAAGGACAAAAAAGGGAAGACACGAGCAAATGGAGAATGGGAACCAAGAGCGGGTAGAGGAAGAAAATGGAAAAGAGGGCCAGGGGGATTCCTCAAGAACCCGTGGAACAAGGTTAAGCAACACACCACCTGTTACCTTCTTAACAAGACATCCCCGTAGTAGAAAAGGTTTATTCATTTCACTCATTGTAATTATTGTAGTTTTCGGCAAGAGGTATAGAGGATTACATGTAGGAGAAAGATTAGGGGTGAGGATGCGTGGTGGAATGGAATAACTACGGTCCCTATGAGAAAACACAACTGCTTAGGTTCCTTAGCAACTTAGTTTCTGTGCCTTAAAATGGGAAGTTGAACTACCGCTGACCTGAGATGTATGCGCAAGGCTTATTGACTTTTGGTCGACCGGTCATCTGTGACAAGGTGGGAGTGATACTTGGGATATAGATGTCTCTCATTGACGATTTTGAAGAAAAGGAAAAAACAAGAATCTATACCTCCACTCAAAGAATCGGTAAAGCAAAATGGAATCTGTCGGGCAAATACGCTCCACACAAATGGTGAATAAACTGCTGTTCCAATTGGCAAATGAAGGGAGTTCCGATATTTTGACAGGGCGACCCACCAGAGCAAGCTCAACCCTCCCTAGCTCTCTACATCGTCTTGGAATAAATCATTTCTTCAATTCCTTTCATTCATCAACTTCCGGTAGTCGATTCCGAGCTCCCCTGAATCATGCGGTAATCGATAGCTGCGTCGCCCCCCTGCCGATTCTTGCGCTTCTCCTCCTTCTGGAACGCCGTAGTCTTCAACTTCCAAGCTCAGATCTCCGCTCCCCATCCCTCTCGCCCTCCTCCCTGTCCCTGTAACAGCAAGTCCCAATCAACCCTTAGTATCGCACGCCCTCTACGCCCGAAGTAAAAGCTCCCGGCGAGACACCATCTACCATAGCTAGCATATACCCTCGTACCATACGTACGCTCCCATCTGTCCTTCCCCCTGGTGTTTGTGTCTCCTCCGTTAGGGTGCTCTCGGTGAATCTAGGTTTACCGCTCGATCGCGTATATACGTATAAATGCACTCCCTCTTATACTATTTCCCGCCTCCCACGTCCAGATCCCATGCCATATTCCTATGTCTCGCAGAGTCCCATCAAGCCCACCCTCCCCCCCCTCATCTAGCGACAGACAAACCGCAACGAGACCTCCGCGGCCATATCACCCCCAATAGGACTGGGTCTCTCACAGTGCCGGCATCGTCATTCCTCCAAGAGCTGCAATTGAATCCGTCTGGTTTGGTTTGTAGAAGTGTCGAGTCTCTGTATACGTAGCTTGAGCAGTCGTTGTGCGTGTTGGCCCGGTGCGGGGTTCGAGGCAAGCGTGTGTGTGGAGATGAGGGCTGGCATTGCATAGTGGCGGTGGCTGTGAGTTTGGGGGGAAACAAGCAAACGACTCAATGGCCGCGACACAATTTAGGTAGGTAGACAAGACCTAAGCAACACCAAATAAATCACCCCGCGCGAAAAGATAAGACAACTACTCACTTCTCTATCACAGACATATATGCGTACAACAAGACTCCCGGGGGTCCTGAAGGTGTGTCTGCATGCTTGAGACGGCGTATTCCAGCGTCGTGGTTACCTTCCTGGCTCTTTCCCTCACCTGATCTTCCGCCCTCGCGCCCGCGCCAGCACATCCAGCTAGCTTTTGCGCCTCGAATCCAGCTAGGCGGATGTTGCACCTCTCGAGCCGCTCTCTAGTCGCGGCAGGGAGTAGCTCCACGAGGGAGTTGAGATGCTCTCCAGGTGGTGCCGTATCACGCGGCACGGTGAGGGGATAGTGGTGCTCTGTAATGAGATGATGCGGGACACTCTGATGAGGCGGCGGCGCTTATTGCTGGAAAGATTACTGGTAGGCGAGGCACTGGGGGTGGGATCGGAGTCGGGATCAGCTTTGTTGCTGGCTGCGTTTGAGAGGCATGGCGGATGTGGGGGAGATGGGCGACGGGGAGAGGCCGAGGAAGGTGGCAGTTGTAATGAGTGATCTGATGGGGAGGAGGGGGAGGTGTTGGGGGTTGGTGCTAACCCTGATCACTTGGACAAGCAGGGAGAGGGCGACGATGCGCGTCTCGGGGGGTGGCCGGGATGTTGGTGGAAGGGCGGCGGCGGCGGCGACGACGACGGCGACGTTTGGATCTGGACGCGTTGTTGCTGACGGAGATGGTGGGGGGAGAGGGCGGGGGAGGGCGGGGGAGGGGTTCCCAGCCATGAGAAGATCCTTGTTTACCCTCGACTGTTCCCACACAACCCTAACCCATACCAATCTCACCCCGGACTTTAACTGGGCTGCAACTGTTACTCTGACGCCTTCACAGCCAGATTTCGGGCGGCGCCCGGGATTGAAATAAAACTCTACATGTAAAAATAAAGTCTCTTGTGCGCCGCGCAGAATAAGTAGGTTCAGTCTCCTCTACCCACCCTAGCTACCAGAGAGGCCGAAGCTTGTTATATCGTTGCGACTCTTTGGGATCTCTTGAGAGCTCTCCGACGTCGGAGAGGCTGCTGCATAAAGTTGTTTAGTTTCCGACAAGAAGATTTTAGACTCCGACACAACCATTAAGGTTTACGCTGAGGCTTTTACATCACCAACATAGGGAATTGAGAGTGTCGGGGTTTTCTCCGACACACTGTTCCAAAAGATATTGCGCCAGACCCTAGTGAATCCATGGAGGCTACTCTACACCCCGCATGCCGTACCCTAAAGCCGTACCCTAAAGCCTCGGCGCCTGCCAAGCCAGGCCTCTCATCGACTCGACCGCGCCCCCCCCTCCTCCTCCTCCACTCCGCACTCCCTCGCACCCATGTCGACCCTTCGTTCACCCCTCCGATTTCTCCTAGACACTGCTTCATCAAGACCCGTTGACTAATATACCCCTGATCAGGCGCCCCACAACACCCCACACCATCTTTGCCTGCCGTGAGTCTTGGCGCGGCATGTCTACATATATGCATGTTTTCCGTCATATCAAGTGTGGGGTCGCGGTTTTGAAAATGAAAAGAGAAAGGCGGGGAGAGGACATACCGCAAAATCTCGAGATCTTTCGGTGGTATTCGCTGGAACGCGATATCCGCCACCAGGCACGAATTTTCAGTTAGTGATATGCAGAGTAGCGATAAGAAAGCGTTGGAGGAAAGTTAGAGTTCTTTCTTTCTTTCCTTTTTTTTATGAACATGACATCCAAATTAGCCAACAGAGCATAGAGCGGCAACATTGAGGGAGCTTAGGACATTCGGTGCTCCCCCCCTATCAACAAAAAATTACTTCAACTGATTACTTGAATATATGACCTTGAAGAGAGACTTAACCTCGGCTCGTATCCAGCTCTCCTAGGGGGAGGGGCTGGAGGACTACGGTTCCGATCTTTGGCGGGGCATTTTTGATTCTAGAAAGGCTGCTGTATGTCGGAAGTCGGAGGGCTGTCGGAGCACGATTTTCGTCGACATGGGTTTTTTTTTGGCTTTCGAGTTAGTTTTAGCTACGACATGAAAAACAAGTTTTATTTTGACATTTTCGAGCCTAATATCACATTTCAGATTCCGATCGTCGTCCTCGTCCCCACGCTCCTCTCTCCCACAACGAATGTGCCTGCCGTGCTACCCGGGGACTTTGCAATATATTGCGGAGGTGTTGACTAACCTTTTCGCAGTCTTAGTGCTGGTTGCACACTCCTTTACTAAGGCATTTGCAGCTGAATTCCGCCTGCTAAGTCTTGGCCGTCTTGACGGTCTCGGCAGGCTGCTTGCTCTTATTGGGCTTGGAGATAATCTCCAGACTGGGACTCAGAGGAAGACTCCTCTGGAAGGGTCTGGGGCTTGCCGGTCAGAATCTCAGTGGTCTCGGCGGCCTCGGTAGTAGGCATGATGGGGGTCTTTTCCGGGCTATATAGGGAGTAGCAGTTGGAGTAGGAGTAGGAGTAGGAACTTCAGGAGCAGGAGAATCCATCGTAGATGTGGAGGACGCATTAGAGAATGATGTCTGATTACTGAATGAAAACTCTGGAAATCAGGCCTACCCCGAGCTGGGATACTGTACCCCCACTGGTTAGAGTCATGCAAATTTACACTTTTGGCCGTTTTGATTGAGGCATACTTGATGATCAACGCCCTTAGACAAATAAGAAAGCAGTATTCACCCCGCGGTCTCGGTCTGGCCCCGTTCGTCCGAGTTTTTGTGGTATTAATCTCTATTTCGCCGGTCTATAATTGTTAATTATCATAATTGTAGGGCAAACCCAGTTTGTAGTCACTTGCGAGAATTTTTGCACCCGCGCGCGAGGGCGGACCCGATCGAAATCAAGCTTCACGCCCTCGCGAGGGGCCCACTGCTAGTACTTGGTATTTAAACACCCACACCAACCCTTTATCGGTGGTTTTCTTTTAATCCTTTACATCAAACGGACGGACGGACAATATATGATTGTTTATTGTGTTCTCACAACTAATACTCTCCACACCACGGAAGGCGAAACGTCGTATTTTTTGCGACAATAAGTAACGGGCGCGCGATATTCGAAGAAGTCTTGCTGTGAAGATGTCGGCTCCTAACCTCGGTAGCATCGCGAACGATTTACAGAGTATATCTAGGAATTTTTCAACCTTATGTCTGGAAATAAGCAAGCTGGAGAACCTGCCGTCGGTGGAACTGCTTACACAAATCAAGACCTTGAACGACTCCATTTCCGCCAAAGAAGAGATCCGAAAGGTTGCCGATTCCGTGAAGGCCACTGCCGATTCTGTGAAGGCCGCTGAGGAGAGGCTGGATAAGCGGTTGGATGGGTTATTTGCAAACGTGAAGGCAGTCCAGGATAGTGTTGAGTTATTGCAGAATCGTTTGAGCGCTGTGGAGAAGGTTCAGGCGGAGCAGAAAGTTGTTCAGACAACAACTGATGCACATGTTTCTGCAGTGTATTTTCCCTTTACGTTTCTGTCCATATACACTATGTAGTGTTTTGCTGATTTATGTGTTTATAGCGCGTATAACTGTTATGCTCGGTATAAGAACTCGAAAAATCCCGGTTATTACAGTAACCAACCGCTTATTGGTTTTCGGTCGGACGATAATAAGGTTGTTACGAATTTTCCGACGAATCCTTCGGATCTTGAGAGGCTGAGTTGTTAGTACTTTGTTGTTCCATTTGCTGTTTTTGAGCTATAACTAATTTAATCGTGATGTTATAATAGTAAATGTAGTGGATAGTATTCTGAAGGCGTTGAAATTGAATGTTACTGGGGATGAAAGACAGCGGAGAGATAGACTCAAGAGTTGGGTTGGTCGGGACTAGGTGGTGGCGGTAGCATGAAATCGGGTGACAGAGTCTTTTCCACGATACTTTTTTTGATGTCATCTATTGTTTCGAGGGCCCCTACCAAGTGGGGGGGGCGGGGCGTAGCCTAACACATGTATCTACTATGATGAATGGAGTTTGATGGTTGATTGATTGATTGATATCTCATACATGCATGCAGCCCGAAGGCTATGGCAAAATGGAGTTTGATGGAGTGTCGAGTGAATAAAGTCTTTTAGCCGAAACAAACAAAATATTATTTATTCCCAAGACTTCCAAGACATGCAAGTTGGATGCACGTAGGATGTGATATAAGATTTTCAACTACAAGACTTGAAGGTACGCATGGAGATATATTCACTCCTTATGCCTATGATTCCCTTCTCAGAGTACTTTTGAGCCCTTACGCGCGCCAAGAGGCAAAGGCATGCAGCATAGTCTTGAGAATTGATCTTTGTTCGTTGCCTTTCACACCCGTGGCTAAAAGTCTCTAATATCTCTGTTTTCGCTGATTTCATTAATTACGTATGTAAATATTAAGCTCCGTTCGGTTGATATTGAGATAGTTGCAATCCATAGATTGAATAAAAAAAAAACCTGTGGAGATGATTATTTTAATAGGCCCAATCCATAGATTGCAACCAATTATCCGAACCAGGGTCCCGCGAGATACTGGAGACCGTATTTGAAACAGTACAAAATACTGAAGCTGTTGGAAATTGATGTTTATAACTGCATGATACTCCGGATGACATAAGCAAAAAATCCGGGTGAGTCTTTTGTATATGCCTTTGGGGGAACGGACTTGTTTCTGCCCTATTTCTATGTTATTGCTTGGTGACCCTAACCCTACCACAGTATTTTACTCCCTCTCAACTGGAGCTGAGTTATAGCCGGTTTATAACCGTGTTTCTTACTTCCAGTATCTTACCCTTGTATATTTGACGGGACCCTAATCCGAACAGACCCTTAGTCTCTGTACTACGCCGCGAAATGCATCGTAAATGCATTTTAGAATGCATCCTAAAATGCATCCTTCGTGTGCTAATTATGAATCAGCAAATGAATCCCAAATGCATCAACTAATGCATCCTAAATGAATCGGCATATGCATCCTAAATGCATCGGCATATGCATCCCAGTCCCATTTGATGACTTTCCAATCAGTAAAGGGATCCGGAAATAAAAAAAGTTATGTGTGGGAGTTGAACCTGAATGCTTCCACTGAGAGAATGTATATCTTACCAGCTAGGCCATGAATTCATATGATAAGAGATCCTATTAAGCGAGCTTATAGCTATTCAACAACTTTCCTGATGATTTCCCTAATGCATTTCCTGATACCTCTCCCAGTAAGATAGTAAAGTCATCATAAGATGTATCATGCATATCGATCAGGAGAGCCCTCAACAGGTAATGCATCAAGGGATGCATTACCATGTTCGGTTCTGTATGGGCAATGTGTCGATAATGCATCAAATGATGCATTTCCTGGCGTGGTAGAGTGTTAAGGTGCTGACCCCCCGAAGATGTGGCTTTACTAGCAGTTCAATTCCTCTATTATTGGGGGGTCGCATTGACAGATTAAAGGATAAGACTCCTCTCTATCCCCCCGCAATTAGCTGCATCCAGACTGCAGGTACGCCGTATGCGCACGTCCCAGCCCATCGTTCAGGATCAGGGTTGCCACATCCAGGCATCCAACATGCACATGGGGCGTCTACCTCTGGCGACTTTCAGCGATAGCTCCACACTTACCTACCCCACCATCACATCGACACTCACGATCTACAGTTCGTCCTACTCCTCTGACTTTATTACGAATATTCAATACAGGAGCGAACAGGGCGGTAGACGCCATGCAGAGCCCCAACTCCGACGACGAGATTCAGGTGAGCGAATACGAGGACCACGAGAGTGGGGCTGCAGCTGACTGCCAGGCTGGCGTGCCGCTCAACAACGTCGGCCCCGGGGAGGAGGCGGTGGCGGTATACCGAGCGGAGGAGGAGGCGGCAGTATATCGAGGGCCTCCAGCGCCCGAGGACTACGGAGGGGCAAGCGCGGCAGACCCAAACTCCATGCTCTGGACATGCGATATCTGCGACACAAGTGTCAACATCTTTACACGCGACGACCACCTTGCCAGCCGTTCTCACATTCGTGCAGCGGGGAGAATGGGCGGTGTAGCAAACGTACTACCCGCGGCAACAGCTTCGCCAGCATATTTGCCTATGTGGCGGTGTGCGATCTGCGATGAGGAGATGTCAATCTTTTTGCGGGAGGATCATGTGGCGGGGAAAGCGCACGCACATATGGTAAGGCACCAGATGCCCGAGGAGGGATGTGTGGTGTCTCATGCGTCGGCGGGTGGTGGGCTATATGGTGATCCTGCAGAATCGCAGAGCTCCTTCCCACGCCCGCAGACACCCGAGTTCTATACACCTTCCTCATCGTACAGGCTGCGCAAGACGTTCTACTGCATCACCTGCGCCGGCGAGTTCGATCTCGCCACCGAGGGGCTACATTCCATCGCCAGTCCGACATGGGAGTGCACTCTATGCGTCAAGACACTGCACCACGCAGCCAAGGAGATGCATCTACAGAGCGAGGGCCACCTTACAATGCAGAACTGCCCACAGAACATCCACTGCGGGGTGTGTAACACGAGCTGTTCGCGGGTGGAGTGGGAGACGCATGTGGAGGGCGTGGGGCACCAGGTAGCTCTGGCAAGGATTGAACTAGAGAAGCAGTATCGGAAAGGGCTGGAACAGCTCCAGAGGGGGGAGGCGGCGGCGGCGTTAACTTGTGGGGTAGCGACTCTCAGCATTAGGGAGGGGGCGGAGGTGGCGGCGGAGGTGAAGAAGAAAAAGGGCAGGGAGGAGGGAGGCGGGAAGGAGAGGGAGCAGGAGACAGTGAATGAGAAGCAGAGGGAGGTAGTGAGAGAGAGGGATCCGGGGTGGGATAGAATGTTCAAAATGCACGCGGAAAGGGAAAGGGAGAGGCGGAAGAATGTAAAGGGGTGGGGGAGCAAGAAAGAAAAGGCAATGGAAAGAAAAAAGCGAGAAGAATATGAAAGACAGAAGAAAAAGCAGAATGGCACCGCCCAATGGAAATGCGATGTTTGCCACGAACCCCTCCTAGGTGTTCTTCTAAGCAACCACCGCTTGTGGCACTGCAGGGCCACCGTCACGTCCAGAGCACCGAACCCCGGCCAACCACAACCAGTACCACCACCGACAGCCATATCAGGACCACCCGCCCCACAGCTACCCTACGAAACCTTCTTCTGCGACACCTGCGAAAAGCACATAGGCCTCATCGGCCACCCAGGCCACCTCAAAGGACAGAAACATCTCAAAAAGGCCGCCGCGAAAGCCCAAGCCGAAGCCGCCGCGAGAGCAAAAGCCGAAGCCGCCGCGAGAGCAAAAGCAAAAGCAAAGGAAACAGCCGCGCCGCCCCCGACTTTGTTCGCGCCGGAATCCGCGCTTCGGCCCCATTCTCTGGGGCAGGTAGGCTGGGACTCGGAATGGGTGACGATCTTGGGGCAGAAGTTCCACTGCGCTGCGTGTAAGCGGGATGAGCAGGTTGAGGGGATAGAGCAGCATTTGAGGGGTCAGGAACACAAGAAGAACGTCAGGCTGGTCAAGGAGGCACAAATGGGGGGGTGAAGGTGTGTCTATTTACCGGGTAGGAGTTGGTTTGGTTAAAGGGGGCTAAGGGTGTGAGAAAGGAAGTTGGTGGTGACTGTTCCTTTGTTTCTTGTTGTTTCTCCTTTTGAACTCCCAGCAATAGCTTGGTATGGGTCATTTATGGATCATGTATAGTAGCGCTATCAACCTGTTCGCACGCCAGCCCGTACGCCTGTCTGCATACCTGCTTGTAAGCCTATCTATACTTTTGCCTCTCGCTTGCCCCACCTGCTCAGCTGCGTGCTTGTACTTCCACCTGTGCGCTCGCTCCCCGCCTGACCACCGCTCGCCTGCTCGCCTACCTGGATATCACTACCTACCTGGATAACTTGTCAATTTGGGCGTAAAAAAAACACTAATTTAGGATAGGATTCTGAGCCAGGTTAGGTGTTGAATTAGTTTGCAAATAAGATGACAATTCGAGCTTAGGTTAGGCGTCAATTTAGTGTATATTTAATTGACTGCTAAGTTGAGCGTGAATTAGGGGTTGAATTTGAAGTCTATATAGATATTAGTATCCGTATCGAAATAGTGAGGTAATTCTATAGCTACCAGCCATGTAAAACGAATCAATTGACACGTTTCCTACCAAGGTACCTTTGGGAAATGAATCCTCTAACTCATTCCACAAGGGTGCTTGTGTAAAAGACACAAAACATTCATTTAAATGGCAGAGAATTCTTTTTTTGATCCGCTACCTCTAATGCCGTTCCTTGTCCCTTTCCCCATGTCCCTTTCCATGTCTTTTTCTCATGTCTTTTTTTCATGTCTTTATCTCATAGCTTTTTCTTATGTCATTTTTACGTCTGCTTTTAGAGAAAGTAGGACGTAGTTACTTGAAATGAAGATGGAGACGGTAATGCAGGTATAGATACAGGTGAATGCAAGAGTTGGAGGCGACCTGACCTATGAATGGCAATATCTCCTAGACAACCCTTCTCATCCACCACCATCCCATTTTCATAAACACTACAATGACAAGAGCAAGCTGATACTTCCATGTGACATGGGCGGTTGGGGCTGGTGCCTGGGGGAGAGGGGTAGGTTGATTGCTTCCTGGTACAACCTTTTAAAATACCTCCACATCCCATCCCAGTCAGGAAGAAATAAAAAAATACACACGATCAAGCAGTGAAGGAGAGGATGGGGAAGATAACATAGATCTCTATAGGAAGAATAAATAAGGAAACACGAGGAACTCTAACCTAAGCTTTTTAGATACCGACACAGAGGCCAGGTATATCTTAGTTCCCTGACATCTCCATTTCCCATGTCGGGGCCTGAATCGTGATACCGGACTTCGAAATATGATATTGGGGTCATAATAAGCTTTATTCTCCCGTCGGGGTCCAAAATGAACTCCGCCGGGGGCTAAAAAGGACAAAAAAGCTCCGCTGGAGGCTAAATTTTTTTTATGAATTACCACTGATATTGATATTGAGTTCAACGCGCTCTAAATGTTTTTTTTTCTTTTTTCACTTTAGTTAACCTATAATCCTCACTAAACTACTTAGTAAATTCTTCGAATGAGACTGGTATTCATATGCCGATGCATTCACCGATGCACTGCCCGGTGATGCATACATATACATGTTTACGTACTTAAGCTCATACCCAGCCTTCCTATAGCTATCGGAAGGGCTGGAGCATCATAGTTCCGGCTTTTGGTGACACCAGAAAGGCTGCTGTCGCGGTCGGAGGCTGTCGGAGCTTTAGCCCCCCTGTTAGAGTTCCTGTGAACGTTTGGCGGCCTTCTCTTGACCAGTTACATCCGTAAGGCGGGTGTTTTTGCCGGCCAATATATTCAAAGGCTTGGCGTGGGTTAGGGCTGAAAAGCCCACCAGAACGATTTTCATAGAATGCGGCAGTATGCCATTTCTAGCCGATTTTGTAAAGATTGTTGGGGTACCTACCGACACTATATCGCACCTACAGGCTATACATATCAAGCCCTCCGGAAGCCACCTAGCCACCCCGAGCCAGTGGAAGTCAAGATCTCATCTCTAGGATGGATATGCTTTCCGGGAGCACTCAAATATTAATGACTGTATAAAATACATCCTCTCTGGGCGGGGATAGTAGACCTCAGACTCTGGTCGGGATAACCACAAGACAGATGCAGGGCTTGGCATTTAGTTCAGGCGGCGTTTCACGTGCTATCACTCGATGTGGGGTCGACCTCATGTATCCTTGATTGATTGATTAATACTTCGTACATCTATGCAACCTGAAGATCATGACATCCTCCATGTCTCCCCCACATCCCTCGACAGCATCTCAGACAACAAGAGCCCAGTATCCCCCTCTCAACCTTTGCCCTCGCCCTTGCCCTGCATCCGCACCTCCGAAAACACCCCGAGTGAACCCGCATACACGGTTCAGCAATTGCCTCCTTAGTCATCCCGGTCGAT
The DNA here is from genome assembly GCA_024713875.1 of Morchella sp. 2016-57. Lineage (NCBI taxonomy): Eukaryota > Fungi > Ascomycota > Pezizomycetes > Pezizales > Morchellaceae > Morchella > Morchella sp. 2016-57. The sequence goes on from JAMGZE010000020.1 coordinate 132,632, forward strand.
CACACATCAGACGACAGTCCCCAGCCCATAAATTGCAAGGTCAGTAATTTCGCCTACCCAACCTCGCTGATACCTCTCCAAGTTACCAGTTATGCATAGTATTAGCTAGGAGCCTCATTCATCCAAGGGATAGCAGATTCATTTTCTATGGGGGCAGAGGGGGACAGGGATACATGAATTATTCCAAGAACTCCCGTCCATTAGAGTACACTTGTCCTGTCCCTTATGGACGCACATCTCAAGCAGCCGTCTCAAGCAGCCGTCTCAAGCAGTAGCTCTGAATCTAGCCGACAATTCCAACTCGAATCTCTCTTTTACACATGGCCCTTCGCTTATCTCTCTTATCATATCCGTCCCCGGTGGAAAATCATGCTCGAACACTGGCTCTCCGGCACCTCTCACGTTCGCAAGCACAGACTGCCGAAAGTGCCACCACAAAAGCCTATCAGACACTCCATGAGGATCCGCCGGATCTCGACACACAGGGTCTGGATGCCGTCCATCTACGCCTAGCAGATCTATAGTACCAAACACCGCAATCTTGTAGTTGTCCTATTATCAGTCAGCACCGTGGATATCGACCCTAGAACTCTGGAACTATAACTCACATCCGGATTCACCGACACAAGATACTTATCAAATGCCTGGTGCACGTCCGCTTTGAGAAGAAACCCATTTTGACAGGAGTTGATTTTTGACAGCCCCGTAGTATCGTCCATATCCGTAACGCACCCGCTATAACCCCACAGATTCTCCTTCTCCAGCGGGAAAACATGTGCAGCTTCGAACAATGTCCAATCGAATGGAGCCATCCTGTTCACCACACCCGTGATAACACACTTTCCGTCACGAGCCCGGATGCCTTCACGGAACTCTTTGTCTCGACCCGATACATTAAACGACATAATGTGTTGCACCCACGGCTCGTCACTGACTCTAATCGTACCATCACAATAAACATCTTATATCCCAAGCTGCAGAGGATTGTCGCTCACCGAGACCGCCTTGCCCGAGGCTCTATGTTGAACACGTATAGGCTGAGCCCCAGTAATAGGAATGATCCCTAGCATCTGGAGGGGATTTGATTCTGTAACCGAGCCATTCTGGATGAGTCCACCGAGAGCCGCATCATTAGGATTGGTAGCGTCGTAGAAGTGTACGTTGCGAAAGTGTGACCGATTTGACGCCATGAATGAATAGAGGGCTAGAAAGGAAGGTTACCAGGCGGTGGGCGACACCCTCTAAATACCTGTGGCTCCTCTGTCGCTCCCGTCGATCCCAACTTTCCCGATTAGGTAACCTTCCTCATTAAGCAACCTAGGAACGTTCCCAGTTCTCACGTTTACTCTAGTGGTATAGAAGGTTTCGGGGAGGGGAAATAATATTATTTCATATGGGTACTTAGGCTCGTACCTAGCCGCCCTACCGGAGGGGCTGGAGCATTACCGTTCCGACCTTTGGTGAGATCTTTTTGCGGAAGCATTGGGGTTCTCCGACTGCCGGAGGGCTGTCGGAGGGCTGTTTACATACAAAAGTAAGGTTTTTTTAGCCCCCGTCGGGCATCATTTGGGTCTCCGACGTAGCAAATTGGGTGTGTCGGGCTTCATTTGGGTCACCGACACAGTAAATGATATTTTTGTCAGAAGGTTAATGCTCCAGACCCTACGCTGAGCAGCATGCTAACTGCTGGTAGGGGATGGGTACGAGACTAACAGGTACTCTACAAAGAGGAAGGCTGAGAACCCCGGCGCTCTCCATTTCCCATGTCGGAGCCTGGAAATGTGATGTCGGGCCCCCAATTGCGACACCGGTATCAAAATAAACCTTATTTTTCTGTGGAGGCCAAAGCACAATCGGCTGGGGGCTAGGAAAGCCCTAACCCACATATCGGAGGCTAAAGGAGCTCCGCTAGAAGCTAAAAAAACTTTATTTTAATATGTAATTTTAGCTCCGACAACCCCCGACAGCTCTCCGACGCGACCCCGACAGCAGCCCCCCCCCCCCCCACGGGCGCCGGAGAACTCCAAGTACTTCCGTAATAAAAGCCGCAACCATAACACAACCCCTCTGGTAGGAGGGCTGGGCGGGAGCCTAATAGATTTCCTACAGTATTCGGCCTGCATGGCTCGCTCCACGTTATCCTCTCCTGCTTAGTCAGTTGCCATACAGCACCGGACAGTTTATAAAATCTACGAAAAATCCATCATTCCTCCTCGCATGTAAAGATCGCGACACAGACTGTATCATCTCGGGGGTCTTCCTTTGTAACCGGTACCCACCAAGCTACCTAATTCCTCGCCGCTCCGAATCGAGAACTAGTTACTTAAAATTATGGAGACAGTATAGAAATCCTCACTGAAATTACACCGGAAGAACGCAGATTGTTCCCTATTAGACTTATGGTAGAGCAAGCCCAGCGGCGCCAGAAATCACCCGGCCGTTAAGTAAAGTTTATGGGCCCACTACCCTATTTAAGCCACAATCTCGGTGGGATGAGGAACATCAAGACGAGGCGAGATATGAATAGGTCCTGACGTGTCCCCTTATTCTCTTTTGGGCTCTAAAGTCTTGATATACATTTAAGTAACCCTAACCCTGGCCTGTCAATTCGGAAAAGTATCAAACCTTGGGTTGAAAAAGGTCAAAAGGTCGCGTGACATCTATGAACAGTCTTATCTTATCTCGTCTTGTTGAGTCCTCCAGGTCCCATCCTTTTTTTGCTAAAGGTCTCGGTACAGAATCTCAAGATAGCATGTCTCATACGTGCCAATGACTAGGCGAAAGTATAGTGGTAATGATGATTGGCATCGTCTAAGAAGCTCCCAGCGGGGTTGTTAAGCTGACAAAGATACTTCTAATATAATCCTGTCACGGGTTCAGTTGGTTTGCTATATCGTAACCTGAAGCTATGAACCAGCGTACTTGTAATATCTAGCCGTCTAGTAGGTGCTGTATATCATAACATTTCTCCGGACACCTACATTTCGTATGGTGTTTCTATTGTCCTAGATATGTACACCACCGGGCCTGGTTATGATTCATAATGTTATATGTAGACTAGGCGCCGTCCCATCCCTAGCTTTCACCAGTACGGATGAGCGTTGGCGCCAAGTCGTTCAGGCTGGATAAGTGATGGTAGTAAGTAGGTCCACGCTTGTAGTGTAGCAAATCCCGGCGTGAAGAACGGAGGGTGGCTAGGATCCACTAATCAAGATGATAGCCTCATATCGCAACTTGAAAATTTCCCAGTTGTTGGGATTATTGTTGCGAGCCGGGGAAAACATATCCTCCCTGTAATAATTATGGCAAGATCTAGACCACTTTTATATTGTGTCATTACTGTTGTTTGCCAAGGATATTATTGTTATAAAAAGGCTATTAAATTCCCTCCTGTATTACAATAAGACATCACAAGAATTATATTCGCTGCCAGAGTCAATATTCAGAACACCAGTTCATGGGGCAGTGTCGAGTGATATACCATGACAGAGTGATAATGGATGATCATATTGCGGTGAACAGGTGCTACAATAACTTGACCCATCGCCCCGGTATGATGACGGACAGGACGAGATCTAGGTCGGACAGTGCAAGCATGACCAAGCCCCGATAGGTTGAAAGCCAATATAACTAACCCTAAATAACTGGAAGATATCCTAGTCACCCCACCATATGCATGTAGCGAGGAAAAAAGACGGCTCAGTCCAGAAGTGGTAGGTCTAATTTACTGGGACAGACAGACTACGTGAGCATTTCTAGGCCATAGATGGGGTGTCGGACTATATATTTGTATGTGGGAAATCATGAAGCATCACTCGACGCCAAGAACTCTCCAATGATACAGTACAGCAAAACTAGCTCGACAGAGTCTAGGGAACAGCGTATAGGAACAGCGGGAGGATTAACCTGTTCGGTTACCTAGCTGCTCAGGTTTGATGTGGCGTGCTTCGTCAACTATATAGCAAGTGGCGCTAACCACCTCTGTGTCTAAATATTTAGCTCTTGGCGGTGGGTTCTTGGCGCGTGTCGTGCTTAGTCAACTACTCTCTTTAATCCCTGCCACTTCACCAAGCCGACCAACCAAGCCACATCGAGATGCCGCACTTTCATATTTTCTGAGAATAGGGTACTGTATAGTAGTACTATAGATTTCCTTTAAGAGCCAATCCGACTACCGGGTCACGGAAAACCCACATTCGCAGTCATTATACCAGACCCTAAACATCACCGCGCCGGTCTGGGCCTAATATGTCTCCATTTTTGCTGCGACGAGCGAAGGAATACTAGAGGAACAGAGTATGTACCGGGGGTTATGGGTTAGTCTGAAGAACATTTTTTTGGCGTATGATTGGTTGAAGCTGCAGAAGGTGATACTTGGCGCCAGAAAAGGTAATTGAATAGGCTGCCCCCCATCTTTTGCAACGCCATCTCTGAGACTGCAATTTGACTGTTGTTTGCACCCAACCCCACCAAAAAATGCTCCTCACAAGGGCTTATGAACTCAAAATCTTATCTAGGGAAAGCTGGGAGTCAGCGCTATTCTGCAGTTATTTTTTTGTATTTTTAGCAAAATATTTAGATTTTTGAGTGGAGATATATGAAAGTTCTTCAGACTTTTTTCCCCCATACAATTTTGGTGCGCTAATGCCAGTGTGTGATTGATGATAATTGTTTGCTCCCATTAAAATCCCTGCATTTTTAACCAATGAAGCAGAGTTCTTCAGACTAAAGGTGAACGCCTGGTACTGTAACGACGACCAAGCGTAGCCCGACAGCCGTACCCGCGCGCCTCCCGAGCGCTCAAGACACCCGCGAAACCCCCCCCCCCTCCCCCCACGCAAAAATGCCATGTGACCTTAAGAATTTGCTAAGCAGTGTGCATGATCCAGGCAAGTAGTTTGCTATCTTAGAATACTTGTTGAGCCCATCCCATCAGCATTGCGTAAGAAGTAGGTCACCCTCCCGACCAAGAGGAGATCATCAATGACGGCAACCAGCGAAGCTGTAAGCGATGCGGCTAGATCCGATTCGATTAGATTAGCGCGCTTAGTCTTGGCATAAGTGTAGTAACGTCATGTGGCGAGAAGAGAGCATAGGCTCAGCTTTCATTTCTTTTTTCTCTTCACATACATCATCAATACAATCATGGTTCATGGCATCTATTGGTTCACGTTCTTAGGACCAGTATATGCATCGTGAATACGTTCGTTCATCTATCTAAAACCCCTCTACACACAAGCCTACAACGGAGCGAACAAGTTACCACGAGAAGGTCTGGCGGTTTGCTGAAAGTAAATCCTTACCGCAATACTTGTAGCAAGGTCTAGCTAGACCACTCTGGTATTAAATACTAAATTCCCTCGTCTTAACGCAAGACATGTCCGCTGCAATAGTCAGCATCACCTTTGCAAGTAAGTACTCCGGTGTGGAGGGTAAGTGGCGGCGGCGCGGTTTGCGTTGTTACGTTCTACTCACTTACCCTTGACACCGTAGTACAAGACCGAGAATACTAGACCTGATTTTACATATTTTCCAACAACCAGTGTTTTACTTATTCAACTCGTAAATTTCTATTAGCCGTTAGTTTACAGATATCTGTTTATCTATTATGATCCTTCTGTCCTTTCATTATTATACTTTTGTTTCTTGAAAGAATTAATTACATTACCCGTAGCCTATACAAGCTCCAACTATCCTGGTAGGTATGAGGTCAATATGTTGCCAAGTTGAGGAAGGAGGTGTGGAAGCGCGCCCTTCATGGAGTTGTGAGGGTAACTCGGCTACTCTCGAAATAGAAGCGAAAACAGGGAACTGTGGGAAATCTTGTCACCGGTACAAATCACAAAATCGGCCCAACTCCACCATGGACCAGAGAACAGGCCAAGATGTTTGTTTGGGGATTCCCCGACTTTTAGTTTGGGGTGTAGCCCAGTCTCCTTGCCATTGGATGTTACGGAGGAAAAGGCTGCTTAGCCACTGCATATAACTCCTCTCTTGGGAAGTCGGGGAATCTGCATGTTTCAACCGCCCAAGACATAACACAAGGTATCGCCTAGCAGGCCGAGACATGCACAGAATCTGGTGTAGTAGTACTACAGCGTTGGCAAACTTGCGCCAAAAAAACAGCGTTTAAGAGAATTTCTATTACAGTCTTAATTTTATCATTACCTTATAAAGAAAGTCAAGGGCCGGGTTTGTATAATACCCAGTGCACCAGACTCCGAGCATGTTTTTCGGCCTGCCAGGCGATAATTCCTCGCGCAAGAACAAACCCGTCGATGGTTCCCTCCTGCACCCACAGTGTTCATCCGAGATCCCCGTCCTCATCGTTGGCGCTTCACGGCCCATCGCTCTCTCTCCATCGGGTAATACCCCTCACCATTCAATCTGCATACACGCGGCGCTCAAACAGCCCACAGTGACCGTATGTAGCATGATTATTAATGCGATTCCCTGGTTGAAGCTGAGTTCATATGTGGTTCAGATAAGGTGCCGATCGGTACAACTACTCCAGATCGATAGCCGCCAGGCCCGATTGGAAGGTCAGCTACTTCGTGTTACCATCCATCCATTGAATGCCTGAATTTGTTGGGGTGTATGGTAAACCCCGGGCCGCAAGAAAACCAAGAATTATCTGTGATTTCGTACGGTCGCTGGGTGGAATATACTCTTCTGACCGCACCGCCCAAGATTGTCCACCTACATGGCCCTGGACGGTGAGCATGGAATGTGCAGTGATCAAGTGTGTAATGTTTCAGAGGGTTGGAGTTGATATGGGGGCAGTAGGTGGCTATATATATAGCAGTACACCGTAAAGTACATCTGATATATCGAATTATCATACATCTCTGCTCCGATCAATATCTCTTTACCCTTAGCCGCTATGTACGTCTACACCGGCACTTTTACCTACTATGGATACGCCCAAAACGAGCTCCTCACATTGGTCCTCCCCCGCTCTTTCAACCTGGGTGACCCCGCCCTCGCCTACTGGCACTGGACCATCTCTAGCAGCGGTCAGCACAACCAACCCACCTCCATGCACGGCCTCATTGACTCCGTCACCCCCTCCCCCTATGCTCACACCACAACATTAACGCTCTTTGAAGACTCCTATTACCACCTCACACTCATTTCCCCCCACCCCCACCCCCACCCCCAGCCTCCCAGGACCCTCCTCATGACCCTCACCAGCAAATACGGCGCCTCCAGCATCGTTACTCAGCTAACGCTACGCCACGCCGACGACGGCCTCGACCTCTGCCGAGTCTACACCGGCACGCTGACCTACCTCGACTATGCGCTTGCCGTGCCAATCGTGTTTGTGTTGCCAAGTGGCAAGTGGGGGGCGGGTGAGAGGATTGGGGCCTACTGGCAGTGGACGGTGGATGGGAACGGCGTGAGAAAGACGATCGTGGACTATCAGGGCAGTGTGAGCAAGTTTGTGGAGGAGGGGGAGGAGAGGTGGGTAGAGTGTTTTGCGGAGTTTTATTATACATTTGTCGGCGTGGTGAGAGGAGAGGGTGAGGAAGAGGGGGGGGAGGAGGTGTGTTTGACAATGTGGAATCCGGACAGGACGGGTAGGAGCTCGGAGGTGGTGGGGAGGTTACGGTACGTGGGGGTAGGGGGGAAGGTTTGTTGAACTCCCCTCCTGTGCTTATACATGTTTGAGGAGATAAAGAGAGATGGGAGGCTGTCATGATATATTTCCATTCAGGTTATATATCTCCAGTCACTCAACATACTCTTCATCATATTCATATTCTGTATCCTTTTATACTCCTTTGATTCCACGCTAACCGCCCTCCTTCCCCCTCCGGTCTCCCCTTTAGACCCCCAGCCTTTTCAGCCCACCCTCTAGCTCCACCTTCACCTTCCACCTCACAACCACCTTCCACCCTCCCTCCGTCACGCACCCACCGCCCACGCAGACACCCTCCTCACATCACCCTCCCACCCCACAACAATCCCAAGCCGGCACCTGGACCGACACTCGACTCATTGGCTCCGGCGGCTTCGGCAGTGTCACTCTGCAAACATGTAGCGACCGCGGGGACAAGCTCCGTGCCGTGAAGAAACTCCCGCTGGGGATGCGCGGTATTGACTATCACCGCGAGCTGAGGGCATTGACGGTGTTATCTGATGTACGTATAGAGCCTTTTCCTGTGGGGAACAAGATTCAGACTCACGCGGGCGGGGGAAGGGGGATAGAGAGCGGACCTATTCATAAAGTTCCTCGGCTGGTACGAGAATACGGATTTCGTTTACATAGCGATGGAATACCTGCACCATGGCGACTTAGCACAGTACATCGAAACCAATCCCGCCGGAGCGTCCACCAATGCCCGCTCAGTAACTATACAGCTGCTTTACGGCCTCGAGATCTTGCACAAGCGCAAGATCTGCCATCGAGACCTCAAGCCACCCGTATCTTCCCCCCCCCCTCCAATCTTACCCCATATCTCGCACGTACTAACCCGCACCGCCACCCGTATGTGGATTGCGGCATGGCAGAATGTCCTCCTCGTGGCCTTGAATCCAATCCGCGTTAAAATCACCGATTTTGGCATCTCCAAACAAATGGCCGGCACCCAGCTCCGCACGCACTGCGGGACAACAGGCTATATCGCTCCAGAGATCATGGGGTTTCTGCCGCGCTCGGGGGGGGACTACACAGATGCGGTGGATATGTGGGCGCTTGGCACAATACTGCATGAGTTGCTTGTTGGCGTGATCCCTTTTGCTGAGGAGAAGGAGGAGCGGGATGGGTCTGATGAGGAAAGCATGGTGACTGAGAGTGTGGTGTGGGTGAGGCAGGTGGATAGTTATATGCTGCATAGGTATTGCAGTGGGTTGATGCCGTTCCCGGAGGAGATGTTGGTAGAGAGAGGGGTGGGAAGTGAGGCAAGAGAGGTGGTGAGGGGGTTGATGGTGCCGGAGCCGCAGAAGCGGTGGGGGGTGGAGACCGCGCTGGCGAGTATGTGGTTGGCGGGGGGGAGGGCGGGGGCGCCGGAGGGGGAGGCATTGTAAGCCGGGCGACAAGGTCGGCCGATCGGGATAGGCACACCCGGTGCTTGGCTCGTGGATCTGCTCGTGGATTAGGTGGTGAAGGTGTAGGTAGTGCGTGCTGGTAAGATAGTCTGGCCTGGAACGACCATCTCCGTATCTTCTGGGGCATGTACATACAGCTTATCCTACATATCTCAATTCAAAGAGATAGCTAGCCCTACGAAAAGGCAAACAGCCCACCCCCCCAGAAAAATTCCGCACACAGCAACACACACACAAACAATATTGCAACGACGGGGAGGATGACAGGCTGATGGGTCAGGTTAGGGCTATAACTCTATCGAGCAATTTGCCTTTTGCGGCCGTGTCGCTTGGGTTGATGTGTTTTTTTTTCATTAAGACATAAAATGACAATCTGCTCGGTGGAAGAGCTAGCGGGTGGTGGGGGGTCTTTGGGGGAACTTTGTATATAGTGGGGAGATATAAAATAGACCTCTATCAAGGGAGGACTAAAGTTTTTTTTTTATTTAATCGTTACTTTGATTGCTCTATTTACTCTAAGAAATTGATGGCAGGAAGGGCTGCCAAAATCACAACGCCTCTATCAACGTTCACCGTGTGCCCGCGCCACCTGTTTCAGCTTTATAAGCTACTAAATATTAGGCTTGCAACTTGTGCCAAAACATATTTGACTTAATCTGAATCGTTTAGCAGTCTCTGTGCATATCTGGCATTATCATGTGCTGGTTGGACTCTGCCTACCTAAGTACGTAGGTATTGCGGGTTGTCAAAATAACAGGACTCGACGGCCTAGGCTTCAACGCAACAAACTCTAAACTACATGTATGACGAACCAGCAAGAAGGCACAAACAAAGTAGATAGTAAAAAATACTAGAGACCAGTATTCGGCGTTGGATTCACTGGTTGTGGGGCTTGAGTGAGTGTCGCAGTGCTCGCTAAGTCCGTCTTCCCGGAATTCGCAATAACAAAAGCTGACGCTGGAAGGCCAACTCCTGGCCAATTTATCTCTCATCTTAAGTAGAGTCAAGAAATTGAAGCCCTGCAATTTATCTTTTACAGCTCGGTTCTAAGGGCTCAACTGTTAGTTCTGAGCCACACTCTCGCTTCGTGGTAATCTCATGTACACCGACCGCACCCTCTTGGCTATATACTCGCAATGGGCTATACAGAATACCCGCAAGCAATGAACAAGAACCTTAAATAGCCACTTCCCAGCGGGAATCTTGGAGGATACCCCTTACCAAGCTCCAAAGCCGAGCCGGCCATGCAGTCAGGTTGTTAATACCGCGCGTTAATGCCGGCGCCGGGTGTTGGTTGGAGGGCCATTTGTGACAAAGCAACACAGCTGCCGGCAACCGATCGGAGTCTGTGCGGAGATTCATGGGGTTAGTAATGTGTCCGGTCATTGGCTTATCGCCCATTACCTTGTTTTCGCTGCGGCGGCGGACCTCCGTCGGGCTTTGCACCGCTGTGGACGGCCTCGTTCTTCGGCTGGTGGGTTGTTAATGTTGGGAAACGGTGAAGAGAAGGCTTTGTGATAGAATATATATATTAAATACAAGTCTCAACGACATATGATCTCTCTATCCCCAGAGGAGGAGATTGTTGATTCAGTACGTCGGGGGGTAGGTGCTTTCGGTGGAGTTCAGGCCCTGTTAATGATGGGGGTGCGGTGTCTCTTACCAGATAAGAGGGGGTGATTTGGTAAGGTGTCGCCACTAGATGATATAGAGACTAGAGTGGCTTTGTTATTTATATGTGTGCAGAGGTGTAGGGATCTGTTGGAGGTGAGGATGTGGAAGTGGTATTTGGGGTCATGAACGATCACTCGCATTGTGACCTCATGTTTACCTATTTTTTTTTTTTTAATTTATAGGGGTTGTAGCAAAGGTTTATCGAGACAGTGTAGGCCTCCTCTGCTTGACTCAAACAACAAGGGACAGACAATACTTGTGCAGAAGAAGCAGACAACAAACAATAATGAATAGAAAAGACAACCAGATTAACGGACAACTATGTGAAGGGGCAAAGTACCGCCGAGGAGAGAGGAACGGCCGCTGTCACCCGAAAAGGTACCGCCGTCACTGGAGGAACGATCGCCACCATCGGGGGAGAACCGCCGAGAGCAGAAGAAGAGGTGCCGCTAACAGAAGAAGGGCTACATTTCCATGAAGAGTGGCCATGAGGCAGCAGAAGTACCGCCACGAGAAGAAAGACCGCCGAGAGCAGAAGATGGGCCGCCGTCACCAGGAGAAGAGCCCCCGAGACTCTGGCGAGCTGGGAAGCACCAAGAACACCAGAAGGAGCGCCGTCGGACGGTCGAAGGGGGAAGGCGGACCACCGCCACCGGGGACGGACCGCCCAGAGCAGAGGAGGTACCGCCGCACAAGGCGAACTGCCACCACCAGGAACAACCTCCGCCACCAGAAGAAGGGCAGCCCGCGCCGGGGGAGGGGCCGCCGACACCCTGAGGGTGCCCTTCGATCCTGGAGGTGTTGGAGGGGCTGTCGTCACCGAGTGACCATCGAGTCTGGGTGGCACCGTCGGTGCGGTGAAAGGGACCATTTAGGCATTGAGAGGGACCGCCGATACCCTGAGCTCTTCCATAATCCGATGCACCGCGGGGGCTTGCTGTTCTCCGGTGTGGAGGGGCTAGTTGGCTGCACGGGCTGCATATATCGGGGATGAACCTGTAGCATGATGGAAAGCATGCGTTATGCTGATATTAATAAGTACATCAAGATGTAGAGACAAGCCTCTGCTCCTGTTAAAGTAAGCCACTAATTCGAGACCAGAGGGTGGTACCTTCGAGCGCGAGATCTGGGATTTGCTAGTATCTGCCCCGGTTGCTTGACGGGGCTGGTGAGGGCGTCGAGAGGCCTTTGGTGATGTGAGGCAATTCGTTGCGGAGGCAGGGTTGTGCGCATCCGCAGCGGGGTGTCTGGGGCGTAGGTCGGGGAGGGCAGCGCTCTTTACCCCTCCACTTGTCTAGCATTTTGAGGGGGTGGTTTTGAAAAAAAAAAAAAAAAAAAAAAAAGGTAGTGGGACGGGGGGGTATTTTATTTCAAGGTCCGCAAAGGCGAGCACAAGTGGTATAAACCTTTCTTCCGGCACGACTAACAGCAACAGGAAATTTTCTGCAGTCGAGAGGATCCCGTTGAGGGTTAGGTTTGCTGCCAATTTCATTCCGGTAGCGAGGCCGATTCCGATCTCGCTTATCGGCACCGCAGATGTACCGAGGGAACGCTGTTGCGACGCGGGGTGGTGGCGGGATGGAAACGGCAGCAGCTACTCGGACTAAATTCACGGGCGAGTACCGTATTGATTCGAATGAACGGCCGGTCACACAAGACGTCGAAGTTGCCTTTTCAAGCCTGTATGAGGGAAAATTAGGGGGCGTATTTAAGACAAAAAACTAAATACGGGAATTTCAACGTCTTGTGTGACCGGCCGTTCATTCGAATTAATACGGTAATGTGTATGGCACGATATTTCTCCATTCCTCTCACTGTACTAGGTAGTAAGTACCTTAGCGAGATATGGGTAAAAGTGTGATTGGTGATGCGAGGAGTGTTGCGGAGGGTCGCGCCCTGGTTGATGCCCGGTTGGAGAAGTGCCTGGAACCACACTACGGTATGTGAGACCATGAGGAATTGAAAAAATCAATCATTAATCCCGTACCTTTAGGCTCCGGATGACTCGACATCAACTTACTGCGAAGAGGTGCCCAGCCTCAACATACTCTGTCGCGCCGGGCGCCGCAGTGCTCTACCGATGCTAAGGAGGGCTTTCGTGATTGGTAGGTTCTATGAGAATGATTGGTGTGAGGGGTCGGCTACTCGAGTAATTTATTTTTTATTTTTTCTATTTGTTCGTTTTTGGTGTTAGAGTGGAGGAGTAGGATGAGGATTGAGCTCGGTTGGGCGGGCTAGGGGCTAAGGGGTAATGGGGCCGGCGCGTGGGTGAATACTTTGCGGACGGATCCGCCGGGCGGGGGTGGATGTGGCTGGGTGCAACTGGCAGGGGACGTGTCCTGGTTATGACACGGGCTACCTGCCTCCCCCAGGAAACACACCAGAGAAAAGCACACTGAGATGGAAATTCTCGTGAAATTCAACCGATCGACCAGATGCTCTACGCGTCACCATATATCACTCGCCGAGTGAGCCTTTGTGGTTGACTTGTTTCTCTACTTATCTGAGGCCACAGTCACTAAAAGGAGGGGTGCTTCTATAAGTGAGCAGTTCATAAAGGAGAGCCTTGATTTGCCAGCGCTCCATCACACGATATCACTCGTGATGCCAAGGCGTGGGTTAGGGCTTGTTTGATTGATACTTGAGTGGGTTAGGGCTTGCGCAGCCACTCTTTTTTTTTTTTTTTTTTTTTTTTTTGTTCAATTCATGATACACTCTTCATAACCCTAACATTGAATGCGGAGATACGAGCTGTGAGGGCGGATAGCGGAGCGTCTAGACTCCGCCGTTCAATATCTAAGTGTGGTCAGCCATATGTTCCGGTATGAGTGTGCCTGGTTTGATTATAGCCTTAAGCTTGGGCGGTGTTCCGACTTGCTACTATCACTATTCCCACGGATAACACAGCAATCACGGTAGTCTCCGAAGGATTCGTGGCAGGAGGAGACAATATTCCAGTAGCGGACATCGGTACATCATTCCTCAGATGGACGGATTATATAGGGTTCACCCACATCAATCGCGAAGAACATATTTAACTACGCATCAGCTTTGACGCTCCTTGCACTCAGAGCTCTGCTTCGGGACCTAGATCGAGCGGAGGGCCCAACTGGCCCTAGCTATGGCATTAGGAGTGTATGTTTTTGGAATGCGGGGGAAGCCTCGGAGCACGTTGTTAGCTCTCCCACCGACGAAGCGCTGTGGGGGGGGAACTGCGGTGGGAGCAGGGGTTGAGGTAGGATGGGGATGCACTTATGGAGGGATGAAGCCAAGGGCGGTGTGGTGTGTGTACGTCAATCGTGTTCACTGCATGTTGATTGAACGTCCTTGGCCTAGCTAAGGCACACCCTGCATCGCACGGCGCTCCATCACCGAGCAATCATAAACGCCCATGATGTAGTACCCGGAGTGCCATGCAACCATGTCTAATAGTACTACAGTGCCCTATGTCAGAGAATATTAAAGTGCGACATCTCGATGTGGCTTGGTTGGTCGGATCAATGAGTGGGTGGTTGGCTAAGCACCGCCAGGAGCTAAATATCTAGACACAGAGGTGGTCAGCGCCACTTCCTATTAGGCGCACTAATGATAGAAAGTAGAATAGTGAGACATGTGTGAGACATCACAAGGTGATTTGATTTGTCGGTTGATGAGGTGGCAGGGACCAATGCCAAGAGCTTAATATTTGGACACAGAGATGGTTAGCGCCATTTCGTTGACTAAGCACGGCACATCAATCTGAGCAGGTTAATCCCCCGCTGTTCCTATACTTTACCGCTGTTCCCCATACTGTAGCTGTTTCCAGACTCTGTCGTTGTTCCATATCCAGACTCTGCCGTTGTTCCATATTACTGAATTGATCTAATGGCAAAATTATATCGCCCCCTTTTTTATAGGGCGCAGCGACAGGGCTTAGGAATCATTGGCTCAGTACGTACTGCTTCCACGATTCTCCATTCAACAGTGCCTCCACTTGAATCACTACTGGCTGCTTGTAGCAACCACCTCACGCGGGTACGATGAGCTGCCCATCCCATAATATAATTACAATACCTTACCTCCATCCCCCTGAGGTTTTTTATGCCATAGTGTCTACTGCAAGCAATGTTTTGTGCTTTAAAATAAATACAACTGAATAAATAAAAAAAAAACCTCCATCTCCCTTCACCACCCCCACCCCAACTCATTTCTAACTAGGTGTCCTCAACTCGCACTACCACCAGTTATATATCATACAATTCAATTCACCAAGTCCTATTCCCCAGATTTTGTAGTATGCGCTGTAGAGTCCCCGTTGTATAAACTTTGGTGTGGTGTCCGGCTGCCTCCCAGGGTTAGGGGTAACGGCTCTCAACCAATCCTGTGAGTGTCTGCGGGTCGGGCCGCGGGCGGGCCGCGGTCGCATACGCCAAGCAGCCAGGATAAAACCCTTGCAAACCTTGGCAACCGCAAGTCGAGCCTCACGGTGAATCTGCATTTACATCGCCCCCCCTTCACTCCGACCGCAGCCGGGCATCACCATAATATATCGACGGCGCATTCACGGTCGCCCCCTCTTCACACGATGCAAACATCACCCTTCTTTAACAGACCCCAGAACGCGAACGCTGCAGGCAACCCAAGGAACACACCCCCCCATACCCAAAACAGACCTCGAGCTCATCTACTGGCGCACACCGAAGGACAAAGCTCCAATCTGCCCCCTCATCTCTCTAGTTTCGAAACTGTTCACCCCAAACACGAGATTAGGCGTCGATGCGCGCCGTCACATGACACCTTCCCTCGCTGCAGGCGCGCTGGATCGGCCATGGCGTCGTTTGCCCTCCTCCGCCGTTCCGCGCCCGCAGGCTAGGGCCTCACCCCCACTCCCCTTAACTGCAGACACTTCAGAATTACGGCGACTCTCTCCATCCCCACTTATGGCGCGTCGGCCTTCATCCTACTGCCAAGCCCTCCGGCGTGTGGAAACTGCGTGGTGGCACTCCATTCTTTGATGGGTTACTAACTGTTTTCGATCCACTCCCCTACTAATACTACAGGCTGAAGCATCTTCTCCTCCCTCCCGTTATACGTCCCATCTCTACGCCCGCGCTACGCAGCAGAGTCCTGAAAGGTTCACCACTCTTCAACCCAGCCGCAGCCAGAACTCCCCTTTCCTTACCTTCTATTACGCCGTTCAGATACAATCATCATAGCGACCTCCTAAGGGGAAGGCCAAACCCTCATCCCACAAAGGCGCCACTAGGCTCCCCATTGCTACAAATTGTTCCGGTATTTCCCGCGACCTAGAAGACCCCATGGCCATCGTCCCCCCTTCCGGCAACGTATCCATTCCTATTTCCTTTGACCCCTCGGTCATCCCGCTTTGGACAGGTTCATCGAGACCCGCGCACATAAGACTGCTTAGTCGCCCATCCCTTATGGATATACCCGACCTCGCTTCACTCTGCCCCGGCGTGGGGGAGGGGGCGGGGGCTTCGGGTGTGCCATCTGCCCGCTCTAGCGCCTGGGGATCCCACATTCCAGACGTCCACACTCTCGACGAACGCTAGCTCTCATCTCTTCCCTCACCGACCGGGCCGCCTACATCAGGCACCGGGTCCCCCAAATCAGACCAACACCCTCTGTGCGATCTTTCCCCAGAGCCTTCTTCCCCATCTACCTCCTTTCAAGATATCTCACCACTCCCGGATGGCCTTTCGTTTCGCTTCGGACGTTGCACGCTTGCGGCCGCCACATCCAAGTTTCCTTACCCCTCGTTCCTAAAGACTCTTCGCTCCCTGTTATCTCCTCTCCCCCCTTGGCGGTTTCCTCCACGCTCGAATTGGTTTATAGTGCCAGGCTAGGCCTGGCTAAGTCTCTCTTCTTTTTACCCCCTGGGCCAAGACCAGGGTAGGGGGTCTCCCTCTGGTGCTTCGAGTGTATTTCTTGTTGCCTTCTTTAGGTGGTTTGTGTAGGGGTTAGGTCTTGTATGTACACCCGCAGGAAAAAGGTGAAGAAACAGCCGGTGCAACCCGTCCGAACCCCAATACAAGATTGTAAATAAAAATGAAAAGAAGTAATACAACTCAACAAAATACGGAATAGATACTATAGCCTCTAAACTGTACTCACCACCTTTTATAATCTCACTAGCCCCTGCAATTCTCTTTGGCATGCTGTCAATGATTTTATACACATTTCCCCCAATCCGGCCTTTCCTACTCGTCCCTAGCTTGGGCTTCAGTGACCTTTACATTTCATTTGGAGTGGCCTCTATCCGCTTTGCGGACTTGTCAAAAGGCATGGCTATGGGATACGTGGGGTTGTATTGCAGGTCCGGGGATGTCAAGTTGGAGGCACCCGTTGTTACGCTTCTTGCTGTTTCCTCACTTTTTTCCTGCGGGTGTACCTACATATAGCCCAACTCTCGATAGAGGGTAGGTGTGTCAACTTGAACTCTCATTGGTAAAAACTAACCCTTAGCTCGAAAGAAGCGTGGTAATATACTCGGTAAAGGTTTACTCCTGTTATGGTTGAGAGAATTCCGTTGCCATTGGGGGGGGGGGGGGGGCTCCGGAAACTTCATGGCTGCTTCCTTGACACGGACACCGGTTCCTGCCTACTAATACAATTACCTTCAAAGAGGGCCTAGGACCACTTCATGTACAAGCAGCATTTTCCCAGCCAAAATATCTTATAACTGAACAACGAAGGATTGTATTAGGAGTGCGAGTAGATAGAACGATAGAGTAGGCTAAACCGAGTAGATTTATCCAATGAAATTTAAAATCTGTGTGGTGGCTAATGAGCTATAAGCAGTCAAAGCTGAGGCGTCTAAACCGTGACAAGGCTTCTCCACCATAGGGGCTCTGTCTCGACTGGTTGAACCACAAATATCGATATGCAACTATAGACCTCGCCGGTTGATTGGTGGAGACAATTATCTTTCAAATCCTAGGTCACTAGCTTGCGACAGAATCAGATAGACTAGAAAATTATTTTTTGTTTTCGGGAAGAAATTCATATATGTTGGGAGTGATGCTTGGCTGGTGAATGATCAGGCTCGAGATAGTGAGCGCGCCAGGTTGGCTAGTGTTGGGAGACAATAAATCATTTTATTTCTTTATTCCTTTATGGTGGTTGCGGGGATGCAGGTACTCTGCCCTGGTGAGAAGAGAGAAGGGGTTAACCTTCCGGTTGCATGCGTGGGGTGAAGTATAAATAAAGAAATAAATATGTATGTCTAGAAGCCAAATGCGCGTATGTACATATCTACCGCAATAGTCACTTATGAGAATTTGATCACTTACCACAACACCCATAGCAACACCCAAACTTTGATTCCATTAACAACCACAAACCTATATTGAGGAGACCTTTGATATAGGTAAAATAGCTCTGCTCTATACATTTACTACCCTGACATTTCTATATCAACCCTGACTAGAATTACTTGAATTGTCATGCTGCTTTATACAATCACCAAAATTGGGGAAACAGATCAAGGATAAGCATCCAAAATAGAGGTTTTCTAAAGTTGCTTTTATTTGGATATTTGTAATCTTCGTTTTTGACTTGAGGTTTTCCCTACAAAATCATTTGCCACTCGACACGCCCACCCCCCTAGGGTAAATTGAGCCATAGTTAACCCGAGTGAACCCCATAAGCTAGTAACAAGGCTCCCTACTACGATATTCTATTAACCTTAACCACTGCTTTCTACCAATCCAAAATTTGCAAAGGATTCTCCCAAGAGGTAAAAAGATATTACCAATTGTGCTGTGCCCCTTGCATGAGAATCTTTCGGTAGGGACCTTACCTAAACGCGCAGCGCAGCGTAATTATTAATACCGCCCCCGGCCAATTCCGAAACTGCAACGCCAAGGCGCTTTGGTAAGCGGCTTGTTAAAAATATTCTGCTGTGGAGCGCTGATCAGGCAGCCAACTTTTGTAAGGCACGCGGCTAAAAGTTAGCGCGCCTTGGCGGCTATGGAATCACGTGGTGTTCTTGGCGGGGAGCATAGGCGGGCTCTGTTTCCTATCAATCATCATCATTGGTTCTAGAGCACACTGAGTTCTAGGAGCTAGTAAAACAGTGAAACCTCTATCCATCTATCTCAAATACAAAACCCCCTTTTACGTACTCATCCTACAACGTTTGACCCCACATTTGACCCCCACTTCCTAACCTTTGCAATTGTAAAATCACCAAACTAAGCTACTTTTTCGACACAGATGGCTGCATAACAAGATCCAGCAGTAAATTTGTCTCCCTCTGAAATGTCAAGAATTCAGAAACGAAGATGATGCTAAAACAAATTTTTACTCTTAGGGGTTAAATATTTCCTCTCTCCCCCAACAGAGGGTGCTCTAACTAAGGAACGCTAATCAGTAGCAAAGCATTTTTTTTTATTTTAATTTTTTGATACCGAAGATCTTGTAATAGATGGCCAAGAAATAAGGCGCGCAAGGGGGCTACCTATTGATGGCCCAAACTCCACGAAGTTGCAGGTATATGGCAAGCATATATATAGTCTATCGACCGTGTCGTAACCGGAGGTACTTCGGCTAATTACTTCATATGATCCTTTAGTGACCCGCCTGCGCTACGGGGGTGCGGGTCGGGGGTGCCGGGTAGCGCATCCAGCGCATAGGACACATATTCTGGGCTATGAAACCCGAAACTCGGGGGCTGCGATTCGAGGAGAGTACATAAGGAGGGTGGGTGCCAACGACGGAAAACCGTCTATCCCCTCCCTCCTCCCCATTTCGGCTTCTATAAGCTACATTTCCTCGCTGTGCCAACTTTACCACACGCATTCCAGGAGCCTTCACTGCAATACGTTGAGGTGAACTATGTCCGACCCACCACCACCAGAGTCGAACAGCCCCGGCTCTGAAACCCCGAATGTTGCCTCTGAGACCCCGGCCGTTGCCACGGAAACCCCAGCCGTAGCCACAGAAATCCAGGACGCTGTATCGGAGTGGGCGGCTGGCGCTTACCCTCCTCTTCCAAAACCCCCGTACGGGGGGAAACAGGTCACGCGGGTGTATGAACTACTTGGGCTCAAAATAATAGCCCATAGGGCACCTATTCACGATCGTAAGTTCTCAATCCCCTTCATCTCCCACATGGCAACCGTGCGGGAGGTGATGACCGATGTCGTGCTAACTCTAAACCTCGGCAGGTATAAATGCGGTTTGGAAGAGCAGGCCTGAATGGACCACTACGGAGCTCAGGTGGACTGAGATCCCGCCTGAAGACCGAACGAAGGCGGAGGAAGAGCTACAGGAAGAACTCGAGAGGCAATATCCTCTCCCTGGCACAACCGCAGAGCGGATACGGCGATGCCGGGGATGGTTGGCTGGGTATCTTCTGAGTGAGAAGCATAGGGCGAGGGGCAAAAAGACGGGGGCCGCCCGCGCGAGAGATGCATAAAACACTTTCTGATATATCTTCGCTGGATTCCATTCTATAGTCTAGTTTGTTGTCCGAGTACTCGTGGTGCTGGAACTGAAATGCCGCCGCACAATGGCGATCTGGTATGATGTGGACTGTGGAAAGATTAGTAAAATGTTAAGTGAGCGGTAATTCAATTCTGGTAGAGCAATTCCGAGTAGCGAGAATTAAAGCACGAGGTGTGTCGTACGTTACTAGTGATTGTAAAGAGGTATGCGAGTTCGTGATTTATATACTCTATATACGCTCAGGGAATCCCAGCATATAAGGATCTAGAAGAAAATACGAGGTCTTGAACAAAAAATATCGCACAGGATCTTTGGGCGAACCTGTGTGAGTAACCCCGGGAGTGGTTTCGGCCACTGTCCGCCGATCCCCGGCAACCAAGTATTGACTGACTAATGAAAAGACCCGGCCGCCGGAAAATGGAGCTGGAGTGCCGAGTCCCGCAGGGCTTGATTTCCCTCATTTTCAAAAATCTGGGCGTGCATGCAGAACTGGTAAGTGGATGTTTGGCTTCAGCGAATCAACCATCACAGGATCCCGTGTGACCTGATAACGACATGTAATTGAATTCTGAAGTTCTGAAAGTTCGGGCTGGCGGGAATTGGTGCGTGAAAAAAGGTTGGAAGGATCAATAGGGAGGAATAAGCGCCTTTTGTCTTCCTCGTCTCTCAGCTCAGCACGCAAATGTTCTTGGCTTGTCTTTTAATCCGTTTTCATTTTGGCCTTCTTGTTAGTCGTTGCAGGTTGAGAAGCACTAGAGCTGGTTTGAAGTGGCGACTAGAGGCATTTTCTACTTTTGTAAATGCGAAGGTAAGGAATCAAGTGATAGAGACCTTGCCAGGGGGAAGGTTTCGGGGAAGCGCTTTTGGATCTGGCTTTTTTTTTGTAGAATGAGAACGGCGCAGCATCTATTGACACATTTTCAATATTGCTGCAATAGTGCTCGCACATAGGCAGTTGAAGTCGAAGGGGCAGGAAAGATGTGGATTGGACATAGAGAAAGAGTGGCGAGCCATGCATGAAGAAACCTGTGGTTTGCGCTTTATTTTTGATTTAGTAGAGGAAGATATGTAATAGACTGAGTCTGTTATATATATAACATAGTTAGGGTTTTAGGTAGCGGCGTGCCTCTATCTCTTAGCGTTATAAATTCAATCATTCTTGCCCGTACCAAAAAGAATTACCGGAGGTGGTTGATTGTAGTTTTGTTTCCTCGTGTAGGAGTCCGCACTCCAATAATGATAGCCCCTTGCCCGGATTTCGGTAAAAATTATAGGGCGGCAAAGTTTATCGTGATTTTGTACAAGGATGGACTATAGGTTGACGGTGACAAGAGATATACAGAAGGAATTATTATGGTTAGAGAGCTGAAGGTTGTCAGAACATAGTAGCCAGGTTAAAGTCCCTATTATTAGGTGGATTCAGCAACAACCTAGGACCACTAGGCCAAGAAGTATCTATTTTGGCACTCAATGTGGTTAGTAAACCTACCCGAACTCTGATCCCTAGGGTAAATAACCACCTAGAATGTGTCAATTTTTGTAAAATCAGCAGCACAAAATTCAAACGCACTGAATTTTAAACCAAGCCTAACGTGTAGACCAGATGCTAAATATCATACCTTGAAGTTTTGAAAGTACCACATACACCATGGGTGTTGGCAAAAAAAACTACGTGTTAGAGACTCTGTTTTTGAACCCCAAATTTTCACACGGGGGAACTAGTTGCCACTTACACAAAAAGAAATAAAATATCCGCTGCTGAATCCGTCTATTGCTAGCCTTTTAGATTAGACTTTTGAGAACTTTTGTAACCTTAAAATTAATAAAGATTGGGATATCTTACCTCTAGTTAACTCTGTCTCCGGTTGAGGAATAGCTCGTGTTCATGCTGGATTAATTTGGGCGCCGGATCGGGGGCGGGGCGGGGTGGGGGTGCTCCAAGACTCGCCCGAACGGGGTTAGCCGCTAGCGAGGGGGGCACAGAAAATCTGAAGATGAAGGAGTTATTGGTTTCCAGCTCTCCGGCTGGGAAAAAGGCCGGTTGAAATTTTTAAGCAAAACCAGGACAGGGGTTTATTCCTACAAGCGTAAACGAAAATATAGGGTTTTGCAACACTGTTGCTTGTGGAGGTACTACAAAATTACGGCA
Source organism: Morchella sp. 2016-57 (assembly GCA_024713875.1). Lineage (NCBI taxonomy): Eukaryota > Fungi > Ascomycota > Pezizomycetes > Pezizales > Morchellaceae > Morchella > Morchella sp. 2016-57. The sequence goes on from JAMGZE010000020.1 coordinate 154,956, forward strand.
CCCAAGCAAATGCATATGCGGAAGTGCTGCGGTAGGGATAACAGTATATATTTTTTAGTTGGAGATTATATTTAAACCCTATTTGCTACCAAACTTAAGGGATGTGTGTGGATCTTGTGTTGTTGTTTTAGATGTCTCTAATAGCCCGATAGATGTGTGCTTTTTGCCTTTTCCCATACAATAGAGGTCGGTAAATGAACAAAATTACTAAATGATGCATTCACATGCAATGTCTGATTTCAATATGTCAACAGATGGTTTTACCTACACTTTTGTCAATGACCTTACCTGTAAAGCCGTTTGTAAAGTCGTAAAAAAGTGACATCTTTTCCCAAAAATATGTCTAGAGTTAATCAATTTGTATCAAAATAATAGTATGATGGTTATAGACAATCTCTAAATGTCAAATATCACAGGTCCAGTCCCTGATGCAGCAGATTTTTAAAAATCCTTTTACCTTTCAGGGCTAGGGTTTATTATTGATGGGGGGTGTGTATGTAAAGTCGTCCAATTTCCCTAATTACACATTTACTGATTCATTTGCACATGCAAAATAAATTGCCTCTCCCACCAGAATTCTTACACATTTACATGATTCGTTTAACGGGCTATTAAATTGTCGTGGTGGGAACAGACTTTGGAATTATATTTTTATTTAAAGCTATTAGCCAATAGCTCGAAGCTATCGTTTCTTCTGCGTGCAAGGTAGCAAGAGTAGGATAGGTACCTAGGCCTTATATACGTATAGACAACAAAGATTAAACTTATGAAAGTACAAAAATCGATTGGTCCAAGTCTGTTCCTCTCAGCTCTCATTTCCCGCTTCTCGACCCCGAATGCTAACTCATGCCTTGTGTCAAGTGTTGGTACTCAATCATCAATCCTCAATCCTCATGTCGATCCCGGGCTCGCTTCTCGCTTCTCAACCCTCACATACTAACTGATAATACTTGCCGACGATGGTGTCCTGATGTGTCGTGACTGGGCTGAAGCCGCTTCGCTACGTATACTGGGTATGCGAGTCCGGGGCGAACGACCACAATATGCGGTTCAGGATTGCGAAATGTGGTGTGCTGACCAAGGATTCTATGGATAGTCAGTGAGTGGCACGCTCCCTTGACCATAAGCCCGGGGAGGAAGGAGAAAAAAGGGGGGGGAAAAAAGGAAAAAAAAAGGCCAGGAGACCTCCGCCGGGAGCCAAAAAAATATATATATCTTGTATGTAAACTCAGCGCTCCGACAGCCTCCCGACACTCCTCAAGCTCCGACCCCGACTGCAGCCGCGAAGGCATCCCGCCAAGGGTCGGAGCGGTGGTGCTCCAGCCCCTCCGGGGGTCGGGACTGGGTACGAGCCTAGCGGGGGAAGGGTATGAAAGAGAATTTCAAGGTGACGGATGGAAGAGTGGAAATGTGGTTAGTAGTGGTGGTGCTGCTGCCCATAAAGCCAAGATTTAGTTTTTAGACGTAAAGTGGCTGGAATCTAAGGCGCTTATTACGCGCCGCACCAACCGCACTACCCCACAACCCCCGCCGAGAAAAAAAACACAAAACCCAATCAATTTGGAACCCTTAGCCGGGGTAAAGTGGTGTGGGTGCTTCGTGAGGTGCTCGCAGCAGGTAAGAGGCACCCGAATATGCAAGTCTTGAGATGCAATTCTCATTGGATTAAAGGGGAAATACACTAATCTAGTGCAGCTGCACTCCCGGATACTTGTTACCTGTCGCGGGTAGGTAGCTATAGGCTTTGGTTATAAGGGTGCGGCCACAGAATCTCGGAGTGGCCAGTTCCAGACAGCTGCAGTGACGATAGTGGTGCTCGCTTAAGGTTTTAAGGTGTGGTGTGCCTGCATACATGTATCTCTGGGGTTCGGTTATTGGGGGGATCAGGGAACACCGACACACCCACCGGCATGAGCGACTGTACCGTGACGCTCCAGAGTACTGTAGGCTGAGGCCCGCGACGCTCCAAGGATATGTGTGGGTGCTCGGGCACGCGTTGCTCTTGTGCCCATGCTCTAATACATCCAATTTTCGACACGCTATGATGATTGGCCCTTCCGACTAGCCAATCCGGGCTATACAAGTGTGCGGGGTATGAATAAAGCTAGAAGGTATGTAGATATTGCCGTAAAACCAAACTGATCACCCTTTCAACGACGTACACCAACAACTATCAACATGGCTGAGGATATTCGTGCCATCATCGATCGTTACGAACTCAGTACAAGCTTTCACAACCCGGGCGCTGGTGATGTTATACATATCACCTACGAGAATGAAGTGGCTGTAGAAGAGCGGTGGGCTAAAGTGCGCCGTCTCGGTAGTGGGGCATTTGGAGCCGTATTCCTCGAAAGGAATTCGAAGGGGCAGTATAGGGTTGTGAGGAGTTCTGCAATTGGGAGAGGCATAGGCATCACCAACCTGAGCAAGGCTATGGTCAGGTTGCAGAATCATCGGGATGTAAGTTTGCCTGTGAATAGAGGGGCTTATCTCTCGGCGAAAAGAAAATACGCTTGTTAATATTCAGCGGGTTTGACTTAGTCCCAAGGGCACTTCGTTCGTTTTTTGGGCTGGTTCTCGTCGGGATTCCATCTCAATATTGCGATGGAGTTTATTGAACTCGGTGATCTGAGCCACTATATACAACACCAAGAAATTAAAAACAACACGAGGGATATTACGCGGCAGGTTCTTAAAGGTCTTGCTGCACTGCATGAGCTATCCATAGTTCATCGAAATATCAAGCCCTAGGTAATCCCTAGCTCAGAATTGTTCTTAGGTGCCATCTGACCACGCAGCATATACTTGTGGTCTCCTTAAAGCTAGTCAGGGTGAAAATTGGCGGCTTTGGAATTCTTAAGTATCTCGACAACACCGAGTGGCGTACGGTGGTCGGAACACACAGGTACATAGCGCCAGAGATACTCGGCCTTGCCCGCGTGGTAGCCAGATGTTTCTCTCCAGCTGCTGATATGTGGTCAATGGGCTGCTTGGTCCATGAGTTGTTAACATCGATGACGCCTTTCCTGGGACACCCAGACGTATCCAATGACACCAATTCAAGTATAACCGACGTAACAACTCCAGGCAGCTTGGATATAGCCCAGATGGCGCGTTTTTGCAGGGGAGACATACCATTTCCCACTGATATACTCCATTCAGCGCAAGCTGACACGAAAGCGATCGAACTTGTCAAATCTCTTCTCAATCCTACGCCAGAGTATCGCCTTACGGCGGCAAAAGCGCTGGAAAGTCCTTGGCTTATGGAGGCATGTGAACAAGGGATGGAGGCTTCCCACTTTTCTATGGGGATAGAAGCGGATGTTCCTGTAGCGCCGATAGTTCTAGGGTCGGACTTGCCTAGGGCGGGGCCGCGCAGCTGGAGTGACTATGAGATGAATACCATGGCGTCGGAAACTGTCGATAATTACGTCTCGCACAATCGCGATGGTCTCGAAGAGATCTGGCGTACTGTAGACCTGTTAGGGGCTGGTGGACAGGGAAGTGTTTACCTTCAGGGGTGTGCAACTGCTGGCAGTGTCCGGGCGGTCAAGGTGATTGCACGTAGAGATCAGGGCTCTCTCGCACTTCCTACTGGCAGCCGTCCGCAGGTAGGCGATGAGCATGAGAGTAGGAGGAACCAAATCTACCTCAATCGTGAATTACGTGTGATGGTTACTATTCGTGAGGTATGTCACTCTGACTTAATGATTCAAACATCATCTCACGGTTTGGGTTAGCACGACGACCTATTCGGCCAGCTATTTGGCTGGTATCTAGGTGAAGAGGATCTCTTTCTGGCTATGGAGTTTGCCTGTTGTGGGGATCTCGGGGGGTATATGCAGCAGAATGAACATGATGCCCGAGCCCAGTGTACGCCGATTACAGCACAGCTTTTACTGGGACTCACCATCCTACACGCCAATGGAATCTGCCATGGGGACATCAAGCCAGAGGTAGTAGCATCCAAAGCAACCTTTGAGGGGTAGCATCGGCTAACGATGGGTCTCCTAGAATGTCTTACTTACTTCCCTTCGCCCAGTCCGTCTCAAACTCGCCGACTTTGGGGTTGCAACCTTTACGGGTGAAGGGGAAACACGTAGGGCCATGGGAACATGGGCCTACGCGGCCCCAGAAACACTTAACCTCCTTCCATCATCACAGGAGGCTAGATGCAATGTACACAAGACTGCCGGGGCTAGTGACATGTGGGCGTTGGGCTGTATCGTGTTTGAAATTCTCACAGGTCAGATACCGTTCGCACAACGTCCTCAAGGCCTAGGCACCGCCGCATTTCAATGTCGTCCGGTCTCGACATTGATGACTGGGATATTACATGGCGGTCAACCCGAACTGGACCTTCCGCAAAACTGGCGCCGATCACCCAATCTAATGTTCTTAGAAGATTTTTGCAAAGGCCAAAAGGGCCTCCCGATGCACGTGTTACGGTCTTCCGGGTGCCCGTCTATCGCTACCCTCCAGGCCTTCATTGAATGTTTACTGAGGGCCGAACCCAGGGACAGAATGACAGCAGCTGAGGCTCTGGATCACGACTGGATAACGCGTGGCGCCCAATGCCCGGAACGAATGCACTCCTCTTTGGGTTCTGGTATTAAACAAGAGCAGGACAATTTACAGAGTGTAGATCATCAGGAAATGCCCCAACCTACAGGAGCATCCATCACGGACAATGAGGCAGTTCTCAGCCCATCTATTTCTGATGTGGACAGTCTGAATGCATCTGTGCGGACCGTAGACTCCGGCATGGAGTTATTAAATCCACGAGCACTTGATCAAGGGGGCGGCATATTGGGGGCGATAAGGCGTAACTGTCGGCGTGGACTGAATGCATGTTGCGGCGGTGTATAAACCGCGGTGGAATTGTGGGATTAAAATAACCTGTAAACTCGGAGGGGAGAGGGTCAGGAGATGTGTAGTTCTTCATGGAGGAGAGGCTGTTTCTGGTTTGATGAGGTCATTTTTTTCTATGAAATAGACAGGAAGTTTCACGCAAATAGGCTTGCATATGGCCTAAGATTACTGTGGGGTAGATGTAACCACCGTTTTTCTTTTGTTCTTTTTGCCTACGTCCTCGCGTCTTTCCAGGTCCAAATATACGATACAATGAATGATGTAAACAAAAAAAAAAAAAGGTCCAAATATAAAATACATCGGAACTAAATTAATCAACCAACCAACCCTAACCCTAACTGGTGTCTGTCGATATATTGAGATGACACCACCGTGGAACGATCACGAATAGGAGCCTAAATTACCATCCTGTAGAAATCGAGCAGAACTTCGTTATTGATCTCTGCCCTATGTGGAATGGTTGCTATGCCCGGGCCGCCGCCCGCCGCCCCTAGGCCTCCGGAAAAGCACAAGTTGACCACTCTGGAATTCTCTCCCCGACGGAGAAACAAATAATGTCCGTGGCGGAGTACTGTCTAAGTGGTAGGGTCTTGCACTACAGCCAGTACCTGGTCGAGTGCAGGGGAGGGCAGGAATCCGAGTGAGCGTTCATGACTGGGAGCGAGTGATCACTCATGACCCGTGGGACCTTTCATTTTTTTTGTTTTAATTTATTAATGAATTCATGAATCATGGGGCTGGGTGCCCTTTTTTTTCTTTTCTTTCTTTGTAATCATCACATGCTGCGGGCTAGGTATAAATGTCTTGTGATGGGTGAAGAGGCTTCAATTATCTATGTTTATTTACCCCTATTTAACCTGTCCCATCGGGCATAGGTAGAAGTTAAGCGCCCTGACGTCGGTTACTTGGCCACTCTAACGCCGGCCGAGTAGGTAACTATTACTTAGAAGGTAGCTATAGATAAACATGGACAATTACTGAATTCCCGGCGATGGCTGGGTTGCCTCCCTGAAGCGGGCACAATTATACTATCCGGAACTTGTGATGATGATGGATATGAAACATTTTGACTAACTACGTCCTCAAGTTCTGCACTCTGGTACCCCAGGTCGACCTATGGGTGAGCTCACACATATGTACCCGGGAGAGAAAGAACCATGAAATTGATTATTCCTACAGGCGATAGACCTCTACTGTTTCTGGTAGGTAATTAGTATTTTATAATCGCTAGGCACAGGACATCATCCCAATGATCGTGACATCGAAGATCATGAAACATGACTCGACCCGTGGTGGGTAGCCCAGGTATAAGAAATATCCAGTGTTTGCAGCAATACAAGTCGGTACGAGAGGCAGATCAGGTGTGCATCCAGATGCGAGCCCCCCCAGGGCCAGGGGCGCGCAGTCGACACAGCATCGCCTCAAATTTCTTTCTCTCTGTTTCCGTTTCCTTTGTATATATACGTACATATGATGACCTTTTACCTACCGCTGTACCCCAACCGTTCTTCATTACCTTAAGGGTCAAGCCTTTTTTTCCCGCACAACTATCCTCTCCTATGTTATATTCATTTTCGGGTGGGGGTGCTCTCCCTGGGTGGTCAGCGGATGGTGGTGGCTCAGGGATTTCATTGATGGTTGTTCATGAGCTGGTCGCTCTCATTGTAGATGGGCGTCAATTGCGGGGCATATATATGACTTTGCAAGGCGGGGGACTTCTCCTTCACCCCCGGAATATATGTACATACTATTTGTTCTGCTCCGTATACATGATGTCCTTATTCATGCTTTCTTGCTTCAATACACGCCACGCGCATACTGTCTCTCCCACTGCCGGCTGGAGCCTGAGTCTGGTACGACCGATTTTTCCTCCCCCCCAAAGCCCCGTCTCGTGCCCGCCCACCTCCCTTGGCACCAAGATTCGTGCGCATCGTAATTTGTGTCCGATTTACCTAAGTAAACCTAAATGACCTCCTGCCGAGCCCTTAACCCCACCTCTTTTACCCCTGCTTTCGCCCACCACAGGCTGTTGTCGCCAGGGTCCCGTGAGATACTGGAGACCGTGTTTAAAACAGGGCAAAATACTCAAGCTGTTGGAAACTGTTGTTTATACAAGTAGCTGCATGATACTCCGGATGACATCAGCCAAAAATATGGGTGTGTCTTTTGTCTACAAGTGTGCCAGGGGGGAGGAACGGACTTGTTTCATGTTATTGCTTGATAACCCTAACCCTGCCACAGTATCTTACTCCGCTCAACTGGACCTGAGTTTATAACCGGATTATGGCCGTGTTTCTTACTTCTGTGAGTATTCTTGCACATGTATGTTTGGTGGGGCGCTAGTTGTCGCCGCGGTATGTAGGATCTCCAAAGCCGAATGCTGAGATGAGTGATCAGAATCTGATATAAAAATGTGTTATCAGATTCTGATATAAAAATCTCTTATCAGATTCTGACATAGACACCATAATCATCCACCCCCCGCTCTCGCCCCACTAGATCATCTCGTGCCCCACCGAGCACATCCTTTTGATCGCCAAATGCCTCCCGAATGCAGACCTTGCTGTCCTCATGATCCGCCGTACCTGCCACCTCCTCCATACCCTCCTCGCTCACGCCCTTGACCTCCGCTTCGCTGCCTCCGCCCCCGACATTCCCTCTGGGCGGCCTGAAGGAACAGCCCTGCCCCCCTCCAGCGCGCCTTGTCTCTCGGGACCCCGTCCCGCAGAGCCTAGGGGTATACGGCTACCCCCTCCTCTACGAGTCCGCCCGGGACGGCCTCACGGACACGCTACGCGTGCTGCTGGCCCATGGGGCTAACCCCCACATCAGGAGCTTCGACTCGACGCCCCTGTTGATCGCGGTGCATCGCGGGCATGTGGGCGTTGCAAGGATGCTCCTGGAGGCGGGTGCAGATGTGGATCGGAGCTTTGAGTATCATCCAGCGAGGGTACCAATCATCTTGGCGAGATATGGTCGCGTCATTAACAGGGAGATGGTGAACCTGCTCCTGCAGTTTGGCGCTGGGGATGAAGATATCCATGGGTGGCCGGAAGACGTAGGGAGTAACCCCAGACTCCGTGCGATAAGAAGTGACGCTTCTGGTATTCGTGCCCCACCGCCTCCTGCCTTAGGTAGTGTGACTACAGAGGGTGTCCGTGTCCCATTGCGTCATCCCGCTGGCTTGTCTGCACCGCGCTAGACTGGTGGTATCTCCCCGCGGCGTAGGCGGCGGTGACTATGTCGGTTCAGGTGAGTTACGCCGTAATACTAGTTTCCGACTATCAGCAGATACCGGCCTGTGGTGGAGTAGTACTGTATTGGTGGGATAGTGGAGGGGGGATATCTAGCTGTATATATGAACATATTTGCCTACTCGCCATCCTACAGTGAGTTGGTATTTGCGGAGCGCACATTCGTCGGCCATAGCTGTGCGTCCAACGCCTGAAAAATAGGCTACAATTACACGATGAGACTCAATTTACATTTAACTGCAGCTTCCTAAGTTGAAAATCCGATAGCACCTCAGACCGAATCAGGGTTAGGGTTACATTTAGGTCATTACAGTAACGAGGGCAAGTTCGGAGAGTATTAGTCTTGTACTTCTTTGTAATCAAGGCAGTTAGGGTTAGCCAGGTTGGCGGAGGTTTCTCCAAGCTGCCTGCCCCTGAGTGTCCTTGCTCTGGCCTGCGGGTTCTGGCGAAGCCAAGTGCTCTACCATCTTATACTCACGGAGAATCTTTGGACTTGGAATGAGTCAAAAATGTGTTTATTATATGGATGGTATCTGAGTAAATAATCTCGTTTTTGTATGGGGAAATGAATCTGAATTTCTAGACATTTCTTTTTAATGTAAATACATTACCACTCACCCGAGAATTATATATAAATGTATCCTTTACACTTATGCTCCCGGTTGAGATGCTAAGCCCAGCATTCTTGAATCATCAAACCCCGTATCCTCGGGCTAGGTACCTTATGTTAGGAATTTAACTCACAAGAAAAGGCGCAAGACAGGGTGTTTCTGTACCCGGAGGCCGAGAGAGGAGATGAGGGGGGGTATCAAGATAGAAAAGGCAGTTTAAGACTACAACGCAGACCCGCACTAGCTAGGCAGGGTATAGGCGGTGAAACTCTGGAAATGAATCAAAGAATTAACGGTGTCTTGGAGCGTTAGGAGTTCCAGGGACAGCTGAGAACGGGAGACCCCTGTATAGTGTCCCTTCATCCGGCGGTGCTGCCCGGCCTGCAATTGAGACATTATTTGATGAGAGGGATACAGTCGACTCTTGCGATAAGGGTGCGGGGATTTTTGGGAGCCTGGTCGCGGGTTACCCTTATAGAGAGGGTACCCTTATCCCTTAGTCTGTCAGTAAAATGCTGACCCCCCAAGAAGAAGCAAATTTTGTGTGGCTTTACTAACAGATCCCGTTATCTCCCTTATCAAATAATAGATCTTCCATATAAATTTAATTCCTCTATTATAGGGGGATCACCATTGACACTAGACTAAGGGATAGGAAAACAGGGTTAGGGTTAGTTATTTGGGAGTCCGGCCCGATAAGATTTTTTTATTCATTTATTTCTTTAATTATACTTCATCCTGCGTGCAAGAGATAGTCAATTTCACCCAACCGCAATATGATGGAATGAAGCAATTGTGACCTGAAAATAGTGGAGTAAGAGGACAAGATTACTATATGTATAGTAGGTTGTAAGCGAATTTGATGTGGTGTCATGACAGTTGAGCACGTATAGTTTAGCTATCAAAGCGTTCGATAAAGGTACTAGTAAAGCGAAGTTAATTTATCACATAGCGCATCAATTTTTATACCTTTCCCTATTGTCAACAGTCGGAAATCTTACTCTAAGCCATCCGCGCGCGTACTCTACCCATAGAGCTTAAACGAATACAATTGATTCAAAAAAAGTATCTGCATGGGGGTGCTGATCCTTGAGTACCGGTAGGCCCAATTCCCCTTCTCGTAGCTCGGAAAGCCACAAGGCCACAGTGGCACAACTTCTGAGATGTCGCGCATGGTGCAAACTCAAAAACTGCAGTATGAAAATAAAGTTGAAGAACAATGTTACTTTTTGAATCCACCCTAGCCACTTTGTCTAAAGAGTTTTATGCCCAATATTCTCAGAACCAATTCCTCTAGAGGAGACTGTTGAAGTGTGCTGGTTGCTTAGGTCTTCAACTCACACCAGGTTAATATATCTCAGCCCCTATCGTCAGATGACGATGTTTTGTATATTTATATATTCTTAGTTAACTTTGTGTCTATGACTTGAAGTGCGGTTCCTTGGTCCCTGCAGCGTTACACGGAGTGTTGGGGCTTAGCGCTGTGTAACGCAACCCGCCGTTGTGGATTTGCGGGGGCGGCCCGCCCAATATGCGAGATTCCCACGGACCGGATGGCGTGCAGGGAGTCCCACCTGACAGGGGGCGCACTTAACAGGGGGCAGCCGCCACCCGACATAAGTGCACACGCACTAGCGCTTAGCCAAGCGGCAGAATTATCGTAAGCACACCATTAAAAGAGAAGAAATACCAAGAAAAAAAAATTAACAAAGTGTGTAGGTGAACAAAGCTAAAGTCGAATAGATATAGGATCAACAGGATCTGGCTTCAACATTTCCTGGCCACCTTAACCTCCAGCTCTATCTCCATCTCGAGTATCCGTCAATGTGATGTAAATTTACCCGCGCAGAGAGGTGTCTAGGTATACAACTTAAGCTTACTTGTTTTTTTCTTGATACAAAATAGCAATTTTTATAGTGGATAGGACTGTGGGTGCGTTGGGGACTTTTTTCCATTAGGGTCCGCAACCCTGACCCTGAGCCCGCAGCTGAATCTCTCAGATGAGATTAGATGTGATAAGACGAGATTAGATCAGATGGACTAGCGCATGAATCGATCTCAGAACTTGATCTTGTGAGCTTGGAGATGGGTAAAGATGCCTTTACAGCCGGGAAATTTGATTTAAGAGCTCAATAATGAACTGAGAAACCGTCGGTAAGGGTGGTAGTAAATATTTATTCCGTGGAAAGAACCCTAACCCTACCACTTAATGGTTAGGCTCTCTTGTGCCATGAATGCCCGCACCCTCTATGATGTGGATCGTTATCCTGACGCGTTTATGTTGAAAGTAATGTGTTATTTTGGACAAAAAGGATTGAACAGCTCAGCTCTAAGTGAAAACTGTATCCTGCCCCATGTTATCTAGCCGTGGATCGGAAAGAAGGTAGGATTGACGAGTGTGGTGAACGTCGGATTTTTGAATATTCGTGAGGAGTAAGGTCGACAAGTGCCCACTCATAGTACCCCTATCAGCCTCCGACTCGTTGGCTGTAAGATCCATTGGCAAAAACGCGAGGCATTTCATTGGCAGTCCACCTTGGCAATCCTTCCATCTTATGATCACGGCGCTCGTGGTTGCTTTCCGATGCGGTTACTTTCCTGGGATCACCGTATCTCGAACGTGTGTCATTGTTGGCGGGGGTGTCGGACTCGGAAGAAAGAAAAGAAGGAGGTCCATGCACATGTAGGGACGGCCATTCATGTGGGTAATTCTAGGGCACCTAGCTGTTAGCGAGTCCAGGAGAGGTCAGTTATACTTTCGAAGTTGACTGTAGATAGAAAAACAATAGAGGGGGGTATTAAGATCAGTGCTAAACCCTAACCCTGCGCTGTCAAGAGTTTTTTGTTGTTGAATTTACGAATGGAGCTGTTGGAAAGGATAAAAACGTAAGTGATGCATCGAAGTAGATGTTAGGACCTCTGTGACTTGTCTTATTTGTTCGTGCGGTTTGTTTATTCGAAGGCGTGCTCTGCCCCAGGACGTGCAGTGGGATCAGATCCTATCATAACCTGCGTATTGCATACGTGTATGAGGTATTAATAAAAGATAAATAACGGTCTTATTTACTAGGGTCCTTTTACCCTAGGCCTCCAGGTCCTATTTGTATTGATTATATAAGCCGAGTGATATTTGATGTCCTTCTGCCGGAGACGAGAACAGCACGTGCAATTTTATGCTACCTGTGGCCTATAGAGGCAACGGGTGCTCGGGGGTGCTCTCCTCAGCGCCACTGAGTAGATAAGTATTAGCCTATCTCTTATATCATTAAGGAATGTTGAGCTCGTAATTTCTCAATCAGCGCAAAGAAGGTGTGATAAATTCTTCGGAAGGTCCTCCTCCGTATTGAGGGTCTACTACGCCTCAGCAGACTTCGTCAGCCAACATATCGCTAGTCACCACCCCGGGGTCTTCCTTATCTCAGCCACACAACGATGCGCGTTGCGCACTTCGCCACCACGCTTCACAGTAAAAATAGAAACCCATGATGCTCAACCAGTTACACGGTGGCCAAGACTTCCGGGTTTCGAACGAGCTGTCCTCCTTTGGTGCTAATAGAGACGCAATAAGAGATCGATTGCGATTATGCCACCCTTTTACTAGTCACTTTCCTAATGTTCACGAAAGAAGATTGTGGCTATATATATAGATGCTTTGCTCATGCTCATCAATCGGAATTCGGCAATGTGGAATCAATATCACATTGTTTAAACCTCTCAGATGTAAGGCTAGAGTAAGGCATGAATCACAGGATGGAACATAAGTGTTTTCTCGCCAAACTTTTCAATTGCTAAAAAAACATAAATCCCCTATCTCTTAAAAACTTGGAATCTCCATCGGGCAGAAAGAAGAGATGATTCCTCCACATCAAAGCAAAGACAACTATAACTCATAGCCGATCGCAGCGACTTGAACAGAGACCCACATTCCAGGCGTGGTGTAGGCAGAGTCCTCGTGAACTACCCACCGCATGCACTTAGTACGCCTACTCTCTAAGCTTCACGAAGATCCATTTGCTGGGCTCTCCAGGTAAGGCTTTGACGCCGACTTCCTGAGGGCCGGGTTGTGGGCCCGGGGTCATAAACGCATGGTCATCCATCAAACTACTAACTTCGTATCTGAGTAGGGAAGGTATGTTAGTAAGTGGACTAGTGTGATATTTGGTAACGCAACTTACATCCCCGTCCCCGGCGCCAACTCAATAAGCGTCCACACCTGGCGAGGCATCTCTGCTGGATTGAGATTAATTGCTTCGATGAGGCAGACGTTGAAGTCATGGACACTTCTTGCCAAGCAAAGCCCGCTCCTCTGGTGTATGATTCTGACACTGACAGGGTTCACTTGTGGGGCAACTACCCACACATCTGCAGGTTGAGCGACCACCCCCAAGTTCCACGATAGGAGGAAGCAGGCCCGCATTCCCCCTCAACCAGCGATTCGCAAGATTCGGCTCTCCCGATTGGATGACGTGTGGGCCGGCCTAGGAAAGCCGTCAGTAAATGTGTTTTAGTGGCCTTACAGGAGTGGAGGAAGGAATTTCGTACAACTTCCATTTGATTTGATGAAGGGTGAAGCTGACTGTTGAGTTTATGTGATAAGAGGTAAGTAGGTGAGAATGGATGATGATGTTGGTGGTTGAGTTGTGAAGAGAGGAAGGAGGGTACGTACGACGATGGCCTTCCTTAAATACTGTTTTGCCCTGGATTAAAATTGAGAGTTTGTGTAGGCCGGTACACTCCAACCCAAGGTTTGCCGGCGCGCGGCCACGAGTCGCTGGCTGGGTCTATGATTGTTGACAGCCTCGCCAATAAGTGCTTGACCTCTATCGGTGGTGTCCTCGCACCCCCCCCCCCCCCCCCCTTCCCCCGACCTCCCTATCAGCTTAGTCGGCCATTGCAAAAATCCATGGTTCAGCACATGGGAGGTAGTTTTACTATTTTTTCTCGGGCAAGAGCGCTACTCTCAGCTGAGAAAGAACTTAGCACATGCCCTTTTGCACCCGCTTTGAATTTAATGGTTCATACTCTGCTGGTGCGTGCAGACATCATTCACCACATTTGATTGTAATAAACCACAATTCGTGTCGCAGTTTTCCTTCCTTCCTTTCTTTCACGTAGCTCGATACCTTTACGTAGTCGGGGACAGTATGAGTATTTTCCAGCTGAGGGTTTGCCAATATGCGACTGCTAGTTGCTGCATAACTTGATACTATGTAACAGCTTCTCAAATATTTGACTCTAGTTTATCGGGCCTTCAGCCAGAAACCTCTCGAACATTTGCATTGAAGCACTTCATAGCTCGTTTTGATTTCTTCTTCTACAAGAGCGCTACGCCCAGCTAAGAAGAGGCCCTACCATACACTATTTTGCACTTGCTCCCCATTTGATGATTCATCTACATTCTACTGATGCATGCATACATCATTCCCCGCATATGACGGTAAGAATCCTGTATTATTATACCCCACATTCTCTCCTTCCTTTCTTCAACGTAGTTGGGTGCTTTTGCGTAGTCGGGGTCAGCTGCCCGATATAATAATCAGCCATTGCCCTATCAATATCCAAACATAGAGCTGAAGGTCTCCAGGTGCTAAATCTATCATAAAACGAACTGATAAGTCAGTAGAGGGGTGATATGAAGATCAGACAGCTGCAACAAAGCGGAAACATCTCTCCGGAGAGAGAAAGTGTTTGGCGGGTCTCTAGAGAGCTCTATCAAACTACAAGCCCGTCCTGTCTGAACCACAGCAACTAACCTGCTCAGCGGCTGGCACCACAAGGACTGGTCTTGCTCAAAATACCTCGATCGATATAGCCCTTATTTTCTAACAATACTGTCTTGACCAACCAACTGTCTCTCTTCAGTGCAAGTGCTTACCCTCTGACATATCCTCTACTTATTGTAATGCCGGCTTTTTTCAAATATTCCACTATGTTCGCTCTATGAATGTTAATTCGGGGAGAGAAGAAGTTTATATTCGAACGAACACGCGAAATTTGATGCTACCCACTCGCCTTTACTCAGACCTATCATTTCCCAGTGAAAATATGTGCATGAGTCGAGATAGGGTGGAGCTGCTCGTAAAAGGTGAGCTTAGGTATCTCTACGCCAAGATATCTCATTGGCTGGGGAGTTGTTGGAATATAGAATAATACTATATCAGGTCCTACGAGTACCTTCTTGATCGCCATCTTGTGTCCTCAGCCTAATTTTTGCTGCGGTGGGGCGGCACTCCCGCCCACCTTTTACGCGTAGCTCGGCCATAACGGTACAGCGATCGGAGGCAGGGCGAGACAGAGCTTCTGCGCTATCCTTCTGTCTCTCCATACTTCTCATACGGAGACAGTTTTAGAGTACCGTATTATTCGAGAAGATTCGTAGACGGTATCCAAAGCTGGCCTCTGGTTGGCCTATACCCTGCTGTCTCGATATCTTATTTTAGCGAGAACTATCATTCATGTTTCTGGAACTACCTGCAGGGCGCCGCTATCACATTACCGCGTCTTGCATATCAAACCGCACGATCGTCAGCTGAACGTCATCCAACACCGTCGCAAATGATTCTCAACAAACCCGCTACTGCACGTTATGGCGGGAGGCCCGACAGTCGGTGTTGAGGTGCCATATCGGTTGTCTCCCATTGAGCTTATGTGGTGTGTCGCTATGCAACCTCTTCCCGCTAGCGCAACGATCTACGCCTTGCATATCAAAAATGAACGACTTGAGCTGAACTTCGCCCTCGATCCTCACCTCCGTGACGCTTCTCAGCACGGCCGCCATTGCTAAGCAAGGGAGGAAAATGCGCTTGGGAGCTTTTATAAAAATAATAAAATCTACATTTCTTCCACCCACACCAAAAACCTACCCGCGGTGCCTGATTTAGGGTGCCGCCGATCAGCACGATCGAGTATGATTTATAGTAAAATATTAAGGGCCTTTTCAGACAACTTGATAATCTAGAATATTGGCGGATTATCGACTTTCGGATTCTCATAACAATCTATGCTGTTCGTGCAATTGAAAAATCAAACAACAACTCCCAATTATCCCAATAATCCACAAAGAAAACAAAATCACCTTTGCAGGTGATTATTGACACACAACACAGATATACTTGTTATCTGGACATGTAGATTATCCACTGATTATGAGTATTATGATTATCATTTTCGATACCTGATAATCTAGTCTCTCCAATAATCCGAAGAAAAAACCTAAGGTTGTCCGAACGGGCCCTAAGTAAGCGGCAATTGAGTTTTGGCAGAGTGCGTATATAGGTCCCAAGAAACCGCACGGGCTATCCATTGGACGGGTGAAACCTACAAATGCGCGGCATAGGCCGCGCACGCACCTAGTAAGGTAACTGTTTTTGTTTTTACGTGTGGTAGTAATAAGGCCAATGTAAAAATTGCATCGGTTAGCACGAATGGCATGAAATAGCTTGGGGTGGGGTGTCTTGAGTTTGAGGATCTCATTCGTCTAAGGGGTAGCAGTATGGTCCCACCTAGGGTGTAGAGCGTGACCTATGAGGATGTAGATTTTATTTCCGATCAGGAACTGAAATGGTAGATCTATCATCAGTGGTTGTTTGGGTCTTCACCACCCCTCTTGACCGAGCCTCCCCCACGACGCAAACATTTTATATCCAAAGGTCTCTAATAACAAACTAGGTAGTAGTGATAATATACACTTGAAACTCACATCTAAGAACTATATACTTGGGTGACGAATTAGGGTGTATTTAGGTGTTGAAAATACCGCGAACTCTATCTCGTGCTGACCTTTCTTGAGTAGGATATTTCCGAAGCCCGTGTGACTTCACAATACTCGTAACATTTTCTGTGTTCAAGTTATATATCCTCACGGCGAGTTGTATAGGCGCTACATTAGTCCCCGCTTGCCCTAGTTCGCCTTAACCTGTTTCCCCTCACCAGTACGGGTTTACCCCACTGGAAATGAAAGTTGTGTGTGCAGGCCCAATTCTACTAGTATGCCCGAGCTATGCACTTCGAGATTTTCACCACCAAAGCCGTTGGCCGGTGCTGATACCTACAAGTGTAATTCTGACCATGAATAAGTGTTTTACTTAATGACCTCACCATGACACCTCGACCCATTGCCAACAATCAAAGTTTACCTCTAGATCGAAGTTGTTTAGGCATCTGTCACCTAGGCACCCCGCGGGTTAGTACACGAACACGGCCATACATCACTAGCCGGGCTGTTAACGTTTAACAAATCATGTACGGGATAGCTAATTGCTTTGGCAGTATGAAACACAGATCCCCTAAAGAGCTTCGTACGGGGTGGGTAGGGATCAGGAAAACTAATTTCTGCCATAGCAAGGTGGTGTTGTACCGCCAAACCCAAGGGCCGGAGAAAGTAAGCTAGCTCTGGCGATTTACGTCAGGTCTTACCGAAACTGGCTACCGTCGTATCTCTTGGACTCTTTGCATGATGGTAGGTCTATAGTAACCAACCAGAAGCACCCTTTTCACACCAATATCAAGGTTTCTTGGTATCCCTTGGACGGATGAGGGTTTCGAATTCGCAGCGTGCCTTTTTGAGACAATACTAGCTTAAGCAGACAGCTAACATCTATTTTGATTGGCTGTATGGTTACCACCAACTATTAAGAGCAACTAATATACCCATCCCGGTGCGTGCACGGTCTAGGCTGCGAATTTGACGATTTTATCCATTCAAGGGGTAAAGAATCCCTATCATCTGGCGGTAAAATGACTTGCGGTAAGCCATAGTGATATTGTTCAAGTCCTACCCTAGGTACTCTTCACTCTCTCCTCCCACCGTGCACCAAATTATCCCAACACAGAAGCCATTATGTATGGGATATACCTATCAAATGACCAAGTCCGCCCTGCCCGGATTCAAACTACACAGGTTTATCTAAGATACCACTCTCCTCTATCAATCTCCTTAACTATCGATACCCCAGGACATATTTGGTCGTGATAGCTCTTTCAACAGCTCTACTACCGGTGTACAGGCGGCCGCGAATTCTAATACGACTGCTTCTAACGCTCGGCCTGTCGTCAATGCTCCCATTCTCCTTTCGGCCCCAGGGTCAGAAATTAAACTGAAGTTGTGGTACGTTTCCACAATGTTTCCGCTCGGTTCTGGGGGTGATAGACCAATGTGAGAGGTATGATTCAAGATATAACCCAGATGGCGGGGGCGGAGACGTGTGAGGGGCTAAAGGCTGGGTTTTGTAACATAAATTATTCAAAGAGAGAAATTATACATGTATTTAAAGTTACTTTCGACATCCATACACTGCTTGTTAAAGACAGTTCTTCCTGATGGTCAATAGCGAGGGTATCGGTATAAATGTACTAGTCATGCTGAAAGATTCAATTGATTTACATGAAAGAGAACGCTTGGCCCCCATGATGATAGAGCTGGAGGGAGACAAATTCCAGGCAACAACTGATGATTAGAGAAATTGTGATGCAGACCTAGGTGGGTGTAAAGAGTTTGCGGGTTTAAAGAGTTTGCGGGTTTGAGGTCGTGCTAGTGTTCAAATGCAACAGAAACCTGTAATCGGCTGGAAAACCCACTTTTATTCATCACTGCCTCACACTTTAGGTTATGTTTTTTTGAGCCTAGGAAAAGAGGAATTGTTGACCTTAGTCTGAGGTTTTGATGATATTTTTTATAATTTTATTCCCTATAATCTTATTCTGTTTTTATGGGTGGAGATTTTAGGTCTCCAAATCGACATTCTAGACCTCCAGCAGGTGAGCTCTCTGCATACACATCCACGAAGGCATTGCCTCTGCATGACCGTGATTAAGTGTGACAGTGCAGTGACCTAGGAATGCATCGCAAACTCTCTATTGGGATGATGTTAAAGGAATGTGTGGAATGAATGAGGAAATACCATCCCAGATTTCACATAGGCGCAGACATGCGGATGATCGTGAGGTAAATAGAAGCAGGACGGCGAAAAAAAAAAAATCTGATAAAGAAAAGCATTCCCTCTTTGATTCCCCTCAAAAATGGAAGAAGTCGGGTGGGTAGATTGACTCATACAGGCGTAACCCTGATTCCATAAGCCTTCTTGGAGTTACAGTAGCGCGGTCACGCTCGTATGTCACCGTTTGGTGGCTTGTTGATCATGTCATCAGATATGGAGCCTTCACCACTTCTTCTCTTGTTTTTTCGGGCCGATTGTTGCGCGTGCTCTTTGGCCGGTTTTGCAGCCCAACACAGGTTATCCTCTGTGGGGTGTGTACGTGCAGCCCGTGACTTCGTATATGAGAATCTCCTTGGAGCCAGTCAGTACTACTGCTAGCCGAATGCAAAACACCCTCACTATGGCCTGGGAGTCTATATATTGTGAAATGTTAGATTACCGATCGAATTCAACTGGCCTAACGTTAGAAAGCGATAGAACTATACTAAGGTGCGAATCTCCAGCAAATTTCAAATCGCCACACTGAATTAAAGGACTTGTAACTATCCCGCCAGGAGAAGACTATATGATCTCCCCCTCGGCCATAGACTATCGCCTTAACCAAACAAACGGTGACCTCAATTAATCAACCTGTTTCCCTCTTAAGCGGTGACCTCACTGAATTCAGCTATAGCTACATTGATTGTACACGATCAGAGGATTGAAGCCGAGATCACATCCCACACGATCAGTACTTTGACCACCTTGCAGCCTCCCAGGGGTGGTCCTCTCTAGGCATGCTACATCCATGTTTTCAAACACTTTCAAGTCGTTCTCTTCATTTCACGGGACTTAAAAAGGTCTCCTCTCGTCTTGTATTTTCCACCTTGGCCTGTAAGGTCTCGACCCCAATGCGGGGCGGAGAAGCAAAACGTCAAACATATTCTCACTGCATGCCCACGAACGGGCGGGAGCAGGCGAAGGGTAGCAGACCATAAGACAGTCGAACAGCTTCTATGGACCGCAAAGGGATAGAGAAAGCCATTGAGATATGGAAGCGGTGGGGAGAGTACAGGCGGGAGAGAGGGGAGGAAAGCGAAGAGGAATTGGCAAGGAAGAGGGAGAGGAGCCAAGGGTGGCCCTGTGGTACACGAGTCGAAAAGATAACTTATTGTCTATAGAGGATGAAAATCTCCCATACTAATGTATCCTAAAACCAAGGATGCTTTATACCTCCAGTTGCGTAACTCGTGCACTTTCACGAGTTTTTGGGATAAGCATATCTCCACTCCTTTATAAGATATCATCACTGTATGATAAACTATCATATATGGCGGTATAAGCTATCATGCAGGCGGCAGGACGGCAGGAACAGGGCGGCGGGACGGCAGAGCGGCAGGATGGCAGGGCAGCAAGCTAAACCACTAACATCATCACCACCATCATCACCATCGCCATTGTTACCACCATCAACTTCTCATCTTCACCATCATGAATGCCAACTATCAAGATCATTAGAACAGTAGTAGATAAACCACTATCTATTTTGCTCAGATTCATGTGCAAATAATTCTTGTAGTTATTGTGTTCCCCAACTCTGCCAAGCCCAATGTTGGAAGAGATGATCTGAAGGTGCTATTGATATGGGCGGTGATGCATATAGTAGTTTAGTGATGATCGGGTGATGAGGTTGAAAAAGTTCGTGATGGCTCGGCAGAGCGCGGCAGCTAGGCGCGGTTAGGGATGACTAGACGTATATATATCATCCTAGCAGGATATATATCATCCTAGTAGGATATTTATCGTCCTATCAGGATATATATATATCGTCCTATCAAAATAAATATGTATCCTGACAGGAGGATATGTATCCTGACAGGAGGATATATATCCTGAAAGGGCGATATATATCCTAAAAGGAGGATACTACCGGTATATATCCAGTGCGAAAGATAAATTCACTTTTTGAGTCCTAAACATGCAGAATTATCATTTCTTATCCCCGTACCCAGGATAGATTACCGTGTCACCATACAAATCGATGTACCATAGGGGACAACACCTCAAAAACATTGGGCAACAAGGAGAGACAAGACCCGACTACTAATTGGGGTTTCAAACTAGTTCCGGGTCTTTCTTGACTATTTTCCACCTAACATTTGACATTGCATGCGCAAAGACCAGGGTTAGAGTTGCCCTTTACCACTGTTTCTAGGGTGTCGAGACCTTTTTTTTTTTTTGTTTACATCATTAATTGTATCCGGCCCTAAGGCTATGACAATATCGCACTATCCCCGAACTACCCTTCCTTCCGCCGCCATCATCAACAAAGGAAAACTACATAGAAAACATCACACAACGCATAGTCAACAATTTCCTTGACCTCCATCCTCTTTTCTTACTCCTTTTCAAGCTCTCCCCACCCCTATGGTACATCGATTTGTATGGTGACACGGTAATCTATCCTGGGTACGGGGATAAGAAATGATAATTCTGCATGTTTAGGACTCAAAAAGTGAATTTATCTTTCGCACTGGATATATACC
Source organism: Morchella sp. 2016-57 (assembly GCA_024713875.1). Taxonomy (NCBI): domain Eukaryota; kingdom Fungi; phylum Ascomycota; class Pezizomycetes; order Pezizales; family Morchellaceae; genus Morchella; species Morchella sp. 2016-57. Next base: position 176,153 of record JAMGZE010000020.1, read on the forward strand.
GGTAGTATCCTCCTTTTAGGATATATATCGCCCTTTCAGGATATATATCCTCCTGTCAGGATACATATCCTCCTGTCGTGATACATATTTATTTTGATAGGACGATATATATATATCCCGATATACGATAAATATCCTACTAGGATGATATATATCCTCTTAGGATGATATATATCGCCTAGTCATCCCTAACGCCGCTTCGCTCTGCCGAGCCATCACGAACTTTTTCAACCTCATCACCCGATCATCACTAAACTATATGCATCACCGTATCAATAAGACCTTCGGATCATCTCTTCCAACATTGGGGCAGAGTTGAACACAATAACTACAAGAATTATTTGCACATGAATCTGAGCAAAATAGATAGTGGTTTATCTACTACTGTTCTAATGATCTTGATAGTTGGCATTCATGATGGTGAAGATGAGAAGTTGATGGTGGTAACAATGGCGATGGTGATGATGGTGGTGATGATGTTAGTGGTTTAGCTTGCTGCCCTGCCATCCTGCCGCTCTGCCGTCCCGCCGCCCTGTTCCTGCCGTCCTGCCGCCTGCATGATAAACTTATACCGCCATATATGATAGTTTATCATACAGTGATGATATCTTATAAAGGAGTGGAGATATGCTTATCCCAAAAACTCGTGAAAGTGCACGAGTTACGCAACTGGAGGTATAAAGCATCCTTGGTTTTAGGATACATTAGTATGGGAGATTTTCATCCTCTATAGACAATAAGTTATCTTTTCGACTCGTGTACCACAGGGTGTCTTGATTGAGCAGCTTGTCTTGTGTCCGTAACAGAGTGCGTACATTTTTTCTATGCTCAACGACCTAGCCCCCACGATAACTACAGTCCGGAAGCGGTCCAAAGATCACTTAATCCCTGGGTAATAATCTTCACTACCCCTTTTCATTACCCTAGAGGCTCACAGAATGAAACGGGTATGAAGCGAGTGATATTATATGACTCACCCCCGGTCGAGGCTGCCTGAGGGTTATTATCCTGTTTTTTTTGATTCGTCGGTTGTATACCGTGTCAGAGCACCGCAGCCAAGGACGCCATGATATGATATCCGGGGGACAGGGCTACTTTGGGGCTTATTCGGGAGATAACCTGTTGACCTTTTACAACGAACTCATCAATCGGTACAGCTAATCAACCTGTAGGAATCAGCTCATGCGGTAAAGTTACACGTGTACCCTATGTCACGGAGGGGCCATGAAAGAAGTCTTTCCGCCTCCTGGAGCTGAACAAACACACTCTACTCTCTATACTCTCTTCAGCCATCATCGAGGGTGCTTATTATTTAATTCATTACTATGCCAAGGAATTTAAAGTGAGATAGTAGTAGATTACTAAATTTCCCGACACAAGAGTTCTTCTACTCTCGAACCAAACCCTTCAGCTTGGCGCTGAATAAAGAAATCAGCAACAAAGCCGGTATGGACGGGCCGACCGAACCCTAAGGCCCGTCCATACCAGTACGCGCCCCGCAACCCGATCGGAACCGCCCGCAACCGTCCGCAACCGCGCCGACCCCCAATCGTGCATGGAGATCCCATTCGCAACCACTGCCTGAGATCAGATTAGATCTAGCCGAGCCGCATCCGCAACCATACAAGTTCGCTTGTGTATGTAAAAGGAGGTTTTGTACTTTACTCGCGATCTCATAGCGTTTTTGAATACGACTAATATTGCATACGCCCAAAAAACCGCCAAGACTACATTTTTGTATGGCATGTAATAGCGGTTGTGTTCAGAAACGCTATGAAGTTGCCAGTTTATATAAAAATATAAATCTATATTAAGCCTTTAATATATCTATTATAAGACTTTTTTTGATTTTTAATATTTTTTTTCTAATAGGCTCTTATTGACCTATGTTTTGATTAATCTTTATGATAATAGTTTTATAAGGATTTTTTTATTCGCTGAAAAACTCCGATACACAGATTGAATTTTTATTTACTTCCCGATTAAATACTACAAATCATCGCTGCAGCCATTCACCTGCCTGTCTGCCTGCCTACCTGTCATTCCTGCCTGCCATGCCTGCCATATATGCTTGATTCACTGCTTGGATTCGGTGCTTAATTCGCTGCTTGATTTGCTGCTTGTTTCACCGATTAGCTCATGTATGATTAATAGGGGCAGGAGGCTGGGGGGGGGGGGCGTGGAAATGGAGGTGTGGAGATGGAGGTGTGGAGATGGAGGTGTGGAGCTGAAGGTTTAAGGGAGGAAGGGCGTGATATCTGTAAGTCCCAGCCCTAACCCTGAACTGCTTACAAAAAGACCCTTAATTTTGTCTTAACTAGCTCTAAATGGGCACCAAATATAATACTTTTCACCCTTTTGGGTTTAATTAATGGTCTTTTCGAAAATAAGTCTTTTTAAAACTATTCTGCAGTATTAGTGCTCAAAATAAGACTTATAGAAATATCCGGACTGGCGCTAAAGTAGATAGGCGATTTGGGTTCATAAAACGCCTCTGCGAAGGTGAGACCACTTTATGCTATTAGATGGAAACGAAACGAAACAACGACTGCCAAGGGGACCACGTGCCTACGAGCTGAGCGCCAACTAGACGCTACATGCCAAGCCTGCTTCCTAATGGACGCTTCAGGTTAGGCGTTGTGGGGCGATAGTTACATGTAGGCAACCAATGGTTGTAAGCGAGCGCGGCTATGGATTAGCGCATATTGGCATCTTGGCGGCTGGGCAATCACGTGTACTCTTTGGTGTTCGTTTCCTTTGTTTCATCGGTTCATTGGTTTGAGCACCTTTTGTCTCAAATACGGTGACCTGTGAATTATACCAAAATCATCTGTCTTTAGTCTACATCAAAATCATCAAATCAAATCATCTAAACCCCCCCCTGCAGTCACAGCGTCCCACAACGGTTGCAACTTTGGTCAGTGGAGATCACATTCCGAATCTAGTAATTACTTGGCACAAAACTGCCCGAAAAATACTAAGACGGAGAGTTTATGCCAAGAGACCAGTAATGCACTCCCAATTGGGTATTCATGCGCTAGCGTGCTCCTAATCGGCTAATTCTACACTAGCGTACTTCCTAATCGGGTAAGTATTGACCTGGAAGGTAACCAATGTGTGGCATTTGGTCAGCCTCTCACCAGGAACCCAACGTTTAGGAATTCAATAACTCAAAAGCCACGACCGGTAACGTTAATTGGGCTCTGTTACAGTGCTATTTATCATCCTACGGAGCTATTTCAATTTTAATGCGTTGTGGTGGTTGGCCATCAAGCCTCGAAGTTTGACACTCTGTTTCAAGGTGTCCTCAACTATACACCCATTTTCGCTCGCCCTAACCCGAAGGGCACCCCACCAGAAACCGGTATAATTCTCTAGTGGTACAGTGAAAGTACGATATGATCACCGTTAGGTGAGGATGATAGAGTCTTGGCGTTAGTCTGTACCACCGGTGCAGGGGGAAATCTGTTAACACTGGCCGTGCTTGCAATAGTTCTCACGGTCAACAGACTTGCCCCTACACCCGTAGTAAATATCTTTTCTTTCTCTAATAGTGATAGGCACAGGACAAACTGTCTCTAGAGTTTGTCACAAGATACCAGACAAAGTAAAACATTGCGAAAATGTGACAACACAAAACAAGACCAAGAATAACTTGTCCACTTAGTAGTCTGGAGACCTTTCAAAATATGCGAGTGATCGTCTGTGACCTTGATATCAAGGTTAAGTCATCCAATCTTTGCTGGTTTCCGACCGAAAAGATAACATTGTGTAAAAAAGTCTACCCCGGGGAAAATCTGGTCGTGTAAAAAGATCTTATCGTGTATGAACCTGATTATCCTAACCCTAATCTCGAGATTGTGCACAGTACATAGTCAAAGTATTGTGAATTCCAAGACCTACCTACCCCCGAGAAAGGTCGAAACATTTTAGAATATCGGCTCTTTTTAAGCTGCACATACTCTTCCGGTATACTTTTCGCAACATGAGAAAATAACACTGATATATATCATTGAGAATGCTATGTCAATTTTGTTACTTAAACCCAATATGGAAGTCTTGTCCATGATGGGGTGACCGTCACAGCCTTAGCGATAAGAACCAGTAATATTGTGCGCTCCCGAGTATAGCAGGCTTGCAGTGCCATGCTACCAATTGCGGGAGTCTCCCGAACAATACGAATATCATAAATCTCCCCCAGGTTCAATTCATGCGCGTCTGAGTAACATACAGAAACTAGCTATGTGTAGTGATACAAAACAGAACACCACGTTATTCAAAGTACAGATAATCTAAAAGGTGGTTTGAGAATGTCTTGCGGAGATCGTCAAGTCCCCATCCTTGCGCGGCTCCAATTGTGGTCAGGACCTCCTTGAACCGCCGGATTTGAGTCTCATATGCTACCTGCTTCAGGTACTGCTTCATCTTCATACCGCCGATCGTAGTGTGCTCCCTGCGATGAGATTCCGTATAAGTAACGGTGTCCATACTTCTCCGGCCACATATATATGGTGGAGGGGGGGGGAGGGATGAAGGAGGTGAAGCTACTTACCATTCTTTGGCCCAATGTGGTCTGACATTAAGTGGTTTACCATCTGGTGTTTTGTACGCAGTCCAAGCATCAGCGAGCTTTTGGATAAACGGCAGCCAACTGCCGTCGTTCCCCGATGCCAAATTGCTGATAACTTCGATGCATGCCGTCCACTTATTCCCACCCTGCGGGGCCATGATAATCTCGCTGGATCGCATAATACGCAGCTCAAGGACGATACGTAGTGCGCCGGTTTGCAGCTTATCCTCCTGTGTAATAGTCAACGCATCCCACCAGGCGCGCTGGACAATGCTCCAGTCAGGCTCCTTAGGATCGGTCGAAGAGGCGGGAATCGGGATGCTCAGTTCGAAACATCGGACGTGGAAGTTTTGGATCTAAGAAGAGAATCTCAGTACGTATAAGATGTGAGAATATCCGTTGATAAGGTACCATACCCCGCGTCTGAAGTGGAGACCATTAATGAGAGCCGTTTTACGCGTCTTCCTGAAGAAAGGGAAGGGTGGTGGCATGAGGGCCATGGCGCTTCCACCTATTCAAGGAAAGTCAGTACCTATTTCTATTACTGATCTCGAGCATGATCGCTCATATGAACGTGTGGGCTATAACGCAACTTACCATTGAGTACTCCTTGCTTCCATCCGAACTGGCTCGTGAACCACTCCATCTTGTTAACACAATCCGCAACCGAGCTCTCCCCCCACTGCAGGAAGGTAGCAGCTGGACTCGGGTATTCCACCGAACTCTTCCCATCGGGAGTATTGTTCCTTCAAAGCAAGTTATTTCAGCTCATAACAGGGCTCAGTTACAAGGAGGTTGGTCTAATCAACCGGCGATGACATACCAGCAATTAACCCAGACACGGGGGTTGTACGGATACCAGAACCACTCGGAATAGAAGGACTTGGCCTTCTCGATAAAAGCAGACTCGGCGGTCTGTCTTTGGTCTTCCGAGATATTGTAGCTGATGCCCTCCGGAACCTTGTAACCCGCCGGAGGAGGGATTGCAGATCCAACCGCTATCTTCTCGGGCGCAAGATTTGCGTAAGTCATTTTGTCAAGCTCGAGGGTGATGTGAGTAATAATTCCTTTCCCTTAATGTCAGCTCAAGTGTGAAGAAAAAGAAAGAATTCGGGGTTGTTGTTTCCGGGGGGGTGGGGGTGCATACCTAGGAGACCAAACGCGCCAGCTGCAGCCTTAAGCTCCTCTGGTTTAGAAAGAGCTCGACACTCTCCATTGGCATCCACGTATTCAATCGATCGAACAAGGTCGCTGAGTGTATCGTGTGTAATTCCGGCACCGTGGCAGATAGGGGCATTGGCGCCGCCGGCTGTAATTCTGTTCAACCCAGGATTAGCCAACTATATATACTCTTTCGACCTGCGTAATTATGCTTGGTATCATATACGTACTCTACCATAATAACATTAATAGGCAGTGACCATCCATTTTTCAATGACCACCTCCGGAACGCTTCATTACTGACAGCGGCGCCAACTCGCACCAGAATCTTATCCTCATCTGTTGTTACTCTAAATGTGTCAGGTATTTCAATCTGGTTGAAGTCGGTCGGCTTTCCATCGATCGCGTCCGCAGTGATCTTCGCAGATGAACCAGTCGCAATTTCGAGGCTAAGCAAGGAAACGAGTATGTCGCCATTGTCACAATACATGTCCGACCAGGTGTGTCGGAACCCGGCAGCTCGGACACGCTTGCCCTTCTCTTTAGCCAGCTTCACGATTTTCTGCACGTCGCTGACCTTGGTGGGGATGCAGGTGATGCTTGGAGTGTTACTGACTGTGCCGCCCCAGTTAAAGAATTCCTCATCGGTGAGAATCTGAATGTTGATTTAGAAATTGTCTGCGTATCATGTGGGTCCATCGAAAGTTAAGCCTACCGTCATCTTCTCCCCTCCATCCTCAACTCCTATCACCGTCATGGTTCCCGATTCCTGTGTGCTTCTATATCAGCAAAGCTCATGATCACAGGTCATATAAGGGCACTAGCCTGGGCTTTCCTCAACACTTCCGGAGAGAATAATGGGCGCGTAGCCCCCAAAGGCGAGATAAAGTCATCCCCCGCTACCTCCTCGGCGGTTTTCCCGGTCATGAAGTCTTCCACCTTCTTGCGCAGTACTGGGTCCAGACGTTCAAGGAAGTCAAGAAACTCGGGAGTATCTTTGATCGAGAGCAGCATGTTGCGGACATGCTCTTCACCCTCGATCTCCGACCGCTCGAGGCGCTCTAGCGAGTCGAGAAGACCAGGGAAGTGAAGGTCCCAGGGATCCTCGCCGACAAAATTGTTTCCGCCGCGGAGGAGCTCTCCTGTGGTAGGAAACTCCTCATCCTGGTTATGTCCAGTGGTGATGTTGGAAGAAGACATGATATGATATGCTTAGTCTGTTATTGTTATCGAAGAGAATAGGTTTGTGGGAGCACCTTTGACGCGGGCTATCAGTTCCTTTTAACTACATATTAGCACACAGCAACGCTCTCGCTGTGGTGCTTCCCGCCGAAGGATGGCTGCGGGGAACCCACCTCGTCCATATGATTGACTTCAGCTCTTGAATCATACTTCAGCTCTTCGAGATGGAGGTAGCCAGCCGATAAGCCTTGCTGCACTGCGATTATGGCAATGGGGTTGCCCTAGGCACTTGCATATTGCGGGGTAGTGTGCATTATATTAGAGCGTTTAAGCTCGCCCTCCGCTAAAAAATATGCAGCCAAGGGAGCGGATGTTGCCATGCGAGAATAGAGTCTTTTAGCAACGACCGTAGAAAAGTCCAAACGGAAAGTCCCAAGAAATGAGAAGTCCCAAGACCACTCTACATGTAGGTTTACATGTGATATGTCACCTTTAATCACAAGACTTAGAAATACGATTGAAGACATTTTGAGTCCCAAATATTGATGATTGCGCTGTCAAGGTATTCCTAATACCATGTAGGCCAAGTCCCTCTAATGCATGCGCGATGGTCTTGGGTGTTTTTATTTCTTGGGACTTTTCATTTGGACTTTTCTACGGGCGGTGGCGAAAAGACTCTAATAAAAAAGAGTTTAAGCCAAACAGAAAAAAAAAGATTGACATAAAAAGGATCAGCATAGATAGTAGGTATGATACTTTCAACGCCGCCCGCGGAGGCCTCCGGTACGGTATCCTAAGTGCAACCGTGAAATCACAGCTGTAAACCGGCGAATTACGCGGCCTTATTGCCATTGGGTCATTAGAGGCTTTCAGTTGGTCCCTGTTTTCCATTTTCAAATGTGAAAGGGAAATTCATGCAGCCAAGGGTCTGCCCTTAGCACATCAAACTATTGACAAACGCAGTAGCAGACTGAAAAATACTCGAGGACGGAATATTGAGCATTGAGGATTTATCAGAAAGTGACATGTCAGCTGCAGAAGCTGACGCAATCTTGGCTGCATGAGTTTCCCTTTCACTTTTTATTTGCTCTAAGGGCGTTTTTTCTTGGCAAGAGGAGTGCGGTTGGTGACGGACCATAGTTACAAAGTAGTAGAGGCTTTTATTTTAGCCACGGGTATGAAAGGCAACGAACAAAAAACTATTAATTCCCAAGACTATGCTGCATAAGGGTTCCCAAGTATGGTTGGGGACACCTTGAACCGGAGTGTTAAAGTTGCCGAACTTTGAGACTTAATGGCCAACCACCACAACACATTAAAATTAAAACTGTTCTGTAGGGTGATAGGGTAAGAGGTGAAGAGCACTGTAACACAGCTTGATTAATTTTATGTGTTGTGGTTGTTGAGCTATTGAATTTCTAAAGGTTGGGTTTTTGGTGAGAGGGTGATTGAAAGTCGCCCACAACTACCTTTCCAGGCCAATAATTACCCAATTGGGAATTCACCATTGGTTCATGACCGATATCTTGGCATAAATGCGCTATCTTGGCATTTTTGAGCGAAGTCATTCCAAGTAATTACTAGATTAGGAAGGTGATCTTCAGCTGGGACCAATCCTCTGTCTCTAGGTGCCCCCAACCATACTCTGAGAAGGAAATCATAGGCATAAGGATTGAATATATCTCCATGCGTACCTTCAAGTCTTGTAGTTGAAGATATTATATCACATCCTACCTGCATGTCTTGGAAGTCTTGGGAATAAATAAACCCTTGTTCGCTGGTGGCTAAAGGACCTGCAGACCGTTTCCAGAGTGGAGGGGAAGTTCACGCAGCCAAGAGTCCACCCTATATATATGAATTCGGTGATAAATAAGGCATAGGGGGTAGACCTTCCAGCTCCATGTTGAGAAATACTTGAGGACTGGAGAATCTACATTGTGTATTTCTGATAAAGTGACTTGTCGGCTGCAATGGCGGCGGAGACTTGGCTGCATGAGTTTCCTTTTCACTTTGAAAATGGTTTTCAGGGTTGCACTGAAAGACCCTACTATAAGAGAGCGTATGGGCTAAGTGCCGTAGATTATTTTACAGTTTTTATCTGGATTATTGCGGTGTTGGGGTTTGGCGGCCAGTGCGGGGCCTTTCCGCCGGCGAGAGCTCCCGTTGGCTGGCTATGGATCCTTTGTGTAGATGAGCCACGTCCTGCGCTCTATGTCCTGGGCATATGAGACAATTCACGAAATCTCTATCATGCATGAAGGCCATGTCATCCCCGATTTTACTGGAAAATATGTCCGGTTAGGCTGTTTGCTGCATTACCACTCGCGAAATTACTTGTGAAATGCCATAATGCGTGACAGAGATTTAGTGAATTGTCGTGATTTAGCTAACCTAACTAACCCTAACCAACCCTAGCCCTAGGCCTAACTATGTACCTAACTAACGGCGGCCGAATCTACCCCTTGGTCTGTCAGAAAGTGCTCTCCCCTAAGTGGAAACAAATTTTGTGTGTGGCTTTACCAACAATTCCCGTTATCTCCCTTATCTTCCATACAAATATAATTCCTCTATTATAGGGGGGTCAGCATTAACAGACTAGGGATACACCCCATTTCGTGGGTGGGGGATTAATGCCCCTATATATCTTACTTTAGAAGGCTAACCTCATTCGATTTGCGACCTTGTTGTATTTCTATTTTTTTATGCAAATTGTAGTAGTACTCGTCATCCACATGTACCCCGGGGGTCCTTAAAGTGATGCAGCGAGCCAAATATTCTGGTGCCGCGACCACCATCAAAGCTGGACAATCCTCTCCACTTGTATTTCCATTTACTATTATCATATAGCTCCGCCTGAGGCAATCCGACATATATAAGTTATCTCCCAACTTTCGGGTATGGTAGCCAAAAGCTGCGATGTAAGTGGTTTTTGTCGCCGTTGCATGCATCTCTTTGAGGACCTCCGGGGTACATACATACAAGCCCACTCTCTTTTTTCTTTCTTTGTCAAGAGATAAAAGAGAGAGAGTGAATGAAAAAAAATTATTACTTTGAAGTCGGGCCCTTCCCTCCCTCACTTTCCTGATGCTTCCAACTTGTCTGCCAGAGAAAGATCATTCTCTTCTTCTCTATCAACATAGTTTTTTTGGGACTGTGACTACGTCGAGTATGCCAGACATAAAACCACAGTTTTAGCAGTAAAACCGGTTCAAACTGTCAAGATAAACAGTAAGTACAGTTGGTACACGTTGAGCCCTTTTATGTAGCAGTTTGTTTTATATCACAACGGGTTTCTACCGTTGGAAGCCTTGTCTCACAACCTACAGAACACTAACGCTCTAACACTCCAATTGATGAGGGCTAAATGACAGGAGTAACTAGGCAGCCACTTTTCGCCGCGCCCACGTATTCCTCCGATTCCTGTGCCTTCTAGCTAGCAGAACGCCGGGCAACCACTCACGACATGCTCGCACCTGGTCCGCTACAGATGGAGTGGCCGGGTACCCTCGTTCCCTGCCCAGCGAGTTCACCACCCACCGAGTGCAGCACCCAATTCCTGCCCAAATATCTCTTGGCTGCAGCTTTAGCGGCCATATTTTGCGTATGAAAGGACCTCACACTCGGTAGGTGGTGAACTCGCTTGGTGAGGAATGAGGGTATAGTTTCTCCAATTCGCGTTGCAATTGTTGCTCCGCTGCACCGCTTTCTTCCTCGGGAAGCTCTTTGTAGGTGTTTGTGCTGGTACGCCACCTGGCCTGTCCCCTATATACCTCCGTCACGCCTGTGATGGTTCTTTAGTTAAACTGTCTAAAATGCGCTCATGAGTTGTTAATTACATGTCCGGAGCGGTTCCCTATCGACCTTGTCTCTGCCTATCCCGAGTAGATCGTAGGGGAACCCCGCTTGCCGTTCCTTTTTATACGTGGGGCGCGGGATTGTTGCTGGCTGGCCTGAATTGGCAACCCCAGGGGTGGACGGTAGGACGGGCCCTTCCGGCGACGCCGGAGCCGTTCCTGAGTCAGCTTCATCAGTCTCGGGCTCAGGTGCGGATGGTGGCGCAGATGTCACTGGGGCCTTTACTGGGTCGGCACCCTCGGAGTTGAACCTCGAATAGAGCTCTCGGGCGGGGAGAAGTCGGGGCCGGTAGTGGATCGCTACCGTGAGGCCCAACTGACGGCGGGGTCGGAGAGGGGATGGCACTCTCGGCTGCCGGTGGCGGCTGTGGGTGGCGGCGGCGGCGGGGACGGCGGTGGTGGACCGGGCATTCCTATGGGTTTGTTACGAAGGGATAGAAGGGGTGTTGGGGGTGGGGGTTGTAGGTTGAGAGTAGCTAACGGTACCAGGGTTCAGATTACGCGTTTGTAGCGTAGCAACGGGCACGAGCCTTGGCGTCGGGACAAATGGCTCATTGGGTTCGTAGTCAATAGAGAGTATTTATTAAGTGTCAAATCCGATCATTGACTGTTCCCCTCGGTCACCGAATCTACCACACATGGAAGGTATGATAGGTGAAATGCCGAAGGTAAACAGTTCTTCAGGATACAAACTACACAGTATCTCTGATCAGCGTATCGTACATCCCTACCTCAGGAATTAGTTAAGATTCACGGTTTCGATTTCAGCAACCACCTTTTAATGTGGCGAAGTTCAAATTATTGGTTTTAACACTTGGTAATCTCTAATAGAGGTCCCGTTAGCTATTAATCCCTGAAGTCGCAACAAACGAGCCCTAGGAAATCAGTTACTGCAAGTTAGGGATCGGTATTGCGCCAAGAATGTCGCCAGAAGGCGAATTTATGTTTTCCTAACCTTCTAATTCTGTACATATGATAAAGTAATCTCAGTATTAATTTTTCTTTTAGATTATTTCCAGTGGTAAATAAGAGATTCAGCATCAATTTGTGATTCAGTCACAGGTAACCTTGCAGAGTCCCTCTAATGGTGCACCACCACTATCATCAACTTAACCTAGCCAGTGATAGAGAATTTTGACAATCACTACATTCATATATTGACGGGGGAGTGGTCACTATCTAAATAATCATCTTAAGACGACAGCTCCAACACCAGAGCCTGCAATATATCAATAGATGCCTTTACATACACTTTTACCAGTTAGCTTTCAGTTTTACATACACTTTTGCAAACGACTTTACCTGTAATATCGTTTGTAAAGTCGTAAAAAACTGATATTTTTTTGCGAAAATACATCTAGAGTTAAATATTTTGTATCAAAATGATGGTATAGTGGTTATAAGCAGTCTCTAAATGTCAAATAGTCTAGGTTCAGTTCCTGATGCAGCAGGTTTTTTAAATATTTTTTTAATTCCAGGGCTAGGGTTTTTTGGTAGTTGGGAAATGTGCATGTAAAGTCGTCCAATTTCCCTAATTACACATTTCCTGATTCATTTACATGATTCATTTACCGGGCTATTAGAGTCTGTTCAACAAAAAGATCAAGAGAAGAGATCGGCATCGTGATCAGGGAAACGCTGTATATTGCCATGCTATCATGGGTGTATTCAGGATACTGTGCCAAAGGTCTCTGTACGCGGCGTTGAAAATATCATACCAGCTCCTGGTATGTAGGTACATCCGGCTAGTAGGTATTGCCTGGTGTCATAAGTAACTGAACATTCGTGTGGCAACTAAAATTTGTATGGGGGCGCAACTTCAAATGGTTATTATTCCATAACCGCAAGGAAATTGAGGAGGAAAGCTTTATAGGTTAACTCTCTACTCATGAGAGTACCCTTACCTCAAGTGTCCCGTCAAGAGCACTACTTTGGAATTTTGGACTTGTTTGGTGGGTTTAGTGGTAACTCTCCTAACTTTTGCTTACTTGTGACAGCGAGCAATACATGCTTGTACCAATCTTTAAACTCTCTACTCGTAGTCTCATAGCAGTTCCGAGCACAACTGCTATTGCATACACAGGAAAAACACGCCAAGGCTACCTCTTGTATGGCATGCAATCTGAGTCGTGTTCGGAAACATCAATTAGACGAGCTCACGGGGACATGGCGGCCACGGGGGTGTGGGGATTCCTTACCAAAATTGATTTTCAAATAGATATAATACAACGAAATTAGAGTCTTTCAGTAGAGTTTTCTTTAGCCAACGACCGTAGAAGAGTTAGGGACATTTTGAGCCCCGAAAGGGTTGTACTGTAGAGGTATTCCTAACTCTATGTAGGCTAAGTCCCTCTAATGCATGCTGCACAGTGGTCTTTGCTGTTTTTGTTTCTTGGGACTTTGCATTTGCAATTGGACTTTTCTACAGGCGGTGGCTAAAGGACTCTACTATTCGAGTTTCATGTGATAATTCCAATTTACTTATTCTTGTGAATTTAGACCCAAAATCCCACACCCCCGTGGTCGCCATACCCACGTGAGTACGTCTACGAGTAATACACCTTTTAAGAGGCACCAGGAAATGAAAAGAACATCGTGTACTAGTCCGAGGAGTAAGTATGCCTGCCCACGTCATTGAAATACACCCAGGAGTTGAATTCTGAGAGTAGCGGGTCAAACGCTAGCTCCGAGTAACATTATTTAGATTCGTTGAAGTCCTTTAGCCAAGATATGCAAGTTAGAGGCATGTAGATTGTGATATAACAATTTCGGTGGCAAGACTGAAAGATACGCATGGTGATATATTCAATCCTTACGTACGCCTACGGCTTCCCTCCAGGAGTATTTGTGGGCCCCTATGTGGGCTATGACGCGCACATGTAGGCGCTGGATCAGAGGTGGGAACCACTGGATCTAAGTATTCGCTATCCACCATCAGGACCTGGGATAATTTGTAAGGAGGATCATCTTGGCCATACAAACATTGACACCTGTTTGATTTTCAGCTTCATATGGTGAATAGCGAGTACTCCGTTTCCCTCCTCAGCGAGATTCCTGCTTAGTGGGTTCACATATAAATATTCCTTTGGCTGCAGGCTTGGCGGCCAGATTTTATGTGGTGGAGGGCTACAATTCGCGGTCAATGGGATCTTGCTGAGCAGGGAAACTGAGGGATTGGTAGGGGATCCGGGGGAGTGAAGAATCCAGCATTTCCTAAAATCACTGTTATATCCTCAGGTTTACTGCTATTCCCTGGAGTTCACCGCTGTTCCATATAGTTCCCTGCTGTTCCTGAAACATATCAGTTCGGGGTTGAGGGTCGATTCTACAACCCGCGGTGGCGGGTTGGCTCACCCCTAGTACAAATGTACTAGACTCTACATAGAGCACATTATTGGAGCGATCCGTAAAAGTGCTGCCCCCACCCATCCTTACATGAGAAACAGAGCCTATTGGACGGGGGTGACCAAGGGGCCGTGCTGCAAATCATCCTGACTGGAGGAACTGGGGAGCAGGGGATGTGGGTGGGAGACAGTGAGCAAAAACGACCCCTAGCTTCCCTCCCCACTCAGCACGATCGACTTCAAACAGTTCTCAGCCTTGAACACCAACAACCACCATCGTGGATTGCGCAGCCTACGGTGGCAGACACGCGGAATCTTCAGAGCTTGACGAGCACTTCCCCAAAGACCACAGACTCCACAGCGAGCGACAATCTACATTGCACTTCAGCACTTCACTCACACAAGAATCACACCCGTCAAGCGTAGATCTACTACTAGTGGGAACCTTTTCGCCACCCTCTATCGCCAGCCTCAACTTGAGATACAAGTCCACATCGCCCTCCTAATCACCCCCGAAGGAAGTCCTGCGATACGAACTATTGATCCTTGTGTCTTCTCTACACCTGAAAACCTAAAGAACAATTTAGAAACGGAAACGCGGCCTCCTAGGAACAAGGAATCTTTCCCCGGCCACTCGGGTGTTTTTACCGCGATGTTTTGTGAAAGGATATGGGAGCGCAAGACTTTCTGGTCGAGCGAAGAAGGGTATTTCGATCATGAACTGGTGTTGGCGGCGGCAAGGGGGGAATACAATGAGGTGAAGAGGCTTATGGAGGTCTCAACGCAGCCTCAAGGAGACCTGGAGACAGTCCTCGACGCCTGCAGCAGGGCCTCACTGATCACAGGAACAGTGAAGTGGATGACAGAAAATCGCGTGTGGCGGAATTGTAGTACAGGCGGCATGGGGTTGTATGCGGCGAGCCTGTGCGGACGGGAGGCGATTGTGCAGCTACTGCTGGATGACTATAAGGTCAGTGCCTGCGCAACTATTGAAATAGACGGCGTCACGAGGACAGCTTTAGTGGCGGCAGCGAGGAGCCGGCACGAGAAGGTGGTGCAGCTACTGTTGGATCACAACGCGGATGTCAATGCACCTGCTGCGGGACGTACTGGAAGAACAGCCCTACAGGCGGCGGCGGAGGGCGGACACCAGAGGGTGGTGCAGCTACTGTTACATCACAAAGCGGATATCAATGCACTTGCTGCGGAAGAAGCTGGTAGAACAGCCTTACAGGCCGCGGCGGCGGGCGGACAACAGGGGGTGGTGAAGCTACTATTAGATCATGGAGCGGATGTGAACATACCAGCCACATGGTGGGAAGGTAGAACAGCCCTACAGGCGGCGGCGGAGGGCGGACACGAGAAGGTGGTACAGCTACTTTTGGATCACAAAGCGGATGTCAATGCACCTGCTGCGCAAGGTGCTGGCAAACTAGCCCTACAGGCTGCGGCGGAGGGCGGGCACGAGAAGGTGGTGCAGCTACTATTGGATTGTGGAGCGGATGTCAATGCACCTCGTAAGAAGATAGATGGTAGGACAGCCTTAGAGGCGGCCTACCCACATAGGCCCAGGTCGTCCTTACATACGGGAATTATGAATAAACCATTCACAAATATACCGCTGCTTATAAAGCCTAACAAGCCGGGGATTGGTACAGTGAAAGCAATAAAGGTTAACTTGGTTGGATCTTCAGCTTGTTTAAAGCCGAAGAAGGCAAGGCAAAGTCAATAATAGGATGGTGTCAAATTAGCGGTACCGTAATTGTGGATGTTTTCTGTCTAGCTTAGCAAGACAATAACTAAGTATTCTTTATGATCAGCATTCATGATGTATTAAAAACTGTTACTCCCTACGCTATCTCACCTAAAAAACTAATACTAACAGTAATATTGGACATGAATATTTGGTAATACTATTCCGGTACTTGTCGATGAATACAAACACGACATGGGTTGGGTGAACATATACAAACACATTGGCTCCTCACTCTACAGACTCTCAAAGTGAATCGGGAAATGAATTTTGCGAGTAAATGGATAGGATTTTACATGTGCTGAGGCATCAGATAGCTATGGGGGACGAGCCAGTAAACGAATCTTAATTTTATTTTGTTACTTGAGTTTGCACATTTCCTATCTAAATTAATCTCAAAAAAAAAAGAAAGAAAAGGTTCATTTTGATGAGAGTTGAACTCTCACTACCTTTATGGAGCGGTAAAACTGTCAAAGGTAATTACCAACAATGGTATAAGCACTGAATTTGAGTCCTTATTCCAGTATAAATGCTGACTTTCAGTCTTTATTCTGCATTATCGTTAATACCACCGGTGGTAAAATAACAGCCACCAGTGGTAAAATAACCTATACTGGTGGTGAAATTCCCACCGGGGGACAATGTTCATATATACTGGCGTTATATAGCCCCTTGTTGCCAAAGTGTCTGTGCTTTTATCAATTTCAAGGTATAAACGCTGGTATTATTTTCACCCCGGTGGTAAAATCACTTTTACCGCACTATATACCTTGAGTCTTTAGCCTGGATCTTTTCACTTGCGCCAACACATTAGATAATAATTTTTAAGAGAGAGAAGTAAGAAAAGATTATTGATTGATAATGGATGAGTAAACGAATCAGGTAAGGGAATCAAGTAAATGGATCAAGTAAATGAATCAAAGTTTTTATTACATCAACAAACGAATCACTTGATTCGTTTCCAGAGCTGGTAGTGTTAACCGGCCTCAGAAACCGAAAAAAAAAAATGGCCCCGGAAATAATTGGCCAAATCACTACCTACTACCGGCCATAAACAAATGGCCAACAAACTAACGAACCCTAAGCCAATCCCACATAAAAAAAACCCCATCTAAAGCTCTACCAGTTTCCTATCCCCCTGTAAATCAACATCTACCTTTTGCCTTCTATGTAAATACAACCGCAAGGTCAATCGACCAGATTGTAAGATTAAGAAAGTATATTGGGGTTGCAAACGATATAATGTAGGACTTTGTAGGGATTGTTTTTCTCCTTTTCATATACTGTAAGATTTCGGGACGGGGCAATTAGTATTTTGATATTTGCAACCAATATACCTGACCTAATCTGGATCCTAAAATCTTGATTTGGCCTGACTGGCAATCAGATACTCTTCTCAATTGAAAGACTTGGGATAAGAGAGTGATTTGGCCAATCCTGGTTTTCAGTTTTGAGCTCACCCATCACCGCTACCCCCCCCTCCCCCACCCGCCTAGAGCAGCGAATCCACCTCGCCCTCCTCTCCAACACATAACAGCGCAACACGTCAGCACCAAAACTGCGCTGCCGGAGCGGCGTTGCCCCCCTGGTGACACAGAGGCCGGCGCTTCGTGGAAAGCGCGTACGGACGTAAGTGCGCGCGGACAGATGGGGACGCGGGAGTTTAGCTAACTGCGGGAGCGACAGGGTGGGTGGGTGGGTTTGTTGGGGGACCCCGGAGGATGGGATGGGCGGGGCGAGTTAGTCTACGGAAGGGTTGTTTACGGGTTTTGGAACGCTAGCGGAGGAAGCGAGACATGAGGGGGCGGGGTATGGGAGCTGGGCTTTCATCCTCTCCTGGCGTAGATACGGGCAATAGCGGACGGCATGTCGTTGCGGAGGTCTACCCCGAGGATAGAGAGTGGAAGGGCAGCAGTTAGTCGTCAATTGCTGTGAGGGTGGGAAGGGGAACTAGACTCCCGGGGGGAGGGGGGGGGGGGGTACGCAGATCGATCCTGATTAGAAGAAGGATGGATGTGAGGTAGCAGCGGGGGAGACGAGGAGAACTATGCGGGCGCCGACGGTGGTTATATAAAAGAAAAAAAAAGAAAAAAAAAGAAACGGCGGGGCTGCCAACTCCTCGCAGATGCCACACACAATACTCAAACCGATGCCCGTCCCTCGGCCTTAATACAAAGCCAATGTCACAACGAGTACGGGGAACCCACATACGGGCTTTTGGTTACCGGTAATGCCGCGATTCATTATATAGTGTGGTTCATGACTGTTTCTAGTCCTCTTCCCACTTTGGACGAGACCATACCATAACGGCTTGAGCTGTCATGTATCGCTTAGCGAGCTGGGAGGTGAATACACAGTCAACCGTTTAGATGAATTGAATGAAGGCCGCAGCATCCAAATAAAGGAGGATTCAATTGTGGAGGGAGGTAGAGTCGTCGTATATTGCTAGAGTAAAAAGTAACTCCCGAGTACAATTGCAAGCTGCGCTTGCATGTTTTTTCTTTGCCCCACAGCAGGAGAACCTCGACACCTCCGAGGCGCATAGACACGCGGTGCACCGGTGGCGGAACGAGCGAAGAATGTATGCGGTGCGTAGCAGCTAATGGACTAGTAGTCAACCTAGAGTCAGCGGATTATACAGTGGCAAGTACATACTGGCGGAGGACTACCTCTCTGTACTTAAGAGCAGAGATCAGCCACCGCTCCCCTTGACATCCGCACTCCCCGACCCTACCACCACCAGCCAGGCCAGCTTCACCGCACTACACCACAACAAAATGGCCCACCGCCCAGACCCCTCCATCAACATCGCCGCGTACCTCGACGAAATCAAGGACGCGGCCGCGCAGCACCTCATCGCGATCAAAGACGAGGTTGCGATGCAGATCGATGGGATCAAAGACGAGGTTGTGAGGGTTCCGGACGCCCTCCCACTATCCATACGTTCCCACGATATGAATGCCACGGCGAGAGACGAGGCACGATGTGTGGTAGGCTTCTTTCTCTCTCCCGCCATCCACAGAGGTTAGATCAGGTTGCTAGCGATCGGCAGCGAACAGTGTCAGCTAAGCTCCACGCCGGTGCTTACGCCCCACTATCATCACGCAGGAGGCAGATGGCAGATCATATGGGAGTTGCCTTGACATGTTGAAGTTTGGTGATCAGGTAACTGGGTTTTTGCTTCCTTTTCTTCGGAGTGTAATTAGCATTAGACAGGTTTTGCAAAAGAATATTGGCCGACTCGTAACCGAACACCTGATCGCCAAAGACACCTCCGCGAGGCCGTTAATCAAAGTTCAACCCAGCCCCCCACCTCCCAAGGCCCTTTCTAGTACTTACCTGCATGCACTGGGGGAGAACAACCAGAAAATATCTTTTCTGATGCTTTTCTCCGATGTCTTTCTTACACCTTTCCTAATGCCACTCTTATATCGCGAGAATCGGGAGTGGAACTGCACTTTTCCATGTGCCGTGGTCTTTTGCCTTTCCCTTGCCCTACAGAGCCCCTGGTGCCTGCATGTCCGGTCCCTGCATATCGCGCCCTGTCGCATCTCGCTTATCTGTCGAGATCGCGGGGCACGGGAACCCCTATCGGGCGCTGGTATGGTGGCGGACACGACAACGGGGTCGGGGAAAATAGAAGAACGCCAAATCGATCCCTTCACCAATTTTTATATACAACCACCGTATTTCTGTGGGGAATCAGTAGGGAGAGGTACGGTGTATAAATCAAATTAGGTTGTGTTGTTGAGAAGAAAGGTTTCAATTTTGTTAGGCAGGAACTTTGTTACTTCTGCCAAGACTGACCCCTTTGTCGTGTCCCCCAATCATACGAAACTTTTTTCTTTCTTTTCTTCTTTATTTTTCTCCCGCGCATTTTACCGAGATATGATCGTTAGATAGCTATTTTCATAAGCAATTTATACTATTATCATTCCTATCTAATGACAGTAAAGAACTCATCATGTCTGCCCATTTCTGTCTCCACAATCTCCGTTCCCTATTGACGCCCATATTTGCCAAATTGTCCTCTTTAATTTCTATACAAATATTTTCAAACTGAAAGCTAACTCAGAAAACTGCTTGGCCTGTATATCTCGCAATTACATCAGAAAAGCACTATCAGTGTTTTCCTTAATAGCACACTCATCATGCTCCTGGTCGATCCGCTTTACTGTTCATTTTCCACCTCACACTCCCCCGTATCACTTTGGGCTCTAGTGCAATCTCTTGTACAAATCAAACATGAAGTGGAGCATCTCGTACAACCTGCCCTTCTCCCTCTAATCTTCCAGCCAGCTCTACTGCTAGTTGCCTTACTGATGGATCAATGCTATCTCGGTCATAACTAATTACCAATTTCCGCAGTTCGCCCTCTAATGTATTCTGTGTCAGTGAGTACAGTAACTTATGTTGATTTGTTTCAGAACATTTTCATTCTAGGATAGATTTGGAAAACAAAATCTGTATCTGATAGTACATTAATAAAATAATACAATTAACTTAAAATACTGAAGAAAAAAGATACATTGTATATTTATTTTTGAGGAATAAACAGTTTAACCGGTTGGTAAAATACCCATTGGGTATTCACTACTCTAATGTAGTTTATCAGATTATTATCTAAAACCTGACCAGCCAAAGCCCTATCCCCTTCTTGTTTCCACTTTGCTACCTTCCTCCCAGCCCTCCCAACCCAGGATTGGTTGCTCGTACACCCATATTCCAGCGCTGATCCCTGTATCGTGATACAGATCTCTGGAGGGACCCACTAAAATGGCTAGTGAAAATGCGTCTCCTGAGCCATCTGGGTGCCGGGGCGCCTCAAGTTGAAACTAGAACAGGCCCGTTACTTGCTCATGGGACTAGCCCTGATTGTTTAGTGGGTGGGACATGATGGTTCGCAGTCTTCGCTACCATCTAGAATTTAGTACGGGTTTGGAAGTATCTGCTCGTGATGGTTGTCGACCTACTTCATCTTCACCGCACATGAATTCCCGCCCTTTAGCGCCCGCTCGTTCTTCCTATTGGCCGACACCTCCAGGTCGGAAAATCCAGCTTTTGGGACTACAGCAGGCCGCCTGAAGATCCAGGTCGACAAACCTAGGACTGGGCCTGCTTCTGTTGTGGCTCGCAAACACCCTCCTAGGGGTTCATGATGTATAGAGCGTGAGATCTCTCCACAAGAAGTGCAGGGACATCCTGATCCCCACTGACGTCAATGAGAATCGTCACCTACTATGAAAGTGAATCGGTCTATGTAACAGAATTGTTTGACTTGCAGTTAATATTTATAAATTGAATATTATGCCAATCATAAGACAAAAATGTACCAATTTCAGTTCATCCACCATTACAACCCTCTCCGCTCAGCCGCTACCACTCTCCCAATGATGACCTCTGGCTCAGTCCTAGGACTCCTCAGCCCGCATAGTCATCGGCCACTACATGTACCTCTTTCTTCTCAGTCGTCGCTTACACAATGCCATTTCCGCTCGCCGCTACATAATGCCGCTCAGCCACTAACGCTTCGGCTCAAAGGCCGTTACATAGTGCCTTTTCACCGGGGTCGGCGAGGGGGGCGGGACAGCCCCAGTGTTGGTTTCGACCTTACACGACGCATTTCCGGCTGCGCATCGCGTAGCTCAACTTTGGGCTCGCGTAGCTCGCTGACCTCAGGCCGTGTCCTTGTAGAACGCACTTCCAGCGGCACGTCGCGTAGCTCAGCCACGAACTCGATGGTCTCAATCGGTACCTGCGGCTTTATAGGGGGCCTTTTCGGCGCGCTCTGTAGATGCGACTTTATACGACGCCATTCCAGCACAACAGGTACCTGCGGCTTTATAGGAGGCCTTCCCGGCGCGGTCATTAGCTGCAACTTTGTGGAGCGCCTTTCCGGCGGTGCCTCGCGTGGCTTAGCCGCGAGCTCGGTAGGCTTAATCCGTACCTTCAACTTTACAGGACGCCCTTTCAGCGGAGTCGGTACATAATGTCGCTCAGCCACTAGCTCGATGGGCTCAATCGCCGTTACATAATGCTGCTTGGTGGCTACATCCTCCCGCCCGACCGCCGCTACACACCCCTTCTCAGTCACTACACCATTCCCCGTGGGCTCGCGCGGGTTGATCCAGGTGTGCTCAAGAGCCTCGGAGGCAGATGGGCGTGCGTCTGGCAGGAACTGCATTGTCTTCTTTATGAAATCAACTAGATCGCATGGTGCCGAACAGTTTATCAAATGAACATCGGGGAAGGGAGTTTGATTATGGAAAAGTCTTGAGAGCATGTTGCGACTAGGCTGAGCCTTGAGGTGTATCTCCGGGTTGTGATGTATGGTGGTGCAAGTCGTGGTTCGGTCGTCAGGGCATATGCAGAATGGTGCAATTCCGGTGAAGATCTCGTGAGCAATCGCGCCCATAGCCCAGATGTCAACCGCGTTGGTGTATTCGGTTGTGTCATCATTGTATCCTAGTACTTCCGGTGCCATATATTTCGGCGTGCCAGCTTCTGTTTGCATAATACTCGCAGATGCATCGGTGGACGTTGAAACACCAAAGTCCGCAAGCTTGACTTTCGGTGGATATCTAGATGCAATAAGAATATTCTAATGAAACTAAGTAGTTAGCCTTTAGCGTATGCGTTAATAATTCTATTCAGCTCTATGGGGGAATATAACGCACCTCCGGCTTGAGGTCACGATGGCAAAAGTACCTGGAGTGCATTACCTCAAGTCATTTCAATATCTGCGGAATGATTACGCTGCAGTGTTTCTTAGCGCAATCCGGGTCTCTTCCGATATAGGCCCGGAGATCACCTCCTTCAAGGTATTCCATGGCGATACAGATAGAGTTATTCCCCTCATACCAACCAGCAAGGTAACAAACAGGTCGGTATGCTGGGAAAAACAATTGGTTAGTAAACAGGTGTCTGACCGGTGTTGAGATAACTACCTCTCGAAGTGCTATCATCGCTTTCAACTCCCTTGCGATTGTTTTGTTATTCACCGTCACACCCAGGCGCAAGCAGATCTCTTTGACGGCACGATAAGATCTCCTAACAGAGTCCACCAAACTATGGCGAGAGACAGCGCCAAATGTTCCGCTCCCCAATGAATTTTGTACCTCCCAACGCTCTGTGATTCCATTGCGGGAGTTTATAATAACGTCTTTCTCGACTATTACATCGTATTTGAAAGATCCGAAACCCAGTGGGTTTCCCGACATTGGTGATAGCTATTTGGATGTCTCGACTCGATCTTCAGGGGCCTGGATGGTATAAGAGGTTCAAGTTGCGGAGAGCAGAAGGGGAGGTAACAGCGGAGTTCTTCTCTCAGGGACGAGAGTTGGGTGTTGACGGACAGGGATTCTAATACAAGATAATTCGCCTTGCATCAGAGCCCGTGGGATTTGGCCCTGTGTAACGTAAAAAAGCGGGGTAAACGTAGGATTGGGTACTCGCCAATTTTGAAGTCTGGCGAGTAATGATACTTTACCACCCGTCCACATATCTAAATAAGGGCTCGATAGCATATAAAAGCCTGGTATAACCCTTTTTCAAATAACAATTGGTTAAAAAAAAAACCCCTTTTTCAAAAGAGGGCTTAAGCCAGATTTGGGGATTATACTGATATTTGGCACAGAATTATGGCCTAATAGGGCCCAATTGATAGTCTTTTGGATAGAGGCATCTATGTAGAAATAGGCATTAGGAGATTCCGTAAGCTTTTGAGGGTTAGGGTTAGGACAGCAGATATCAAACACGCACGCCTTCCGTCTCTACACCTCCTACACCTCTACCTCCACCTTCACCTCTACACCATCATCTCTACACAACCATCTCTGTACCATCATCTCTACGCCTTGATCCATGCCCCCGCTGCAATTGAGCATCCTATCACCGTCCAGACATGGGCTAATCGGTGGAGGAGGCAGCGAATCCAGCGAATCTAGCGGATCTAAGCGGGTACGGAACCAAGCACCTTCATCTCCACAGCTCCATCTCCGCAGCTTCATCTCTACGGCTTCATCCATACACCTCCATCTCCACAGCTTCATCACGCCAGCTGTACCTCCTCCACTTCATAGATACCGTCATGATATTCTCTATTGAATCATTGTCACCACCCAAACATGCGCTAATCGGTGAATCAGGCAGCAAATCCAGCGAATACAGCACCCAATCCAGCAAATCTATCAAGTCCAGCACCAAATCTAGCAAATCCAGTACCCAGTCTAGTAAATCCAGCGAATGCAGCACCAAATCAAGCAGCGCTCAAACAAGCAGCGAACCAAAAAGGCATTGCAGGCAGGCGGGCAGGCAGGCAGGTAAGAAGGCAGGTAAGCAGGCAGGCAAGCAGGCAGTAAAGGTTGTCAGTAGAGAGTAATGTACATATTACATCGAGAAATAATCAGAAGTTTTGATTGTGAAATCAACCTATGCCAGAAAGAGCGTGAATACTGGCCTACCTGCGCACCCAGATTTTTCACCGAGTAAAATAACCCTTATATAGGCATTATCACATACTAAGGCTGAATATGACTCTCACCGATAGCATAGCATTTTGAGGACCTTATCATTCGGACGTATGTAGGCATGCTATCCGTTAGTCTGTCAATGCTGGCCCCCCTATAATAGAAGAATTAAATTTCTACGGAAGACCTATTATTTAATAAGGGAGATAACGGGATCTGGTCGTAAAGTTCGCCTCTTCTTGGGGGTCAGCATTTTACTGACAAACTAAGAGATAATCCTCATATGGATATGCGTATGGGCGGTAGTGTATCCTTAGGGCCCGCTTGGCAGACGCCCCCCTTCGCGCCTTTACTATTTGTGGCATGTGGTAAGGAGCGAATGGCATAGTTGGAGCGAGTTAAGGACCTCACTCCCTTTCATCATCGATAACAGTAATTATTATTGCTCAGCTTCACGGATTACCTCACCTCCGTTCTTGGATTAGAAGCAATAACGGACTTTATCTTCATACTTCAATAACTCCATCTAAACAATATCGAGGGGGGTGCTCTTGCGACTGGTGGAGCCGACTCGGGGGCAGCTCTGCACCAGGGGGAGGAAAGCGGGGTAGGGGCAACGACGAAAATTGCACTCGCAGAAGGGCCCGCCAGGTCCCCTCCTATTCATTGAGATGGCCTACCGAGAATACCACCACAGCAGCTGCGTCGGCGGCCCTACGAGGCTCGTCGAGGAATTGCGGGTCAGAAGAATCTATCTTGTTGAGTCTGGTACTGTGTGCTACATGTTTCGGAGGGGGGTGGGTGTTGGAGAGTAGCTTTGGGGGATGAATGTAGCTGAGAACTGGGAGTTGCTTTAACAAAAAACGACTTTCGCTTGGTAAGAAGAGGGTGTTCTGAAGTACTGACAGATATAATTATAGGAATAATATATATACTGTGGCCGACGGCCGCGGTGCATGTTTCAAGAAATGAGGGTATTGTACTTAGGGTTAGGGTTTTCTACCATTACCTATTCGTTCATTTAGGAAGGGTCTGATCTTTGGATTAATGGGTGCTTAACTTCCTTTCTCACACGTCTTGCAAGGTATCCTATGATAGTACAAGAAGGCAAAGGGGGGGGAGGGGGCAGGGGAAAAGAAACCAGATCACTCAAGTCATAGATAGTAAGTATGTATCTAGCCTCCATACTAGCTAGCTGTTAATTTGTGCTAATGGCCCGGGTGATATACATCTTGATTATATGCCTGCTACACCACCTCCAGATATCCCTCATCACCAAACAGCCCCCTATATCTCGCCAGCTCTACCACCGTCTCCAGCATAAGCCCCAACATGTGCCCGGCACGTGTAAAACTCTTGTTTGCATAATAATATGCCGCGAAGTGCCTCGCCCTCTTGACCGTGCTCTCATTATACATATTATCATCATCCAGTGCCGGATAATCCTGATATCGGCTTGTCTCCGCTAGGCGGAGTCCAAGGGCGGCAAGACACCCAAAGACCTCATCCACATTCGGCATAGAGCATGATGTCCCTCGGGGGAACATGACACGTATCCTCCGCTTCAGGAAGCTATCGAGCTCGAGTAAAGCGGCGTGGGGTAGAACGTCGACGTCGGCCATGTGGGCGCGGCCTAGACAGCCGGTCAGGTTGGTCTTGGTCATCTGCTTGAAGATCTCGGGGGAGCCGGCGCCGCGCCCGGTGGCGGTGTGGAGGGGGGTGGAGCAGGGGTAGGGGTGGTGGTGATTGCGTGTTCGACTTGGAGACGGGCAACGGAGGAGGCGAGGTGGGTGTTCACGCTGTTGGTGGCTTTGAGCTCGGCTTGGAGAGTGTTTATTATGGACTGGAGGGCGGCGACATCGGTAGGGAGGGGGTCGGCGGCGGGGGTTGTGGTGGGTTGGGGAGCGGGGTTGGGCTTTCCGGGATTCGGTGCTGGATCTCCCAAATTTTGCGGGCTAGGTTAGAGCGGGGTCTTGTGGGGGCTCGCTGGGAAGTAAGGGTACACACCTAGGGTGTTGGTACCGAATATACCCGCTGAGCCAAAAGACATGGTTGGGCAGTTATGGAGGGGGGGGGGGGGAGGGTGTGTATGAACTTGGTTGAGTATCGAAGATGGAGTGTAGAAGGGATAAATCTGTTGGCAGAAAAACGAGGGGTCACATTCCCATCAGGGTTAGGTGTATTTCTTATCTCCATACATACATAAATGTCATGCGACCTCTAGTTCTTGCTGTAGAAAATATCTGGATAAGTATTTTGCTACCTTATCAAATATCTAAGAGTCCATAAACCTCGCAGATTGCTACTTTACTCTAGTCAATCATTCCTACGCTGATGCATGAGAGAGATTTCACAAGGGCAAAGTTCCGCATCTTTGAATTGGTTGCCTAGTAATTTTGTATATTGGCACCGCTGGTGCCCACAAGTGATAGATTGTATATATATATTCCCATTCGATCCTCACCCCTGCCCGCACTACTTCTCCTCCTTCAGGAACCCCTGGTGATCAAACAAGCCTCGATACCTCGCCAGCTCTACCAATGTCTCCAACGCAAACCCAGGCCAATACCCACCATGCGTTAATGTACGATTTGCATAATAATACGCCGTAACGTGCCTCGCCCTCTTGGCTGTGCTGTCTCCTTTCAGCGCGTCATCACTCACGATCTTGAAATCCGTGAAGCGACCTCTATCCTCCAGCCGGATCCCCAGAGCGGCGAGACACCCAAAGATACTATCTGCGTCAGGGGTGTTACGTGGTTCGCCTTTAGGGAGGATCACTTGTAGCTTCCGCCGCAGGAAGTTGTCGAGCTCCGTTAGTGCCGTGGCAGGGAGGGCATCGACTTCCACCATGTGCGTACGGCCGAGACGGCCGTGCCAGTTGGTCTTTGTCATTTCCTGGAAGATCTCGGGTGATGCCGCACCACGCCCAGAGGCCACGGTTAATGGCTGATCCGGATTCGGGCAAGGAAGGGGCGCAGTGGTGGGGATGCGGGTGGTGTTAGCGGTGGTAGTGGTACTGGCGGTGGTAGGAGTGGAGATTTCCTGCTGGGCCTGGAGACGGGCAGCACAGACGGCGAGGTGGGCGTTTACGCTATTGGTGGCTTGGAGCTCAAGGAGGGTATTGATCATAGAGTGGAGGGAGGGGACATCAGTGGGGAGTGAGTAACCTGGAGCGGTGGTGGCTTGAGAAACGATGGTGAACGTTGCGGGCACACCCTCATCTATAGGAAGGTTAGTGCGGCGTCTTCAGGATTGCAGCCGCAGGATCGCAGCCGAGAATCAAGGGTCCGGGACTTACTGTTACTGAGGAACTGAGCTCCTCCGGTCTGTGGATTATTACCGAATAAAGACATGGTCGAGGGACTTGGAGGGAATTTGCTTGAGGGGTGTCGTAGATTCGGAGTTCCAGAGCCCACGAGGTAGAGGGAAGAATGAGGGGTCACATTTAACACAGGATTAGGTCTATCTCCTATCAGTATCAGGCAAAGATCAGCATCTTTCATTTGGATGCCTGATTATTTCTATGTAATCTCATGCATTAGCGTTGCTTATGTAGGAAGTGATTGACTAGAATAAAGCAGCATTCAGCGAAGTCTCTGGAATTTCACAAGTGGTTGCAAGACTGATAATGCAGCAAACAGCTTACCCGGACACATTTCACGGCAAAAGTTAGAGATCACATGACTTTCATGCATGAGAGAGATTTCGCAAATGTCTCACGAGCGATACATTATATAATTATCCAAACGCACCTTGCTATGCCGGATGGCCAAGATAGACTTTGAGCAACTGGGAAGAGGCTAACTCGATGGAAAAAAACCAGTCACGGGCGGAAATCACCATATCTTATACGGGATAGCAAATTGATTGCGCAATAGAAAAAAAAAACAATAAAACCCCCAAAGAACTCCGTACAAGACAACAAGAAATCCAGCATATTGATTTCTACCATAGCGAGGTGAGACTATATGCACTTTCGATCCCCCACCCTCGCCTGCGCTACTCTTCTCCTTCAGTAATCCCTCGTCATCAAGCAAACCCGATACCTCGCCAGCTCCACCGACGTCTCCAACGTCTCCGACGCAAACCCATGCCAATACACATTATGGTTCTTTGTAGATTTGCACAGAAATACGCCGAGATATCCATCGCTTTCTTGGCCATGCTCTCACATTTCATCGTCTCGTCTTCAAATATTGAGGAATCCGCATAGCGACCTCTATCCTCCAGTGGGATCCCCAGAGCGGCGAGACATCCAGGGATACTATCTACGTCAAGCGTCTTACGTCATTCGTGGATCGTTTGTAGTCTCCGCCGTAGGAAGTTGTCGAGCCCCGTTAATGCTGTGGGAGAGAATGCATCAACGTCCGACACGTGCGTGCGGCCAAGGCGGCCGTGTCAGTTGGTATTTATAGTGTAAAGGGATATCTCGAAGAGTGTTACTTGAGATACGGCTTTTGCTAAGCAATAGTTCTGTAGCTTTTAAACTTGTAATATTGTAGACCGGATTCCGTTCGCTTGAGAGGATGATGATTCCCCTAAGACTCCGGGAATCCTACTAGCTATTTATACATGAGGATTCTCCTTAAACCCACTAATCCCTCCAATAGCAAAACCCCCGCAATACTTCCCATTATCGCTCCGGTTTCCTACGAGGTGGGGTAGAGAAATCTCTGCCTATATCGTGTCGTAGTTCTTGAGTATAACCAACTTTCCTTCCTCGTCAGCGATCCTTGCGCGCCAGCTAGGACAATTCCATTATCCGAGGCTAGTAGTCTAGCGCCAAGAAATCTATAACACTACTCCCCATTCCTGGCCGTCGTCCTCGACCGTTAAAGCGCCGATGGTAAAAACCCATGGGAAAAGCGTGGCGAGGAAGGTATCGAGGCTATGCATCAACCATCTTCTGCCGAATCTTACGGCGGCTCGGTCGGGCGCCAGAGCGGGTGTATATAGCTGGTTTGGCGTTCTTATCCAGTAATGCCTCTTGGGGTTCTGGGGTTGCCAACTTGAACCGCTTCCGGGTGTTCTGCTTCCTGCTGGGGTCTGGGTCCTCTTGATAGGGACGCAGGAGCATTTCGTGGAACACGTTGTGCACCTTCCAGTCTGCGGGTAGGTCAAGTCGGTATGCTCGATTGCCGACCTTTGCTGTTGCCTCAAAGGGACCTGTGAACTTGTCGGACCACTTATTATATCCGCCGAGGTTCCTAATGTCTAGTAGAACCTTGTGCCCCGGATCGAATTGTTGCACTGCAGGGCATGCTCTTGACGCCATTTTATCGTACGTCTTTTGCAAGGTTTCCCTAGCCAGTTCGTGGGCGGCGAGGATCTCGTCATGTAGTTCTTTCCCAGTGTCAGAACTTCTCCATCTCCACATCCGTAGGCCAGTCTGTGCGAGGGTGAAACCCATAATTGCAATAGAATGGCGACTGCCCGGTAGAGGAATGTTTGGCGTTATTGTAGGCGTATTCGCAGATAGGAAGGAGATCTCTCCACTTCTTACCAGTTCCTGCCAGAACGCCAGAGTAGGGACTCCATACGCTGCTAGTCCTTTCCGCCTGACCATCTGTCTGTAACGAGGTTGAGAGTCTTCTACGTAATCCCTAAACGCTCCGCGATTGCCGCCCGTAAGGCTGATACGAATCGCTCCTGGTCCGATACTATCGATCGCGGAGTCCGCGAAAGTCACGACGTCTTTCGACGGCGCCATAGCTTTGCTCGCGCTGATTCCCGCCATTGGTATGAAGTGCGCCATTTTACTGAAGCGGTCCACTACTACCATAACGTTACGGAAACTTGATCTCTCTTTGGGTAACTCCACTACAAAGTCCATGGAGACGCCCACCGCGCCGCGCTAACTCTAGGCTGCGAAAGAGACATATGTCGTCGTCGCTGTTTGGCTCGTTGGCACACGTCGCAAGTGCTGACATACTTGGCTACATCCGCGTCATTCCCGCCACCGCAGTTCCGGCCAATCAATTCCGCTTTTATCCTCGCCAGACGCTGCCGCGCCGGTCGTTATGGTCTATAACTCGCTTGACTGCGCACTTCTGACTACCCAGCGCCCTTCATGAGTCGCTGTATTCTGATCAAGATCCCACTCTATTGCAAAAGATCCTCGAGATAGTCTCACGGCCCAACTGTCCTCGTGATTTTCGGAAGCTCATCCGAGCCTATCCTACGAGTCCATCGCCTCTTCTCCATACCAGCTTCTGCAGCGCCAATGGCAGTCCCACTCTGCAGGTGCACTCCACCGATCCAAAGAATCGCAATTCCGATAGAAAGATCGGCAGGCGATTTCTTCACGGCGCTTCTATTCGCTTGCGCCCTTCGCATTATTGAGTGAGGAGGTTGTTTTTCCGCAAATATTCGGCTGAGAGAGGAGCAATTTACAGGCTGCTCGAACCACTTCTTCCAAATACAGCATCCGACGCCTCTAACGATCCTTTCCCGTTCTTATCGCCTGGTTTGAAGCGATCTCGGGTGAAAGGTGCTATCTTTTCACCCATCCTTACCGTCTTCGACAACTTCTATGGCCGTAGCAAGGTTTTGGCGATCGCACAGATTCGACAGACGTCTGCATCTTCCACCCAACGCTCCGCTCAAGAGGCTGAAACGATCGCGAAAGATCTCTTTATCATGATCTCGTAAGTTAACTTCTACTCATTGAACTCATAGAGCCGATGCCCAATCGGATGCAACTTATCATCTTCGAACACCCGCGACAGGACTGCAGCCTTACCGGGCCACGATTCGTTTCTGGTGACAAAACGCACGCGATGCTCGTAGCTGTTTGCGAGGATAGATGGCGGTGAATTTCTTTTTGAGTCCATTAAAAGATCCCCGCTTCCCGAATTTCCCATCTCCACACAGCATCTTTCTTCGTGAGATTCGCTACGCTTGCACATCGCTCGCACCCATAGATAAATCGCTCAAAAATGAAACCCGCGTAAGATCAAGCTTCCTTCACCTCATGATTAACCACTCAAAATGATAGCCTTCACCTTCTACAGATTTCGCATCGCACTGATAGCTTGAATCCTATAATTTATCTCCGCTAACCAAGCCGTCTTTTTCGCGTTGCCATAGCGCTGCTTTATTAGAAACTGGCCCAAAGACTCACAGACGCAGTAGCCTTCACGCTTCTTCCCTAGACGAATATATCGCGATATCATCCAAGAAACCATCTAGACCCTCGATCTAACAAGCGCCTCGAATACAGTATCGACCATTGCTCTAACGCCGTCGGCCACGGCCGTTCGGAAGCGATAACTCTATATTCGCTACGATTTTATCCGAAAGTGTCTTCCACTCTTCTCCTTCTGCGATCCTTACTTGCGTTATAAACTGCTTTGAGATCTATCTCACAAGTTGAGCCTTTTCGTCGTCACAACTCATATGAGCCAGAGATATGACGGCTTCGACCGCGACGCACTTAATCCGCTGAATGACGATAACCCGGTAGCACTGGCCTGATTCGTGACGAAGAGGATGACGCCACGCAGTAGGCCAAGATGACAATTTTACCTGTCGCTAACATTTCGCCCGCGATTCTCAACGCTTTCGTTCCGGAGCGATAACGATATATCGACCACTGAGGCCGGCTTTCCGCCCAAGAGAGAATCCCATGATCCCACTCACTATGTTCTACAGACGGCTACTTTCCTTCAGGGGAGAACACATTTGCGTAGTTTTGGAACTCCTTTGGGATAGCGCTAGCGAGAGTCTCGCTTCCCGTACTTCGTGACCAGAAAGGGTGTGACTCAATTGGCATGTCTGGTTCAGGTATGTGTCGTAGTAGTCTAACGACTTTCTCTTGCCAACCTTCTTCGTACATGTCCTGATCGGTCATCATACATCCCTTAATCTGACACTGGATACTATCAAAGGTAACCTTATTCTGGCCCCAATGTATCCGAGGTTGATGCTCTGTGACCCACCGATGAGGTATAACGAGGTATTCTCCGGCAAAAGTACCTATTTCACAGGTGACTAGCCTGTCGAGGTGGCTACCGATGCGGAGTGTGAGAGGTTGGGTGATGTGAGTTCCGGAGTGAGGCATGCGTGAGCCATTAGCTTGTTTGATGAGGAGAGTTGTAGGTCGAGTTTGAATTTGGATGTCGGCTTTCTTGACACAGTCCCAGGACATTATCCATGTCTCGGTTCCACTATCCAGTAATACTTGGACAGTGTGGGTAAAGTGCTTCTTGGTCTTGGGGTTGAGCCAGGAGATTTCCATCTCGAGGCGGGTTTCTTGAGTGGTCGTAGTCATTGTAGTAGACTTGGTTGTTGTGGAAGTAAGAAAGGATGGTTGATCCTCTTCTTCTCGGGTGGATGGGGTCTCTTATATAGCTAAGTGCGGGGTAGCTCAGGCGTGCCCTGTCCAAGAATACCTTGCCCTAGTCACGAGTTCTTACTTTGCATTGGCAGTCTCTCCACAGGGTCGTGGCAGACAATGGTGGGCAGTGCCTCTTCCATTCGCATATCTGTGTGGCCCCTCTGATTTCCGAACTTCTAGTGACTCTGGTCTGGGTTTCTGGTGGAGGCCTTTGCTTCCTTGCAGTATAGTTTTTATAACGAGAATTTTATTGCCGCGAACTATCTTAAACACAACCTGTGACCCATAAAAGAAATAAGAAACGATTTATAACAATTTCAGTCTTCCCCAAGCGCCGTGTTCCTTGCTCTAAAAGCTTCACCAGCGGTTCCTAGTTTTTGCCTTTTTTCACTCCCCTCTTCCGGATCCTTCCTCCCGGAGTATTTTCTTTTCTTTTTCCCCTCACTTGACCGTTCTGTTCCACCTGTTGCTCTCGCTTTACTAGTCGCGAAGCATTCCTTTGTCCAGTGACCTTCCCTGCCGCACCGGAGACATTTATTCTCCTTTTCCCATTGGTCTTTCTCCGCCTGGGTGGCTCCAAGGCTACCGGTAGTGGGCTTGAGCTGGTGTGGTGACTCCTCGCGTTTTCTTTTTTGAGAGCGGGATTTGGCTGGGGATTCCCTTCTTTCCTTTTTACGGGATCGAGGTGGTCGCTGACGGCTGGGTGCTTGGGTGTCTGGTTGTTTCGCCTGTTCTCGTCCTCGCAATATTTCTTTGCGGGCTTTAACTTCAGCGTCCTTCCGTCCTACCTTTCTGACCCAGGCTAACCAATCTGCAAAATCAGATGGTTCTTCAATTGCGGCCGATAGTCTATGTTCCAATGAGAAGTTTATTCCTGTGAGGATCATAGATTTCATGACAATTGGTCCAACTCGAGCATCCCATTCCAGATTCTGCATCTCATTGATATAATCGTGATTGTGGCTATCCATCTTTTGTTTGGACCTGTTCTTGGTAGTGCGGTTTCCGTCTGGATGAGAGTTCCTTCTTGAAGCGTTAAAGTCAGAAAGCGTTTCTCTTAGCGCTTTCGTAGGTTAATGAAGCTTGGCAGAAATTCCAGAGATCGTGGATTCGAGTCTTATCATCCCACGAGTTGAAGGTCCATAAGGATTTCCATTTTGGAAATCCATTCTCGGACATCTTCTTTAACTTCGCCGGAAAAAGGAATTTTAGCCTGCTTGGGTGTTTCTCCCTTGCGATGGCTTCTGGGCTCCGGTGACTGCGTTTCTGCTCGTCGGTGGTGCCTGTTCCTTTTCCTTTTCCTTCTGTCTTCTTCGGAGGAGCTGGATGAGTCCGATGAGTCAGGACTACTGTCTCTCCGGTGCCTTCTTCTTCCTCTTCCTCCACCATTTCCGCCTCCTCGCCCACCGTCCTCCTCACCTCTCATAGGTTCCTCCTCCCTCCTACGTTTACCGTGGGATCTTCTGGGGGGTGGAGAGGGGTCTTTACGGCCCTTTCCTTTATTTAGCGGGGGTGAGGCGGGTGGCGCTCTTCCTTCCCCTCCCGAGCCGTCTACCGACTCCACTTGGGGCTGCTTTCCTTTAAATGCTTTCAGGGTTTCTTTCAGCATTTTCTTCAGTTCTGGTCTGATTTGGGCCGGGATAGGAGTTGGCGCTTTTGGTGGCACTGCTTGAGCCGCCGAAATAGTAGCGCTGACTGTTTCTGGAACTTCCAAGGATTGTTGTCCTTGTATGAAGTTTACTAGCGCGGTGGTCCGTGCCTTTTCTTGCTCGGCCTCCAATGCTAGTCGCCTAAACCTCTGCTCGGTTTCAATTTGCTGAGTCGGCGTATCATAGGAATTGTGGGAGCGAGGCGATGGCTGTCCTTGGGTTCCTTCTACCTGCTGGAACTTCCCTTGTAATTCTCCCACCAATTGTTGCCCGTCCTGGACAATTTGGCCGTGTTGCCGCTGCCTGGCCTGGGCTTCTGCTTGCAGGGCTAAGCCTGTCTGAGCGGCGAGACCGTGCAGATCCCGGAGGACCACCTCCGTTCGAGGGGCTCGAGGAGTTTCTTCCTCGTAGTAAGGTTCTCCGATTGATGAGGTGCTCGCGTAGCTGGCATCGCTCATACCCCCATCCAAACCAGAGTGCCTCGCTATAATAGCGGATTGTCGGGTTGGAGTCTCGAGAAAGGGGTCGAAGTCCATGCTGGCAGAGCTGTGGGTCACCCTCTTGGGGTCTTGCTTGCGGATCTTCTTGAGGATCCTGGTCTTCGGCTTCCACAGCTTTGAGGCCGGGGTATCCCTGACTCTGCTGGCGATGGTTGGATGGCTCTGGGCGATGGCGGTGTCTTTGTCTCGCAGGATGATGGATTCCTCCATAAGCGTATCGTCCGGAGCTCGTAACGCTAGTGGGAGGGACATCTTTAAAGAATTCGATAGGGAGTTCGGGGGTGGTGATACACCAAGGTAGAGGAGTAAACCAAGGTACCGAGTGTGCTAAGCCGTGAGAGTTTTGGCGAAGTGTAATAAGGATAGAAGGGGCGGAGTTGGGTTCAAGGACTTCCTTGAAGGTGGCGATGGTGCGTGCTTCTGAGAAGAAGCCTTGGTGTTGGAGGTAGCCGCAGTAGAGGTGTTCTGCGCACTTTTGGAGCGGAAGGAGTCGACAAGCGAGGATCGTATCTGAAACAGCGATCGCTATCTTCTCTTATCTCTTAGTGCCCGTGTACTATCCGTACCTAGCAATCACACAAGGTTATTGGCTTAAGCGAAGTGTTGTCTTGAAGTGGTGGTGTATGCGATAAGTCTGCGACCGGAAAGGGATATCTCAAGTGTTACTTGAGATACGGCTTTTCTTAAGCAATAGTTCTGTAGCTTTTAAACTTGTAATATTGTAGACCGGATTCCGCTTGAGAGGATGATGATTCCCCTAAGACTCCGGGAATCCTACTAGCTATTTATACATGAGGATTCTCCTTAAACCCACTAATCCCTCCAATAGCAAAACCCCCGCAATACTTCCCATTATCGCTCCGGTTTCCTACGAGGTGGGGTAGAGAAATCTCTGCCTATGTCGTAATCGTAGTTGCCGAGGTATAACCGAACCCAGCTTTCCTTTCCCTACGTCACCCGATCCTTGGCACCTTCGCGCTAGGACAATTCCATTATCCGACTAGTAGTCTAGGCGCCAAGCAATCCTATAACATATAATTTGCTTAAAGAGCTCGGGCAAGGCAGAACCACGTCCGGAGGCAATGGTACGTGGGTGGTCCTGGTGGAAACATGGGACGACGGCAGTCATGGCGGCAGGAGTGGTGGGCGATGGTGGTGGTAGGAGATAGCTGTGCCGACTTGGTCTGGAGACAGTCGAGGCAGGCGGCGAGGCGGGCGACGACTCTGGTCGTGGCCTCGACCTCAAGTAGAGTCTCGATCATGGCATGGACGGCTTGGAGGTTAGCGAGAAGGGGGGTAACCTCTGACCGTAACTCTGGGGGCCGTTGCGGGATCATCCCAATCGGCAAACAAGCTTCGAGCGGGGTCTTGTGGGGAAGATTGCGGGGCCCCAAAGGGAAGCTTGATGATATCTTATCTGAAGCCTGGTTGTGGGGTTAGCGCGAGGTGTTACTATGGGAGGGCGGGGTGGGGAGGGGGCGGGGTGGGGAGGGGGACGGGGGGACGGGAAAGTAATTGTGAGGGCCATACGTGACATGGCCGAAGGACTTGAGATCTGGAGGGGGATGGGCGGATTGTGTACTTAGTAACTGAGGAAGTAGAGCTGGCACAAACAAAGAGCACACATCCACTCAGGGTCAGGTATCCTTTCTTATCTTAATCGGTGAAAGATTAGATCCTTGTATTGGATGCCTGATATCCTATTCCGTACGTGCATAGCCGATGGATGAAAGCACAACACCGCTACATACAGTTCTCAAATTTCTGTTGTGTACTACCAGTTGGTGTACTAAGAGTGATACATTGCATAGTCTCCCCCGCTCTGCAACTACACGCTTTTCAAATATCCCTTATAATCAAACAGCCCCCGATATTTTGCCAGCTCTAACACAGTCTCCATCGCAAAACCCCGCCAGTAGTTCTCAATCCCCTCTTGTGCATAGCAAAACGCCGTATATATCGCAATCCCGCTCAACGAGGGCATGATTTGCGCGGAACCATCATAGGTCTGCTTCTTCCCATAATAGCCCCGATCTTCTAGGCGAAGTCCCACCGAAGCAAGAGTCTCGAAGGTCTTGTCGGAATCGGTTGTTGCACTGTAATGGCATACTGCTCCGCGAGAAAACGTGGTATTCAGCTTCTCCAGTAGGAAAGTGTCGAGCTCGGCTAGTTTCTCGTCAGAGAGGGCGTCAACGTCCACCATGTGCGTGCGACCAAGACGGCCGTGCCAGTTGGTCTCGGTAGTCTTCTTAAACACCTCCGGCGAGGCAGCACCCCTCCCGCAGGCGACCATGCATGAGTGGCTCGGATGCGGGGATGGGAGGGGGGAGGTGGTGGGGTTGTTATTCGGGGTGGTGGTGGTGGTGGTGGTACGAGTGGGCTCGGTCTGAACACGGGCGATGGCGAGGCAGGCGGCGAGGTGGGTGTTGGCGGTGGTCGTGGCCTGGAGCTCGAGGAGAGACTTAATCATGGAGTGGAGGGTAGCGACATCAGTCGGGAGGGAGTAGTTTAGGGCTACGGTGGGTTGCAAAACACGCGGGGTTAGCGCAGCTAATGGAGAGGGCGGGCAGGGCAGGAAAGCAAGTGTGAGGACTTACGTTCTCTGTGAATCTGGTTTCCATGGGGTACGCTCATGTTGGTCGAGGGCATTCAAGATTTGCCTAGTGGGGGGTGCCGGTGGATGGACACTTGGTGTTGAGGAATGGCTGGGGGTGCGAGTTGTATCTAGAGGCAGTGATAGTGCGTAGACGGAAGTGTGTCCTTTAAAAAGAAACGTATTACTCAACCTACCCCGCATCAGGCCTGGGACTTATCTATGCACACTCTGCTTGGCGGTTTAAAGGTGCGGCGCGACATGTCGGTATTTCAGCTGGAACAATCTTGGCTACTTCGAATGCTTTTAAACCAATTAGAGCATTGTAATCCAGCCACTTTATGGCTGGAAACAATGCGTATTATACTCTTCCACTTCACCAGGTCTTGGCGCTTTTTACATACAAAACAGGTAAATGGCATCGCTAATAACTTTTCAACAAGACATCAAAAATGCGTGAGGCCGAAATCTTTACCCTATATGGACCTACAATTTAGCTTGATATATTTTTGATATCCAGTCTGATTAAAAGTTATCCGCAGTGCAAATTATGTCACCTTTAAGGCGCGCCGCACCATATTTTGTGTTATGCAATTTCTATTCCGTCCTCGGAAGAAGAGAGGTCAAATTTAGGAGTACCCAGGGTTGGATTTATTCGGTATCGTGATTGGGTAGATCTCTGCCCCCTCGCCGGATCTAGAGCAAACTAGAATGAGCCCGTCCTCCTCCACCGTGCATACCGCATTAATTTGAAATTAATGCGGTAGGCAGTTGATTTACATGACTACTGGTGCATACACCAAACATTTTTGGCTTGGCACATTTTAGGAAAAGCGCTACCAACATACGGTGTTTGCAATTATATAGCAGTATATCAGGCATTCCATCGCTTACTACCTATCGCTGTGACGTATTGCCGTAGCTTCAAGACTAGATGCAATTAATGAGTTGAACAAAAAAAACAATCATTACAGGGCTCTCTTTGATACAATAGGGAGACAGATTGGTGTAATGGGGGAAGTTTGAATGTCTTAAGATTCTCCTTCAATTGAGCAAAGGGTCTTGGGCTTTAGCACTACTATAGTCCGACCTAGCTAGGCGTTGATTTAGATGGACCCTGAGATTAACAAACCCAACCCTATATAAAAGACCCCTACCCGCAGATCTCTCTAGATTGATCCGCTAATTGCATTCGTAACCCTTTAGTACAGGAATTGTCAAACCTTTTCTTCCTTTAAGCTGCACCGCAAACTCAACTCCCTTAAGGGAAAACCTCTTGGAGTGGCAATTCGTTATTAGTGGGGGCCGAGGGCTTTCGCGGGTCAAAATCATGACAAACTTTTATCTACTTTTATCTTTATTGTTTCTTTTTTTTTCATTATTTGGTTTTCTTTCGTCTTGTTTTTTTTTTTTTGTTCTTGCCTTTTTCTTTTTTCTTATTGTGGGGTGGAGGGGTTTCGTTTATAGTCTAAGGGATACGCCTCACAATCGGAGATAGCAAATACAAAGGGATCGTGGGAAGCCAGATCTGTCAATAAGCGCTTAACATGGATATCAAGCGCATCCTACCCTCTCTATAGGAGCGAATACTTTCTTGCCAAGAATCAACGTGCACAATCTTTAGCTCCCCCCCCCCCCGCCAATCACAACCCAGGTATCATGTATCTATGTGCTAGTATACAAGGCTCTGGGATTAAGTGAGTGAACTGCAGGGCGTTGACAGGTGATGTTTGGAGTAGCAAACGGCAAAAAGTCATAAACTAGATCAATTCCCCAAAACTCTAGTGGCAACAAAACTATTAATAAACTTGATTCTAAAACTATTAACAAACTTGATTTCAAACCCTAAAATTATTAATAAGCTTGATTTTGAACGCTAAGAGATTTTAGGTATTCAGGCCTGCCCCGGAGATTTTTTTGTGGTTTAGATCAGATGTAATTAGCTTGAGAAAAACTACAAAAGGAAGCGGTTCCCACTAGTAAAATATAACTATTCTCAAATGATCTCGCTTACAAACAAAATCAAAAACATGTCTCAACCTTCTGATCTGAAAAGTAATAAACCTTCTATGCGAGTTGAACTCTCAATCGCACTTCGCTCCAAAATTAGAACTTTGCGTAACATCACTCTTTGGTCTTTCCGGAAGATTGGGACCGAATTAGGAGTTCCCCTATCGACTGTTTACAAAATCTGTAAACAACCTTTTGATACTCCACCTCCACAGGCATGCCGACGTACTGGCCGTCCTAAAATCCTTACTCCTGATATTCGGAAAAAGCTTCTCAACCATGCTACCGCAACACAAGCAAACCGTCGCAAACCTCTCAAACAAATCGCTGAAGAGTTATCAATCTATCACGGCTCAGCCTCTTGCACCCCCCCTGCCGCCTAGACGTCTTCGGAACAGGGTTGTTGAATAGTATTGGTGGATATCGGAAGCAAGAGAATGGAATAGGAAGGAGTTCGGGTAATGGAATGTAAGCGCTAAGAAGGATGGGGCGATGGATACATAGAATGGTGAGATTGGGATTAGCGCCGGAGGTTGGAGATTGTATGTGTTTCGATGGGATTCTATGGTATGAGTCAGCGGTGAGGGGAAACTACTGTATATATAGAGTGATGTTCTCCTATGTTTTCGCCTCTCTAGGCAACGTCTTCTTTCTGCTAGCAATCTATTACTTTGGCTTCTTGCCTTCTGTTCCCGATTATTTCTGAACCCGAACCCGAACCTGTTCCTACCCCCTGAACTCCGAATCCGAATCCGTCCTTGTCCCCTGAACTCTGAACTCGTACCCGCTCTGGTATATCCAGAGCCAACCCCGCCCTGTCTCAATTGTCTCCGAGCCTGAACCCGACCCCGCCCCGTTAGACTACGTTGCCTCGCCTATTGGCTCCCGATATACTATGTCTCTTCCCAATATTACTCCTGCCCCTATTATAACGGAGAGAATGGCCGCCAGTGGGTTGACTCCGGAAACATGGGCGGCAGAATTTCTGCATAATCTGAACGACAGCAGCTGTTGCCCGTTTCATATCAAGATCTTTCAAAGACTCCGACACGAGAGGGACGTGGTCAGACAGGAGCAAGGCATGGCTCTCAACCAAGCCTCTGCTATCCCCGATCTTGAGTTACAAGTTACGAACCTAGAGGGACAATTCGCAGAGGTTCGGCAACTTAATGCCATGCTCTCTGCCCAAGCTCCTCCTCCGCCACCTCCGAATAATCCTCCGCCGCCGCCTCCCGCTAATCCACCTGCTCCCCCTGTCGCCCCCCGTTCGGAGAAAGTCCCAGATCCCCCTAAGTTTGATGGAAAAAGGGAGGAACTTCGACCTTTCGTAACCCAATTGCGCCTCAAGATGATGGCCAACCAGGATAGATTCCCCGCCGCCCAAGCTCGTCTCGCTTACGCTATTAATCTTCTTTCCGGACGTGCCCTTGCCAAGGTGATGCCACTTGTGGCAGGAGGACGTATTGACCTCGAAGATACCGCGATTCTTATTCTGAAACCGCTTTTGGGGATCCAAATCGTATTGCCACCGCCGAGAGGGAACTCGAACGCCTTACTCAAGGAGGTCGAGATTTCTCCACCTTCTTCGCCGAGTTTCAACGCCTGGCCGCTGAGATTAGGTGGAATGACGAAGCCAAGAAACATGCGCTAACCCAAGGTCTTTCTCGTGAGCTTCGCTCCGCCATGATCCACCAC
Organism: Morchella sp. 2016-57; assembly: GCA_024713875.1. Classification (NCBI taxonomy): domain Eukaryota; kingdom Fungi; phylum Ascomycota; class Pezizomycetes; order Pezizales; family Morchellaceae; genus Morchella; species Morchella sp. 2016-57. The sequence goes on from JAMGZE010000020.1 coordinate 217,273, forward strand.
GATGTTCCAGATTCCACCTCCGAATATGTCCTTTTACTCCAGAAACTGGATAATAGGCTGAGAGATGCCCGAGCCAGGGATCGTCTTACGTCTTTCCCCGCTCGTCAACCCTTCGGTCCCGCTTCTGCTTCTGTCCCTGCTCGTGCTCCTGCGTCTGCCCCCGCCGAACGCGCCCGTCATGCTGCCCAAGGTCTCTGTATGTACTGCGGGGGCCCTGGCCACTTTGCTGCTGAATGTCCACCGTCGCATTCTTCGTCTCTTCGTGTTGCTACTTACAGTCGGCGTCATCAGCAAGACTTCATTTGTCTCCTGAGGTCTCCTGAGCCTCAGGAGACTCAAAAAATATCCAGGAGCCTCAGGAGACTCTCAGGAGACCCGGGAGACTGTTGGGAGACTGCATACACAAGTAGTAGTTTGCTGATGTAAGAATTACTCCGGCATTGTTCGTCCTCTGACGGCTCTTACAAAGAGCGACGTCCCGTTTATATGGTCCCCCGAGTGTGAAGCCGCCTTTGAAGGATTGAAAACCGCTTTTACCTCAGCCCCAATTGTTCGTCACTTTGATTACGACCGCCGCGCTATCGTGGAATGCGATGCATCAGACTATATGTCGGGAAGAACTCTTTCTCAATACGCGGACGATAATATTCTTCACCCTGTTGCCTATTTTTCCAAGACTCACTCCCCAGCCGAATGCAATTACGAAATTTATGATAAGGAGTTATTGGCAGTTATTAAATGCTTCGAAGAGTGGATATCTGAACTGATGCCTGCGGTTGAACCTATCGAAGTTTTAAGCGACCACCAGAACCTTGAATATTTTATGATCAAAAGAGATCTAAACCGTCGACAAGCAAGGTGGTCTGAGATTCTCTCCCGTTTTAATTATGTGATTAAGTATCGGCCGGGGAAATTGGGAGGAAAACCAGATGCATTGACTAGGAGATCAGGAGATCTGCCTAAGGAGGGGGATGAACGCCTGACGCATCAAACATCAGCAAGACTTCATTTGTCTCCTGAGGTCTCCTGAGCCTCAGGAGACTCAAAAAATATCCAGGAGCCGCAGGAGACTCTCAGGAGACCCAGGAGACTGTTGGGAGACTGCATACACAAGTAGTAGTTTGCTGATGGTGCCTCCTGTTATGTCCGGGGCCGGCGCGCCTCCTGCTTCTCATATTTCTTCTCGTGGTTCTTTCTCTTCTTCTGGATATGCTTTTGGATTTCCCTTTGGTGCTTCTCCCTCTGGTTCCGGTTCTTTGGGTCTTGGATCCCCCGGCGCGAATGCTGCTGTTGCCCCCGATCAGTTGGGTTTTCACGAGGACCTGTCTTAGGTGGCTTAGGCCAGGTCCCCTCTATTTCTTTGTCTGCTTCTGCTGTTTCTGGTGTCTCTTATGAGAAGGTTTTGGATAACGATCAGCTTGTTGTTTCCTGTATCGTATCTGATAAAAATAAAGCGTGTTGGCCTCTTCACTTGTTGGCAGAACTACTGGATTTGCATTCATTGATGAATCATTTGTAGGCCACAAGTAAATTCCCACTACGCTCCTTCCCAATCCCCGTGCCCTGCATGTTATCGAGAGAAGAGAAAGCTCCTCTGTAGCATTCTTCGTATTCTTTCACTTTTCTCTTGGATCCGTAGTATGGAAAAATAACGGCCTATGTTACTCGTCTTGGTCACTATCCCGTGGTACTAGGAATTCCCTGGCTCCGCCGACACGACGTAACAATTAATTTCTTGCCAATAGCAGATTAACTGGGTCACTCCGATGTCTCCCGTAGGTCTGGCGAAGATCGAGCAGTTCACGATTAAAGGGATTTCTTCTCCATTCTGCATTCGACTTTGAAATTGTTTCGCTGCTACCTTTCGCGAGACCACTCGGTCTTACAGTTTATCTTTCTTTTTATAGGAGGATCTGGTCTATCTGCTCCGGAGATTGCGTCGTTAGTCGCAGGCATCGTGGCACGGGATCAGTTTGGAAAGGAAGGACCCCAGAAACTACCTCCTCATCGGCCCTATGATATTCGGATTAATCTCCATGAAGGAAAGGAGCCTCCTTTCGGTCCGTTATACAGTATGTCCTGAGACGAGTTGAATGCCCTGATTGAGTACATTGACGATATGTTGAAGAAGGGCTTTATTGAGTCTAGCTCCTCTCCGGCTGGTGCCCCCGTTTTGTTTGTAAAGAAACCTGGCGGTGGACTCAGGTTCTGTGTGGACTATCGAGGACTGAATGCTATGACGATTAAGAATCATTACCTGTTACCGCTACCCAAGGAAACATTTAATCAACTCTGCAAGGCCAAATGGTACACTAAATTGGACCTGAAGAATGCCTATAATCTAGTCCGTGTTGCTGCTGGAGACGAGTGGAAGACCGCGTTCCGCACCCGAGTGGGCCACTTCCAATACAAAGTAATGCCGTTCGGCCTGACCAATGCGCCTGCAGTGTTTCAGCATTTTATCAACGATACTCTTCGTCCCTTTCTGGATCGGTTCTGCACGGCATACCTGGACAATATCCTTATCTATAGTGAAGATTTGGAATCACATCGCGACCACGTCAACCAGGTGCTACAAGCTCTAACCGACGCGGACCTCTACTGTTCCCCGGAGAAGTGCGAATTCCAGGTCCAAGAGTTGATCTATCTAGGAATGATTGTAACCACCGAGGGCCTGAAATTGAACCCAAAGAAAATTGATACAATTGTGAAGTGGGCTCGTCCGCTGAACGTTAGGGACATACAGGTATTTAATAGTTGGGCCAACTTCCATCGACGCTTTATTACATCAGCAAGACTTGATTTGTCTCCTGATGTCTCCTGAGCCTCAGGAGACTCAAAAAATATCCAGGAGCCTCAGGAGACTCTCAGGAGACCCGGGAGACTGTTGGGAGACTGCATACACAAGTAGTAGTTTGCTGATGTAAGAATTACTCCGGCATTGTTCGTCCTCTGACGGCTCTTACAAAGAGCGACGTCCCGTTTATATGGTCCCCCGAGTGTGAAGCCGCCTTTGAAGGATTGAAAACCGCTTTTACCTCAGCCCCAATTGTTCGTCACTTTGATTACGACCGCCGCGCTATCGTGGAATGCGATGCATCAGACTATATGTCGGGAAGAACTCTTTCTCAATACGCGGACGATAATATTCTTCACCCTGTTCTTATTTTTCCAAGACTCACTCCGGCCGAATGCAATTCTGAAATTTATGATAAGGAGTTATTGGCGGTTATTAAATCTTGAAGAGTGGATATCTGAGCGATCATGCGGTTGAGCCTATCGAAGTTTTAGCGACCACCAGAAGCGGCGAATATTTTATGATCAAAGAGATCTAAACCGTCGACAAGCGAGGTGGTCTGAGATTCTCTCGTTTTAATTATGTGATTAAGTATCGGTAGGAAATTGGGAGAAAAACCAGATCGTTGGTAGGAGATCGGAGATCTGCTGCAGGAGGATGAGCAGCTGTGCATCAAACATCAGCAAGACTTCATTTGTCTCCTGAGGTCTCCTGGCCTCAGGAGGCTCAAAATATCAGGAGCCTCAGGAGACTCTCGGGAGGCGGGAGCGTGGGAGGCTGCATCTGTAGTAGTAGTTTGCTGATGAAGTCAGACAGTGTTGCAGTCCCAGAATTTGGGTTTGTCGGCAGCCACTCCGGCTGTCCGAGGACAGTCACCCCTAGAAAAACTTTTTGAACAAGCATATATTACTGACCCCTTCCCGAATAAAATACTAGGACTTCTTCGAGATGGTATTAGACACTCCCGAGAGATTACGTTAGCGGAATGCTCCACTCGGAAAGGCCTTGTGACTTATCGAGGGAAGCTCTTCGCACCAAACGATACGCCTCTACAGCTACACCTCTTAAAGGAACATCACGATGCCCCCTCCGCCGGCCATTCAGGGAAAGCAAAGGCGGCTCGATTCTTTCGCGATTCTACTGCTTGGCGGACTGCGTATCTGATGAACAGGTATGTCGTAACTGTCGCGTGTGGCAGTAAGGCCTCTCGTAATCTCTGAGTTCGTCCTCTACCGATTCTCAAAACCGGGCCGTATTTCCATGGACCGTTCTGGCCTGCAGAAAGCAAAGGCAAGATCTTTATTCTAGTTGTTGTCGACCGTCTTTCCAAAATGAGAGGCATTTATATTGCCTAATCTACCAGCTCGAAGCTGTGCCAGACTGTTTATTGAGCGTGTTTGGAAACTTATGACTACCGCATGGCGTTGTGTCGGATCGAGTGCAGTTCGCGTCTAAATTCTGGAAGTCTCTATGCAAGGCATTGAAGATTAATGTCGCCATGCCCTCGGCCTTTCACCCAGAAACGGACGGTCAGACGGAACGAGTTAATGCGGTTATGGAACAATATCTCCGAAGTTATGTTTCTTACCAACAAGACGACTGGGTAGATTGGCTTCCGTTGGCTGAGTTTGCCTCCAATAACCACCCCTCAGAGTCAACACAGGTGTCCCCCTTTATGGCTAACTATGGTATTGAACCCCGATTTACCGAAAACCTCGCACTACCCCCGTTCACCGGACAAGTACAAGATGTTCCCGCTTTGGTTCGGAAAATGGCAGAGATCCACGATCAACTACAAGCCGGGATGTGTTATGCCCAGGACCGACAAGAAACCAATGCCAATACTTATAGAGCCCTCGCCCCCATGTATAAGGTTGGCGACGAGGTATGGTTGAATGCTAAGAACATTCAGACCAACCGCCCTTCTCGGAAACTCGATTAGAAACGCCTAGGCCGATTCAAGATCAAGACAATTATTAGTCCTTATACCTATGCGCTTGATCTCCCCCCTACGATGAAGATACATCCGGTCTTCCATGTTTCTAAGTTGGAACCCTGTGCTGTTGATCCTCTGCTCGGACATGTTCCGCCTCCCTCTCCTCCGGTTGTTGTTGATGGTGATGAAGAGTGGGAAGTTGATGAACTCTTGGATTCCCGTCTCCGCTACTCCCGTCTCCAGTATCTAGTTAAGTGGAAGGGATATGGCCTGACGCAGGAATCTGGCGAGAAGCCTCTACCAAGCGTTCTCGCCTCTTGGTTGACTTTCATCTGCCTGCATGGCCGGACGTAACGGAGTTCTCGCGGGCTCGAGCACAAAGAGAGGCTCTTATCATTTCTTTCGGCCTCTTGCACCCTGCCGCCAGGCGTCTTGGAGCAGGGTTGTTGAATAGTATTGGTGGATATCGGAAGCAAGAGAATGGAATAGGAAGGAGTTCGGGTAATGGAATGTGTAAGAAGGATGGGGCGATGGATCGTAGAATGGTGAGATTGGGATTAGCGGAGGTTGGAGATTGTATGTGTTTGATGGGATTACTATGGTATGAGTCAGCGGTGAAGGAAAGCTACTGTATATATAGAGTGATGTTCTCACATGTTTTTCGCTCTCAGCGTCTTCTTCTGCTTGCAATCTATTCTTTGAACTGCCTTCATTCGATTATTTCTGAGCGAACCCGAACCTGTTCTCACGAACTCGAATCGAATCCGTCGCTTGTCGCAGGCTCTGAGCTGTCATTTCTGGTATATCACCAGTAGCCAGCCTGTCTGAATTGTCTCGGCGCGAACCCGGCCTGCGTTAGACAATCTCAGTTAATGAGCGTACCCTGAAAACAGCTTTTGCAAAAGAAGGTTATCATAGACGTGTAGCTCGTGTTAAACCATTTCTGTCTATTAATGCTAAGATTAAACGCTTAATCTGGGCAGACAACATGCGGGATTGGAGTGCTGCAGACTATGCAAAAGTTATTTGGACTGATGAGTCAGCATTTAATGTAGGCGGATTTGGAGGTAAGGTTTAACTTCTACTCCAACTCAAACTAATTTACTAATATATATTAATATAGGTAATACCTGGGTAACTAGAAAACCCGGAGAGGAATATATTGAAGACAGTATTGTCCCCAAATTCTGAAAATTGGAGACAATAATGGTATGGGGCTGCATTTACCGCAATGTCAAGGGACCACTAGTTTTTTGGAATAAAGAAGAATGGGGTGCTACAATTAATGGTCCACAATACTGTCAATATATTATTCGTCCTCATTTATATGAGTTTTGGTTGGCACAGTCACGATCCCAATCTGAGTCCGACTATATTTATACTATGCAGGATGGCGCACCTCCCCACCGGTCAAAATTTACTACCAGGGTTTTAAAGGAGCTAAATATCTTCAATTATTTGCTTGATTGGCCTGGTTAGTAATAAATACTTCCTAATCATCAATGATTCTATTAACATACAAATTAGGAAGCTCTCCGGACTGTAACCCAATTGAGGATGTATGGCGGGTTGTGAAGGACAGAATTGAGCGCCGAGTCCCTCGTTGCACAACTAATGCAAGTCTGCGCATGGCGATACAGGAGGAATGGGATGCAATCAGTCCGGAGGAGATAGCTCATTTGATCATGTCATTGCCAGAGCGTGTTCAGGCAGTGCGCAATGTACTTGGTGGCCACACATGCTATTAGTTTTCTTTTCTCACAACTGTTTTTGTATCTCTGAGGCTCATACTCGCATCTGTAATCATAAAAAAAAACCTACTCTACTTGCAACTGTTTTTGTGCCACTTCGGCTTACACTCGCTTATCTCTCACCCGTTCACTCACTTTATCCCAGAGCCTTGTACATACTTAGCTATACTCCACTTTAAATATTTACTATTTGTGGCATGATTGCCTCAGTCCACGGTACGCTCAACATCTGGCTGTCGGGCATTTCCCCCCCGATCTGCGTACCGTCCTCTCCGCCGAACACCGAACAATAGAAGAAGGCTGCAAGCGAGTCAGTGTGCCAGCAAAACGCAGCCTACTTTTATTAAGCGAGTTGCAACTGATCGGCGGTGGCGGCGTGATCCCTTCTCGGGGGGGGGGGGGCGTTGTTTGGGGCTGCCTTCAAGCAGTGGTAAAAAAAGGTGGTGGAGGTGGCCAGAGTGTGGTTGACAAAAGTCGGAAAGCAATATTCATGTCGTGGTGGGTGTGAGTATTGAGGAGTGCGCTATTGCGACTGTTGGAGCTAACTCGGAGGCGCCGTTGAGGACAGCTCAGCACCAGCGAAGGGGGGGGGGGGGGGGGGGGGGGGGCGGGCAGAAGGTGGACGAGGACGAGGGCGGAGATGAACCCGGCAGGGAGCAAATGGAGTCGGAACACTCCCCGTTACCCCTCCGCCTCCAGCAGTTCCACGATACCTGTGACACCCCGCAATAGGCTAGCCCTTCTCACAGCCACCGTCGGGCTCCTCCGCCTCTCCGGTAGCGAGGTGGTCCGTGACGTACCCCAGTACGTATGTTCTTTTGGTCTAAATCCTGTTATAACCGTTCCCGCGCCCCCCCCCCCCCCCGGGGGGCACACCGCCGCTCGAGTAACTAATCACAGGATTCAGAGTATTCTCACACGTACCTCCGCGGTAGAGCTTCCATCACAAATTTCGGCTCTGCTGCGCTCAGTGGACAATGACCGCACGGTCCACCTGCGCCTGGAGCAGTACCGCAGCGCCCTTGACACGGCGGTGAGATATTGGCGTTATCAACCAAGGAAGCCGTGCATAGGGCCGAAAAAAGGCCCAGGAGAGGAGGCCGGAACAAGCGGGGAGGAACATGTGATCGTAGGTGAGGAACAGCAGGAGGAGGAGGAGGAGATGGGGATGCGAAGAGGGTTAGGGTTTGAGGGGTGGGGCGGGAGGTGCCAGAGGGGATGGTGAAGGTGAATCAGGAGAGTACGGGTATTGAAGATACAGTGCGTTGGGCTGGACTGGTCCTATTTTTTTTTTTTTTGGAGTATTGGAGTTATAAAGTACAGGCGTGGAGGTGGTGAAGACAGTTTTAGAGTGGGTGTGGATAAAAGACTCTGTTACTCTAGTATTATAAACTAAGCACATACCTAGGCTAGCATTTGGATGTATCTACCCGTACATACTGGAATAGAGATTCGCGCTTGGGACTCCAAGATTTGGTGTTCCTATCATAGTTACGAAATCCCACAAAAACATACGTTTTCGCCCCCCAAAATAACCCCAGGAAAAATAGAACTAGTTATTTCACTTCCCCTCCACAGCATTACTTGCGTACACCTAGCCAAGCCGCTCCGCCAAGACAAATCGGTAAGCCGCCACTACCCACAACAGCTCCCAATCCGATACATACCTCATAGCATTGCCGATAGCTTCCCCCTGTTGCTGCTGGCTCCCTACTGAGACTTCTTATAATAAATATCATACTCCAATTTATCATTTATATAGGGAAAGATATTTAGCACATTTTCGTGGTCGCTAAACATTACCACCCATTAGGGGTAGTTTACACTTGGTAATTTTTCATGTCACGGTAAAGGTCAAAGGCTAGCAGATCTATTATTGGGAAGGATAACCATTCCAATTCTGTACGGCCTCATGGGATCTCTATGAGGGGGGTGGGTGGCGCCGAGTCACTTCCCTTCCGGGTAGGCAGGGGGAGGAGGAGACGGGCGGAAGATTCGCGCTTGTTTTACACATTGCTGCTTTCAAGCCGGCCCCGATCTTTTTTTCTGCAATCTGCAAGCGGGATGGGGGGGTTAGGAAGTTGCAGCCATAGCCGTGAGGTTGCGTGCCCATAATCAAGAAACAAAAATTACCGGTGGGCGGGTTTGGTCGCTAACCCTAACCCTGCAAGGCGGAGCTGTATGAAGTATTACATCAAAATGTGTCCGGATCAGATAGAATAGTGGCACGACGTGAGATGAGTTACAAGGCCCAATAAGCACCGGGATTTATCCTCTGCGGGTGGGGGGGGGGGGGGAGGATGCTTCCCCCATCGAGTGTTTCCACGCTTGCAGTCGCCGCCACCGCCGCGCGCATAGCAAAGGAGTTTTTTCTTCGCAATGCGTCAACCCCAACCCACAGTGCGAATGTATTGACCCGACTCGTTCTCAACCTAAACCCACCTGCCATTCCTGTGGGCACAGTTGTACAGTGTAGTATCTTGTATGAGGTTGCTATATTGACGACTATCTCGGTGGAAGGAGTCCTACCCTCTATATACACAACTACTAAGTAGCTACTGGTGCCATCACATGCCACTAACTAGGCTACGCTTACTGATACTGATACCACTACATGTGTTCTGTTCCTTACAAGTTGCAGGTCCTGCAGATCAAGGGGGCCCTCGATCTGATAGGTCAGGGTCACGATACCTCTCACTGGTGGGGATTTCTGCTCCGTCTGTCTCATCCAATCACTGAGTACCTGGGTGGATACCCTCTTGTACCCAGCATAAGCCACTCCCCATTCCCAGCCCAAGCAAACCTGCCTAGGTATAAAAACGCAGAGAGAGGGAGCAGACTAGAAAGTAGCTCGGCGGAAGGTATTTCGGCGCGAGATCGCTCGGCATGGGTAATTCAGAACCGCACTTTACGCCTCTAGATGAGCGCTAAAATTATATCAGTGGAGGGAGGTAGTCTCAGAGAACGGCTGGGACGCACGTTATCAGACGGGCTGGAAGGCCCAACTCATGCAGTCTATAAAAATAGGAAGTTGACGAGCTAAAATTGCTGTAACAATGCCCAGTCGTGATCGGCAACGCTTAAACGCTTGGTTTACCCCTGGTTCTCCCGGTAGTCGGTGGGACAAAGCTACTTTCTGGGCACATGTAGCACCCAGAGCTAGCGACGGCACCAGAGCAGCGCTAGGGCTAGCCTCAAACTGGTTTTTCCACCACCTCCACCGCTGCAGGACTAGTGGTCCCCAGCTAGGGTTTCGCCAGGAACGGCAATTGGAAGGGGTGTTCAGGGGTGGCGGTGTTGGAATGGCGTGGTTAGCCAGTTTGAGGGTGGCGCTAGGGGCTAGCGTGCATTAGTACTAAATTCTGTGGCCCGCGAGCCGGGATTGTATTTGCGTGGGGGTGGGACAGAGTGTCATGGGGAATCACTCGCACCGGCCAGATGGCGTCAATCAATCAATTAATTATTTATTTATTCATTTATACTGCATACATAGTAATACAGGGCCCAAATAGGATGTAAGCGCTAAGGATTAGGGTTAGAACATTAGTACGTTGGAGGACTTCCCGTAAGCTATAGAAGCTGTTCTATCCCTATTTTCTTTCTATTCGATAGGATAGAAGCAACCAAAAACAAATGTGGTTTCCCATAGGTAAAGAAAGATCTTTCTGTTCTATTCAATTACTAGTCCAGTGGTGGAAGGTACAGGGATTGTACTCATTGCAACGAGCAATAGAAGTCATATAGAAGACGCAAAATGGATACGCCCCCCCATTGAGAGGGGGGCCTAACGGTAGAGAACTTCCTATGATAAATACCCATGCTCTATCCGTTCCAACCTCGAATAGAACCTAAATAGCGATAGAACAGCTTCTATAGCTTACGGGAAGTCCTCCATTATGCGAGGGAAAGGTGTCTTCAATAGAGGAGAGTCCCTCTACTCTTCTTGAGATCTTCACGAATAGAAGTAATTACAATCGATCTCTTATTATTGCTAGAGCAAGCAAACCTGTCGCTCAGATACATGAAATGGTCAAATTTTTGACCTGGACCGTGCACCCAGGAAAATGTCTCAGATTGTGTCTCAGCTGGGCTCTCGAGCAGCCTCCTCCGCAAACTACTTGGTAGGAAGCCGTGGTACACCACTAGGGGTGAGTGAGTACATAGGAAATTATCTGGGGACTAATATCCCCTATGCCTCTACTTCCGTTCGCTACGGTACGCCAGTAGGTGATGTTGTCGGGTAGAAAATCAATGTTTATAAAGGAAGCCCAGTGGTATGCTATCTGAATTGTAGAAGTTTAAGAAAGGGAAGCTGAAGGCCATTCTACTTGTGCAAGCCGTTAACATCCAAAAAGCACCCCGACAGACATTTCCGGATATATAAGAAAAATAACCTTGTGAGGTTATTCAGCAAGTGAGCCGTTAAACCATTTACTCCGCCTCTAACGGGGCGTAGTTGTGAATAAGGGTGCATAAACTTCATCCGTAGGTCGCCCGCGCAAGCAATCTGTCCACTTTGCGCTGCAGAAATGATTGTTATGGATGGCTCCCGAAGTCCTGAACCTGGTCTCGGGACAGGGGACGGGTCAGAGGCCAGGACAACGCCTTAGATCGAGGGCTAGTGACGTTTCATTGCCAAAGATAACGTGCCCGTCCCCGTCTCCGTCCCCCGTCCGCCCCCAAAGGAACAGATTCTAGACTTCCGGAGCCATACTCTACACAGCTTGACGTGGGATGGTGAACTCATATTACCACATCTACTTGCACCCCAACTTACATAGCTTAGAAGTCTTATGGATAAAAGGATATTGGTCAAGAAAAACATATATGACGAAGATCCACAAAAGCTAAACCTATGGACCACAAGAATTGATCCCCATACGAGTTTTTGCCTTCACATTAGCTCGTATGCTTACATATGGGATATGTATAATTGGGTTGATATATACTACATCCAAACATCCCATCCTATATAGCTATACACCTCCCCCGCAGCGATCCTTGCTTTTTGCTTCTGGCCTTTTCCAATTGAGTTCATATCGTCCTACGTCGAATTGATATGCTCTTCCGTCCGTGTACCCTCACCCACTTGCCTGATAAAGATACCTGCTCGCTGTGGCAGAGATATTTCCATTAGTTGGTTTACTATCGTAGACGTATACTCTGGCGGAGGTATGCTCTGGTGGAAGGATTGGTTTACTATTGCTGGGAGGTCCTTGGGTCAAGGAGGCATAACGCGACCGGGGCGCTCACCAATAGAGGTAGGGGCCACAGTACTCTGCAGGGCTTCGGGGGAGTGCAAGGTGCCAAGGCACTATTTCTCTGCTGGGGAGCCGGAGGTGTCGGTAGTCGCCAACTCCTCTGTTCCGCGATATTTACTTCCTGCTCAATGCGGCTATCACGTTGTAGCACCATCAAGAGTGAAAATTAGTGTTGTCTCTCTCCCCCCCAACAACCCTCGCGATCCTCCATTAAGGCAAACAAATAGCACGATAAGTATCTGAATGACTGGGGAGGTGCATAGCGCTTATGGCGGAGTTCTCGGACAAGCAAGAAGACTGTCAGCCTCTTACAGGCTGGCAGAATTGCGGGGAGGGGGAGGAGAAGGGCACACCACAGACTTTGATCCCTCCTTGTGAAAGAGGGGGTGAGGGGAGTGTGAGTTGGGAGGGGAGGGAGACATATACACTGTATATAGGGTTAGGGTTAACAATTATACCATTCCCGCTGCCCCAGATGCTGACACGTTTTGCAAACCCCCCCAGCCCTGGTAATCCTAACGCGGTACCCACACTACATGATATCCATATGTAGACAGTCCAAACATTTGATTTATAGATGTTTATAAGTGCTCATGTGATCAGAATCTGATAAGATAAAATACACATATCCACCCAGCCTTTTCCTCAGCCCCTACAGACAGCCTGCTACCGTAGGGTCTAGAAACTTATATATATCTTCCCGACAAGTGTCAAGAAAGGGCACCGACCACGCTAGGCAAAGAAATATTGATCACCTGCCGGGACGCTAAAACCAGATTAGGGTGCTAAAATGTGTCCGTTTCTCGCTGTACATACAGATATAAAGTAGTTAGGCGAGAGCGGGCTCAGGCTGCAAGATTAAGCGTTAATTTGACCCCAAAATGGAAGTTTTGCGGGGGCGGGCGTTGCTTTAGCTGAAGAAGATCCCACCAAGCTTCGGAAGGATATGCGTCCGGTCCCTCTGCAGGAGGGTTCGGAATGAGCGAGTCTCGTCCTCACCGTGTTCGTTTTCACCGCGAGATACACTTATCAGATTCGGATCATTTACCCTCAACACCCCCAGTACACTGAATGAACTTCGTTGCGTGGGAGTTCGAAAATACTATCAAAAACTACAGTGTGGCCTATCTGTATTTGTTCTGCTCCTATGAAGTGATGGATATGCCACGAAATGCTGGTGTGGTGATATCCCGAACTCCACTCTATCGCATAATAGGAAGTGTCCGGTAATCAGTACACACTAAGAGGTGCCGCGAAACATGATCCCACCAAGGAAACGAATATTGAAGGTGACAACAATCACCAGAGTATCGGAACTAGAAACACAAGAATATCCCTGAGGGAGCTGTGACCACTACACCAGATCTGTATCTCGCCAAACGCAGATTTCCTCGGGATTTCCTACTTCTTCCCATCGTTTGTTGATCGTAGTAGAAGATCCGCTACAGATAAACGAGATTTCTGAATATAGGGTTAGGGGTAGAACTGACTAAACATTGGCTTTTATTATTAAGTCTCATAGGCCCTTGAACAGATATGGGTAATAGATTCTGGGGCTGGTGTGTGTACCTTCTTCACGAACCCTACGTGTTTCGGGGCGCGAGACTGGTGGCGGGGGTAATCGATGCGAGTGGCCTTGAGGAGTTGGACCTCAACGATGGCAAAACGATCTGGGCGTGTTCTTTCTAGGTTCCCATATCTATGTTCCAAAGCCTTTTCTTGGTTTAATTCGTTACTCGTGGTCTGATTACGCTCCAATCGACATCCCAGTACGATCCTACCATGCACCAGAACATGCAGCCAATAGAGACCGAGAAAGGAAAGGACGTTCCTGAGGGTACATATACCACCCCGAGTCACCTGCCATCCGAGGTTCCTTCTGTGACAACATTGACCATAGGTCGGTAATGGCCCTTCCTGAATCTGAGGGGCAATCAAACGATATCACTCGCATCACGCGATATCACCCGCATCACGCGATATCACTCGCATCACATATCATCACTCGGTCCACCACCGCTCTCATTATCCTTATTTATTTATGAGAGCCACCACAATGGGGGAGTGGATCGCATGCAGAAGCTCCGCACGGTCTTAATATGAGATCCCCTTGCACCGCGCACCACAGTCTAGTTCCACCTCTTGCCGCGGTGTCATCACATATACTTCCTCCGGGAACCTGTCAGCAATATGTCCGCCTACTCCGACACAACTTAGTCCTGTGTATAGATATACCGTCAGACCAGGAACACTCATAGGCGCCTGCGATGGCCGCCCGCAGTGCCCCCTTCTGGTATATTAGACCACGACAGTGCTCCCGGTTATATCACCAGATAAGGCCAACCTACGAGTATCTGAATAGCGAGGTATGGCATAACGGCACTATGCGCTCCCTGTCTTTGCACCGCGACTGTTCCACGAGCTGCCGTACTGTTAGGTTGATGAACATGGTAGACACAGCGGCACACCATCACCGCCTCCGTTTAGTGTAGTGCACGAGAAGAGCCGGCTCGAGCAGGCACAAGCAGCCACCCTTACCAGTCGAGTTGGCCCGGGCTTTTCCGCTGCTCGACTTGAAAAGCTCGAGCTTTTTGGGTTTTAGTCTAATCACAGTAAGAATGCGAACAATATCTTGGGAATTTATTTTGTTGCAACGATGAACCCTAACCCTATGTACATATATTCCATCAACGAGGTTTTGAATGACTGCAATGACTGATATCTGAGACTGCTAAGAAACTCGAGTGGCTGTACATGAGTATTTCCAAGTAGCTACTACTATCAGCCGATCCAAGCATTTAATCTTGCTCGTCTCGAGCCGGCTCGTGGACCACACTACCTCCGTTGCGTCATCACCCGTCGCTCTAATACACTCTCCCACCACTGCCGACCCAGCTCTCTGTGCCTGTTCGCACCATCAAACCCGCACTCTTTCAAAGTCCAGAGTTTGGATCACCTCCGGCGGGTCTTCGGCTCGTTACGAATCGCTGAAGGAGCCGCAGTTCAGTGAAGTCGCGTAGGTGGCTCTTGTCGGCCTCAACGTCGCTTCTGTACGCGTGGCGTGTGGTATCACGAGAGCGCTGTTCGGGCTATACCTGTGCGACGGCTGGTAGGGTTGGTGCGGCCAGAGTTCTAGCTCTGAGCGATGGAGTCGGAGGTCGGGCATTGGACCCTGCAGCGAGGGGGTGGGAGATGTCGATTTGTGGGGTGCGGTATATATGTACTTTATCGCAAGTATATATCTAGCACAGGCTCTCGCTACTGATTCCGTAGTCGCATCTCGCTAGACAATGCCTAAGAGAAGAATGGTGTAAAATGTTTTACGGAGCCGGAACAATTCACCTCCTCCGGAGCAGTTAATTAATCTACAACCACTCCCGATGCGCCAAACATAGTACCATCAGAGACTGATGGGGACCCAATAGTTGAAGGACCTACGTATTTTTACGGGCAGCCCGATTTTATTCGGTAGTGTAAGAAGGATAGTACAGTACACCCATCACGAGGAATAGGGTTTTTCTTTTATTATTGTTTTTCTTTTCTTGCTTTCTTTTCTTTTGTGGAAGTTTGGAGGGGATGGGTTTTGTTTATGCCATGGGTTTCCCTGCACGCAACATATATGTATGTACATCACAAGCCGGTCGGGGGGTTTCCGGCGCTCTTTATCCGAAGGGCCTCGGAGGAGGTTAGTTATGTTGGCTCGAGAAGGGTGAACAGGGCTTTTATTATTACATCATTTCTTCACTGGGGAAGGGATGCAGGCGAGATACACCATGTCCTGCCACCATTCACGAAGAGGATATATTATAATTTATAAAGCTCTCCGCGCTACTTGCTGGGGAGTGCACAGTGACGGGTAATTGATCCGGCACTGTGTATATCTGGCCTACCTGGCATTTTACCTGCGATTTGGGAGGCGAATCCGCAATTACGCTTTGAGATGGGAATTTCGTGGTGCGCTCACAGCGGGGGTTTCCTAGTCCAGCTGACAAGGGTTGCGGATAGTACTGGCCTATGGCGCATCGTAAAGATCGACCAGCTTGGTTCGATGCATTTCGAGGTGCGCGCGGGGGTTAGCAAAGCGGGAGTGCGAGAGTAACTC
Source organism: Morchella sp. 2016-57 (assembly GCA_024713875.1). Taxonomy (NCBI): domain Eukaryota; kingdom Fungi; phylum Ascomycota; class Pezizomycetes; order Pezizales; family Morchellaceae; genus Morchella; species Morchella sp. 2016-57. The sequence continues at coordinate 233,120 of JAMGZE010000020.1, forward strand.
ACCATGCGCTCCTTGGGCTGATCGGGCATGATGTACCCATTGAATTACCCGCAGCAGGTAAGAGGTACCCGAATATGCAAGTGTTGAGGTGCAATTTTTATTGAATTGAAAGATGGAAATACACCAATTCAGTGCAGCTGCATTTTCGGGTACTTGTTACCTGTCGCGAGTAGCACGAAGCTTAACTAACCCTTACCCTATCGATCTCCCCTGGGGGAGGGGGGTAATTGTTAACGTCGGGTATGTAGCAATTTTATTTAGTTTAGATATTCTAAAAATTCAAGATTAAAAAGCTCCCTTTTCAAGAATACTTCACGTTTACCCCGACCAACTGCAGCTCGAAGCACCCTCCCCGCTCTCTTGGGTCGAACATCGTAACCTACCCGGCGCCGGCGGTGATTATTACCCTGTGAGCGCGGTTTGCAATTGAGCAGATGAGTGCATTCTACATACAGCGCGCGAGGATCAAGTGCTAGGCTTGAATATTGGTGACTTATTAATCTACCCCCAATTAGCAGCACTACTTGCAGAGAAAAGAAAGCAAGAGCTGCCCCCTCCAGACCATACTACCCTGGAGAGGTGCGAGACACCGGTCCCCCCACCCCACCCCGGCCCGGACTCCTACATCACCGTTGGTTAAATTGACACTATTACCAAGACTTTCTGGTAAATCGCATTACCATGGAGGCTAAAGCGTGGAACGAAAAGAACGAGGACGAACAATATACGATGAAGCAATCGGCATGGTTTTTTTTTGGTTTAATTCATACACGCTTGCAGCCTAATGGTATGGCGACACACTATTTTATCCTTAGAACAACCCCCCTCCGCCGTCATGGTTCAAACACAGACAAGAGGCGATACTGATATTGTCAATCCCGGGAAGACATTTGCGAGTATCAGACATGGAGGACTTTGCAACCAGAAAAGGGTGCCTATAGCAGTACAGGGAAGCCATTAAATGCCACAGCATATCCCCGGATGAAAAAAAGCTTATTGAGGAGAAATTGTGTGGATACGAGGAGGAAGGGAGTTTGGGTAGTTTTTCGGAAAGGAAATTGCTAAAGGAGCTTTCCTGGTGAACGATGAGGCTCGAGACAGTGAGTGCGCCAGGTCGGTTAGTGTTGAAGATGAGACATGAGGTAGTTTTCTTTCATTTCCTTCTGTTGAGTTGGCGGTGGAGGGAGGACGTTCTGGGGATAAGATAGTGCGTCGCCATAGCCGTGAGGCGTATATGAATTCAACAAGGAAAAAAGAATTGGTGACTTACTCCCTCTAGGTCGAGTGATAGGTGATGATGCATCCCCGAGTCGATATCCCTTAGAGAGCATAGGCACAATGGGGCTGGCATCAGCGACAGTTGAGGAGGGTTCATAGGTGGCGCAATAAGATGAAGTATAGTGAATACTCTTGTTTTATTGATGGGGAGAAGATGGGAAGTTCAGCTCTGCGCGTTATAATATGCATTTAAGATCTAGTGGCCCGTCTTACCACTAACTAATGAGAATATCACGATCACGCTCTGTCATACAGATGGTGTGATATACCCGGCATCTCTAGACAGCCGATATAAAAAGATCATAAATGGTTTCACTAGAATCAAGCATTGGAGTAGACATATACATTCTAAATAAGCCTTGGTAAAGCTACCACCATCACCGCATGTTCTTATTTTCCCCATCCGCCAACAACCGAAGAGCTTCTGGCATCTCTCTGATATATACCGTAACGGATACTATTGTTTCTGGTACCTGGCTGTGGCCCAGTGACAGGTTTTATCCCATGCATCTCCAATAGCGCAAGGAAACGAATCGGGGAATGAGTCCTTTTTCCGCCTAAACTATGTGGTGGGTAATGCGTGTATGAAAAGCGACTAGCTGCGGAAATGAATTAAATTACTATGCAGAAAGGCACCCAGAAACGAACCCTAAGCTCAAATGGACACATTTATTGACCATATATTCTAGAGATATCTGTAGCAAAATGTATTGTAGACACTTATATAAATAGAATATAAACTTCCTGTGGCTAATGAGGTGAGTGAGGGGCCCCCTGTGGTACACGAGTCGAAAAGATAACTTATTGTCTATGGAGGATGATAATCTCCCATACTAATGTATCCTAAAACCGAGGATGCTTTATACCTCCAGTTGCGTAACTCGTGCACTTTCACGAGTTTTTGGGATAGACATATTTCCACTCCTCGATAAGATACAATATCTAGAGCCCTTCTATCATCGCTGTATGATAAACTATCATATAGGGGGGTATAAGCTATCATGCAGGCAGAGGGGCTAGGTGATGGGACAGCAGGGCGGGCGGGACGGGGCAGCGGGAACGGCAGGGCAGCAAGCTAAACTACTAACATCATCAACAACATCATCATCATCATCGCTATCACTATTACCATCAGCTTCTCATCTTCACCATCAGGAATGCCAACAATCAAGATCATTAGAATAGTAGTAGACAAACCCTAGCCTATTTTGCTCAGATTCATGTGCAATCAATTCTTGTAGTTAATGTGTTTCTCAACTCTGGCAATCCCAATGATGGAAGAGATAATTTGAAGGTGCTATTGATATGGGCAGTGATACATATAGTGGTTTGGTGATGATCGGGTGGTGAAGCTGAAAAAGTTTATGATGGCTCGGCAGAGCATGGCGACGCATGATTAGGCGCGGTGAGGGTGCACGGCTGGTAATTTAGCGGCTGGGGTTGGAGACGCGGTGGGGTGGGCACGGCTGGGGGTGCATGATTGGGTGTAACTCTGCCTGTATACTATCCTCCTGTCAGGATATGTATCCTATGTATCGTCCTGTCAGGATATATATCGTCCTGTCAGGATATCCATGCTCCCAAGAAACACCTATTCTGACAGGACGATACATATCCTGACAGGACGATATATATCCAGTGCGAAAGATAACTTTACTTTTTGAGCCCAAAACATGCAGAATTATCCTTTCTTATCCCTGTACCCAGGATAGATTACCTTGTCACCATACAAATCGATGTACCATAGGGGGCCTGTCAACCGTGCCTTCCGAAACATTCATTTTCAGAGCGTCAAACGCCGGATTTGACAATTAATGGTTGCTCTCTAGTGCTGTGAATTAATCGCACCCCCGGCCTGTAGCATGCAGAGCTCGAGTACGGTAGCTAGAGGTTGGCTTAGGTCATTGCACGATCGCGGAGCCTCGTACCCTATGGTACATCAATTTGTATGGTGACACGGTAATCTGTCCTGGGCGTGAGGATAAGAAATGATAATTCTGCATGTTTTGGACTCAAAAAGTGAAGTTATCCTCTCAGTGGATATAGACCGATATATATTGTCCTATTAGGATAGTTGTTTCTGAAGAGCATGGATATCCTGAAAGAATGATATATCCTGATAGGACGATATATATATCCTGATAGGATGATATATTATCCCTAATCGCGCCTAGCTGTCACGCCCTGCCGAGCTATCACGAACTTTTTCAGCTTCATCACCCGATCATCACTAAATCACTATATGCATCACCGCCCACATCAATAGCACCTTCAAATTATCTCTTCCATCATTGGGCTTGCCAGAGTTGGGGAACACAATAACTACAAGAATTATTTGCACATGAATCTAAGCAAAAAAGGTAGGGGTTTATCTACTACTGCTCTAATGATCTTGATAGTTGGCATTCATGATGGTGAAGGTGAGAAGCTGATGGTGATAGCGATGGCAATGATGATGATGTTAGTGGTTTAGCTTGCTGCCCTGCCGTCCCCATCACCCTGCCATCCCCATCGCCCTGCTATTCCGGCCGTCCTGCCGTCCCCGCCATCCTGCTGCCTGCCGTCGCCGCCACCCTGCCGTCCTGCCGTCGCCGTCACCCTGCCGTCCTGCCGTCCCTGCCACCCTGCCGCCCTGCGTGATAGCTTATAGCCTCCTATATGATAGCTTACCATACAGCAATGATATCTTATCGGGGAGTGGAGATATGTCTATCCCGAAAACTCGTGAAAGTGCACGAGTTACGCAACTAGAGGTATAAAACATCCTTGGTTTTAGAATACATTAGTATGGGAAAAGGACCCGAGATTTTCATCCTCTATAGACAATAAGTTATCTTTTCGACTCGTGTACCACAGGGGCAGGGCCTCACTAGAAGCGTATGTAAATTCGGATGCGGAGCCTGTGTAGCTCCGGTGAGGCGGTGGTGGGATGAACACTTGCCTTCCGCACTACACTTGTGATTTATGAAGAAAGTGGAACTTCAAAGCCCTGACTTTGTTTTCACGGCTATATGCCCTTCGTACTTTCTTTGTGGGTTTTGAGATTGAGCGATCAAGTAGCATTCACTATCTGATAGGTTTCGGTTTTGGACCAGGTTTCCCCCTTTTGGAACGGGGATCAACTCATGGTTGGGTATCGTGAGCTGGTTGTTGCTGGGGCTAGGAAGCTTCAGCCGCAAATCCAGCCCTTGGCAACAGTAAAATGCTCACCCCCCCAAAAAGGTAAATTGAGTGTGGCTTGCTAACAGATATTGTTATCTGTCCTTTCAAATAATTCATCTCCGGTACAAATTTAATTCCTCTGTTATATGGTTGCCTGTAACCGGAGGACATTAAATCCCAGCATTTGGAGGGTGATGGCTTTCCAACCACAATCAATGCCTACAATCATTTTATCTCTGCTAAACGATGCCTCAGCCCCCGCTCTGCATGACAGAGTCAAATTAGTTTATCACTTATGGTTGTGGAGTTATTCAATTTCTAAAAGCTGGGTTTTTGGTAAGGGACTAAATGAATGTCCCCCAAAGTTGCTTATTTGGGCAATAGTGCTAGAGCGTTGGGCGTTTTAGTACCCGATTAAGTAATTATCGGCTACCGCTTACCATCATTGATATGTCTTGGCATAAAAGAGCATATATCGGCAACAAAAGTGCCAAGTTATTACTTGATTAGGAAAGTGATAGCAAAAAACACCAATGTCGCACTTTCTCTGGATATAGGTGTCCGCAACCATAAGGGGTCAGCATCGGATAAACAGCCATGTCCTGAACCCTAACCCTTGCATCGTCACCATTTAGGCCCTCCACAACGGCCAAGGTCCCAGGCCCCCACACTCATCACCATTCTTCATCCCTATTAAAGCTTCAATCAGTTCGCTATGATATCCTTCATTCCGATGCTTTTAGTCGTGGCCGGCCTAGCGGTGGCGATGCTCACGCTGATTATAGCCAGCTTTTTCGCCGCCGTCTCTGCCGCTGTCGTCACTGCCGCCGCCGTCGCTGCCGCCGTCGCTGCCGTCGTCGCTGCCGTCGTCTCTGCCGCCGTCTCTGCCGCCATCTCTGCCACCTTCTCTGCTGCCGTCGCTGTCGCCGCCTTCTCCGCCGCCGTCGCTGTCGCCGTCGCTGGCGCCGCCTTCTCTGCAACCGTCGCTGTCGCCGTCGTCTTTGCCGCCGCCGTCTCTGCCACGGTCTCTGCCGCCGTCTCTGCCGCGGTGGCTGCCGCCGTCGCTGTCGCCGTCGCTGTTGCGCTATTCTTTGTCAAATATGTTCTACCCATGGTACCAAGCATGATTGCGTTCTTGTTGCAGCGCGGGAGGGATACGGCTAAAGAGGTGGAGGAGGAGGAGGAGGAGGAGGAGGGCAGCAGACGCCTCAACCAAACAGGGCTGATATCAACAATGGGTGCTGGTACGCTCCAAATAACGGAGCGGTCTTCTTACCATATCGCGGCGACCGGGCACGCAAGCAGCGCAACTTCTCTGTTATTGGCCGGGTTAGGTGACCGCGGCGCTCAGATAAAGGATGTCAGCGAAATAGAGAAAGTCTTCCGGAGTTAATTTCAGTAGAGTTATAGGCTGGGCTCTGTATATATCGGCATGCTTGACAGTGGGCTAATATTATGCTGGGACCAACTATCACTTGGAATAGTCGTGGGGGCAATGCGGGAAGGGTATCATGACGATTATGAGATATTGAAGAAGGAAGACATCCGGCGGGAGGGGAATATTTGGCACCAGAGGAAGGGGAGGGGATAGAACACAAGTTGTTTTTAAGTAGTTACTCTTCTTTCATTTGTTGAGATGGCGGAGGATGTATGGGAGTTTTGGGGTTTCTTGGCTATGGTTTTTGCTTCCGACAGAATTCAAAGGAGGAAGCCAGTGTAAAAACCTTTGATGAGTGACAATTATAAAGCTGCAAGATTAGCATTCTATTTAGAATAACATCAAGGCTGGCGTGATATCAGGTCACAGATGAATAATATTTCGAAACCAGCAACTTACACTCACCGCAGGCAACAAGGGTATTGAGAAGACCGGGCGGGGCATATATTGATCGCAATATAGGCCGAGGGGCTCAGAGGGGTGCTAGCGTCATGATTAGAGGTGCTATTATCTATGGGCATAATATACAGCTACAGGGAGGTGGTGGTAGAGGGTAGAGGGGTGGCTTGGAGAGGAAATGGGGCAGTTAACCCTAGGGCTTATCATTACTGACTGGTTCTGGGCTTGGGGTATATCTTTTGTATATATCTCTTTTTCTTTTCTGTGGGGAGGCGGGGTTGGGGGTACCTCTCTGGACCGCCCGTAGACCCGAGTCGGCGTTACGCCTCACTTTTGTGTTGAGCTGCGCTTCAAAGGTGGAGGCTCTTGTTCCCTCGCGGGGGTTCCGAGTTCGTTCCCGCCCTTCTGATTACTCTGCACTGATCCGGAATGCCGATGTGGGATCGTGGTTTACCGCGGATTTGTTTGGGGCCCCCCTTATAGAATTGGCGTTGGTAGATATTTTTAATAGAGTTGACCACCAGCCCTTCAATTTTAATATAGAATATTGCTAAGCAGGGTCCACCCACAGGCCTTGAACTGTACCTCTATGTCTGTTACCTATACTGAGTCCAGAAACCTTTATTTTTATATGCAGAGTGAGAACTGGACATGATTCTAAGGCTGGGTATATGCCTTATGTTATTTCTTAATAACCCTAACCCTACCAGAGTATCTGACTCCTTCTCAACTGGACGTGAGTTTATAACCGGTTTATAACCGGTTTATAACCGTGTTTCTTACTCCCAGTATCCTCCCCTTGTATATTTGACGTTGTGGCTGCGGACACGTGACTATGGATTTTTGGAGGAGGTTTTATAGGATCTAGATTAGGAAGGAAAAGGTTTTGATGTTTTCACTAAATCACGATAATCACATGGCCCAAACTATTGTTTGAACTGATGAAACGTGAAACCGTGATATTATTGATGATGAGAAAGAAAGAGAGACAAAGGAAACGAAACAACACCACGATGCCACGTGATCGCCAAGGCGCCAAGGCGCGCTAACCTATAGCCGCGCTCCTGCCCTCGCTTACATCAATGGGTTGCCTAATCTTTGCCCCACAACGTGGCCATAGTTCTGAAGACTTTCCCCTACCCGTGTCCTGAACCCTAACCCTTATATCGTCATCACTTAGGCCCCCTACCATTAACAGCCAAGGCCCCAGGCCCCCGCACTCTTCATCCTTATTAAAGCTTCAATCAGTTCACTATGATACCCTGCATTTTTATGCTTATAGTCGTCGTGGCCGGCCTAGCGGCGCTGATGCTCACGCTGATTATGGCCAGCCTTTTCGCCGTCGTCTCTGCCGCCGTCGTCACTGTCGCGCTAATCTTTAGTGCCAAATATGTTCTACGCATGGTACCAGGCATAATTGGGTTCTTGTTGCAGCGCGGGAGGGATACGGCCAAGGAGGAGAGTGACTGCGTAGTGTGCTGTGTGCGCGCAGCGGATACACTGGTGATGCCGTGTAGACATCTCGCATGTGCAGTGAGTTTAGAAATCCCGGAAGTCTCCGTGGGCGGTCGTTAAGTTTTTTTTGAATTAGGCTTGTAGCGCTAAGACGAGAGTTGGAAGTTCTGGGCCTGAGGGAAAGTGCCCGCTTTGTAGTGTCCGTATTGTGGAACAGGTGGGATCTCGAGAGCCACTTTGAGGATTGATTTATGCAGGGTTTGCTGACCACGAGGTGGAACAGATAAGAGTCTTCCGGACTTGATTTCAGTAGAAACACAGGCTGGGTTCTGTATATATCAACCTGCTTGACAGAGGTCGAATATGATGCCTGGACCAACTATCATTTGGAATAGCCGTGGGGAAATGCGGGAAGGGTATCATGACGATTATAAAATACTGAAGAAGACTTACGGCGGGAGGGAGATATTCGGCACTAGAGGAAAGGGAGGAGAAAGGGAGAGAACCCAAGTTGCACTTAAGTAGTTACTCTTCTTTCATTTGTTGAGATGGCGGAGGGTGTATGGTGGTCTCGGGGTTTCTTAGCCATATTTCTTCTGATAGAATTTAAAGGAACAATCTAACGTAAAACCTTTGATGAGTGACAATCATAAAGCTGAAACATTAGTATTTTATTTAGAATATCACATCAAGGCTGGCGTGATATCATGTCACAGATGAATAATGTTTCGAAACCAGCAACCTGCACTCACAACAGGCAACAATTACGAGGTGTTAAGAAGACCGGGTGAGGCATATGGTGACCGCAATATCGACCGAAAATCATGGAAGGGTGCTAGCATCATGATTTATATCCCCTAAATACTAAGATTCAGTTGGTGAAAATGAATGGCGTCTCTTTATCAGGACGGGTATAATACATATCTTGACCTACGAGTTATCAATTTCTGCTAGCATCGCCGTATTATTCCGCAAATTATAGGTAAAACCGGAAATGTCAAAAGCAGGTGAACAACATTTGAGAGGAGGGGAAAGGCCAGTAGACGCAAGACAGGATAAGCAGAAAATAAACAGCAGATCTGCAGTTAGTGTTGAGAGAGGAAGTACTCTTAGGGGCTGAGATAATTGAGAAGGATCGCGAGAGTGGATGGTTGGAAAGCCAGGCACTGCAGGGCCGGAACCTTCAAAAAGGATCTGTAGGGGGGAGAGACCCACCCCAGGCGATTAAAAGACCCCCCTACTTCATGTAAACCCTTTCATGGCTTTAGACTTAACTTAAATATACAACCATAATTCATTCAATTCCATTAGTTCGTAGTTATTTGGTTCGCGCGCACCATACTCCAGTGCGCCCCATACCGCCGTGAGAACGTCTACCTCTACAATATACATGTTGAGCTGCACGACAAAGCTATATAGGGCAACCGCCGCCCATCTCAAAACACAAATCCACTCTATCAGCACAATTCTGCTTCAACTATCACCCCCACCCCCACCCCCCACCCCCAAGCTCATATCCGCCCATGCACCACCCCCGCATGAGTTCACTGATTATGGCACATCCAGATCATCTCTCGATCTCCCCAACCTCATAGACGGGAGATACATGCTCCCAGTGCGGAAGCTTATATGGCACCCGCTCCCCCGACGCATCCCTAGTCGTAGAACCTGAATGTGAGCCTAAAGTGTAATGCTACTATCCTATCAGTCCCTACGCCGGCACCTCCGCCACCGCCCACACCACGCGAGGGGGATTCCCTCTCATATGCCTGCTGCACACCCAAAACACCAACACGCCCACCAGCCTCACCACTAGAAAGGCGCCTATCGCAAGACCCGCAACCGTCCCCACGTCCGGCGACCGTGTTTCCCGACGCTGGTGGCTAATCCGGCGGTAGAGGTCGGGGTGGTGGTGGCCCTAGTTGTGGCAGTGGCGTAGTAAGAGTCGCGATGGTCCCTCACGAGGACTGAGGTGGCGGAGTGGGTTGAGCGGTCACATTGGTAGGAGGTGTAGGTTGCGGTCTGGCGGCGGGATGCCGAATTCGAGCTGGTAGGGGAGGCAGGTTAGCTCAGGCCGTGGGGTGGGGGGTGTTGCTTACTCACCAATATGGGGCGGTGCTGGTGCGCGAACGGGGTATTTATTGTATATCGATAACTTGTCCCCTACTTTTTTTCCTTCCCTTTTTTTCCTCTTTTTTTTAAAAAAATCAGGCAAGCTTATTTCTGGGCTAAACTGCTTGTTGCATGCAGTCTTGGACTCTGGCATAAAAACACAAAACACAAACATGCATCCCCAAAAACACAAAACAAAACCCCAAAACAAACAAAAGAAATCAAATCCAAGAATCGTATAGTAGAAAAATTAGCCCGATATACTCCCGTACGTAGTGCCTGAACCCAAATGCCGTTGATCAACCTCAATTAAGTAACATTTGGTCGTAAAGAATCAAGTAATTATAAGCGGCATTTTGATTTTGGCAGAGTGAGTAATAACACTTCAGTCATGAAGTATGCAATGATGTACCCAAGGTGTTGGAACCTCTCTACCATATCTATACACTAAGCATATAACTGATGAAGAGTATCTGCACACTCATGTTCCGTTGGATAAGACCAGTCTCTCTTTGCAGGTTCGCAGCGTGAGCCACACCATTTTTCTGTGGCTTATGCCGTGAACCCGTAAGAACAGACGGGTCTTTTCCAATGGACCTTTGCGGTAAAGCTAACTCCCGTGGCCATAAAACCACCGAATGTGCATTACACTCTAAGTACATGAATACATACATATATTCCTGACCTTAATTTGTGAGTCTTTTCCGAACCCTAACCCTGGCTTGAATTTTGTAATATCAAGCTTCACTGTGGAAACAAGCCAAAAGGTCTCGAGATAGGTATCTATGACCAATCCTCACGTCCCGTCTTTCTGTCCCCGGTCAGGTTTTGTCTTGTTTTGCAAAGATAACCTGTCCCGTGTCCACCACTTTCTACCGGTGCCAAATGTGGCGTCTTTCGATATCTCGTCTGCACAACCTCTTTGCGTAAAGTGTCTAGACCGCTGGCATCACCCCAGCAATAGTTTGGCTTACCGGGCTGGGCGCACAGTACAGTAGCAGTAGCAGTAGCAGTAGCAGTACCAATGGCGACACTACTCGGAGTCAGTTGCTCGGAATGGCTTAGTGGGGGTCAATTTGGCTGCAACGATATCCGACTAAATTGACGCACGCGTAGCACTTACAGCGGGAATAATCTTCCACGGTTTTACGCGCTGGGTGGCGAGGATTGGTGACGACGATAGAAGGTGATGGGGAAGCACACCCGCGAAAGGCGAGCGCGGGGGGCCATTCATTATACCTCCGGAAGATCCGCGCATCGTCCACAGGAAGGGGGGAATAGATAGCATGGTTTAGAGCCGAAGAGGCGGTTTCAATGCCAGAAAGCTCCAAAGAGCGCCGCCGAAGCTAGCCCGCAGAACATCGTGGCGGTACGATGGAAATAAAGGTATATTTATACCGGCCCGCGTTCCCATCTGGAGGGTCACGGGCGCAGGGATGGGAGGCTCCGAGAGTTTGTGCAGCCGTGGACATGGGTAGACTATGTGTGTGTGTTGAAGTTATTGCAGATCAATACCCCTCCATCACGGTCATGGTTTATCACTCGATGCCGGACCTCGCCAATTCTGCCCAACATATTTTTCTTTTTTATATTTTTCTTTAATTATTTCTGCCTAACCTATTAACTGTGTTATTTATTGATCTGTTTATTTTGCTCAATTTATTACATACTTAATTGTGTGCGGCCTAGTTTTCCACACCAAGAACGCCCCCTCCCCACCACCGGCCCAAAGAAAGGAAATAACAGAAAGGTGACTTAGCAACAGGAGTGTACATCCTTGTTCCTTTAGCCCCTAAGTTCAAACACTTGAAAGCTTCCATATCCATAGTCATACCCTCTCCTTCGCTCTGTATAAGTTTGATAATCTGCGTTTTTGACTCCTTGCTAGTTCCCGGGATCATAGGTTGACTGCCCACCACTGATTAGCCCCTCCAAACCTATATATATCGGTGGTCGCGTAATTTAGTAGAATTAGTTCTTTTCCCACCAAAGATTGCTACCGTGTTGTCTTTTTATTTTGGTGTGTGGGCCATGTTGCCTACTCTCCGGAAAGCACTTGGTCACTAGAAAGTTCTCCGGAATGGAGATGTGGTTTCCGGAAAACGCTAGATCGAAGTACCACTACTGATTGCCCCCCCGAACGAGAGTAAAAGTATCACGGGTGATAAATTAGTAGGAACCTTTGGAACGGGGGTGGGGTATGTAACTTCCGGACACATGTGTCCTGACACCACTTGGGCATTGTGAAAGGTCACACTAGGGGGAATCTAATCAAGCCTTAGTAGTGGTTTAGTAAAAGGTTTTAATTTTATTACTATGTGCGTTGGCTCCGCCTGCGAGGTACACACCGTGCCACCGTGGACCGGACCACGGCGGGAGTGTATGGCTGGATGACATCCGGGATCCCCCCTACGCGCACCTATTTGTCACGCTTTCCGAGAGGGGGCCTCAGGTGGTGCTGTACCTTCGCCTCCAGTGGTAATAGATGGTGAAGCTTCCGATCAGTTCTGATCGGTCTTTATTGTAGCGTAACACCCGCGTGTGAACAAAGATGAGGGCTCCTACCAGCGGGACAGCCCGGGACAAAGCATCTGGGGGGGCGGCAATGTGATATATTACTTAGCTGGCTGGTTGGTTGAAATTCGCTGAGGTCTTCTCCACCAAATTTTGCATATTGACGTCCAAATCCTCCCTCTGGTTGGCTCCTACTCCTGCTGCAGCGCAACGAATTTTCTCAATTAATGCTGTAGTGTTTGCGTACCTTGCAACTGGCAATGGCCGGCTCGCGACTGCAAGTTGATCCAGTAATAGGGAACAGCGACAGAGTCTAGGGAACAGCTACAGTATAGGGAACAGCGGTAAAGTATCTGATAACTCGTCAGGCCAAATTACAATCCGAGATACCTAAACCAAAAATGGTTAGGCAGGCTGGTTGCCAGTATCAAAAAAAGATCCGGGAGATCATGGAAAAGCCGTTGAAGTGAAAAAAGAACTCAAGGAGGCCACGGGGGGCCCAGAAACCCGAGAAACATAGCTAAGAAATACAGAAGAGAAAAGAAAGGAGTGATTATTAAACATACACATATGTGATTGTTACTATTAACTGTGAAATATAGGGAAGCATTCCTTACAAAGCGCTACATTACACTGCTTACAGCCAAAACTGATACTTTTTACCCATTTGATATTTTTGTCTGGATTAATCTTGCGGTTCCAGTTACAAAGAATACACCTATTGTATGTAGGACGACTCTCTAATATATTTTGATCTAAGGAATGATAGGAGATAGGAATAGGATTCTGTAAGGACGGTCTTGACTTTCTTTTTGCAGGTTGACGCATTTGCATAAGTTGATTTTTGCCGGCAATGATGAGCGATCTGGCTAGCAATTTCCGGAGAAATTTGTGGGTCTTAATCTTCGTGGTTGAAGGAATAATGCGGTACATTTTATAGGTGTTTACAATTGTCGTATGGTGCGGCGCGTCTTAAAGGTGACATGCCGGTATCTCAGCTGGAACAATCATAGCCACTCCGGTTGCTTGTTAACCAATAAGAGCCTTAGATTCCAGCCATGTTATGGCTGAAAACTATATCTTGGCTGCAAGTCTGTGATGTAGGGGGTATAAATGGGTATAATACTGTTCCACTCCACCAGGTCTTGGCGCTTTTTACATACAAAAATAGGTAAATGGCATCTCTTATAACTTTTTCAACAGACAAGATATCAAAAATCTAACACACAGAAGTCTTCATCATACCTATATCTACAATTCTGTGTGTTAGATTTTTGATATTTTGCTTTGTTGAAAAGTTATAAGCGATGCAACTTTTGTCACCTTTAAGCCGCGCCGCACCATATCCAGAAGCCAAAAAAAATATGGATACCAGGTCCGGGAAGCCTTTTGTTGGGTAGAATAATAGCTGCGCAGTTGATCAGCTATGTCGACACCTCCCATATTGAAGTTATATTCATCGATAAAAACTGGTATTGGTAATTCTTTTCTAACTTTATCTCCAAACATATGTCTGGCCATATGCCCGTTGGTACTGGTCAATTTGGGACGGCGGCGAAGACGAACAACTGTCTGGAATACGTCATGAATGGAGGTCATAAAGAAAACTGAGTTGTTATCCTGCCAAACTAGACAGCATATACCCTCAACAATGGCGCCACTCAGATATCCCCAGGGCAATAAGGATTTTGCCCTTTCTTTCTCTATCTTCAAACACTCTGGAAACCCATTTGCATCGACTCTAGTAGTACCCGCAGCTCCAATACTCAAGTTCCGTAGCTTGACAAAAAGAGGAATATTTGTAAACAAATTATCCATATAGATATCGAATCTATGATTTATCCGCATAGATGCAAGCAGAACAAATGACGACGTAAGATCTGTTACGTGGTTTTCGCAGCATCAACATTTTTTAGCCCCGAGTAGTAGAGAAAAGAATATGTTTAGCCTTTATAAGATAGCGCCCATACTTTATAACCTTGTTTGATAGGCTTGTTCCTAATTTTGATTGTATGCTTGCTTCTACCTAAGAATTTGATCATCATTTCATCAATACTAACTTTCGTTCCCGGTATAAAGTATTTTTGGAAGGTATCGCGAAGTTTGGACGAGAGTAGTTCCACCTTTTTATACCATTCTTTGCTTGAAAAAGTAGGTAGGGTAGAGTCTGATACATGAAAATATCGTTTAAGTTGTTCATATCGTACAAGGCCCATCGAGTTTTTTGCTAAGTGCCGTAATGTTGACTTGTTCACAGAAAAACCACTTGAGTTCCTTTCCTGCCATATCTGATACCGTGTTTTCACCCTTCGTTGTTGAGTGCCATCATCATCTTTTTGCTAGCAGTCATGGATACTCGGCATGCGTGTCAATCACATATAAATCTAAAGACCGGTCAGAATCATAATTTTTCTGGCAGTGTAGCTCCTCCATGACCGCTGTAGCTTATTGGGATACATTTCTGCAAATGAAGCTTGTTTAATAGCTGCATATTTATTGGTATAATCGGCTAATTCCTGGAACACTTCGTTGGTGAAGAAAAGATTTGAAAAAAGTGAATACGGGTCTCGTTTGCACCCCTCTGGGAGAAGGACACTTGGATTATGAGGCTCGAAATCTGACCGGAAGGGTTCAAACTGTGGTAGCGAGGGAGAGTATTGGCTGCTACACGTGTTTTTGTTTTTTTCCTGCTCCTTGGTTCTGGATTGTTGCTATTCAGGGTACTATCTGATAGTTCGGACTCGGAAAGGGCTTTTCTTTTGGTTGACATCGTTCAAGTTGACAAAGGTCCACAGTCTCGTAAGATTTGATTCAGCTACATAGCTCTGGCGATGAGCTGTGAGGCTGCAACACTAACTATATGTGGTTTAGGTGTCTCGTTGCAATTCGGCCTGACGAGTTATCAGATAGAAACAGCGGGGGGATTAAACTTCAGATTTGATGTGTCGTGCTTAGTCAACTATATAAGAAGTGGCGCTAACCCTCTGTCTAAGTATTTAACTCTTGGCGGTGCTTAGTCAAGTCTCATTAATCCCTGCCACTTCACCAACCAAACCACCATCGAGATGTCACACTTTCATATTTTCCGAGACATAGGGTATCGCATTAATTCGTCTCAGCGGACACGCATATTACGTTGAAGTTACTTGCTCTGGTCATTTGTCTTATAAACGCCTCTCTAATCTTGCTGTAAAAGGCAACTTTGACGACTGTGTAACCCTCCGCTGAGACGAATTACTGCGGTACTATAGTGGTATATACTCGTCTACCAGGGTAAGAACCAGAAAATGCGAATGGATTATTTGTATAGCAGAATGATGCCACTCCATACAAACAATCCTTGACTTTGTCACTCGCATTTTCTGGTTCTTATGCTGGTAGACGAGTAGATTTCAGGGTCGATCTCCCGCCTCGCTTACCCTGGGGATGTCACTTCTTGGCGTTCAGGGTGCGGAATGATGATACTCGGTCAGGTCTACAGCGGGAGGATGATCTATGGAAAAGCGGCGGGGCGGAGTTGTATGCTGAGATACCATATAATTATTGTTTCTATAGATCATTCCTATCGCTGTACTACGGGTGTGGTGGTAAGTCTGGCGACACTGGCCGTAGTTGCAACAGTTCTTACTGTAGCCAGACTTACCCCTACACCCGTAGCGCGTGCGGGATTGGCTATCTCCGGCCAGGGACTACCTGGTTGATCAAAGTTCGTGTCTGCTAATGATGACTATGACCCCATGCAGAGCCACTCTCCCGGGTGATGGCGGTAATGGGGGAAGTGGTGGTTCTGCTAATGCCAACTACTTGCACCTAGGTTCTTACTCGTGGTGTCACTTTTATTTGTCTATTTACATGGTGGAGTATGTACTTATGTCTGCCCACAGATACGAGCACAGGTTACAAGTGGCTGTCAATGCCGACCCCCTGGCTATAATAGAGGATCGAAACTTGCACCACTGGTTATTCCATAAGGGAGATACATGTAACAAAAGCTATCAGCGCCTTCTGCCTGTCGGCATTTTACCGACAGCTTTACATGGTTCCGGGAAGCTACCCTAACCCTAACCCTGATTCGTATACAGCCACCTTTGGAACAACGTATAACGACACAGCAACATCTACTGAGCTAGGAAGGTCAAACGGGGACACTCTGACTTATCTCAAGTGATGTGATCGGCTGTTGCGGCACGTCATTGCTCCCGGAGTACATGGTGTTCGTACCGTCTTCCCCGCAATTATTGATGTAAAAAAACTGTCCTCTGGACTCCAGAGTACTGCACTCGTTGCCAGAGGCCTGCTGCGCAGTCTATGTAAGTACCTATTTACACTTGCATGAAACAGGTCGATCGGTGTTTTTTTTTTTTTGGGGGGGGGGGGAGGATCCGTTGACTGCAGCGGGTCATGTTTTATCTAGGTCAGGGCTAGCGGCGTTATAGGAAACAACGGCGCCTTAATCGACATATTATCAGGTTTACCCACCCTCGGTAGGTCCAAAAGGGGTGGTCAGCATCACATGTGGAAACTACGTTTGACATGAGCGTTTTCGTTGTTTGCATAGTCAGGTGCGCGGTTTAAACAAACATGTATTCCGACTACTCTCAGAGGTACGAATACCAGTAAGTACTATACCGCCCGTACGCATATCTGTATGAGGTGCGCCACACACCGTCTACCTTGATACCTATCTCACCCCCCCCCCATTAACCCCAGTTTAAACTGCACTAACCACAACCTGAACTAAATCGTATATTATCACTCGGTCCACGCCATACATGACATCGACCAACATACCCAACCGTGAACCTCGACCTGGGGAACCTATTCCAAGACACCGGGGATGAAGGTGATACTACATCTATATATAGTTGAACCACCACGCAACACACAACCACTCTCTCTCCAACTTCATCATATTATCACTCGTCCAACCATGGACCCTATGAAAGTGAGACTAGAGTGGGTAAAGGGGCATGCAGGAGTAAGAGGAAATGAGGAAGCCGATAAAGCAGCGAAAGAGGGCTTGGGGAAAAGAGGGATTGATAAAGACACATTCGTATCATTCGCCTACTATATCGAAAGAGAATCAAGAGAAAAAGCTATTAGAGATTGGAACGAGGAATAGCTTGGAAGAAGGAATAAAGATAAGGCACTATGCGAACCGAAAGAACGCCACAAAATGAAGAGTAGAGAATTGAATTGGCAGAAGAGATGTATTCTCTCAAGATTACGAACCGGGCATATAATATGCAATAGGTACCTATACCAAATACGGAAATGAGAAAACCAAGAATGCGAATGCGAAGCGGAGAGTCAGGACGTTGAGCATATTCTTACAGAATGCGAGTATACAAATGGAGTGCGGGAGAAAGGAAAGAAGGATGAGTTGTTATATTTGTTGTGGAGCAAAGAGGGAGGTGAAAAGGCGGTAGAGATATGATCAGAGGAAGAAGTATGAAAGAGAAGGACAGAATGATGAGGCTAAATTGTTTGAGAAGGAGATGGGGTATGTGTAGGGAGGGTTGGAAAAGGAATAGGAAAAGAATGCAGTGGTTGATACGGTATGCCTGACGAATGATGAGTCTCGAGAAATAGAGCGCGTCGAGGTAGGAAGCAGAGGGGAAGGGGATAGTAAAGAGTAGTGTGTGTTTTGTTTTGTGTGTTTTGAATTGTGTTTTGTTTTTGTTTTTGTTTGAGTGTGTTGTTCTGGGGAGGAAAATAGTACCCTGCCTTCCGGTGAGAGGGAAGGAAAGGTTTTGTCATAGCCTTCGGGCTGCATACATGTATGAGATATCAATCAATCCATCAACCATGGACCCTAGCCCTTCCCACCGCTATCATGGCCTCTCACTCGCCCCCTCGGCCATTCCCACCGGAGAGCCTTTCATCGACTACCTGCCAGGGATCTATCAAGTGCCCTCTGGCACCCTATGATCTTATTGTCCCCTATATTTAACGTACTGACTATGAGCCCGGCGCCTACCCTCCAATAATCTCGGATTATCACTCGGTCCGACTCAACTCCAGCCATTAGCCATACACCTATCACGTGAATCGCACGCGGAGCTCTTATGTAGGACGCGGGTAGTCACTACTCTCACTAACTTCATGTAAAGACTCAATCATACCACATTCTCAAACGACACGTATCGTAATCATTGAATGTCACACGCCGAGGTCCTAGCATACGCAATGTCGGCCACCTATATAATCCGCGATAATAGTAACGGCCGATATCTCCTCTAGTTACGCAACATCGTACTACGACTCCTACGTAACCTCGACCACCTCAATTACACCCCTCATCCACGGAAAATTGGTATAAATCACTTTTGGATATCAACTTTATTTACCGGTGACATTACGCATAACTGCTACATTATATGTGATAGGTGGGGTCTCATCAACCCACTCCACCTCCCTTTATAACACAAAAATTAACCAGCCTTGTGCTACGCGTTCCATTCCGCAGACAATATCAGGCCGCATTGTTGCATCTCCTAATGTTGCTTTCATAGGAATACCTCTAGTTGATTCTCGGAGTAAGAGGCCTGGCTTTATGCAAAAAAGAAAAGAGCAACACATGGGCGTGCCAGATTTGACGGTATTGATCGTGTCGTGTATTTTTTAATTGGCTTATTATCTAGACAGGTGCTTATCAATTCGTGGGTAATCCTGGCAACACCCACCATAAAGGATTTCCCCCCGAAGCCGGCCAGTAAGCAGACCAACGGGGCCGACCTACCAAGAACAGTATGATACTTGGAACAAAGCTAAAAATTAGGGAAATGGCTCGGAAGATTGAAGGCCGAGTTGTAGGATGGAGGTCGAAAAACTCCATGGCTTAGCATCCAATCACCATGTGTAAGCAGACTGCCCCAATATGTGTGGCAATAGAATTAGGATACGCCACCTCTGGCGTTCTGGTTGATATCTTCTTCAGCCACACCATAGGACTACATTGTAACTACTCTAAAAGCGCTAGGGAGCGGATCAAGAAATGGATCATTTTCCAAAGGGTATTTAGCCGGGAACATATCTGTGGAAATCGACCAAAGCCCACCGAGTGTTACCAAGTCACAGGCAAATGAA
The DNA here is from genome assembly GCA_024713875.1 of Morchella sp. 2016-57. Classification (NCBI taxonomy): domain Eukaryota; kingdom Fungi; phylum Ascomycota; class Pezizomycetes; order Pezizales; family Morchellaceae; genus Morchella; species Morchella sp. 2016-57. The sequence continues at coordinate 252,567 of JAMGZE010000020.1, forward strand.
TTAAATCAATAGAGAAAAAGGCATCAGGAAACGAACCCAAAGTGCAGATATACACCCTCCTATTCTCCTTTCCATTGGTTAGGACCGTAACTGTTCGCAAGGAGGGAGGATATGTGCAGCAATGATGAACACAAAAAGAAGACTTTAACCTGATCCTTTCCAAGTCCACTGTCTAAATTGAAGGATTATCGATTCAGCAATAAATGTTTATCAACCTTCTAAAATATATTCATATCATGACGAGGGTTTGATAGGTTCTGTCATTTTTTTTGACTAGGTCCGAAATCGCGAGGGATCAAAAATCCTTAATATGTATAGTTGTATATTTCAACGCTATAGAAATCCTCTCATTTCCTCTATCCATTTCCCAAAACATACGTTCTCAACGAAAAGGTCGTTATCTAGAAAATTTATTTTGGTGGAAAATGACGAAAAGCGAAGTCCATTAGAAATAAATCCAAAGATTCATATCTCAAGTTTCCTTTGCAGAGAAAGGAATCGCCTGGTTTGTTTTCAGGGTTAGGGGAATCGATGATCCGTGATCTATGAGATTTATTACAATATGGGTCTCGATCCAATTTAAATTACATTGGAGTGACGGACATAAGCCTGTTGAAGGATCAGTTGTAGCTCTAACCTCCACAATGATATTCCTCCATCCTAGAGACCGAAGAACGCAGTAGTTCTTGTATACCAGGAATCATTAGTTGTCCCGTATTTCATTCTGGTCACGAATAGACATAGCGATGCGATATAAAGGGAGCGGAGGGTGATACGTAATGATGTTAGCAGGTGATACGTAATAAAGTTAGCGGTACGAGCCGACGGTCAAAAAAACCTGGTAGCACATCAAGCAACGGGCAACTCCCTAAATCCAAAATACCAGTAATGAGTTTCATACCACCCCGCAATGGGCCCAATGGCCATTGGGCAACTGGTACCAGAATAAGAGTATTTACTTTACTTGAAAAGGGGCATTCACAAACTGAACTAACCTAACGGACTGGGATACCACATCAAACCATTTGTAACTGCAGCCAGAGCCATATCATTCTGGTGGTGATTATCACCCAATTGCTAACACTGACTTACAGAAGGTGATTTCTGGCACCTAATTATGATAATTATAGGTGACTGGGAGGGGGGAGGGCATTGCTGGAGGGAATTGGGGAAAGCAAGCAATCTTCATGTGTCACCACATAACATTCAATGTTCTTTAGCTCCAGAAGGTTCCCATCAATGCAAGGCGTACAAAAAGCCATTTTTTAGATATATAAATCAATAGGAAACAAGAGACTAGGTCAATGAATTTCTTTGTAAACCGGTAGATTTCTGGCATTCCCAAATGTACTCTGATGACTACACCTACTCAGGTTACATTGTGGGTGGCAGGAATTCCTGACGATCAATATCAACAGAATTGATTTCAATATACTTTGAATAGTAGATAAGCATCTGTATATATATATGGAGTAATCTGTTACAATTGAAAATCAAATCTAATGTTGATGAATTGTATAGTTGGAAAAGTGATTTCCACAAGAGGCTTTATAAATTAACTCCTAGAACCTATCACATGGACCGTTAGAGACTCAAATATAGGTCTTTAAATTAAGACCTGACATAGGTCTTGCGGAGCTTGAATCTAAAGAGAGGACTACCATCCTGACTTAACCTCCTGCACCTCGCCTACCACCAAGGCGCCTTTGGAACAGAGTTGTTGGATAAGATCAGTTGATGTCAGAATTAGGATAACAGAATAGAAACGAGCTAAGGTGGTAGAATGTAAGCGCTAGGAATGTTCGGGTACTCAATAGGGGGGCTTAACAGTTTAAGAAATGATACAGGCATCTCGGAAGTTTGCTGATTTCTATGAGTCTCGAGGGTTTGAGTTAGCGGTGAGGGAAATAACTGTACATATAGAGCTCCATCTTTCCTATATATTCATCTTACTAGGCAACGTATTCTTCTTGTTAGCAATACATATCTATGGCTCCGGTCTTTTGTCTTCTTCATTCTTAAATCTAAACTTAAATCTGAACCTAAACTCGAATAGGTATTCAAACCTGTCACGACTCTGATGTATCCCAAGTCAAACCTGCCCTATCTCATTCTCCTTCCTGAACCCGACTTAACCCCATTGAAATGCACTATCTTTGAATATATTACAGCAAAATTCATATCCCTAAAAGTTGCAACACCAACAGAGTACAAAAAATAAAATAATTTAACTTCCCAGTTGATAAAGCATCTGCAAAACTACTCAAATTAGTCTAAGCACAAGGAGTTTAAGGATACGCTTATTACTATCAGGCAAAACAAGAAAAGTCATCATATTGTCCACAAAAAACTAATTGAAGCTCTTCGAACCAATATCAACTTAGAAGAATCAACTGCTATGACTCTAAAATTGAAGCTATTAAAAGCCTTTTAAGCTTAAAAGGCAATTGCCACCGAAGAATGGTTGTGTTTCTCCTTCCAAGAAAGGTTACAGACGGTTGGAATACCTGCTTCAAAAATGCTAAATTGACTGACCAACAGAACTGGAAATGCAAGGTATTGACTATCAACTTGGAAGATGGATAGCTCTCAATATAAAAGTATTGTCGGTAGAAGTGAGAGTATTATCATCATCAGCAAGCTACTATTTGTGTCTATAGTCTCCTAATAGTTTCATGGGTGTCTCCTGAAAGTCTTCTGAGACTCCTGGATATTTTTTCATTCTCTCAATGCTTAGGACACAACAGGGGACAAATGAAATCATGTTGATACTGAGATGTTCTGATACGGTCATAAGGTTTGACTTGGTGTGCATAATTGTATTCAACACAAACCTATAATTGACTGTGACAACCGGTTTTTTATTGACTCCACAGAATCCAACAAATGTTTTAGAATATGTGATGAATCTAACCTCTGAATAGCTAATGAGAAATATTTTAACTTGATTATTCTCACACAATAGTTCTTGCAGGCTTTCCTGCAAGTATGCTCAATACAGGAAAATATATATGTATCGAATACCTTTTTCAGTGGAATTATACTGCAGTAGAGAACAACACCGGTTAAAAAAATATTGCTAGTCACGGTATTTTCTCTATGCTTGCGAATAATTTTTAGAAAGTACTAACTGAAGAGATTATTGCAAATTATAAGTATCAGACGCAACAAAACAATATGTATAGAATGAACACCGGAAAGACTGATCCTGTTTTCATCAGCTAGCTACTATTTGTGTCTGGAGTCTCCCAACTATCTCTTGAGTCTCCTGAGCCTCAGGAGACTCAAAAAATATCCAGGAGCCTCAGGAGGCTCTCAGGAGATCCGGGAGACTGTTGGGAGACTACATACACAAGTAGTAGTTTGCTAATGCAAGCTAGGTTAAGTATAGGACGTTCGTATATATATTTGTAGACACGCACGAGACTAAATAGAAACGAGACTAAGGACCCTATATAGCAGGGTTGGTAATAGGAGGACGAAGTAGGAAAGAAAGAGAAGAAAATAGACAAAGGAAAGACCCGTAGTAGCCTATATATACTAGTACACATCCCTGTACCCATATCAGCAAACTACTACTTGTATATGCAGTCTCCCAACAGTCTCCCGGGTCTCCTGAGAGTCTCCTAAGGCTCCTGGATATTTTTTGAGTCTCCTGAGGCGTAGGAGACCTCAGGAGACAAATGAAGTCTTGCTGATGCAGATGACTCATAACCCGCGTAACTGAAACCCATTGAAAACTGAAAAACCCAAACACATTCCTCAATATCCTTCCCTCCATAGCAGTCCGTTGTACGCCGTAATAGAGTTATATTGTATAAGCAGCAATAGTTTTTCTGAAGAGAAAACTATAGTAGATTGACAAATACAGAAGACGTTGCGTAAAGAAAAAAGAAAGAAAAAGAACGACGTAAGTAGGCCTCTTTGCCTCCCTTATATATCCAACAACCTCTCACTTAACATGACTCATACTACCGCATACCCCACTATGACTCACTCCTTCGTATAACAGATCCTCATAGAACCTCGTCTGACTCATTCTTCTTCCCAAACGTACAATAATCTCAATCCGTCCAACCTCAATCCTTTCAACCCGAACTCTAACGGGGCGTGGTCGGGTACAGGTTCGGGACTAACTTGGACAGGACAGGGTCGGCTCGGGATACGCCGGAGCAGATACGAGTTCAAGTTCGGGGGAGCAAGGACGGGTTCAGGTTCAGATTCAGGTTCAGAAGTAACAGGATAGAAGGCGAAAAGCCAAAGTAATAGATTCCTAACAGAAAGAAGACGTTGCCTAGAGAGGCGGAAACATAGGAAAGTATCACTCTATATATATACAGTAATTACCCCTCACCGCTGACTCATACCATAGAATCCTATCGAACACATACCATTTCAAACCTTCCCCGCTAATCCCAATACCATCATTCAACGCATCCATCACTCTATCCGTCCTAGCGCTTACATTCCATTACCCGAACTCCTTCCTATTCCATTCTCTTGCTTCCGGCATCCACCGATCCTATCCAACAACCCTATTCCGGAGACATCTAGGCGGCATGGGGAGTGCGGGGGCCTGGGCCGTGATACGAACAGTCCATAGTATCCATGAAATGAACCTATTAAGCGAGACATAAGGATGATGTTTATGGAAGACTGGCCACTGGTAGTATGTGGAGGTTGAAAGAGATCGCCAGATTTGTATTAGGTTGGGTTTAATAAGCAGACTAAGGTTGAATATTACCCCTCAGTTTTGCGCAAATTTGGGAGAATTGGTGAGTAGCATATAACATAGCTGATCAATTGGAAATCTAGCGATGCCTTGGCACGATGAGTTCTAGTGTACTGGGGGGCTGAGGATGTCATTGAGCAACTTACGGTGCAGGTTTTGGGTAAAAGGCTGGTGGAGGGGAAATTATCAGGTGAACAGGCGGCGACTGGGTTATGTTCAGGAAGAGCATTAAGAACTCGGGCCGTGTATCTACGGCAGAGTAATAATGTATAAAGATCAATAGGTAGGCATGACGATTCTGCCTGTAGTATTGCAATCGGAGTAGAGCGGAAACAATTTGTAACCCATTTGAGCACGGAGTGCCAGGCATTTTCAAGTAGTTTAACGGTTTTCCTTGTTGGTGAAAAAAAGGAGGCCCCGTATGTAAGTATAGGGAGAATAGCCATAATTGCTAGTTTGCAGCAGTTTAGGACTATGAAGCCTCTTCCTGCTGAAGAGAATAGTCGAATAATCGCAAATGAGGCCAAGGCTGTGGTTACTCTTTTTTTGAAATGGGGATAAGGGTCAAGCAAGGGGGTGCACTGGTAGCTGAGCCATCGGATTTCACTTCTGGGCTTGATAATTGAGTTGTCAAGTGGTGTAGCATTGATGACGTCAACCACCTCCATCCTCATCTAATATAACTACTTTATTACTAACCACGCTACCACTACTGAACCATCGGCACCATTGCCAAGACGTCGGGACAACTCTATAATCATCATCCGTTTAATCCCAGACTTTGCCATGACTTTTGATCTGGCGCCAGACCATAGATATCATAAATAATGGGTGATCACTCAGTTTTGGCAACTATATTGAATCATAAGTGTGGGAGAATTGGTATATTGGACTTCTGTACAAAATACGTGTTTGGGAAGGTTGATGACCCTTGCAGACTATAAATCAATACTAGGACCGCAGATGTTAGTAAATGTTAATGCGGGACTATAGATGTAAATACAGGACTATAAATATCTACATAGTAGCGCCACAACATATGCCAAACTATAACCATATAATCGAGACTATAGTCGTAGTCCTAAGCTCATAGCTATTAGGCGGTTCCGGATACTTGCTCAAGACCGACTAAAGTCCGTAGTCGGTACGGTCCTTACTACCAGAACTGACAGGGTGCCCCTTTGGGAACACTGTATATCATAATACTGTAAGAGGATTGAACCATTTAGTTGAGGGTTAAAATAGTTGGAATTGTTCTTTTCACCTACTTTATCTTCATCTTATTGGCAAACCCGAGGAGCGTGTCCTCAACATCGTCAAAGCCCTCCGATGAGGTTTCGATGGCACTTCAGCCATGTTGAAGTTCTTCCCGTTGACACCTCTCAAACCTAACCCATATCGCGACCACTTGAATATTACCACCCCCGACACTCAACTCATGCGAAAATGCTTCCCGCTAGAACTAGCAAACTTTCCGGCATAGATGAATTCCATAAATAAAACCGTTGATTATTTCCCTATTTCATCTGTAGCTTTACTCTCTACCAGCATTCTTTCCTACCTGCTTACCTGCCTGCAATGCCTACTTGGTACGCTGCTTGGTTGGTTGCTTGAATCTTAATGCCTGTCAGTGGGTACTCTAACCTATGTTAATATGTTTCAGAACATTGTGAATTTAGAATAAATTTGGAAAGAAAATCTGTATCTGATAGTATACTAATATAATAATACAACTAACTTGAGATATTAAAGAAAGAATATATATTATATATTCATTTTTGACGGATAAAGAATTTAACTGGTAGTTAAATTACCCATTGGGCATACACTATGCTTGATTCGCTTGATTCGCTAGGTTGGGAGCTGAATTCGCTGGATTAGATGCTAAATTCGCTGGATTGGGTGATGGATTTGCTGGATTCACTGCCTGTTTCACCGATTAGCCCATGTCTGTGCGGTGATGTTCAATTACAGCGGGAGTGGGGTGCAGATGAAGGCATAGAGAGGAAGCCTTAGAGATAATGCCGCAGAGATGAAGCCGTAGATATGAAGCCGTTGAGAGGAAATTATGGAGATGAAGCTGTGGAGGTGAGGAGCCAACAAGATGAAGACATAGATTCGCTGCTTGATTGGCTGTGTCCTTGACCGATTAGCCCATGTCTGGACGATGATAGGATTCGTAATTGCAGCGGGGGTGAAGGCATAAAGATGAAGGCGTAGATGAAGGCGTAGGGATACCCGCTTGCCGTACCTCCTTGATTCGGTGCTTGATTTGCTGCTGCTCGTTTCACTGCTGGCTTTACTGCTCGTTTCACTGCTTGGTTTGCTGTCTGCTTCACCGGTTAGATCATGTTTGGACAATGACAGGATGCTCCATTGCAGTGGTGGTGTTGATGAAGGTGTAGAGATGATGGCGTGGAGATGATGGTGTAGAGGCGGAGGTGTAGGAGGTGTAGAGACGGAAGGCATGCGTGTTTGATATCTGCCAAATCTCATCCCTAACCCTCAAAAGCTTACGGATTTTTTCCCAGATGCTTGGCATCGTCCTTGTCACCCCTGCCCCGATCCGCGTATCTGTGAAGGAGACCGCGGGAATAAGGGTAGGGATGAACTCCCCTGGGGTTTGTGAGGGTTCATTTTTATACCTGCGGCTACAGCTGTAGCCATGAGCCTAGGCTCTCCTTAGCTTTAGGATATTTTGCTATTTGTAACTAGAACAAATACAGCTTGATCACTAACCCTAACTATGGCTACGACAGGGTACTGACGAGCGCCAGCGATTCCTGGTTAAGGCTTTCGCTGGCGTAGGGGAAGGTTGGGTCTTGGAGCCATCGGTGAGGTGTGAGGGGTCTCACTGTGGAGTTCCCAGTGGTAGCGGGGAGGAAGGAGAAGAGGCCTTAGAGTACGGTTGTGGTATCAGGACAATGAGTGGAGTCGAGGGGCTGCAGCGGCCGTGCGGGGGTGTCCGAAATGTTGAATATTTTAGCGGAAGTAATCCTTGTGATGATTATATGTGATACAGGAGGGGATTTAGATGCCCTTTTATAACAGTAATTGCCTTGGCACAGATGCAGTAATGGCATAATATAATAGTAGTCTAGACGTTGCCAAAATTATTACAAGGAACATATATTTTCCCCGGCTCGCAATATTAATCCCAACAGGGGGCTGAAGTGTTCTAGCGAGTGACACTTGGTGATTCAGCATTTGGTGCGGCGGAGGCAGCGGAGGATCGCAGGGAAAAGACCGACGGGTAATACATAAAGCGCACGTGCAGGCAGGTGGAGGCATCCGCGCTGGTAACGGAAGGGATAGCGGTGGGACGAGAAGAGACCGTAGTCGTGTGGCTGTGGGGGACTTGGGGAATGACATAGTGAGGGTTATCAAAACTAGACTGCTTCTCTTGTGATTGTGGGGAAAGGTGCAGTGGTGGTGGCAGATGTATGGAAGGCTGGCGGCCAGAGTATATTTGGTCGGGATCAGAGGCGAAGTGCAGCAGCAGGGTGCCTTTCTCATGTGAGCGTTCGACGTCTGAGGAGTAACTAGTGGGAGAGTGCTGGCGAGTGATATCTGGTGATTCAAACTCTCGAGATGCGTAGAGGAACTGGTGGGAAGGGGGGTGGAGGTGCAGCACGTCACAGTGGTATAGTACATATAGCAGGGTATGCTTCTTCTGAGCAGACGTCCGCGTGGGAGACAGCTGACCAGTAATATATGGTGACAAAGACCCCCGGGTACGTAGTCGCGGGAGGTGGAGATCACAGAACAAAAGGTCGGCATTGTCATGGGAAGGGGGGGCAAAGAGGTGGCATTGAGAGATTGAGAGGTAGAGGTTGCTCCAGGAGCGGGCGCCGTGAGGCGGGCAGCGAGAGGAATCGTGGTTAGCGAGATCGTCCTGATGAAACTGACCAATCATTTCCGTCGTGATTCAACGGAGGGTTTGGTAGCTTTGGGGGGGAGGGGGGATAATGGTTGTCGTGGCTTAGTCGAGGCATGGCATGGCAAACGTTCGGGTGGGATTGAGAGAGGTGGAGGTGGCAGTTAGGGAGCGGGAGAGGGTGGAGCTGCTGCGGACGGGTGCGGAATGGTGGCCCGTGCTTTTGTCGGGTTCGACTACCGCAAAAACTGGATAAATTGGCTATCTCCGCCCGGGGATTATCCGTTTAACCATTTGGTGAACGTTGTAGATCTTTCCTGCTAATAGTAGTTTGCATAGCCAATTTTTCGGGTGATCGCGGTAAACTTTAATTATGAAAGTAAATGACAACTCAATTTGAATTCAACTCATCTTCTCATGATCTTTTTTCCTGGTTGCATTGCGACGTCCAAATAGAGTACAGGTAAAATGTATTCAGAAACTTTGTAGGGCTTGAAATTGTACTTGATGACGGGAGTAGAGACATTACACGAGCTTGATTGATTAGTGGTCCACCCCATTTATCATAACTTGGGCCTTCCAACAATCTTGACAAATTGCGCGCGGAAACGTCTATATCTGGAGCGGGACAAGGGTTATGAAAAACGTACTACACGCCGGGGTTACCCCAGTGGGGTCCCGTCAAAGATACAAGGGTGAGATACTCAGAGTAAGAAAAACGTTTATAGGCCAGTTATAAACTCAGGTCCAATTGAGAGGGATTAAGGTACTATGGCAGGGTTAGGGTTATTAAGCTACAACACAGGAGGAGGGCAGCAGTAGTGATACACGAGTCCGTTCACCCCTGGCGCACTTGCAGACAAGAAATATGGGCGCCCCAAGCCAAATCACCTCTTCCAGCCCGCAACTCCGGTCCCCCTAGTGCGCTTCAACCATGCGATGTCACGCCCGGTCGCGCCAGCAGCACCACCTCATAAATCTCAACACCACGCAACCTGCTGTTCCCTATTTCAATCCACTTCTTCCACGTTAACCATTAGAGCTTCTAGGATCAGTATGTATCCAGGGGTTTCCAAGAGTGATATAACGGCTTGGGATGGCACTATTGGATGAGGTTTTAGTAATTCACAACCACCTTCATTTCTTTTATTTAAATATGATCGATGAATTCTCTATACTCACTTTACTCTGTATACCATACATTTCTGCTTCATAAGGGTCAAACTTGGGACATATGTAGTTGTTTTTAATCTGAGTACAGCCGCTGCATCACTTCGTGGCACCCCCGGGTACATGTACTCGCGCGTTAATCAAGTTGTGGGAAATCGTCGCAACCAGGGCGATACTCCATGACTAAATCGTAGCATGACACGGTAGACCCAAGTTGTTTCTTGGATGATATTTTCATCTCATTACTTATATCTTTAGTATTACTCTTATCGTCATTAATTTCACTATAATATCTTTTTCCGCCCGTTGCGTTGTAATTGCTGAGTTGAGTTACGCCATGAAGCCAAATTCACGAGTCGTGATGGCTGCGACCATTTCCCACAACGTGATTAACGCGCGGGTAGTTCACTAGTGCTTCTTTTCCAGCAAAGGTCTCAGAGAGGAAGAACAGCGTGTTACTATCCAATCTATCTAAGTTGATCAACCTTCGACGCCCCTGGCCGGAGTATGTAACTGTACCTGCATTATATTATATCCTAGCTGTGGGTGTCTGTCCTTCCCTGTAAGCTTCTCTCCCGGCATTCATCAACCTCCGGAGTAGTTCTTTTGTCTGTTTACAGTATACTATACAGTCCAAATCAATGGGAACTCTTCGTGATGAGAATGAGGAAGCTTATAGATATGCAATACCCGACAATCATACCGACGCCAGCATGGATTATCACTCGCTCCTCCTACGACCTTATAACAAGCTTACAAAAAAGGCGCAGTCGGGGGTTAATGTATCAGGTTTCCGCCTTTATTAGCGCCCCCAAACCCCCTGCTGCAGTATTCTTCTTTAATATTGATAAATATGTAATGAACTGTAGAAATATAATTCAGTATGGTAGCGAAGCAAAGCAGTAATTGCACAGGTCACCTTACCCTCCCTAACCTGGCAGCGCAACAGCACCAAAATGTACTCAAAGTGCGGTATGCTAAAGAGCAATAGCGTTAGCGAATTAATTGAATATCTGCGGGATTTCTCGTGCTTTTGTTGCTAGGAGGTGTACGCGGTGGCTCAGTGCCTTAGCCATAGTAATCCTTGATACTGCGGGGAGCGCTTATGCCTCCCACATATGGAAGTCAGGGATCTGCGATTGTGGCTCAGGAGGATTACACGTCAAGCGACCTCCACGTTTACACACTGGCGCTTCAATACATCGTTTGAACCGCCTTATATACTCGGCATTTCGTCTCTATATACTATCATCAAAGCACATTTAAACTCCTTACTATCTCTATCTTTTGCGAATAACCTCCTTTGTACCGTTGGAGCCTTTTCCACTACACGGTTCTATATATCCTGTAAATATGACCTTGGTGATAACCGTGTTTGGGATTTTGGGTCTAACGTGTTCTGTTCATTAAAGGATATTACCACCCCATAACCCTGCTCGTTTCAAGCGATGGACCCCATCTCATTCAGCATCGGCACAGCCGTGGGCCTAGCTGGCCTGTACAGCGTGTGCCTGCAAGCGATGGAACAGGTCAGCGACGGCAAGAACTTTGCGGAGGATTCACAAATGCTCTACGCCCTCTTTGAAACTGAGAGATACCTTTTCCAGGTATGGGGCAAGAGAGTCGGCATTGAGAAAGAGTCGGACTTTCACCGATGCCTATACCAAGCTTCGCCTGAATGCCCGAGGATCCGCGGTATCCTTAAAAGTCTTGAGACGATTCTGAGTAATGGGGATAGTCTATGTACGATGTATGGACTAATCAACAAGGAGCATGCGCAGTCTCCTTCCCCGCTTCTTCCTCGCTTTTGAAATTTCAACACCAAAAACTGCTAAGCAACCGCGTTACACAAGTAGAAAAGTCTTTAACTCTTTGGCTTCAAGATGCCATCACCACCCCCCTTCTATGAAAACCTCATTCCCAGGCTCTCCCTTGGAGCTCTCGACAGAGAACTCCTAGGAGAGGATGCCGAAGAATCCCTTCCTTTCGCCAACTCCATTAACGACATGCTCACCAGCGAAAACACCAGCAACGAAATGAGGATCCTCACCTCGCTTATGTGTGCACTAGTTAAACAAAACACTTTCCTCTACAGCAAAGTCTGTCAGATTGATCAAACACAAGACGATGCCTCCTCCACCCTTACCCAAGTCCAACTCAAGGTCAAAGACCTTGCCGACTCCCAACACTCACTCCATGCGCAAGTTGCCAACTCTCTAGCCCGCCGCCCGCATCCTGAAGAAACGGCGAGAAACACTGGGAAACAACCCGCCATCCCTCCCCCTCCGGCAGTCCCCCCACCACAAACCCCAGCACCAAAGAAAAGACAGCAACCCAACGAAAAACTGTCCAACATCGAATACATCGACGAACACGGCAACCGTAGATTCCAAACCTTTGCCGAAGTAGCCAAAATCAACAGAGAAACTGCCGCAATTCTGTCGGCAGACTCAAAAAAGAATAAAAAAGCATCCGCCGCTGCTGGTCCCGCTCCGTCTAAACCCCTCAACCTCCCGCTCACCCAAAGACGCTCATTCGCCACCCGCACCATCCCGGGCCCCGTCTCAGACCGCGTCAAAATCGAAGCTATACTCCCGACCGAGTTCGGCAAAGTCTTGGCTGATGGCGGTCTGACTTTCCCCCACACCAGAGTTCAGGTTTCCATTAACGCAAATGGAACCGCCACAGTCACCTCCTCCCCCTCCACGCACATTTCAAAGGTTCAACCCTTCTTCCTCCGCTTCATTGAAATTCTCAACGCCGCAACCAAGGCCGAAGAAAATCAATACTCCGACTTTAAACTCGCCCCAACCGATGAGGACTATATTGTCCACGCCGTCCCCCTTTTCTCCTTCCCCAGTGAAGATATGGTGACACCGGTAATGCAACAGGCAGTCCTGTTCGCATGCGATGTCAATGTTATCAAAGCACGCTTCCTCACCAAACCGGAAAACAGAGGCGACAAAAAGACCACCTCTGTCGTTATTACCATTCCTCACGAAGACACCACGAAAATCGGCGAATCCATCCGCATTTTCGGCCGCACCCGCCGCGTTGCAAAAGTATGGCACGCCTCTCCCCAATCTGTCTGCCGTGACGCGCGCCACGCCGCGCCGCCGCGCTAAAGCCCACTTGCCCCATCTGCGCGCCCCACGCCAAACACGACGCGATGCAATAACGATAATCGAAAGCATGAACAAGAAAGTTGTCACCGACTGCTGCTCCGCCTTCCGCCCCAAATGCAATAACTGCAACGGCCCGCATACAGCATATGCCCGCGACTGCCCCGCTCGCCCCTCCCAAAACCCGAAACAATCCCCCGATATCACCCCCATCAACCCAAAGAACTCTGCGCTAAACACGTCTATTTTTGCCCCCCATATTTCTCCTGAAGGCCCTGCGGGCGCTATGGAGGGGGTCGTCGTCGGCCAGATTTAAATGTTTTCTTCCTCTCCACCACGTTGTTTTTCACCTTCACCCTCATTTGCATCGTCTATTTCAAATGGTCCCCCACGCTCATTCTCAATTATTCAACACAACTGCGCGAATAGCAACAAAGTGTTTATTTCACTCTTTTCTTCCTTTTCAAAAAATAATCCTCCTCAAATATGCATGATCCAGGAGCCATTTCTAATGAAAGGGCTCCCGCTGAATGCACCTGGATATCAGACCTTTTATCCAAGTGTCCCCACAGGAGACAAAATATCAACAACCACATATATTCACGTGGATTTACTTAAAGTTATTTCCTTTTATATCCACCCATTAAATAGGGGTGATATACTCCCGATGACACTGAACTGGCCTCAGCAACCAGGAATGCCGTCATCATCATTCACATTCATTAATGTCTATAATAGACATATTTCTGCCGATTCTCGCTCCTTGCAATCTGATTTGTTATTTCCTATTCAACAGACTCCGTGCATAACCGCAGGAGATTTTAACATTCACTCCAAAAGCAGCGACCCACGCCGCAAACTTAATCGGAGAGAAGAACGTCTCGCAGCAAAATACTTCGATACGGCCCTTCTCCACAACTATACCCTCCTAAATATTCCCGGCGTCGCCACAAGATTCTCCCCAAACCCACTCCAAAGGCATAGTGTCATTGATCTAGCTTTCGCCAACACACCTGCCCTACGTCTCTTTGAATCCTGGACCAATAACCTCCCCCATACGGGATCGGACCATACAGCCATCCGAATCAGACTGTCCATTGACAACTACACCCCCAACACCCAACAGCTGACCCCTGATTGGAGTAAGGCCAACTGGCCCGCTATCCACACGCAACTCAAAACAACTCAACTCCCCGACCCCACCCCGGACACAGAAGAATGGTTCGAAAGCGCATTAGGAACCATCACCTCCGCGATCCTGGAACACGTACCAGATAAGAGGCCGAGCTGCTGGTCAAAACCGTGGTGGTCCCCTCACCTTACCACTCTTCGAAGGATTTATCACTCCGTCGCAAGAGACTTCAAAAAGGGTTTTGCCCCCCCTTTTGCACTTAAGGCAGCCAAAAACAACTACTTCGACTCCATCCAAAAAGCCAAAGACCGGCACTGGAACGACTTCGTCGCCCAAGCCGACTCCACCCAAATCTGGTCCCTAAAAAGATCAGCCACAAGAGACAAAATAACCAAGCTCCCGTCCTTCCCAGATGCATCTAACCCGATTGATACAAACAAGGCCATGATTGCACATTTTTTCCCTCCCCTTCCCTCCCCAATTCCACACATACCTCCAACGCATTTCGCAAACGTCCCCGAGATTTCAGCGCTAGAAGTCTCGCAAACTCTTGCCGCCTCCGCAAACAACTCCGCCCCAGGACCAGACTCCTTCCCCCCCCTGGTCTGGAAGCAAGTGCACTATGCCAATCCCCTACTTCTCCCAGGCCTCCTCACCCCTCTTCTCCAAACAGGATATCACCCGCGGAAGTTAAAAACCGCATTCGGCGTAGTCCTCGCCAAACCCAAAAAACCCGACTACTCGTCGCCTTCTGCTTACAGGATCATAGTCCTCCTAGAAACCATTTCGAAGATTCTAGAAAGGATTATGTGCTACCGCCTCGCAGACCACGCCAAGGAGTCAAAACTAATTCACCCCCATCAATGCGGCTCCATCCGGGGCCTCTCCACAGCAGATGCATTCACCACACTACAACACGAGGTAAGACTCTTACAAAGAGCAAAACTTAAAGTCTCCACCCTGTTTCTCGATGTGAAAGGAGGGTTCGACCACGTCAACCCCATGAAACTAGCAGAAATCCTTCACAAACATGATACTCCTCTCTATCTTATCCACTGGATCCTGTCTTTCCTTACAGAACGGAAATGCACGCTCCTCTTCCCCAGATCCCCACGACTTCCCCTCCCGGTCGACGTGGGCGTCCCACAGGGCTCTCCTATAAGCCCACCCCTATTCTGCATTTATGTCAGTCCCCTCCACATAGACCCGGAACCCGGCATTACCATCTCATACGTGGACGACTTTGCATTCACAGTTGCCTCCCCGAGCTACACCCAGAACATACGCCAGCTAGAAGAGGCCTATAACAAGGCAACCAATACAGGCAACCCCATGAATATTTTCTTCTCCCTCCCCAAAACCGATCTTATGCACTGGCGCACCCCCCATGATAGGTCACCAGTTGATACCACCCCGATTGTCTTGGAAAATACAACCATCAAACCCGGTAACGAGATTCGATGGCTTGGATTCCAATGCACCCCCTCCTTAGACCCCCACCCCCATTTTAAGAAAAGGGTGACCGCCGCTATGGCCTCCTTCGCAATAATTCGCCAATTCTCGTCGGCAGGCAAAGGTCTTACAGCCTCAAACTGTCGTAAACTAGCAATGATGGCTATACTCCCCATCCTCACCTACGGAGCGTCATGCCTCCTACCTCTAAATAAATCAATTAAACTCCTAGAAACCGCCTGGCACTCAGTGCTCAGGTGGGTTACGAATTGCTTCCGCTCCACTCCCATTTCAATTCTCCAAGCCGAATCTTCCTGCCCGCCTATCGACCTCTATATATCCTCCCTGAGACTTAGATACGCGGCTCGCATCCTCCTTGCCCCCCCCGAGTTCAACCCGGTTGCTGCACGGCTACCGGACAACTTTCCCTCAACCAGCCCCTTCAGAAGAAACCAAGACCGGAAACTACTAAGAGGCATCCCCAACCCCCCAGTCCACTGGAACTCGGCACGCAAAGGCGTCGCCAGACTCCCAATCGACCAACTATGCCACACCCTTCTTACCAACTCTCCCGACTTTGCCCAGAATCAAGGAATAATTCCCAATCTCGGCCTCCTTATAAAACGCAATACAATACGAATTTGGCTATCTCTCCCTACTCCAGAGTATTACCAATGGCCAATATCACCTAAACCACACCCCCACCTCCTGCTTAACAGATTTATCTCTGGCAGGATATGCCAAATGAGAGCCCATAAAAGCTATCTCGCCGCTCACCCCTCCTGGATGCACCCCGACGCCTCTCCCATCTGCCCAAGGTGCGAGGAAGAGGAAGAAACAATGCAACACGCCATTCTGGACTGTCCCGCTCGGGAACACATCCGAACCCTTACAATACCCCATATTACCAAGCTCGAAGACTGCTTCAAATCAATCGAGACACTAAGGCCACTTAGCGACTATATTTCTAGATCACGAACAGGATTCCCAGTTAAAAACCAGGCTTCCAAATCTCCACTATATTCTCTCTCGTCCTCATCTTCTCTTACATCATTATCGTCACTGGAATCGGAGGTGGGGTAATATGATGTCGTTTCTCTACTTTGTTGTTTTTCTTTTTTTTTTTTTCTTTTGTCTGTGTTTTGAGTTTGTTTTTGGCGGTTTTTCTTTTGTTTTGTTGTGTTGGTGGTTGGGGATAGGTTTTGTTTATGCCATAGGGAGTCCCTGCAAGCAATATTCTTGTACCTAGAATCGAATGAAACTTTGAGTTAAAAAAAAAAAAAAAAAAAAAATCAACAAGGAGCATGTATCCATCAGGAGGAGGTGCGCGTGGGCGGTAATTGACAAAAAGAAGTTCGATCGCTTGGTGAAGGACATCGGTACACTAGTCGAGAAGCTATCCACTGTAGCTTCTCTTGAGGAAGACCCCCGATTTGAAATGAATCAGAGCCTTGCGACTTTGAGAGCAGCTCTCGGCGGTATAACCACTACCCTGTTACTAGCATGATGTATCACTAAGTTAATCTGGTGTAGAAGCGGACCGCAAAAGGGCAGAGGAAAGGATTGAGGAGCAGAAACACCGCCTGAAGGTGGAAATTTATATTGAAAGTAAGACTCAACATGAACGGGACAGTGCATGAGTGTTCCAGGACAATGCCCGAATATTCCAGTACTGATTCTCTCCAGATCAGCAGAATGAGAAAGCCTTGAATTGGATAGGTGCAATCTCGACAGAGAAGGAGTACGATGAAGCTAAGCGAGAGAGGACTCCTGGAACCTGCGACTGGATCTTTTCGAAAACGGAATTCACGAATTGGCTCTGTCCGAAAGGTGGCATCAACACATCTAGCATGTTATGGACCCACGGCGGAGCGGGGATGGGTAAAACGTTCATATCCGCAAGGGTCATCGAGTATTTACATCAGTTTTCGCGCCCAACCGCCTTCTTTTTTTGCACTCATTCACATCCCGGGAAGAACCAGACAATGTCCATAGTTCGGTCTTGGATTTTCCAGCTAGCAAGACAAAGTCCTCGAGCCCTTAAAATCGTCCGCAGGTTCGCAGACAAGGAGGCAGTTACTACTATCCTATGGGAAATCTTACAGGAGGTATTAAAGGATATAGGCTCCTGTTATCTTGTATTGGATGGTCTTGATGAATGTCTCGAGTTCGATCCTACTTCGAGGAGTCGAAGGAGCGGTGAGATAAAGATCTTTATCGAAAAGTTGATTGACTCCATACCCTCAACTGGTGTGAAACTTCTCGTCATCAGCCGAGACGTGGTTGCAATAAGATCTGCGCTGGAGCCACTGCGGAGTTTGAACGCTCCTGTTGCCACCACCGTTGCCACCACGGTGGCATTCGAAGAATATCAAATCCAGAGCGAAGATAACAAGGCGGATATTATGTCGTTTGCGGGTAGTCTCTCTGACAGTCTCGGGTTCCGCAACAAGGATAAAGAGGCAATATGTAACAAACTCTCTGAGCGCTGTGGCGGAATGTTTCTATGGGCCCGACTTGGCGGCGAAAGGTTGCATGTGGGAATGGGGTCCAAGAGGTTGGATACAGTCCTCACTGAGATGCCTCCGGGATTGAATCATGCCTATGAGCGTAATCTCCAGACAATTTTGAAAAAGGAAAAATACTACCAGGATCAAGCGATTGCAATCTTCCGTCTGGTGCTCTTCACGCTGAGGCCTCTATCTGTCGAGGAATTGCTCCATGCACTTGAAATCAACGACTACCGAGAGGATATCGATGGGACAAGTGGCTTCGAGGAGAAGGCGATTCCTGACATCAACATTGACGTAGAAAATAAGTTAACCGCACTTCTGCAGACATGTGGTTCACTTCTCGAGATTCGGAAAACGAAATCGACCTCAGCGGGCGATTGGCACCTCCAGTTCATCCATTTCTCCGCCAAGGAATACTTGCTCGGTCTACAGATTGAAAATTGTAGTGACCCTAGGCTTTTGAGGTTCTCCTTCTCTCTCACGGAGGGGCATCATGCTACTTTGACCAATACGTGCCTTCTATACCTGGTAGTAGCGGGCATAAACTACCGGAGGCAAACCTGCGAGCAGAGTACCGAAGCTTACCTGGGCTTGGAAAGCGACGATGAGTGGAAAGGCCACGAGCAGAAGTGGAGATTCTATAGTTATGCCCGTCACAATTGGGGCAAGCATTTCCGTCTATGCGGGAATGAGGTTGCTCCGAGCTACAAAATGCGACGGAAAATCTTTCTTGATAACAGCCCCGCCTTTGACAGCTGGAAATTGTCTCTAACGTCCAGCTCTTCGCCTATAGCGAGCGCAAATGACTATATTGTGGGGCCCACTGTTTCCTCTTGGTCTTTCCGAGTTCTGACCTGTTGCATGTTTGGAATGCTTGATATCCTGCGGGAGCACTTAATGGCAGAAGCCAGGGAAGGAATACCTCAGGCAGCTTTATTAGCTGCTGTCATGGGCGGGCATGCGGCCGTGGCCGAGATGCTTGTACAAAGGGATGATGTTGACGTGAATACGCGCACATTTAGACCCGGGCCAACTGCACCTCAAACGGTGCTTTACCACGCCAATAGGTTGGGGTTGAAAGATACTGTCCGGCTGCTACTTGGACGGCGCGACCTACGAGTAAACGAGAGATTCAGGGGGCCCGAACTCCGGGGCCTCGTGAGGGGGGAGTGCTCTGCTTTGCTCCACGCGATATATGATAAAGATAAAGCATTCCTCCGCCAGCTACTGCGGAGAGACGATTTGGACGTTAACGGCGCTGATAGGATACCGCTCAACATCGCGATGCGGGTGGGGTTTCTGCCTGGTTTCGAGCTTTTACTCGCCAGGAAGGATATAAATGTCAATCTCTCGTCAGCAAAGGATAGCGGGCAAACGCCGTTACATCATGCAGTGCGCAGCAGCCCGGGCGAGTTCCTTAAGCTACTGCTCGCGAGAGACGACATACAGGTAAACAAAACCAACCACCGGGGAGAAACACCACTCAACCTGGCCGTACCTGGGACGGGGCGTTTCGGGTCGATTCGTGACAAGGGCGGGAATGTTCTGACCGATCCGTGAACGGTACCCATTGAGTTGACATCTGTATATAGGACGTTCTACTCACTTATGGGTATCGTGTGATGAACGGGCACCCCATTGACTGATACTACAACAGACAAATGGCTATGAATGGGAGTTTCGATGCGAGACAACTATATGTGAAAGAATGTGATATATTAATACTACTAAAGCTAAAATGAAAGTAATAAAATCTGTAGAATATCGTGAAATACAAAATGATAGCATAGAAAATGTTCTAAATCAATCCATATAGAAAGTTGAACGAGGAGATAAGTAGGGGTAATAAGAAATTTGAATAAGTTCGAATCTGTCTTGAAGGATTTGGCCTACTTTTCCTTTGATCAAATTGGTATAATAAGAAAATATTCATACATGAACAGATAGTATAAGAAATTAGGAGATCCTTTTTGCTTTAACCCTTCTTGATGTTTCATCTACATGACTTCGCTTTCTTGAATTTCGCATACCCTCAACCCGATCAAGCCTACTCTGACTTTCATTCCCTTTTCCCGATAGATATGGACCATCTCCACTTGTCCTAGACGGAGATACATCCATATTAGTTCGGAGGTGGATAGTATCATTCAAAAGAGCATTATCTGTTTGTTCTTTTAGTATTAATAAAGCTGTTAATGATTTATTTTACTTACGATTATCTCCTTTTACTATTATAGCAGATGATTCGGTCTCTGACTGAACAGTGTGATCGTCACTGTCTGAGGTTCCAGTATCATCCGAGAATGATACAAGGTCTTCGTCTAGATTGTTGCAATTCTTCTCCTTCCCATTTCCTTTGGAATGACAATCTAGACTGCATAATGCTTTTGAGCGGAAACATGGACAACGTTGTGTTCTACACTCTGACCCGCAACTGCAGCTTGTAGACTCCTATGAGAAATTAGTCTAACTGATAAGGAAAGTAGCTGGGTAATCTTACTTACAGGGCCTAATCTTTTATTTTCAGTGTTCTTTGCTGCCGCTCTGATTGTAATATAATTTGAACCAGCTCCTTTTACGGGTTTGAAGGATATACTGTCGGGGATGGGTTGTAATTCCCGGGCTGCGCATTGTCGTTTGATTATGCCATACTCACTCATTAGAGTATATAATCCTACTGCGGGGTTGGCCAAAATCTTGCAGACTAGTCTCTTTACACCAGAGGAGAGGCGATCGACACGAGAGATTTTAAGAGTTACCAAATCATTGACCTTAAATTCAGGAATATTATGTGCTTTACCGTCTCTTACTACCATATTGTCCCTTGCTTTAGCTGTTGAAGCTAACACCTGTGAATATATTTGATTTCTTCTTACTGTTCCTGCAATTTCAGAGCTAGATGGATTATAATAATCATCATTTTGCGGGGACTGTAGATCAGGGTCGATTGGAATTGGCATATTTGTGTGAAACTCGATATTATCACTAGCTGAACCCAACGGACTCAACTGCTCATCGAGAATGGCTGTAGATTGACGTTCTGTAAACAATATTCTTTCGCCATATGGTCCTCGACCGAATAAAACTTCATAGGGTGTCTTTCCGGTAACTGAATGTAGTTGGGAATTCATTGCTAATATTGATTCTGGAATTGCTTTTGACCACTCAATTGATTGATTATCTTGCATCCATGAGGAAAGCTTTTCTTTAAAACATGGTTTGCTTGCATCAGCAAACTACTACTTGTGTATGCAGTCTCCCAACTCTCTCCCGGGTCTCCTGAGAGTCTCCTGAGACTCCTGGATATTTTTTGAGTCTCCTGAGGCTCAGGAGACATCAGGAGACAAATGAAGTCTTGCTGATGTGTTCGATAAGTCCTTGACTTTGTGGATGACGTGGACGTCCATTAATTACCTGTCCGGATATAGTCACATGTTAATTTTGTGCTTCAGGATAAACACAGAAAGACAATACAGGTATTGTTAATAGGATTTTAAAATTGAAAATCACTACATCAGCAAGACTTCATTTATCTCCTGATGTCTCCTGAGCCTCAGGAGATTCAAAAAATATCCAGGAGCCTCAGGAGACTCTCAGGAGACCTGAGAGACTGTTGGGAGACTGCATACACAAGTAGTAGTTTGCTGATGTAGGAAGCATACCCGTATACCATACTGTTGAAGCAAAATCAACATAGCTCCTTTGAACTCATTTCCGTTATCACATTGGAGTATACGGGGAGGACCCAAATGACTAATCCAAGTAATAAACGCCGTACAAACTGCTTCACTTCGTTTGGACTCAAGGGGATAAGCCTGGGAGTATTTGCTGAAATGATCCTTGATGTGACATATCCATCGAAACTTTCCATCTGGACGTGATGACATATGAATCAAATCGACCTGTACACGCTCGAAAAGCTTTGTCGCAATGATTGGTTTTAGGGGAGCAGTTTTAGTCTGTGATTTCTGAACAGCGCAAGTTGAGCAATGTTGAATTATCCATTCAACCTCCTGCCGGCTTACTCCATAATAGTCTCTATCGATATCTGCAAACGTTTTCCTACTTCCCGCATTACCAAGGCTGATGTGGATTTTTACCACAAGGTCAAAAACCTCGAGGTCTGTAACCAACAACCTGCTTTCAAGACCATTTTTCCGCTTTACCTTAATTGCACCATCAATAATCTCATACTTAACCTAAACCTCATGCCTTAATCGACGCCCTTTCTCTCCATCTAGGTCACTTATCCCAGCTAATACCTCTCGGATACTTTGAATCTTATCTGGTTTGGGACGAGAACGATTTTTATTGTCTGGACTTAGCAATCGAATATACCAGGCACGTTTAGCTGCCTCCGAAAATGGTAATTGAGTATGAAAACTAGAAGCCATTGTAATTGATTGTTGAGAAATTAGGGATTAGGATACTAGCTTCAGACCTTCGGGGAATAAGCAGGTCTTAAGTACCTGTCTTCGCAGAAATATCAATCCTGCAAGCAACACATTAATTCCGCTCATATCCACCCTATTACTCAGGACTCAGGTTTAACCTTTTCTGCGTATTTCATCATGTGTCATCTATCATATATTAGGTAGATACGTCACTTTTCATTGTGTATGATGTAATCAATATTGGTATCGAGTTAGATATTGATATTAATGTGATTACACATACTAGTTGAGTCAGTAGAAATGAGTCATACTTTATTGAATTAATTGTGACATAGATTGGCTCCTGAATTTTGAGAGTCATCATCAATGTTATATCACAAAACCTCTTCGCGGAAACCTTATTTTTACTTGTACCATTATTTGAGATATGATATGGGAGAACGGATGTGTCAGAAGTTATAAAAAATGCTTCAACGGTAGCTCAGCTGTGTATTCTTTGGTCTCACGCATGTACAATGTGAAGTGGCGCAGAATAAACAGCTGGGGTTTTACACTCTTACCTCCTAGCGGAATAAATTCATAGGTACAGTAAGCGGACAACCCTGCTCCTCTGGTGGTAAGG
Organism: Morchella sp. 2016-57; assembly: GCA_024713875.1. Taxonomy (NCBI): domain Eukaryota; kingdom Fungi; phylum Ascomycota; class Pezizomycetes; order Pezizales; family Morchellaceae; genus Morchella; species Morchella sp. 2016-57. The sequence goes on from JAMGZE010000020.1 coordinate 275,581, forward strand.
CTTCTACTCTAGGAGTATTTGGAAGCACCGGCTGAGGCCCTCAATAATATATCTGATAATCAAAAGCCCATCTCAGGGAAATTCTTTTAACTTAGGCCGGATCGAACCGGAGCCCACTCAGTTATATGTCAGTTGTTTACCACTACACTAGGTAGTGATTGCATGCTACACCCGCCCCCTGTAAACGATATAATCTTTAGCGAAACCTTAATCTATAGCTCTTTTCACGGCCCTCCATAATCATCCAAGCGTTAGCCTACTCACATGCCCATACAACTTAACATGTGGTTGGGTAGCCGATATCTTAGTTACTGCCCATCTACAAACAGTCATCCCTATCTGCTGATATCACACGTATAGGACAGCCTATATACCAATGTCTATCTATCGGGTGCGACTGGCGGATCGGACGGAGCATGTCCATCAGGATTCTATCGCTAGAGAGCTACCTTTACCTGTCGGTCCTGAATCCTCGAGATACCCGTCACCCCCGTCAGCCCCGGCGCTCCCGGTAGGCTGCGGACCCTATTCGCCGGGGAGTATCACAAACTGGCAAGACAACAGTGACGGAAACCAAGGGCCAGTGTTCGGGCAAACGGAGTCTGAAAGCAGTGTACTTGTTCAGTCGGGCCGTCACCTACACCGCGGCAAGCTTGCCGCTTTTCTTGTTTTCTCTCTCGTTTGTGGTTTTTCTTTCATCAGCTATTACTTACTTTGCGGCCCATATCGATCCCGGAATATATGTCTCTTGCACAGTTCTATTCGTGGCGCGTGGCACTAGAGGAGGCTTAGCGTGTCGAGCTGGTGAATAGAGGCGAATGGGGATGTAGCATAGACAGATGCCTAGATTAGGTTCCTCAAACTTCCCTGTCAGCAATACATTCCTCTCTTTTGTCTAGTCTACCTATATTTGAGCGATCGTGATTTATTCATTCCGGACTAGACTCCAGGCAACGACGAGACACAGAGAATAGAGTCTTTCAGTGCAACCCTGCAGATTGTTTTCAAAGTGAAGGGAAATGCATGCCGCCAAGAGTCTACCCTATACACATGGGTTTAGTGACTAATAAGGCATAGGGGTAGACCTTACGGTTGCATGCCGAGAAATACTCGAGGACGGAAGATTCTACACTCTGTCCTTCTGATAAAGTGACTTGTCAGCTTCAATGGCAGCTCAGGCCTGGCTGTATGGGTTTCCCTTTTGGTTTGGAGATGATCTTCAGGGCTGCACTGAAAGACTCTAATAGAGCCCTTCTGCCAACTGCCGTGAAAGGTGTTAGCACTACATTAACATGCCCAAGACTTGGTTGCATAGTGGGAGTTGAAGTACTAGAGTAAATATCGTAATGATCAGTGGTACATCAATATTAGGCAGACTGTAGCGAGCGGGGAAGTTTTATTTCAACTGCTCACCTCTTCTATTGCGTGAGTATCTGGGAAAAACTATTCAATATCTAGGTATTATGATCGAGATATAAAAGTAGAAGGCAAAACAAGAGGAAGTGGATCACGTAAAGCAGCTAGTCCTAAGATTATCTTCTCTCGATTGTCATTAACTGCAATTAGTTCCTCCTTTGTCCCTTGCAACTGATGTTGGCTAGGCTCTCTATTCTCTTCTCTATTTCTTGTTGAGGACCTCAAGGTCAGCCCATAGTCTTGGCGATTGATTTATCGTGATTGATGTCCCTTTTTGGAAGTGAGACGGTATAGGTAGTTCTTAAGAAGAGCTACCCATCGAAGGTATAACAGCACCAAGTTGAGCATCATTGGTTGAAGAAATATCTGTTAAGTGAATACCACCATCTTCAAGCTGCCGTATCTTCCTTCCCTGTTCTTGCTGTGTCTGATTTCTTCCTTTGTGTTGAGGATCCAAAGCATTTATTTTTCAGGAAAGGATGCTTCTAAAGCTTAAACAGCATGCAATTAATGATGTAAACAAAGAGGAAAAAAAAGCCTGAAGAGCGATACGTGTGGATGCAGGACTCAACCGGAACAATTCCGCTTCTCCCTTTTCCCTGTCACTCCCTTCTTCCTCATCGGCCTCTTGCTCCCTTTAGTCATTAATCTTTCTCATGTCGTCCGCAACCAATCCCAAAGTTGTTGCAATCCGATCCGCTGAATGTTAGTATCATAGTTAATTGGCATGTAAACTTAACTTGTATTAGTAGTGAAATCACACCTGCTCCCGGCTGAAGGGGAAAAAATCCCGACTCAAACGCCTACCAACACGCTTCTTTCCTGTCTCAACAGAAGTATGTTGAATTGCTTTTGGTTTGATGGAAGCGTGGACTTTCTTTTTTGCTTTGGCCGTCCACCTGAGCATTCATTTACTTACTCTGTAGTCCCCAAAGAATCTTGAAAGCCTATCAATCTTCTGGTATCATCTCGCAGATATGGTAACCTAGTTTTCTTATTGAAGTAGAAGCCATTCACTTGTTAGACCGTCAAGGTTTTATCCCAAGTGACTTTAGAGCACATATATAGCCTAAGATCATTAAGCACACCGCATAGAGCCTTATATTGCATCAAACATATCGAGTTCTCACCGTCTTCCAATCCATTATCATTCCGCTTATCATTAACTCCAATAGTGGCTGCTGGAACAATCACTCTGACCTCTCTAGCACCTGTGTATCGGTACTAACAGGTTCCGGAACTTCGTGTAGCCTTTACTGTGTTGCAGATGAACGTGCAGTGGAATCTGATAGGGGAGGGCTAGAGTGGCAACTCGCTGTAATGGGCCTTTCAGAGTAAAAGAACCTAGCGATCTTCGGTTGATATTTGCAGCCACTATTACTGGGGGCGGGCTTGAGAACCACTAGTACGGGCATATCTGTAGAACTCGGATGCTGGAACTGAAAACATTTCAAAGGTTCGTGTAACGTTGTATGGAGATCGCGCAACGATGGATGAGAGCGTTTAGCGATGGAACGAGACCGTTGCGAGCAGGGCCCGAGAGGAATCTGGGAAAATCTCTTAGCGGCGAAATCTGTTTGCACAGGAGAGTACCTAGTAGGATTTGACATGCAGGTTTCACGCAGCCCGCTCTTGGGTATTTCAACTTAGTGTCAACGACTCGACCTCCTGGCAAAAAGACTCTAATTCCGCAAAGTGTGAGAAAATTCGCTTGCGGGACAGCAGGGGTATAGGCCAACCAGAGGCAGTCTATGAACGCCAGGTATGCACGTTTGTCTAAAATTTTGCGGATAGATCTACCTATCAGCGGGTGTACCTGCATGAGTTGCGGGGTTGCAGGACCCTCGCAATGCAGGTAGGTATTATTGGACAACTCCCCATTTGCAACAGAGCGCTCTGTATCGCAGGAGTAGCTTGTGTTTAGATAGATCTAGTTCCCATTAGCAAGTAAGATTCTTCTGTCCGCCGGACCTGTTCTATCCAGCTACTAAAGCGGATAAGCTACAGTAGCACTATTCTTTTCCTATCTCTAACCAGATAGAAGATACTCTATCCCATAGATCTATAGAGGCCCTTAGTAATGGTGCTCTATCGAATTCCCTAGACACCTAGGTTCTATTTGATGGAACGTCAAATTAGGTCTATTGAGCGGGAAGCCGTCCATTATCAGCTGCTCCTTAGGCACCCGGCGGGCCTGCTCCTTAGTCAAGTTCCTAAATCAATCACATCCACTAATAACCCTAAGGATGGGGAAATCACAAGTACTATCTACAGTAGCAAAAAATGGGGCGTAATTCATGCCATAGGGAAGGAGTTGTGCGGAATTTTGTATACTATGGTATAGAGAAGGATTAAATATTTGCTATAATGCGGGATGATTAACACTGCTCCTAAATGCTCTTTTTTCCCCGGTTTCCATGGGTTTCAAATGTTTTCTGGGCTGTACCTACAACAAAATAGTACATGTCTCATTCTGTTCATGTTAATCAACAAGACGTCGATCAGTTATATATATTTCACCAATATCTCCGCCAATTCTGGCCCCTCATCAAAGGGCACGAGAGCGTAGGGGGAGAATTTTAAATTATAATTCTTATCCAGCTAGTTGCTCACTACATGATGAAGTAGTTACTCTACGATATGCTTTGGGTTGATATTGATAATCCTGATTGGTTGACGATAACGATGATTAGGACGTTGAGAATCCTATCACGCCTGGGTGACAGAGGTAGCGGTGCCGCACTTCTGCCACATTGATATCAACAATCGACTCCCAAGAGCGCGGCTTCAAGTCGGTACCTCTTAGAATGCGCATAAATGCGGCACCCCTACGGTATTTCCGCGGCGCGAATCACACTCCCTTTTTCGCCACTATATCTATGAATCCCGATTCTCCACGGGCCGGCTTCTGCCACCCACTCCGTACCCGCACCAGAGCTCCGCAGCGGTAAAGTAACGGCGTGTGGAAAAGCCCGCTCGAGAGACTGGCAAACCCCGCCACCAATAACACAAATCCTCCCCGCCTTCCCTGCGCTACATGGCACCTCTGGGACCCTTTATATACCATGGACAGCTTACCCGGTGCTCGACTTCGCCCCGCGTTCGGCCTCGGCGGAACCACCGCGGGCTATATATCCCAACGTTTACAGTGTGCACAAATGGAGCCCATATCTCCCGGGCCGCTGGATGTGTGAGACGCCCCAATAGATAGCACCACACATCACGACACACCACAGAAATGCCGCTCTAGTCTGCGCACCGGAGTTTATGTCCCCGGGTACATCGCGGATGCTCACCCGGTGGTGCGCATGGAGTACGCGTAGCCGAAAGGATGCTACCGCTGAGCTCCTGCTTCAACGTACCCGGATATCCGTTTGCATACCACTACATGTCCGAGATCCTCTCCCTACCAGATATCGGGGATCACCCCGGGTGCTTACCTCGGGCATCCCCATGTAGTTCCGTCCACGCCGCCCACTGATTCTGATCGGGCTGTCGTGCGGGGTCCTTATATTGTCCGCAGCCTGCTCGGCGCACGCTCAACGTGTCCTTGCCCTCCCAGAGCTTGGTTTAATTAACCCCAAAGAGCGATTCTGCGCAGCACCTCATGGGTCAAGCTACCCTCCAACGCATAGCATGTCCGGATGCTCCCTGTTTGTAGCGATAGAGCCCCCGACTGGGGTCCCTGCCCGCACTCACCCACACCCAATCTACGGCCATGGTACGGTACCGAAAGCAAATGCCAACGACTATGTCTCTGGGGTGCACGGTTGATATCACGTAGTTGCAGCCCGGGTCAATGCCGCAAGTGGTTAGGTCGGTCGGTGCCCCCCAAAAAAGCCTGCGCAGGCTAAAAAAAAAAAAAAAGAAAACCAGCTTTCCTGCCGGAGGTTTAAATGAAACCCGCAGCGGAGGCTAACAGACCGGGCGCGGAAAAGAAAGAGAAAATCAATTTTAATGTCAGAAGCTTACTTTTATATGTAAAGTTTATTTACACATTTAACTACATTAGCGCCAGTCCATATAAGAATATAAACCTATATTAAGCCATTAATACTTCTATTATATGACTTTCTTTTTATTTTTTATTTTTTATTTTTTATATAGGCTCTTATTTACCTATGTTTCGATTAATCTTCATATTAGTAAATGATTCTAATACATGATAATACCTCTATAAGAGTTGTTTTCTTTGGTGAAAAACCTGGATGCGCAGGTAGGCCAGTACTCACGCTTCTTCTGGCATAGGTGAATATCACAAATAAAGCTCTTGATTGTGATTTAATATGTACATTTACTCTCTACTAGCAACCCTTCTACCTGATTACCTGCCTGCAATGCCTACTTGGTTCGCTGCTTGGTTGGGTGCTGCTTGATTAGGTGCTTGACTCGCTGGATTTGCTAGGCGCTGAATTCGCTGGACTAGGTGCTAAATTTACTTGATTGGGTACTGAATTCGCTGGATCCGCTGGATTAGATGCTGGATTTGCTGGATTAGGTGCTAGATTTGCTGGATTGGTGCTGATTCCGCCGGATTGGGTGATGGATTCGCTAGATTCATTACCTGTTTCACCAATTAGCTCATGTCTGCATGATGATGAGATGTTCAATTGGAGCTGGGGTGGAGGCATAGATGAAGGCATAGAAATGAAGCCGTAGAGATGGGGCCGTGGGGATGAAGCCGTAGAGATGAAACCGTAGAGGCCTAGGTGTAGAGGTGAAGGTGTAGGGACTCGGAAGGAAGGACATGATATCTCTAAGCCCCAGCCCTAACCCTGAAATGCTTACAGATTCTGACAACTCTTTTCCTTCGTATATGATTCTCTTCCAAAAGACCCTTAAATATGCTAGATTGGGCACCAAACATCATCTTTTTCACCCTTTTGGGTTTAATTAATGGTCTTTTCGAAATTAAGGCCTTTGAAAACCGTGCCGCAGTATTCGTGCTCAAAATAATACTTATAGAAATATCCGGACTGGCGCTAAAGTACGCAGGCTTATACCCAGCCCCCGCTATCGGAAGGGCTGGAGCATTGTTATTCCGGCTTTCGGTGAAATAGGAAACGCCGCTGTCACGGTCGGTGGACTGTCGGAGCCCTGCTACGTAAGAATTAAAGTTCCTTTTGGTCCCCCGCATGAAATTAAGTTTCTCCTTAGACTCCGGCGGAGTTCATCCACTTTGGCTTTCGATAGGAAAGGTTTATCTCTTCCCGATATCACATTTGAGAGCCTGACACCACATTTCGGGGTCCAACACGGGAAATGGAGAGTGTCTGGAATGTTACGGGTTTCTGGTCGGGTGCCCTTAGGGTTTAGGTAGGCTCTGCTAGGGCCTTCGCCCCCTCCGGCTATGACTGGAACCACGACCACCACGGCCAGTACTACCATCTCGACCTGGTAACTGGTACTGCCCGACTCCTTTTTCGTTACCCTTGCCTCCCATCCCACCTATTCCGATCGTTGCTTTTAGAAAGAGTGGTTCAATAGGGGCGTCAATGCGCTCCATCTGACCGGAGCCCCGCAATCATACAGACAGAGGTAAGTGAAAGCTACCGCCGCACACCAACAAGCCTGAGATAGAGGCTGGGAAAAAAAGGGGGGGGGGGGGTAAATGACAACCTGTAACAGCAAAATGAGGGTCTGTTGAATCATGCAAGTCTGAGAGGATGGAACCCGGGATCTTATCAGATGCTCTTTACGCGGCTGCCAAGCCTCGCCCCTCTCATCGACCGCGCCTTGATTTTCCTCCACCTTCTCCTGTCAACACCAACTCCGTACCCCCCCGCACCCACCTCGACCCTCGATTCACCCCTTAACGCTGCTTCGCCACCCACCACGGACGTCCCCACCCCCATACTATGCCACCTCTCACACTTCCCCCCCCCCTCCCCCAAACCCCAAAGCACCACTGGATTGACACCTAACCCTCATCTACGCCGTCTAGTCGTGGGAAATCCTCGACTATCTCCGCCGCTTTCGCGACGCGGGACTGTTGACAAGCCCACCCACTCTTCGGCAGGGGCTCTTACTACGCCCATAAAGTCGGATGATGACGTGATCGGCGAGGGGGGATGAAGAGCTGTAGAGTGACAGTCCACTGGCCCCCGCAGAGCCCGCGCCAGGGGGCGTTACCGCTCAGCTCCCCGCCCCACCCTTCCGCCCCTAGTGGGACACCACCACCGCTTCCGCCAACTACCCTACAAATCTTATCCTCTCCGACCTTAACACCCCACCCACACCACCGACAACGCCGCTGCACTGCCCCATCCACGCGCAAAGAATTAGGGGAACCCAAAAAGACCACTTTAGAACCTCCCACGCCCCGCTCCAAATTGGCAGAAAGAGCTACGAGGACATCCTCGACGGGCACTTGTGGGCGGCGTGCCTGCAGCACCCCGACGTCCGTGTATCAATCAACCGATCAACCGATATGGTCAACATATGGCGGCGTTCACGCCCCCACAATGCATGATTGGGTCTCGGGAGTGCACTGGAGACACCACCTCCGCAACCCCCCCCCCCAACCTCTTTACACATTTCCTCGCCTACTAACCTACCCGTAGAGGCGAATCTATCTCGACCTCCTCCCCAACATGCAAGAACACGCACATGTATCAGGGCCACCTCCACGCCGGCATCATCCGCTACCACACACCGAGACCGGCGCCGCCGAGCACGGGCACACCCGGACGCAAACGGCAAGCTTCTAGGAGTTAATAAAGCCTACCTCCGGAGAGGAACCATCGCGTGGAGAGGGCTACTGCCGGTGGTTGAATGATAGAATTGACACCTATCTCGCGCAGGAGGGCCTGCCACCAAGTGATTGTTTCAGTACCTTCATACAGATTCTCGTGATACGCCTGTATCTGTAATTCCCATACTGGAATATGATTCTACATTTGACCAATCGGGGTTTCTGCGACAGCGCATCTATTAGCGACAAGTGCATTTATCTTTGGCCTTACATGCATGCATACCCGCTCGAGCTATCAAAAGCAAAACCAGCCATGTCACGGGGAAAGGACCTTTAGTTTGCTTCACCATCCTTTCCGCGTTCCCCCAACCTCACCATCTTTTCCACTTCCAATTCTGCTCACCCCCTGCATATATTTTAAGCAATTGACGAAATATCAAAGTAATGTAGCCAGCAATGAGCAGTAAACAAGGACCCTGAAAGCATAATTCCGAGTCCTTCCCCTGGTGACCCTGGCCCAACCATTCAATACCGGACCGTTTTCATAAAAGGCAGAGCTGCCATCTGCACTAAAGTACTTTTGTCATGAGTAATTAAGTAATGCTGAGTTCCAAACGATATACTTGATCCTCTTGTGGGAAGAATCTACCTATTACCACCAAACTCCCGTAGAGTGTTGAATATCTCCTGAAATTTGCTTAATGGGTGAGCTCGGAAGTAGCGCAGCAGGTCAGGGTTAGGGTTAGTTGTGCCGGAACAATACTTGATTGATACTTCATACATGCATGCAGCCCATCGGGAAGAGACCTGTTTGTACGGCGTGATCGGGAGACCTTTTCGTGTTTATGGAATTAGAGAAAATTCTGTCATTATGTTTGGCCCTAGTGCAGTCATTGGAGCAGATCTCCCAATTTCTACAGACTGATTGGCTGCAAACGCCGAAGATTGAGTATGTAGAACAGGATTATACATATCGAATGATACCAGGAACACAAACATTGGGATTGGCCGTAGTGGTACAGTGTGTAGAAGCCGGGGGCTTTGTGGCTCTCCACTCTACGACCTGGACTAAGAAGTGTGGCCTTATCCATTATGCTAGTGAAGCTGCCAACACTTAAGGAGGCCGCAGAGTGCACCGTGCACCCGAGAATTCCCTCAGGAATCCGCCGCCGGTACTTCTGAGAACTGGTTCATGGTTGCCACGGTTCCGCAGGTGGCCCCTCAAGAGTTGGCAGCATTTAATCACCAGCGAAGGAGATAGGTTACTTACTCCAGCACTGCCGAGACCACTCACCCTACAGCTGGAGTCACCTGAAGTGATACAAACGGGCCGGTTTCAATTACCTCTATTTGTGATGATCCCAAGAGGAGGGGAGGACACTCCCCTCGCACTACGCGCGCAGGGTAAGTCTGTAGACGGTGAGAACTACTGCAGCCACGGTAGTACTAATATTCTAAACTGGTGGACCTTAGTTTACCTCCTATTTGGGCTAGTCTCTGCATCACCACATGCGAGTAATGAACTAACTCCATCCAGCTAATGCAAGTGACCCCCCATGACGCTCTGTCCCACCACACAGATGCAAACACCCCTCCCGGCGACACGGCTCGCGGGCTACTAGTGCACCATGGCCCCGCGCCCCCACCCTTGACGGCCATCCTAACACCGCCACCCTTGCACATTCCTCCCGATTGCCGTTCCTGGCGAAACCCTCGTTGGGACCACTAGTCCCACAGTGGTGGAGACGTTGGAAAAGCTGGTCTGAGACGAGCCCTAATGCTCCTTTAGTGCCGTCGCTAGCCCCCCCTTCCCCCTGGATGCTATGCGCCGGAAGATGGCTGTCTTACCGACTACCGGGATGGACTGCATTAGTTGATAACGCTCCCCTTAGCTTGCTTCACCACCCGATCGCTATACCCTTCTAAGGACACATGACGTAATCCATGTCACGCATTAAGTAACACCATGACATCACGATATTTCCCCCACCCTATTTTTTCTTTTTTTTATGGGCATGCAACCTCGCGGTTATGGCAATGCCCGCAACCCAGAGAAAAACGAACTTGAAAGCAGCAATGTGGTGAAAAAATGACCCTCATGTCTCCCCCTCCCCCCGCCTACCCGGTAGTGAAGTGGCTTGGCTTTACCTACCTCTTTATATTTCTTTTGTGCCGCCTTAATTTCATCTGAATATGAGGTCTTTCCCCCGGATAGTTAGAAACGATGGGTCTTCATACGGAGTCGAGGACACAGTATCTAGACACTAGCCTAGGACACACACACTAGCAGCTTATAATACAGTAATGACGGGACAGGTTCAACTTGAGGAACCTGGCTATTACCCGGACGACCGTTCAAGAAAAGGTAATTCTTAAATGAACCTGGTCTTCCTAGTCTATTGACTGCTATGTGGGGGGATTCAGGTGTATTGAAGCATAGCTGTCCTTGATGATGGGGATTCAATTACCAATTGCGGCATCGTGGCATCGCGGCTTCCAAAGTCCCATAGCCAACCACACGTGACCACCCACACGTGGCCACCCACCCCAACCCCAACCCCAACCCAGATAATATCATATATGGAGAGAGCAGTTTCAGAGCCTACCTACAGAGTGCACGAGCATCGATATGCCCCAGTTTAGGCTGAGCCCAGATTAACAAAGATTCAAGACTACGTACGCTTCGGCAAACCTGCTGTTGCGGGGTCGCTATTCCGGGAGGGCATACCAACCATCTAGACCTGTATCCCCATCCTATCCACGTGACATTCAAGCAGTATCGCTCTCCTGGATGAAACTGCAAGTCCTGCGACCTGGTCCGTGTCGGTAACCAGGGCGCGACCCCGCCCATATTCCCGGCGGTGCGAGGGATGGCCTCCGGGAGGGGTACATGCTGAGGACCGAGCGGTTGCCGCCGCGCCGGAGACAGCGGGACGCGACGGACGCGCGTGCTCCGGAGTAAAGATGTAGTTCTGGTGATTTCGGCGACGGGGGTTCCGGGGGTGCTGTTGCGGGCCACCGGGGGCGGAGGAGAGGTGCAGCGCGGCTTGGGCAAGCAGGGGGCGGGGGAATCCCGGTGCCACCACACCTGAGCGAGGGCTGGTGCTGACTGTGTGGAGATAGTTAGGTTCTTGTTCGCTGCTATTGATGCACGGCTCTATAGAGAATGCCTGGTGCTATGTAGCACTTCGGAACAGGCATTCCCTGAACACTCACCTCTTTTTACTATTTATCTTACCGGACATATGTCCCAACCCGCGTTGTGGTTGTCTTTGCCTAAGGGTATGTACGCAAAAGTTCCGCAGGCATGGGAAACTACGCCCCCCGACCGTGTACTATGTGTGTTGTGTGGGGGCGCGGGGTTAGCGGAGATGTTAGTTTCACACTTGACCCGTAGAGTCTATACTGCGGACGTATCCCGGTGCGGGCGTGGATGCGTGCAGGCGCAGGGGTATTCTCGATCATGGGCTATCACTCGCCAACCTACTTCCGCCGTAGAATCCAGTAACATTTTACCTCCCTTCTCTATCTAGAGGGGTAGTCATGATATGAGTACAGATTTCTGGTCACAAGCGTGCCCTTATAAGACCTGAAAAAAGTACAAAAGTATTAGTGCGCGCTTTATTCAGACTAGAGAGTGACGTGCTCATCCTACAGGAATCCTCCAGATGGAGTTTATACATAAAGATGTAGGCACATGTAAATTAAATTATAAGCAGTCAGTGTGAAGTATAAATAAAGAAATAATAAACAGCCGCCCTACTATGGAATGCGTAACCCTAACCCTCCTCGCAACAAAGCGTGATCTGACTGCTGCTATTTGGAGCTGTTAGGTAAGTCTAGCCGTGGCAGCTTGTGTAAAAATTCGATACCCCTCTCCCAGAAATGGATGCGCTGGTGGTTTGTAGGTGGGGAAACTATTACATATGGAGGTACTAACCATGGGCAAGGGTCTCCGCATAGGCTGTGTTTGCCGGATTTTCAAGTTTGGGATGGAGCCCCACATCGGTAACAGGTCACCAGACAGAACGGCGCTAGGGTACGCGTTTGCGGGCAAGGTTGTGACAGGGTCGTCCAATGACCTATCACCCACCGCTGCACCCGACTACATGTAGATAGGCGAGTCTTTGTTGCTCTAGCCACTCCTACCTTTAGGTGATGAGGTGTAAAAGAGTATCATTTACCACCTTTTTGATCTGTGGAACATTCGCCTCCGTTAACGATGTGTGTAGCGAAGCTTCACCAGGCGGGGGAGGCGAGTTGGTAGCGTGCAGGTAGCTGGGGCGAGTTGGAGTCTTGGTTTTCCAGTTACCGAGCTCATCAATACGAATAAGTATCCTCTAAGTCCCGCGTCGTCGCCCACCTTCACAGCCTATCACTCGGTTCTCCAACACGTTTCTACCCGGGAATGAAAAAATATTTAAAGCAGCTATTGGGCGTCTTGTTTGGTATACCATTACCGACAGAACTGCAATCACATCTTATGGCGGGGATTTGAACAATGTGCACAGCCTAACATTCTGCTGCGCTGAGGTAGCTATAATTTCCCAGGATAAGACTTCATGTCTGGAGGTTGAACATTCAAGATTACCAAGCTTGGATGTACACGATCCCTCAATAATCCTACAACTCTGCAATCTTCCTCCGATTCCTGTTCAGGCATTCTCTCTCCCTGAACTAGTGTATTAGTTGTCGTCTTCTTCGTATGTTCTTGCCAGCAAGCTTGTGAGCCGAGCACCGACGATCCCCCCCCCGGGAGTGCAAGTGAGAGCTCGTAATGCCTCCAGTCAACAGGACCCGCTCCCTCGCGTATCAAAATGAACACCGTGCCGGCGTAGCAACTATTGGGGAGGGATACCGATCCCTATGCAGCAAATCCACCACACGGAGAACGAAAGCGCCAGGGAGTAAAGTAAAGGTGGGCAGCAGGAAGATGAAAGCGTGCGGGAGACACGGAAGATAAAGTGGAAGTAAAAATGAAGATAAAAACCGACTACCTCCGGTACCCCTGACCGACCCACTAACGCCACCATGTAACTCTAAGCTCAAGCTAACGTCATGATCAGTACTAACTGTATTGTTCCAAGTCCCATTCCAGTGCTAAAGACACCCAATGCAAAACCACGTCTATTGAATAGAGTAAACTACCTAAACCTCCTCCGGGCCCCACACGCTCAAAATATAGTGAGGCCAATGTACCAACGAAGCCTCTCTTTTTCTGACTTCTACTTTGCATGTCGCACACAAGGTCTTTGCTTAAATAAGAAGTATCTATCAAAAATGGGTTACCCGCCCTTCCCAATGTTAGGTATCTTATCCTAGTGGGCAGGCGGTAGCGCCTTCTCCTCCTCCTCTCCCCAACCCTCACCCCGCACCTCCCCGCACCCATGTCGACCCTTAGTTCACCCCCTCCGATTCCTCCTAGACGCTGCTTAACCATCCACCATGCACCATACTATGCCACCGCTCACACTCCCAGGCCCTCTCCCCCACCTCCCAGAGCACAACTGGGTTGACACCTACCCCCCCCCCCCCACGCCGACAGCCCCTGGGATATCCTCGACTCTCTCCACCACTTTCCCGACGGGGTCCTGTTGACAAGCCAACCGACTCTTGGACGAAGGCTCCTACTGAGCTCACAAAGCCGGACGATGACGTGATCGACGAGGAGGGAAAAGCTTGAAGAGCTGTAGAGTCACGGTCTACTGACCCCCCACAGAGCCCCCGCCCGCGGGTGGTACCGCTCCGCCTCCCGCTCCACCCCCCGACCCTAGTGGTGAGGCAACACCACCAACTCCCCCGCCAACTACCCCATAAACCTTACCCTCTCCGACCCCCCCCCCCACCACGCGCAGAGATCGAAGAAACACCACGCACCTGGCCTTCCCCACCGCTCCAGAACCTCGCTCCACAATCTGCAGAAACGGCGTCTCCCGAGCGGGAAGGACTGCAACGACTACGCGCACTCATGGGCGGTGGGACCTGCAGCACCCCCGATGTCCGAGTGTCAATCAATCAATCAACATGGCCCTCACTAGAATGATTCTAAAAACCGCTGAGTGAAGTTATACAATGGTGGAAAGTGGAGGCTGGTGGGAGAGTCTAAGCTGTGGTTCTGCGTATAGAGTATGGTGGCGGACACGACAACGGGGTCGGTGTAGGCAGAAGGTGTAAGTTTCCAGGCACAGATCAGTCCCCCTTTAGGGAAGTGGTTATGCCCAATTAGGATAGAGCGAGTGCTGACTCGTGAGGATTTCAAATCCGCCTTAACAAACCTGTATGGGTAACAAGCTTTGTCCTGCCTAACAAAATTGAAATCCTTTTTTCTCAACAAAAACACAACTTAATTTAAATTTCAGGCCGTACTTTGATTCTCCTACGGATTCTCTAGAGAAGTACCGCGGCTCAAGTCAAAAATCATTGATTTGTGGTGAGGAGATAGATTTAGCGTTCTTCTCTTTTTACCAACACATTATCATATCCGCCACCAAACAAACAGAGGAACTAGTAGTAGTACAGCGGTGGGTAATAAGTCATCGGACGGAACGCCACTAGAATGCGCGTTTGCAGGTAAAATTTTGGTTAGGTCATCCGATGACTTATTACCCACCGCTGTACATACATACAAGGCTTACCATTAAGTAAATAAACAAAATTGGGCGTTAACAGGTGAGAATCTGTTCACTCACTAAATCCCAGACCCTTGTATGTAGAAGATGTTTTACTAATTCACGGGATGATCTTTCCTTTCCATCGCAGCAAGTGGCTTTCGCTTGCATGGATGACTTCCCGTGGAAATAATATGAATCTGTGCAGAGGAGAGGGGGGAGGGGGGTGTTCGTGAGCGTTGCCAGAAAATCAAGATTCCGTTCCCCGCTTTCATTTCCCCGCTTTCATTATGCCCAACGTACAGGTCGCAACTTCATAGCGTTTTTGAACACAACTAATATTGCATACACCCAAAAAAACCGCCAAGCCTATATTTTGCATGGCATGTAATAGCGGTTGTGTTCAGAAACTTTATGCAGTTGCGAGTAGAAAGTTGATGCAGATCTTTCCGGTTATACATTTCGCTTGCTATGGTAAATAGAACAGTTGCCGTCCAAGGGATACCCTCCGTATCGCCTGACCCTCCACCGCTCTACCAAACTACTAACATTTGCATCAATCGCGAGGAGAGCACATCATAGGGTGATACTTGGATCCAAGATTCTTCTTTGGCGTTATATTCTGTCAAGGGACCTTTGCCTATCATACAACACTAGAACACCACACCCTTCTTTGGAGGCCTCGCCAAAATGAGCAACCCAATCTTTATCAACAGTTCGCTTCGCTCTCTTACAGATGGGCTTCATTCTTCCCATGCAGAGTTCAAGCTTCCGGAGAAAGGCTTTGAACAACTCTCAACTCTCGTTGGCCGGATCGCGGGGGTGTTTGAGAGGGCGAGAGATAAGGTCCGTATAGAAGACTACCGACAAGGCACGAAGCCATTAACTGACACGGTTTAACCCGAAGCAATTTGTCCAAAGCTCAAATTCCTTAAGCAAGCTCTTGAGCTTCCTCATATACGACCGTGACCTTCAAGAGATCCTTCTTGAGCAAGCACGCGAATTCTGGGACGAGCTAGTGATACAGCTTCTACGAAGCACCACTCAGGAGGATAACCACCAGAAACTGCGTGATCTAATTGCAGACTATGGTGAAAGGCTTCTGGACTGTGCTCGTGAATATCTTTTCGATTCAGTGGCCGCATATGACGAACGTGTCCTAGAACATCTGGCGTCTTGCCAGGTCGCGAGAAAATTGGGATTAGATGTCGGTGTGGAACTGAGAAATGGGATAATGTCTTTGCTGGTAGGTGGTCTGCCTGATTTCCATAAAAGCTCTTGACAAACGCCTGACAACCTCAAAAGCGGGGCTCATTTAAGTCCAGTGCTCCGCCTCCCACGGTGCCGGGTCCCTCTCCCCAGCCCAAGTAACCGGAGAGTGAGGATGAGGATGATGAGGACCACGCAGGTGACGAGAGCGACGTTGACTTTCTCTTTCGCTTTTTCCGGGAGGTCCGCGGTGCAGAGACTCATAGTTACTCTGGGAAGCCCGAGGTAGTAGATAGGCAAGCTGCCATGGAGAAATCAATGCAACATTAAGTAAACCTATGCTACCTGACTGAACCAAGGTATATATATATAGTAGGGGGGTGGAGGTAGGGATAACTTGACATTTCTAGGGTGAGGATGAGCTGCGCCTGTGTTTGTGATATTGACTCTGGCAGCGAATACAATTCTTGTGATATTTTTTGGTAATACAGGAGCGAATCTATTAGCCCTTTTAAAACAATAGTATCCTTGGCAGGCAACAGTAATGACATGAGATAAGAGTGGTCTAGACCTTGCCACATTATTACAGAGAGGATATATTTTCCCCGGCCTGCAACAGAAATCTCAACAGCATGTGCTTTGTCCGCCAAAAAATATCCCCCCTTAACTAGATTATCGCGGGGATCTTATCGGATGCTCTTTAGGCGCCTGCCAAGCTTCACCCCTCATCGACAATCTCCTTCCCCCCTCTGAACCCACTCCGCACTCCCCCGCCTCCTAGATGCTGCTTCGCCATGCACCACCGACGCCCCCACACCCATAATACGGCACCGCTAACACCCCTTTCCCCCAACGCCCACAGCTAGTACTACTGGGTTGATATCTACCTCTCGTCTACTATCTCCGCCAGTTTCACGACGCGGGCCTGTTGACAAGCCAAACCACTCTTAGACGAAGGGTCTGACCACGTTCGCGCAGCCGGACGGTGATGTGACCGGTGAGACTGCAGAGCTGTAGAGTGACGATGATGATCTACTGACCCCCCACAGGGCCCCAACAGTGCCGGATGGTACCGCTCCACCTCCCGCTCCACCCACCCCCGCCCCTGGTGGCGATCAGCACCATCACCTCCCCGCCAACCGCTCCGTAAATCTCATTCGACACGACCCCGACCCCATCCTTATCCCCACCCGCACCACCCACAAACAACTCCCCACTACCCCACCCACCCGCAAAAAAAACGGAAAGACCGCAGCCCCGCACGCACCTGGCCTCCCCCACCGCTTCACAACCCCCCCGCGTCTCGCTCCACGGTTCACGGAAATGGCGGAAAGAGCTGTGAGGACATCCTCTATGCGCACTCGTGGGAGGTCGACCTGCAGCACCCCCGACGTCCGAGTATCAATGGTCCCCACTGGAACGACCCCAAAAACCGCCGAGCACAGCTATACGCCGGTGGAAAGCGGAAGGTGGTGGAAGGGTCTAGGCTGTAGTATCGCGAGCAGTCGACAAGGGGGAGGTACGAGTGGAGGAACTATGTACATACAAGGTCTGTTTCTAATTCACGGGATGATATTTCCTTTCCACCACACCAAGCGGTTTTCGTTTCCCCCGGTCAGATACCAGCTGCTCCTTCATCATATCACTCTAGCCTTCCCTAAAGTATAAATATAATACAAAAAAAACATACCCTCTTCATTTCCGTCCGGCTCATGGTATATCACCATAAGTCTTAACCTAGGGGGATGGGTGTATACCTTCAGTCCTTCTGGATGGAACTCTGGGCAGAACGTGGAAATTCAGATTCCAGAATCTGAATCTGAATAGAGGGGGGAGGGGTCGGTTTAGGAAGCAGTAATACGATTGGTTGTTCGTGAGCCTTGCCAACCGTCCGTTGCAACAAAAGAAGAAATCGACACAAAAAAGATCAGCACCGTGCTCAGACAAACGCTGTTTGCAGCTGTGCTCTCACGGCTGCACTTAGGATACCGTACCGGAGGCCCCAGCGGGCGGCGTTGAAAGTATCATACCTACTATCTACGGCTAGTAGATGCTGATCTTTTTTATGTCGATCTTTTTTTTCTGTTTGGCTTGAACTCTCTACCGTCAATTCTCGACCCGCGTCGCTAAATCTTAATCCCGGGTGAGAAGAGGTATGTATCTGAACGAGTCCCTGAAGTTTGATTCGCGAATTCACCTTGGTTCGGACTTACCACATACAAATACGGGGATAGTGGATTATTCGAGAATTAACGGTATTTCCCCGCTTTCATTACCTATTGACCCGGTCCAAAAAAGGAAATATGGGGAGCAGTGACTCGCAACCTCATAGCGTTTCTGAACACAGCGGCTATTACATGTCATACAAAAATGTAGTTTTGGCGGTTTTTTATGTGATGCAATATTGGTCGTGTCCAAAAACACTATGACCGGAGGACCCTGGGAAGCCCGAGTTAGATAGGCAAGTTACCATGGAGAAATCAATGCAATTCATACTGAATCCGCTACCCTGCAACCATCCGCTACCATCCGCAACCCCATCGCAACCCCTGCCGCCAATCTCGACCACACAGCTGTACAGCCGTGCTACTCCGCAATTACTTAATCGAGATGCGAACTGGTATGGGTTGATATATATGCTTTGTCAGCTTGGATTTGAAATAAATGAGTTGTGAATTCGTAGGTTGCGAGATTCTATGTGTTGCGGACATGTATGTGTAGTGTCTATTTAACGACAGATTAACAGACTAAAACCCATCGGTTCACCCCTCATAACTCCATCCACCGACTATCCAGCCTCGGAAGTTGTATTGAGAAAAGCCACGGTACATTTGTTTTTCTGGGGGGCAGCCTTTAGTGACGGACGAAGCCTCTTTCTCCTCCCAACAAGGAATCTAGTTGCTATATGAAAAATGTGCTGTAATGAGCGGAAGACGGCCCTATATGCGCGTTCCATATAGTGGAGGGCTACTATACTCATTTGAACACACCAATGTAAAACGATATATCATTCGGACCTCGGATAATCCCCCCGAACGAGGTACGAATCCTATAACATTGATGTCTAATTTCTCTGCAGGCATGTAGTACTGTACAGGCACCCGCGTGGTGAATTCATGAAGGCGGGTTCTGTCCGGTCGCCAGGCGGCCGGGGATTTGAGGTCAATAACAAAATCATGAGGCAGGACCCGCCGTCATTAGGTGAGCGACTGTACCTTGCCTACTCGCGCCAGGCCTGAAGTACCCGAACATACAGTTGCAAGCCTTTTCTTTGTTTTGGACTTCTACTCCGATAGAAACTGCATATCAGGGTCCGTCTTTATCCGGTCTATTTACTCAAATAGTATCGCATGTCAAACCTACTAGCTTAATAGATTTAATATTTGTTGCCTATATGAGTTTTCTTCTTTCTCACGTCACCGTCACCGTGTACTGAGGTGCACGGGGCGACGTGCACGAGTGAGATTGTGTCAAGAAAGTCTCGATGTAGGGACTCCTAAAGCAACTTGAGCAAAACACTATCTGATACTTCATGATTGAAACACTTGCGAAACGTACAGAATAATTTCGCCTTGGTAGAGATGGGGGTTTATTTATTTTTTGTATAAACCCATTTCTTGAGTTTTTTGGCCATTTACTGCTCCTCGTATTCCTTAGATGACTACAATAAGTAGCGCACTGGTATACACAACCACTTCTTATTCTATCAATGGGTACCACCACCGGCCTGCTACCAATTACACACAAATACAGCTTTTTTTTAGACTGCTTGCCAGACCTGCTTGGCAGCCCGCCCGCCCAATTCACCCCTATGCAGCCCAAGAGTGGACGATTGGCTCATTGAGGTCCAGGTGTGAAACTGAAAGCCCCTGTCAAACCCTAACCCTGATCTGAATGTTTTTTTAACCCATTAATTACACACAGCCTCATGGCTAGGACAATATCGTACATTTTCGCCCCGGAATGCCCCTGTTTGTGGGAGCTCTTAGTATCAATTCTTCCTTTGTTTGTTGTGCGCGTTTGTAATACCAAATTCTACGGCCAAAAAAGAAATTTACGACACAAACCTCGAGATATAGACGGCTAATCTTGTGTTGTCCCAAGATAACTTGTTTCGTCTGTCTCGTGCCAAACCTTCTTCTGATTGGCCAATAATCGGGTGCATTAAGAAGTCTGGTTTAGTTAAGGTCGTAAACGTGCGGGTGAGATCTGGGTGGTGCAGGAAATTCTTCACGTTTCCGATGCATCAACCCTTTAAATACTGCGGAAGCTCTTTCAATACACTAGTCAGAAAAGTAAATTGTTTATGATCCAGAGGTGGACTGCAGTATTCAGTTAGTGGGGCTTTGTGGTATTTTTTTGTTTTATGCAGAGAGTCAATATATAAACTACTTAGCACCGGAATATCTTTCTGATTAACGAAACACTGCATGTATTCCTTCAGTGAGTTCTTCTCCACTAGTTGCGGTAGGAATTATTATCTTCCGATAATCATAGACATTACGAAGAAGCTGCGTGAAGTGCGAGCCTTGGCGCCGAGAGTAATGGTGCCGCCTTGCTGTGGCGGTCATACTCTATGATGGTAAGGAAACATCACCGGCGGGCGCGCCCGGTAAGTCAGCCGAGTGAGATTCTGTGATCGGTGCGATTTGATGTGGACTCGGAGCTCGTGATATTCCAGAGAGATTGAACCAATAAGCCGTGGGTAGTCGAAAACGTCCTCGCCCCTCATCAAACACATGAAAGTACCTAGGGGACGCAGCCTGGAGGGCTGTTCCGTACTCTCCAACCACCAGGTTGTCATCAGCTTTGTTGGCGAGTAGAAAATGTGTGATAATTTCGTAGCATGCGTAGGCAGCTGCATGTAGAGCGGTACCATATGTTCCACCTTGGGTGTTGATATTCGCCCCCTGCCCGATGAGAATATTGACTGTATCATTCTTGGTAGGGCCGTGGTGTCCTCCAAGGTAGGCAGCTGCTGCCTTCAAAGCTGTGCAAAGGTTGCCGCCAGCAATGTTCATACCGGCATAACATGCAAGTTGAACCTTGACGATTGAATTATGGCCCCGGTAGGCCGCCGCTTGTAACGGGTGGCGCTGGGGAGGGTGTTGTGGGTGCTTCTGCTGCTACCGCTGTTGGTTCTGGAGAGTATGCAAGAAAAAAACAATGCGTTTTTTTTGTTTAATTCATAATACAGTGCATTGAGTTTGTATGGCCATGAGTCTTGTTTTTTGAAATATTAGGTATCGCTAGGTATAGACCTGGTGGTGAAGGAACACAGTCCCACGGGAGCGACGCAGTAGGTATCACTCTCGGGCAGAGTCAGTTTAGAATAATTAGCTCCTCAATATAATTCCCGGCTCTTGGTCGGAGGTCTTGGCGCGAGTGATGTCGCGTGTTCTGCTTTGGCGATACAGGTATGAGGTACTTGCCTCGCGGATACCAGACGATTGATGTTGATTCCTCCTCTGTTTAACTCATTCATCGTGCAGAACCGATACGATTTTAATGTCGTTATTTTTATATGAGTTGATACAGTGCATGTTTTGATTTTATCGCTGGATTTGATTTCAAAGAGCTCGTAGCCGCCGAGAGCACCCCGCGGAGTTATTAGGGAGGGTCTAGGTTGTTTCATTAGGACTGTCTACGTCTTGTTCCTCTCACATTTTGGAGATATAAAGCTCTAATATTCTGCCTTCCCTAATAACTCAAGAGAACAGTTGTGAAGAGCTACCTATATACCATAGGCAGCGGAACCAGCGAGTTTACTTGGTGCCCTTCACAAACAGCGGGCTTACAAGCTCCACCGACAAAATGAGAAAGAGCTCTTGGGGTACATTTATTGTGTATAAAGCAATACGAAAACCGTGTTTGAAAATACACGACTGCAGGTATTAATGGATTCATATATGGATAGTGTGTACCGCACCAATGAAATGAAAAAAAGGAAATACACAGACAATAGAGGTAATAGGAGAAGGTGCATCATCCGTTAAGCTGTGTGTGCCATCTCGCGAAATATATGATCCTCCGAGGCTCTGCCTATGCCCGTGCCCCCAACTGGCCTTTACCGTCAAGGAACCCGGAGACGCCGGCGCCGCCGTGCCCGCCCCCACGCTCGCGAAAGAGACCCGTCACTATTTCCCCCAATTAGCCGACTGCGCCCTACAAAACACCATCACGATGGCAGTGTTAGCAGAGAACGGAAGAGGGAAGCATATCAATAAAAAACAATACTAGTGGGCTGCATACCAGTGCTAAATCCTCCAGCTATCCGCCGCCTATAGCCCTCTGCATCTAGGCCATCGGTCGCGTCTCGCTCGTCTCATACCGCCGTTTGGCGGCTGCATCAAGCAGCTCTTTGACCAGATGCCTCTCGTGGATCATACCCGGGTCATTCTCGAGAGACTCTGGCCACCTCTGTTCCTGAAGGGCACTGTTATACGTCCGCCGCAGCATGTCCCGCGAGACGATATACACCCCCTGGTCTTGTAGGCCCCCTCTCTCCAGCCCCTCGCTCACTGTCCGTTGACTCTCTTTGAGGAACTCATCGCGGCACTGGACATACAGTTTCGGGTTTTCGCTGATGCGCGCGTAGTCGCCGTACTCCTTCATGACGTTGAGGATGTGCATGTCCGCCTTTGACCGCACGATAAACAGCGGGACCTTGAACCGCGCGCAATCCTCGATGATACGCACATCGATCTCCTCGAAGCGATCGCCGAGCGCCAGCACAACCAGATCAAACACATACAGGCCCTGGCGGATGAAGTAGTCCCTGTGCGGAATGCGCTGGGTGCCCGCGCCTGGCACATCGAACCACACCATCCACTTACGCGGTGCCTCGGTTCCCGGGTCGCTGTACCGTCTGATCTCCAGGGTGGTCTCAGTAGTGCCGGTCGGCGCGGCGCCGGTGTCTCTGTTGCCGAGGTTGCGGAAGGCGTTGATGAGCGACGACTTGCCGCTGCCGGCCCGCCCGACGATGGCGAAGTGGAGGTTGCTGCTGTCGTATTTGGTCCTGGCTAGCGCCGACTGGAACTCTTCCCTTGTGGGCCATCGTATCGGGCCGCCGAATCGCTTCTCGGCCTCGAGCTGCAGAGCCTCCTCCTTCTTCTGCTTCTCTATCGCCTCCTGCTGCTCCTTCTCTTGTTTCTCGAGCATCTGCCTTTTTAAGTCGAGCTCTCGTCTCTCCTCCGCAATCTTGGCCCAGGTCTCTTCCTCCTCCTTCTTCCGCGTCTCCTCCTCCTCTTCCGCCTTTCTGGAGTTCTCCCTCCTCCTCCCCTCCGCATCGAGCCTTGCCTGCGCCATCTCAGCCTCCAACCGCTCCACCCCCGCCTCTTTCTCCTGAATCTCCCTCCTTTGCTGCTCCAGCAACTCCTCCTGCCTCGCCCTTTCGCTCGCGGCTTCCGCCTCGCGCTCCAGCCGCAACCGGGCCTCATGCATCGTTTTGTTCTCCTTTGTGGGGCGATTGAGCAATATTATGACCGCCGCGGTGCCAAGGATGGAGAGGCCGACGGCGGTGGTGGCGGCGGCGGCGGCGGCGAAGGTGCCGATGATGAGGGGAATCATCAAGTGGTGAAGGTGGTCTTGTGTCGGCTGGTCAAACGCAACTGCTGGAGGACCTGTTAGCAAGCTCTCCCTTGCAGCTGCCATGGACGCCTTACTAGCAAGGAGACGATGTGTATCTCACTCTGTGGATAGCACCGCTATCGGTGTTTGGGGGGAAACTGTGCGGTTGATGTAGCGGAGATGGAGAGAGGGAGAGAGAGGTGGGGAGGAGTGGGAGTGAGATGGACTGGTATCTGAAAGGGAAAGGGAGATGCTACTTATGCCGCACCCGCGCCCCCACACACACCCGGTTTTCAGGCAAACCGTCTGTTGAGTAATCTGCGTTGACATTCACTTCTGACGATTAATTTCCCAGTCGGGTAATTATCAATCATTTTGCGGCCAGGGACCTGTCAAGAGCGGCTTCTTGGCGCTCCTTTACAGCTGCACTTTCCTAATAAGGGAATTTGTCCCACCCAAATCGGTAATTATGGGTGCGACACCCCCCACGAAAAATCCAACTTTTGAAAAATTGATAACCCCACCACAGCAAAATTCACCAGGCTCTGTCAAATAGTAGAACGAAAGTACAACTATTGGTTAACACAGGGAAGAATAAATTAGGGTGTGGTTGTGGAAGGGTTGACCCCCGAAACAACTCCGTTTCAACCATACATGGGTATATAGATAGGCACGATATGATATGATATCCAGGATTCATAACTTACCCATTGGCAGACGAGCAAAAAGTTCCGCTTCGGGTCTGTTGGATTGAGGCTCATCAAGCATTTAACCGATCCAGAGCCCGATATTCCAGTCCGGTTCGATCTATTGCATGAGAGGGGTGTCAAGACTAGAGTCGATCTCATGCACTGGGCGGGAATTTGAGGCATTTCCATCATACCGGCAGGCAAATAGAACCTGAACATAAAAACGCGCTATCGGGGTCAAAATCGGGGTTCTCAAAGTGATGCAACGGCGACAAAAATGTGTCGGGTTGCATCAGGTGGAGGTATATAATAGATAGTAAATAAAAATGAAGAATTGACTGGGTCTAGCTTTGATGGTGGTCGCGACACCACTTTAAGGAACCTGGGGGTACATAAAGTACATATGTTATTGGCAGAGTGAGTTTCTGTGAATGCGAGGCGAGTGATAGGTCATGATTAAGCAGTTTAGCCATCTAATCTACGGGACATCGTAATAATACCAATTAACTCGAACCTGAAAAGAGGACAAGAACGGCGCAAATTGCCTACGAGGACCGAGACGAATGAAGAGATGGCATAAGCACCAGGGAGATCTATGCGAAGCGCTGTTGTAGGACGTGTTATTGTTTGTCTTGGCGTTAACGCGTTCCCTCCGATCCTCCTTTCCCTCTCAACCCACACTCCACACACCCCCGCACCCACGTCGACCCTTGGTTCGCCCCACTCCGACTTCTCCCGCTATCCACCACCGACGCCCCGGTCCCGCCTCTGGTGTTGATCATCACCCCAACCGCCACTGGCTCCATAAACCTCACGCACCACCCACAAAAATCGCTCCATCCCACCACGCGCAAAGAACCAAACAAAACGAAAAGGGCCGCTGCTGCCCCGCGCGCGCCTAGCCTCCCCCACAACCTCGCAACCTCCTATGACTTGCTCCACAATCCGCAGAAATAGCGCCTCCCCAGCGGGAAGAACTACAAGGGCATCCCCTATATACGCGCACCTCTAGAACAATAAGTTTTTCCTCGAGCCGTACGGGGAGAAGGGGAAGAAGTGCGAGTGGTCTGATCTGCGTGAGGGGGCAGTCTCCCGCTGTATGAGGACCTAGGGTTTGTTCAACAACCTCAACCTCGAGAGCTGGTACATGGCCAACTTATAGTCGGCGTTCATGATTTCGCTTCCGGCGGTGCACTTGAGCCAGTACCTCCGCAACCTCCCCCTCTCATCCTCCGCTACCACTGCATGAGGATTGGCGTCGTACAGACAAAATAGTTGATTTTGATCGAGGAAGGTCCACGGGCTCGTTCTGGCGCTGACGTGGGGACATTTAATAAAATTGGAAAACATTTCCTTGAAAACCTTTCTATTAAAGCTACTTGTATCTATCCTGCTATATATACTCGACAAGAAAGTGATATTGAGCTATCTCTAAGGGAGTTTCTTCATACCTAGTTTCCTCCAAAAGACCCTTAGCCGGTTTTCATTAGGCACCAAATAAAAAGCTATTACTGAAATAGGCCAAATTTAGGGTCT
The DNA here is from genome assembly GCA_024713875.1 of Morchella sp. 2016-57. Taxonomy (NCBI): domain Eukaryota; kingdom Fungi; phylum Ascomycota; class Pezizomycetes; order Pezizales; family Morchellaceae; genus Morchella; species Morchella sp. 2016-57. Next base: position 301,302 of record JAMGZE010000020.1, read on the forward strand.
TTCTTGATATGAGCCATATATCACGTTTTAGGTGGGAGATCAACAATACCACATGTCCTACTATAGTGGATACCGGTGGTCTTCCGGTGTTGGTGGCGTCTAGGACAATTTGGTTTAGTACTATTTCTTACAACAGTGGTGGGTCCATGTATCTCTACTCCTCTCTTTGAGCGCCGAGAACCTTTTCAAATAATTACCGATTTCAATATAGTCATGGGCCCAGGCTTTCCTCGGCGTGAGATTTTCCTTGTGCCTGTCAATGAAATATTACTTGATCACACTCTAACTGAAGATTTATATATACGAAGTGAAAGCTGTACGGAGCTTAATGAGAAACGTCAGATACACACAGTGGCGCCTGTATCGCGTGAAGAGGTAAAACGCAAATTTGCTTTAATGGTTGAACACGCGAAACTCTGGCCCCGAATATGCGAATACTAACTTTACCTGCAGCTTGAAAATGTAGAAAATGATAACACGATTTCGAGAATTCACGATTTTTGGTGGGTAACGAAGTTCCATGATAGTAACAAAAACAGAATTCTAACCCACCCTTCAAAAAGCCTATATAATTTGGGGTGATCCGCTACGTAGTGGTGAATATATTTATATATATGACATCTTAGAAGTGTCTTCTCCCTCAACAGATATTGCAGATTCCTTTCCGGAGTGCAAAGGTTTCGACTGAGGTACATGATCCCATGCAGTAGTACCAAGGTTACAAGAGTATTAGAAAATGTAGGGCTTATAGCGACTACTGCAGCCGCGTGAGTGAGAGGGTTTCCAGTGGTTTACCGGTTATCTACTCAAATTTCCTGATCTTATTTATAGAGTTTAGTAAAGAAATCTCAATATTACTCTTATTTTTTAGATTTTTTTCCGGTGATAAAATAATAGGATTCACGGTAGCTAGTACTGCAAGAGTTTCAGCTACCGTAACCGAGATTTCAGCTTCCGCTATTCTTTTCCGGCACCAGGTACGTTGTGATTCAGTCACAGGTAACCAAGGTAACAGCTTGGGGAAGGTCCGGAATAGATGATAGCCGGTGTTGGAGGCCCTCTCATGGCCTGATGAAGGACGAGAGGAACAGGGTGAACCTCGGGAAAGATAGGCAACATAGTCATGGCATATACTCGCAACTTCATTGCTTTTCTGAACAAAACCGCTGTTACATGCCATACAGAAACGTAGTTCTGGCGGTGTTTTAAGTGTATGTAATAGCAGTCACGCTCAAAAACGCTATGAAATTGCGAGTACCCTTCTTTCGTGGCGTTTCCAAATTGGACCGCTCTTGCACGCCATAGAAATAAGGCGATTGTGCGGTGTATGCAATATTGGTCACGTCCGAAAACGTCACGAAAGGAGGAAAGAGTAGCAACCTATATAAAAATCAATATAAAACCTCAGATGTCCCGGCGTTCCATGGAGTATTTCTAGGTAAACTCATATACCGCAGGATCTGGGAAGATCCGCTGCGAGACAGCAGGGGTGTAGGCCAACCACAGGCAGTCTTTGAACGCCAATACGCAATCTTTGGTGTAAAATATCCCTGCTGCAGCACAACGAATTTTCTCAGATATTGCGGTATAAGTGTACCACAGCTGTGGTACATCTAGTTTAGGCTACTAAGGTAACCCTGGTTGGCCGTAAGGACTTCTCATCCATGGCAGAGTCGGAATAACCACCAAGGAAGACAAAACATGTAACACAGTTGCTAGTAATGGTGAAAGTTGTGCCCGGGAGGATCACCGTGGGTGAATTTTTTCTATCCTCTAACGGTTCTTCGGTTCAAGCCGATTTTCTGGTCAGCTGATGGCTTGCGCGGAACAGATTTTGTGTGCAAATTGGAACTCTAGAAGAGACAAAAACCCTGCAAAGGAACCCTAACCCTAACGACTTGTGGCTGATTTACCCATTCTACGTGTTTTATAGCTCGCTTTTGCTTCCCTTTAACTCATTAGTGTTATGCGGCTCCTACTTCTTGCTCTGCAGGATTTAGCTCCAATGAAGATCACATAGACGACTTCCCTATCCACTCGAGTACCCTCCTCACTCGAACAACTGATAACGATTGGTGAGTTACTAGTACAGAAGCCGGTTTTAACGAAGATCTTTTCTCTTGTACTTCAAATGGTCGAGTGAGGGGGGTGTTTGAGTAGCTAGGGAAGTAGTCGGAGTAGTCCTGCCCATAAACCTGTCGACATCGATACAAGCAGAGTTACTACTAGGCTAGCTGGTGCCACACCACATAAAGGGTCCGCAGTTTACTAACTATTCCTCTTCGGCCAGTTGAGTAGTCGGGAATTATTATTCGGTTTAGCACAGATTTGCTGGAGATGGGGGTGATATCGAGGCTGTTGAGATGAACTAGCTCTTCGTTTGTTGCAATTCATGACAGTGAAGGGCCAGTTAGCCAAAATAGAAAAAGATGGGGTTTTCGAGGAACGATCCCAAAGAAAATATTTATTAAAAGGGCACTTACAACCAAGAACCGACCTTTAGTCTATTTCCGAACGAGCCCCAGGCCTCTAAGTGTTTTTTCCTTAGGAGACCAATTCGATGGACGTCGGGTGATATGGAGGGCGGTATCCACGAAGGACATAGATGAAATGGAACCAGTGAACTGAGGCCCTGTCGCTCCATTCCAGAACGATTTCTTTCCTGAGAGATGACTCCGTAGTTGCAAGACCGGTATTACCGGCAGGCCGGCTCGAGACGGGTAAGAAAAAAACCTCGAATCAACATATAATAGCAGGATCCTACCAATAAGTCCTCGGTTACAGCCCGAGCCACTCAAAACCTAAGTCAGCGGTTCCAATTGTTAGACCTTGAACTCATTCTAGATCTATACCTGAACACACGCCCCCAGGGTTAGGGTTTACTACCGCCACATTCCCTAAAATAGGTTATCAAGGTATTGTCAGCATCATGATGAAAATAGCACCCTGAAAGGTTGTGTTTTCCAAGCCCAGCAGTGGAGGGACTCGTGAGGGTGGAAGCTCGTCTTGTGCTTAGTTCGGTCGGGTTGTATTGATGGTAGTGACGCAGTGCGCTCGATGGTCGTGATGAGGAAGGAAGGAGGGGGGGAAGGGGAAGAGGAAGAGGAAGATGAAGTGGCTCACGGATGGATGGAAAGGTAGGACAGGAGCCCCTTTTGCTCCGCCATGACCCGGATGCCTGTCTGATCGTAGCTCCCTTCCCCCCCTTTCGACATCCCGCATGACACCATGACACTAAGTCTCCATTTGAGAATGGAGAGAGAGCATCAGAGGGTGCGAAAGAGTCTAAGAGTGGGGGGGAAGTAACAATTGAAAGGCACGGAGGTTCTGTAACTGAGGAGCTGAATCGAGGAGGGGAGAGGGTGACTGGGTACGAAGGGCGCAATTAAGACGCTAGACTGTCCAGAGCCAAGACTAGCTAGCCATAACAGGAAGCCGTGTCCCACTTTGTCTTCATCATTTCATCATCATTTTTGTCAAGCTTGGCTTCTACCCCGGAGACTTAGAGTGACGAAATGTAGCGGTAGATAGTCGTGTCTGTCATCTGGAGGGGTCGAGAGGTCCCGAACTTTAGAACCAGTTGCTCAGGGCAAGGAAAATCTGTATGGACTGGCGATGATCTGTCCTACGGGTCATCCCTGTTTGCGATTTCCGGTTCTTCCCGCAGCAAACGGGTACCGAGTATATTAGAGAGGTTTCGCAGCGTCCGGCAACGGGGTTTTCGCATAGTTAGGGTGCATAAAGTCCCGCATATGGCTCCATATGCGCAAGTAGGTCAATTCTTTCGTTGTCGGATACCAAGCATCAGTATATTATAAGCGGATGTGTCAGCTTAAGGTCTGCATCAGACAACGCAAGTTTCTGCAAAATACGTATACAAGAATTCCCAGAGTAGAGTAGTCAATTCACTCCAGGCATACTCGGCGCATTGTCGGATGCAAGGAAGCAAAACCTCAGTTTCACCCACTGCCTGTTTGTTTATTTTTGCATATAGGTCCTGCAGCCTGTAGGCGCACCTCCTGTCTGAAAGGACGCTGCGGAACCTCTTTATTCTGCGTCCGCTATATGATTTTGACCGAGCTTGAGCCTGCGAGGTTGGCGCGGGATCACATGATTCATATCAGTCACTCGGACTGAACTTAGGAAACCCTAACCCTTCCCGCGGTTTGTCCTCTTTCCGTATTTCCGGGGGTAGAGAGGAGTTAGCCTCTTAGCGGTGCAGTCCCCTCCGGCTTCATTTCTTGGCTTTTATAGCATCCGCGATTTTCCCGATAATCAAAACCATAGATAGAAGCTGGTTGCAACTGATTGGCGTTACCCTCGACTGGGAGAGAGACAAGATGAACAATTTATCCTGGCCTCACCTTCATCGCTAAATTCTAGAAACTTTATAGGGAGGTGTATATGCTTCTGAATTTTCATATTTAGCAATCTGTATTAAGAAACATCCGCATTTGATGATTTTATAGCTTAGAGGTAGTGGGGGTCTAAAGCGGCCGTTTGACCCCTCTGCCAGAGTCAAGCCCGACTCACCTAATTTGCTACATCGGAGACCCAAATGAAGCCTGACACTCCCAATTTGGTATATCGGTGACCCAAATGAAGCCCTATAGTGCTAAAAGTGCTTAGCTCCTGTGTCGGGAAGTTAAATAAAGCCCGATGGAGGCTAAAAAAGGCTAATTTTCCCGTCGGAGACCTAAATGATGCCCGCCGGGGGCTGAAAAACCTTATTTTTGTATGTAAACAACCCTCCGACAGCCCTCCGACAGCCCTCCGACAGTCCCGCAAAAAGATCTCACCAAAGGTCGGAACGATAATACTCCAGCCCCTCCGGTAGGAGAGCTGGGTATGAGCCTACAAAGGGCCTACTATTCTGGCATTGCTATGCCAAAAGTCTATCATGTTGAAATATTTTATGTAAATATTTTAAAATCATATCAACTGGAAGGCTTCTGTTTAAGATCCTTTCTGAAACAGGACCGGGATCACACAATTCACAATACCCTAATCCTGAGCCCGAGAACGATCACGAGGCCTGTTGCCCCACCAACCTGTGCGAAAAGCGATGCGGGGCTATGATTGTGCGACTGTTCCATCGTGCGTAATGATAAATAACCCCTCTCAGCCCTCCTATCCTCACAGATTACCTATCCACCACGCAGCAGTCTCTAACCGCCCGCAAATCATTTCCTGCCTCTTTAAGCGAGGCCTCAGTCTCGACTTTCCCGAAGTTGATGCAGGCCTGCTCGGCGATGTTGCAAGGTGGGGTTACTCTGAGGTTATGAGGGCTTTGTTAGATGCAGGGGCCAATCCGAACTTCGCCGACTCCAAAAGCAAAACACCGTTATATTATGCAGTGGCATATAGGCGCTTGGAGGTGGCGTTGAGGTTGGTGCAGAGAGGAGCAGAGGCCAACAAGGCCGTGTATGATGTCCTGCATGAGACGGAGGATGATGTGATGAAAGGCCTGTTCAGGAAGCATGGATTATACCGAACTAAGTACCTTTGACCCGTTTTTGACCTCACATACCGTAGATATGCGATTAAATCGCTAACGCTGTATATGATAGGATTGGCTCGACGCTGTCTGGGCCTACCCGAGGCGTGAGGCGCGTCAGGTTTCGGCGCAGAGGTGTTCTCTCATAGTACCCCGCCTATGCAGCTGATAACCTGACCTGGAAGGTCCCCCAATGTGCTATCCCATCGATGTTAGTTCGAGGGAGGGTGTAGGAAAGACTGTACGTGGTTTATTAGTATATCTGGATTTCAACCCTTTCATTAAATATCTTTCACTCAGTTATGCTCTCAGTAGCTGAATTCTGAAATAAATGGATGTACCCCGGGGGTCCTTAGTGTGATGAAACGAGCTCAGTACCGGTGTCGTGACCACCATCAAAGCTGGACCCAGTCAACCTTGGCATTTTTGTTTTCATGTACTGTTTATTACACAGCTCTACCTGGTGCAATTCGATCTATAGGAATTATTTCCCAACTTTAGGCGTGGTGGCCAATAGCTGCAAATTGTGTTTCTTTCTCGCCGTTGCATCACTTTGGGGACCCCCGGGGTACATGTATAATATCGAGGTAGCACTGCTTATGTCTTGGAGCCCCATTTCCTGGTTTCTCCAGCGCGTCATATCCATGTGTGTTCGCTAATGCGCAACTAATCTCTCTACAGCGTAAGCACTCCCAACTTGGAGCCCACCAGCCACTGCTTCACGACCTTCGCACTTCGAACCTACATATCTCCTAAGAGCCAAAGGTTTCAAAGATCATGGCCAAGCCTCCTCCATTGTCTCCCTCATCCCCTGTACCATAAATGGGCTTCTTACCCCACTGCATGGCTCCCATCTGAGCCCACCTGTTCCATTCCATGGCGTGGACGTTGTCCAAAACTCCGACCCACCCGTGAAGTGGTGTATCACAGGTGAATCCGTCTCAGGAGAGTGCAAGGTCGCAGACAGGTGCATAAGGGAAGGTAAGAATGTGATTGTCGAGCTGCTGAGTATATATCCGTATTACATGCCGACTTTGGATGTTGCGGTAAGAGGCAGGTTGGATGAGATGTTGGGCGGGGGGCCCGCCCCCTATCCCTGATAAGGCAAGGGGATTTGACAATCATTACCTACGGCGGGGCAGGCAAGTATGCTGAAATAGCACGAGCTCAGGAAGGGGAATAGTAAGCCTTATGATTAGGGTTAGGGTTGGCGTTCGAGCATGAGTAACATTTCGAATATTCCTTAGCCTAGGCTTGGTGGGGTAAGATCTCAGAATAATGCCTACGGCAGGGTATGAGATCTACATAGATCCTCTGTTTTAACAAATGGGAGGACATTTTTTGTCTAATTGAACTATAGTAGTATCATATTTGATCGAAATATAGCCATTAGACGCAAATATCCGGAAGGGATTGTCATTTCGTCTGGTGATACTACTAGCTTCCTGAACTTAGAGAGTGTAAGTTCGTAATGGTGATCTATTATTCGATAAGAGAATGTGCTCAGTTAATAGAGTAACTAAATAAAGGATGCGCTGTGTACCCATGTCACCCCCGAGACCACACAACCCCAGGTCCCCGCGCAGGATGGCAGTAAATGGTGAAAGATAGGGTGTGCCATGGATAATACCTCTTATAAAATTATATATAGAGTTGATGGATCCGAGTATGATGGGCTGGAGACTTGACAAGACGACCACAAGGTCGTGCACCTCGCTCCGAACAGCTTGCGCAAGACGTGCTAGAGCACCCACTGTTGTGGAAATGGATCTACAGCTGGTGGTAGCGATCTGGGTTCCTGCCATAGCTAGCCCTGTTATAGAAGTGGCAAAGAGGAGTAGATCTGCCAGAAAACCTTAGGGTGCAATCCTATTCAGAGGTTGCAAATTTAAAGTGGGTTGATCAGCCGTTGTTTAACATGCATGCGGTATCATTTGGAACATGGCAAATAACACGCGAACTACCGCTATATAATGCACTGCTTCAGCTCGATAGCAACAGCAAACTCGATAAATGCCAAAGTAAGCCCTCCACCTCCCCACTCAACCCCCACATTCCGACAAATACAATTTGTTATAGACCTGCGTCCCGTTGAGCTCATTGAGCTCATCGCATCCTATCCCAATATTGCTTCCCGACGCATTGCGGGGAAACTTAGAGCGCGCATGTATATCCCTGACTTCAGGCTAGATTCTCCCGCAATTCTCGGGTATGAGCCGAGTGTGTGGGATTTGGGTCCCATAATAGGGTAATTATTCTAGTTTCGGCGTGGAACAAAGAAAGATCCCCGTTGGCAAACCCCCGGTCTCCGTATCTTTTATGAGGACTTTTCCTCCGAACACTTAAGTCATCCTGATATTAGCTCCTAGCTGCCACCATGTGCTGAGTCCACCAGCGAGCCCCCCAGTGGTATGGAAGAAGAGCACAAAGCTGTGGAGCGGATTAGAAGTTGATTGAGAAGGGGTAGTAGTGGGGAGTGTAGGAGATGCACGTCAAATCTGATCACCAACCACTGTTAGGGCTGATACCGGAATCATAGTGTATCACTCGTGAGAAAGGGTTAGGGCTGTTGGTTTTCTTTTTGTTTAATTCACAGTGCCACTGCTTGTAAGATACCTTTCTAGACACAAATGAAAGTATGATACAAAAAAAAATAAAAAAAAACTTTGGAGATACCTGTAGCTTAGACTAACACTCTTCTATAGTTTTGATTAGGTTAACCGTAGCACCCACTAACTGTCCGAGTTGGAATTAATATATATCTTTAGGTAATTAATAAACATATAGTTCTAATATTTGTTTAATCGAAGACGTACTTCATAGAAATTTGGCCCCTTGTTCTGATTGGCTGCTACAACCCTCCAAAGAAGGGTGGGAGACGAGACGAGGCGCCATATGCCAGCGCCCACGCAAACTAACCCAGCAAGACCCTTTCTCCACCACGTTTTACCACCACCGAGCGGGACACCACAATGCATTCGCACCTCCTCCCTCCAAGTAACTCATTTATTATTTATTTATTTATACTTCATACTGCACACAGCCCTTCGGCTATGGCAACCAAATACCCCTCTCGCTGGAGTAATTGTAACCCCTCGGCTCAAGTCACTCGAAAAATTCTGCATACATAAACCTGCAATCAAAGCCGCCCACATCGTCCAGTCGTTTCTTCAAGGACCAACCTGCCAACATCATAACCCTAACCCTAACCAATTGCAGTTTTCCTATCTCGTGCCAGTGGGCGGGGAATGGGGTCCGGCAATGTACTCTGCGTACTCTGCTTTCATAGACTACCCAATGCATGTTGGCGACTTTGCAGTTCTTCTCAACCCCTCTCCCCATTTCTGCGAGCTCATGGGCTAAGGGCCTAGCTAGCCCTGGGCTTCTGCGGCAACAGTGAAAACTGTGGTAAGGCCTTTTTACTGTGCTCTATATCGGTGGTTCTAGTCCTTGGGGAGCGGATTTTTGGTATGGTAGGTAGTGTTTATATTACTCAGTTGGACGGTCACTGTGGGTGGATGGATGGGTATCAACACGATTTCTATCAATCTATGGCAGCACCATCCCACTGAGTTGAAAGAAGCATTACATTGAAATGGTAAAATAGTGTATTCAAAAGATGCGGATAAAAATAGATATACTCGGTATAAAAAGCTGGATAGGAGGGGAGCTCCCACGCTACCATGACACATCAAAAAAAGAATCCTAAACTCATCAGCGGCGGCGGGAGCGCGGGGAGGGGGGGGGGAATAATACCTAGGCCCCCGTATGTATGAACGGTGCCCACCTGAGAACCAAGTCGGGTTTTATCCCCTTCAACTTCACCACCGCCCTATGCAACGCCTCTCCCGACCCCATGCCTTCCACGAACAACCTATAGTACTCACCAGCGACCATCGTGCACGACTCGTCATTACCCTCCCACATCGTAGCCACCACATTCCGGAAACCCGCCAACATAAATGCTCCCGCAAGGTGAATTGTCTCGTCTGCCAGCTCCTGGACAGTGTTTTGTGCCGTGCTGCAGGCACTCAGGTACGCTACCTGGGCCTCCACCTTTGTGTCAGCAACCATCTGCACGGTTAGCCTGTCCTGCGAGCCATTTTTGCGCAGTAGAAGGCCGCCATTGGACGGGTTGGTCTTGTCGGTGATGCCGTGGCAGGCAAAGTGGACGGCCTGGTACGACGAGATCTGGCTGAGGACTTCGGAGGCGGTTGGGTGGGTGAGTGTTTTGACGGTGTGGCTGCCGACGAGTGATTCAATGTGGGTGGCCTCCTTGTTGACGCCGTGGAGGTCACTGTGGTCGGGGGTGGTAGGCATCTTTATGATCAGGATGGAGAGTGGGGAGGTGGAAGCGGATGAGAGGGCGGGGGCGGGGCGGAGGGCAGAGAGCCGTTTCTGTCGCGCGTAGGTGAGGGCCTTGATGGACGGGATGTACGAGGAGATGACACGGCTGATGGTGTTTTCTGTCGAGCTGGGCGTGTGGATTCCCGCAGCATGGAATGGCGCAAAGCTCAGCGGTCCGCTGCCCACCCACCAGATATGTGGGAGCGCTCCTGCGTCGTTGCCGCCGCCGGTGATGCCCAGCTCAGTGAGCACTGGCTCGACAACAACATCCCACAGCCACTTCATCGTCAACCTGACGTTCTTATTCCGTTTCTGATACGTCGGCACACTGCCGCGGACATGCTTGTTCGTAAGGTCAAAAATATGCCTTTCCGCCTCCTCCCTCTCCCATCTCGACAGTTTTATGCTCCTGATTCTCTCCGTCGTCACGAGTATAGCTTGGCAGTGCTCCTTCCAGCAATTGAAGACGACGATTGGTCCCTCCTCCGCCATCCGCCTCAGCTCCTCCCCCGTAGGGGGAAGTAGAAAGTTCTCGTAGCCCTCTAGGCTCCGGATCTTGGCCAGGGACTCCTCGAGCTGCTCCACGGCCTCTTTTCGGCGCGCGAGAAGGCCCCCCTCGCCGAGGTGGGCGAGTTGCTCGCTCAGCCCCCAACGCTCCTGGGGTGCCCAGACGGCACTATCGAGTTCGCGGCGGAGAGAGTCAAATACTTGGTACAGCTCTGGGTGCGCAGTTTGGAGATCCGACATGTCACTGCGGCAGTCCATGGTGAACCCCCTAATTATCCCGCGGCCCAGCTCGAGGAGCCGGAGGGCCCGCTCGGCTCCACGGCCGGCCTCAAGAGAGGCGATGGCCGCGACGAGGGGTACCCCGGAGAGCATCTTGATCAGTGACTCCTGATCCGACCTAGCAAGGGACGGCGGTGTAACTCGCGGCATCAGCTTCACGCACTCCTCAAAGATGTCAGCGGCCTCTTCCCATCGCTTCGACTTCGTCAGGGCATCACCGATGCGGGTTGCTGCGCGGATCCGGGTGAGTGGTGGTGCTGTGGGGCTCTCCCAAGCGTCGCGGAATGTAACAAAGGAGCGCTCGCCGTCGGGGCCGGTGCTTCCGAGTGCCTCGTAGCGGGTGAGGTAGCATCTGGCGAGGGTGTCGAGGGTCTCTGCGCGGTTCGGATGCTCGTCGTCGGTATGGAGGGCGGCCTGCTGAAGGCAGTGGATCGCGTGGTCGATGGCGAGGATGTCGCGGTCGCGGTGGTATTTACTGCGCAAGAGGCGGCCAAGGAGGCAGGCAATCTCGGGCGGAGTGATGTTGCGGCCGCCAGTCTTGAGGAGGTCCCAGGCTTGCTGGGTGAGTGATATTGCGTGGTCGAGGTCGCGCCAAAAGGCCGTGAAGTCGCGGTGGCGGTGATGGAGGGCCTCGGCCACGATGTAGAGCCGGCGGCAGATGTCCTCGTCCCCCACCGGCGTCATCTCGAGACAGTGTTCTCCCATCGTGATGGCACTGAATAGATCCTCCCGTTTGCCGCACGCCTTGTATCGTTCAAGAAGCCGCTCGCAGAGCTCAATCATGCGCTGCAGACGACATTTGTGCTCGGGTGGCGTGCAGTCGAGGCCCTCCCTGGCCGTCTTGACCGCCAGCTCGAGGTCTCCCATCGCCCCGATGCGGCGATGCCTTATCTTCAGCAGCTCGCTCAGTCTACTGAGATGCTCGCCCCTGGTGGCCGTCAGGTCCTCCGCGCTAGCCACCGAGGTGTAGCTACTGTTCACTGCCCGCTCCAGGTCCTTGACGTTGCCCATCCGCTCGTAGCGTATATGATACGCCTGTGCCAGAATGCTCAGCACGCGCGCGCGATCCGGATGTCCGACCCCGGCCGCGGCCGCAGCCCGCTCCATTACCGCCACAGAAGCATTAAGACCCTCCTCGCCCTCGCCGTAGAGGCGTCTCATGCGCTCCGCCAGTTGTATCATTGTCCCGGGAATGATTCTGTGATTCATTGGGATCTCTTTGAGGGCCAAGCGGGTGAGGAGGATTGACATTTCGAGGTCTCCTTCCTCTTTGCGGCGCTCGAGGATCGTTGCGAGGTTGAGCATCCGCTCTGGATAGAGCTGCGCGCCGCGGGGTGTCCTCTCCATCGACTCTTTGGCGTATTTTGCGGCCTCGGCGATGTCGGAAGGCTGCCTGAATGTGTGCGTGGTATACCGCTCTAGGAGCTGCATCGCGAGGTTTCCCATGACGCCCGGCCCATCGACGCTGCTGCCTTCATCTTCACTAGCCTCCAGCGCCCGCCGAAGTGTCGATATGCCTGTGTCAATATCCGCCTTCGTCCCGTAGACCCGGAAGCGGCCCATGTAGGTGTTTCCCAGGTTGAGCAGCCGCCCCGCGTGCTCCGGATGGTCCCTCGGCGTCGCTTCCGACGCCGCCTTTGCAAACTTCAGGGCGCGGTCGACGTCCGCCGCGTCGGACCCGTGCTTGTGGCGTTTATATAGAGCGGCACTGATGCTTGTCTGGAGATAGAGCAGCTCCTCACCCCCAGCGACGCCGATCGCGAGCGCCCTCTCCCAAGTCTCGATACACCGATCAATGTCCGCGCGGTCACCGCGCATCAGGTACCGATCCGATAGGCCCTTTCCTAGTAACTGAGACGCCATCATATACGCGCTCTCCGCGGGCTCTGTCGCCGCCAGGGCAATCATAGCGGTCTCGATGCACTTATCTAGGTCTTCCGCCTTGTTCTGCTCCCCGAAACGCATATATAGTCCCACCGCAAGGTCCATGAGGGTCTTTACGTCTGCATCACCGCTATCCACCACCTCCTGCAGCTTTTTGAACCTGCCCGTATCGGTAAGAGTCTTCATCCTCCACTGGAAATACTCCATCTTTGGATGCGAGTCTGGCAGCGCTCCGACTCCGTCCCGTACCGCCGCAAGGATCCCCGCGTCGTCGTTGGGGTCCCGCAGCTCCATCGCGCTGATCAACCCCCCGAGGGCGCAGGCATATAAATCGCTGTCCTCCACGCCGAGTGCCATGGCGAGCCTAAACCGCTCGATCGACTTCTCAATGTCCCCCCGATCCCCCCGGTCCCCCCGGTCCCCCCGGTCGTACAGCCACCTAGCCAGCTCAAAGTGCACGAATGCCAACTCCGTATCGCTCATTCCTATCCCGTATACCGCGCGATACGCTGATTCCAGAACTGTCCTCTCCTCTGCCAAAGCAATACACCTATCTAGATCTTCTGGTTTCTGCAGTGCGTCGTACCGGTGCGAGTGCGCTTTGCAGAGAAGCTTCGTGATTGGTATTCGCACTGGTGTGTCTTCCTCCAGGATACCGAGCGTGCGCGAGAGCAGTTCGATCTGGGCAGACAGGTCTGAGAGCTCCCGAGTGTGCAGCCAGCTCAGATTATGGATCTCGACCAGGTTAATAATGGCAATGCTTCGGATAATGCGCGGCGGGGCAAGAAGTGATACTGCGATGCGGGCGTGCCGGAAGGCCTCCGCAAGTGAGTGTGTGTCTAAGGTGCGACCGAAGTGTGCCCGATAGGCGGTGGAGAGTATGTGGTGCGCTGCGGGGTGGTGAGGTGATTTGGTCGGTATAGAGAGGAGAAAGGAGCGGGCTTCGCTGATTGACAGCTCAGAAAGCGCATCGGCCCTCATAGGGCTGTGTGCATCTACGAGACTGAAGAGTATGGCATCGTCTGCGGGGATCGGGGCCGGCCAGAGGTCCGGGATAGGAGTGTCGTCGGGCGGGTATTGCACTATGTCGGGTTCATTGCTGTCACCAGAGGAGGACTCGCCGTGCTTACTCTTGTCCTGTGTGCTAGAGGCGCAAGCCCCGCGGGTGGGGACGTCGTCGTCGTCGGCCTCTGCCTCCACCTCTGGCGCTGCGAGCTCGGTGGGCTCGGAGACTGCTTTGCTTTTGCCTTTGCCTCCATCCGAATATGTATGCGTACCTTCATCCGTATCCGTATTGCTATCTGTATCTGCATTCACATCTCCATTCGCCTCTTCAGTTCGTCCGTGTTTTTGGCTCTGCTCAAGCATGCTGAGGTCTAGATTCCCGTGTTCTGCCGCGGCTTTTTCCACGAGTGCCACTGCGGAATCGATGTCAATGTCCGCTTCTCCCTGCAGGTAAAGACGACAGCGCACATTAGTTTTATTCTCTGTAGATCATGTGAATTTATGGCGGAGAACAAGGGGAGGGGGGGTAAGAGTGACAGCCCGAGATGGCGCGAGGGCTCCGATGACTAGCTAGCAATCCAGCCTCACACATATACCGCTCTGGATGTTTTAGAGACTCTGCGTACATGGGGAAAGATGCGGAGAGGGGAAAGGGGGTGGGGAGAGGGGAGAGGGTGGGGTGGGAGAGGAGGCGTAGGAGAGAGAGAGAGAGAGAGCTGGATCTATATTTTGGCCACCTGATATCCTGGCAGAATTAACCAAAGATTAGACCATCACCAAACCATCAGGCCACCTACCGCACAGGTGGTGCTGGCTCCCTACTCTCTCAATTCCACCCTTCTATCCTTCTCTCGTACTTGTTACTATCACAACCACTTACAAATCGAATGGCGAACCTGAAACCTCCCGGGCCCTCAAATGGCATATTGTACCTCTTCTGCCGGCGTGCCCGCATCTCAGGTATGTCGGGGCTGGACGGGTCGCTCAGTTGTACATGTTCAATAAACCTGGACAGCAAGACCTCGGTTATGAGATCTATCGGCGGTCTGGATGGATCACCGAGCGCGTGCGACGGGAGGTCTTCGGAGTCCAGTGCAGGGATGGGGAATGGGGAGCTGGAGGAGGAGTAGGGGAGCGTGAGGGAGGTGAGGGCGCCGCGGGGGGTGCCGGGGGGGGAGTCGGAGGTGTTGGAGGATGAGGGTGCCATTGGTGCTTATGTCTAGATAGATAGTAAAGCTAGAACCGTGGGTTGATGGTGTCGGTAGTAACTCTAGAGTAGCGGAGTAGTAGGTATGAGCTATTACATATATATCTGCAAGCAAGTAAGTATCTCTGCGGGGAAGGCCTTGAGGACCCAGTGTCAGATATCAGCTTAAGGCACGCCCTCCTTTTACAAGAGCTGCTCCTACATCCTCCCCTCCCTCTTGGCTACCTACGGGGTATGAGCGTCGTTTTAGGTGTGGGGCTGCTGTATGCGTACCCGCAACCTCGTGGCCTTTCCGAACTCGACCACTATACGGGGGTATGATTCCCACGGGGGTATGGTGCAACGCCTAAGGGTATCAAGACTGACCATAGAGGGTCCAAGGCAAATTGATAGAAGCGATATATGAACAGGATACTCTGGTTTTCCTTGTGTTCACAACGCTTGTTTTTCGACGTTCTTGGCCGTTGCACCATGCCCCCGTGGGAGGCCTTGTGGTCATGTCTCAAAGACACCAATCACCATCTCTGCCCTGTTGTTGCTATTCTTATTTGTGATGCAGCCTTGGGCAGCGCGATCGGACATCATACGTTTATGCCCCGCGGAATGAGGCTCTACCAGCATCGGGATGATATGAATCATCGGTGGGGGAATGAGTCAAGAAAGAGATCTTGGGCACATTTTTATGCGAGTAGTGCTCGCAGTGTTTCTGAACACAGCCATAGAAAAAGGTGGTTTGGCGGTTTTTGTGTGTATGCAATATCAGACCTTTCAAGCCACCGTCGCTTGCAGAAAAAAAAGATAATCCTCTACCTGCCAAACTAGGTTGGTATGATCAGGTAAACGCAGTTAAGAACCATGCTCGCACGGTACTTTTGATACCATGATAGCGGCCTCTGTGGGTGGCGTAGAAAATATCATACCTACCAACTGCGGCTGGTGGATGCCGATCTTTTTATTTGCCGCTCTTTTTTTTCTATTGGCTTAGAAGGCGTTCAAAACGAGATGAGACCGCGAGCAAAAGAAGGCCACAACGGATTTGTTTATCCTTGTCCCGCGGGGGGGCAGCATTTTATCGACAGACGAAGGGATAGGGTGCAGGTGTCGATGTGGAGTTCTGTCTCTGTCCCGCTGTGTGTGGGGTACATGTGTGGGGTAAATGCAAAAAGTCAATACCAGTCGTGTCCGGAAACACTATGGAACTGCGAGTACCAGATTGAACATCTTGTATCCACTCTGCCCACTCTGCTGTACACCACTTTCCTCTCCGGCATTGTCCCCCCCCCCCCCTTTTTTCTTTTCATTTTAACCTTCTCAGCCTTTTCTTCGGCCCGCCTTTCTTCACCTTTTCCTTATCTTTCTTTCAGCCTTATCTTCCGTCTTCCTCCCTTCAGCATTCTCTTCAGCCTTGCCCGCACGGCGCACGATATGGACTCTCCCAAAACACCAATCACAAAGGTGGGAAAAAACCTCTGAGTCCTTTACGCGAGGGCTCGGGATTGTCTCCTTAAACAGTGTAGATCAGCTCTGCTAATAGTAATCTTGATCCCGTACCGCAGAATCTAAGGATCGACGAAAATCGAAACGGGCTGGGCCGAAATACCACTTCTATTGGTCAAGGCGATTAAGAGCTACACTTCGGCTCTGTCGGATTGAGGCCCAACAGGGATTTGACCAATCCGATGTCTACTATTCCAGTCCAGTCAATCTTTGAGTGGTTACACGCATGAAGAATAGGGTGAGGGGTAGGCCGCTAGGATCGGCATATGGTGATCTACTGATGCCTAAATACCCATCTTAATACGAAGGTGAGATACACTTCCGTGGAAACATCCTCACAATCTCTAAAGAACAAAGCACCCACCACGGCCATGCCCATGACCTCCGTCTTCCAACCCGCCCTCCTCCCCCTCTCCGCCGTCTCCCTCGGCCGCCTCATCAGAAACACCAAATCCCCACACCAAGACTACGTCAACCCCGCTCTCCCGACTCCCCCGGAAACGCTCAAGAACCCACAAGTCGGCTACCGCGAGCTGATCACGTCCACCCGGACCATCAAGCTCCGCGGGCGGCTGACGCAGCTCCTCCGCGCGTCACACGAGTCCCACAGGCATGCCCAGCTGGACCTCTCCGCCACGAGCGCCTACACCTACTCCCTCTGCAACAGCACGTCCTTTTTCGAGGCCGCCTGCGGCACGCAGGCCGTCCGTGCATGGCTCCAGGACACCATCGAGAGAGGCGACGACGCCTATCTAGTTGTGGGGTATCACACGGTTGTCGATGCGCAGTTTGGGGCGGGGCGTGTGCAGGGCACGGTGGATGTGCAGGAGGGCTCGATAGGGGTCGCGGTGATGACGGGGTTCCCGGAGGTAAAGGGGTTGGATGTCGGGGCGGCGGTGGAGTGCGACGTGGGGAGGGTCTCGACGAGGTGGTTCGTGGTGCCGGGGGAGCAGGTGTATGCTGTGCAGTATAGGAAGGTGGCGTTCAGGTGGTATAGTTGGAGAAAGAAGGTGGAGAGTGGGATGTTGAAGGAGAATATGTGGAGGGTTTATGCGGGGAGGGGGGGAACGGACGATACGGGAGAGGACGATACGATGGAAGCGCTGTTGGTCGGGGATGAGGGAGTGGAGGTGGGGGGAGGTGGGAAGAAGGATGAGGACGAGGATGAAGATGAAGAAGAGGAGGAGGAAGAGGAAGAAGAGGAAAAGTGGGTGAGTGAGGATGGGGAGGAGGTGTGGGTGTTGTAGAGGTATTATGTGCGGGGTTCATGTATATAACTTTGAGAATTGGTATTTAACCATCATCCCAAGTGGTCATACCATAATCAACATAGACTCGTGAAACTATGCAGTCCAAGCGGTCAGGGATACCGAGAGCACTTCCCCCCTCTCGGATAAGCGGAAGCCACTCGCCTAGGCACCGGCATTAGCCGATAAGTATAACGCAACTCACCTAGAGCTTCTTCATCTTCTTTTCCATACAGAAATATCTCGGCGTTAGTTCCTCCTCCCTTTTCATATAATATAGTGAGGCTCCATGGTGGCATTTCGATTCATCACTAGGGTGGGATTTATGTATAATATTATATGTATTGTGCGCAATATGAACAAGGGTGCTAGGAATTTATGCCAGTCTATGACTGCACGCAATACCTTGTACCTGGAAATAAAACGGCATGATTCAAAAAAAGAAAGAAAAAAAAGAAAAAAGAGGGTTCAAAGAATTGATTAATTTCTTGATAGATCGAATTCATATCCACACCTTGCGCTGCCATTCATCCCACGAGACCCCCGCGTTGCGGGCTGTCTATGTGCATACAGTACAGAAAAACAGGGTAATATTACTACGGTAGCAATGCCTTGATTTAGTGCAATGTAAACAGGCACGCAATATGGCTTTAAAACGGCATTACTTTGAATAAGAATTCTATGGAATGCTGTATTGTGGCTGCAATACAGTAATCTGTAGAATACTGTTGTTCTCAAATGCTGTAGGGATACTGTAATAGTGCAGTAGTCTGATTTTAGTGATACCATAGTAGTCCAAGACTAATCTACCCCGGATGCAGGACCTATGAGCCACTAAATACATAACCGTGACCTAGGAGCCACTAAAGGCATTACCGTGACCTGTGCCTGCCACACTCCTGTACCTGCGCTGCCACACTCGTGTGCCAGCAGTTGATCCGAATTCCATCATCATAATGAGCTTCAAGTTCATATCATAATATCGATGGCATAGATAGGTTGAGGTCGACGAGCCTAATTATCATTCAGTACAAACTAAAAAGCTATTTTCAAAAAGGATATCCCAATTGTAGAAACCCCATAGTCTAGAGATGAACCTTGAGATATTTACCGATGATTTGAAATCTGGGGATAGTAAATTGTGAGATGCTTCATACTCAAAATAAGATCAATTAGGGTTAGGGGTATGGCGTTAAATCAATACTGTATTGATTCTGAGGTAGGTTAAATACCACATTAATTTAAATTAATTCTATATTTCAAGAGATACGCTAGTACTACTGTATCCGAATGCTGGAGGAATACTGTTTTTCACAGAATGCATATTCTATGGAATGCGTAATCCATGAAATAAATTGCACCCATGATCACCGTACCCTTACAGTCTTTTAACCCACCCAGTAGTGTTACAATAGTGATTTTACCCTGTTTTTTCGTACTGTACACATAGTAGATCAATTGCGCGCCATATGAAGTATGTACATAAATTTCTATATGTGCATCTAGCGAGCTGGTAATTGATCTTCTAGTCGAATCTGGCGTGCATAGCTCATATAGGCGCGGCGCTATAGATCCTGGTCTTACCTATACACGAGTGATTGGTGATGATTTATGATTAGTCTATTAGCGGTCCACATGATACTTAGCTATTTCAGGGATGATGATGATGGTAGCCTATTGGTTGTGCGGCTGTGATCGGAGGGCTGTCGGATGATATAAAAATCAAGTTTTTTTTCTCGCTTCCAGCGGAGCCCGGGCCCCTTTAGCCCCCGACAGGAAAACAAGGTTCATCTTTCCCCCGATATGACATTTCAGGCTCCGACATGGGAGTCTGGGGGGGGGGGGGGGTCGGAAGGGTAATGCTCAGGGACCTATGGGATGGGTACGAGACTAACACTCTCCGATGTGTGCGTTTAGCGTTTTTGAACACGACTAATATTACATACACCCCAAAAACCACCAAGACCACACCGATGTATGGCATGCAATAGCGATTGTGTTCAGAAACGCGATGAATAAGTAAATGTCATAGCTAATAGCTCTTCAACCAGGTCAGATACCGAAATGAATGAGATTAAAATCTTCATCGTCCTATACTTGGAGTACAATTTGATACTATGGATTTTTCAAATCCCGTCGGGGCCCGCGGCACCATAGCTGTAAAGTACATACCCTCCTGAGCCCTTGGATATTTTATTAATTCGCACGCGTTGTTCCCCTTTGGCACACCAAAAAAACAGTGCAAACTAGCTAAGCGAATTTTTGGACGGGATGTAGGGATCCCTCAAACCCGCACTTCATGCAGGTACATCCATTGTCTTATCGATAAGACACCCACCCCTGCACGACCCACACAACCGGTAAGAGCCTCATTGTCGATTCCGGATTTCAGAGGTTTTTTTTTAGCCTCCACCTACATTTTGAGTAGTAACTCCTCCAGAGCAGTTGGCAACCTCTGTTCATAGCCTGCCAAAGAAGCTTGACTATGGCCAACTCCCAGGAGTAGTACACCTGCCCACGTACCTCCCGGTACACTTACCCGCCTCTACCTCCAGTACCATGGCCACTGCACAATTAATTAATACCATCTTCAATACCCCATATTCCAGTGCCGAGTACACCACCACCACCACCACCACCACCGAAATCAAGCAAAAATTATCAACTCCCAAGACCATGCTGCATGCGTTAGCCTCATAACCCGCAGGGGGGGGGGGAGGGGCTCACAAGTGTGTACCTACATGTACTTAATAATTGAGGATCTGCATACTACACATGTAGGTACAAATACAATTCCTCTCCTATAGGGTGTTCGTCTTGTACCTAATAATTTAAGTATGTAGATAGCTATAGATGCATTCGCCTGCAGCTGTTGAGCCTCTCACACCCCTCAGGTACATGGTGGTATCAACTACATGTACCAACTAGAGAAAAGAACTATAGCAGAGACTGGCTAGTGTATATATAAGTACTTATGTATGTATGTACAAGAGAATCCTTCCTGTGGTATATACATGTATCTTTATGGCTGTAAAGCTACAATACCGTATGATTAACAGATAGAAACATGCATACATTATGTAAGCGGGTAGAGTCTTGGCAAAAGGCAACGCATCTTTGAGCTATGACATCATAGAAGACAAACATTAGGCGTCTTCCCCGCTCATTCTCCTTTGCTCCTCCATCATACATCAATCAACTCAGTCTTCAACATCAACACCCCGCCTGCGATCGTTTCTCACGCTCAGACATACACAAACAATGCCACCCAAGCGCCCACCTCCCTCCATAGATATAGGTCTCGTGCCTCCCGCCTCCGCCGCTGGCCCTCCCCCCACCAAACGCCACCAACTCAATATCCCGACTCCCAGCATCCCCACCCCTCCATCCCTCTTTTTCACCTTCCCCCACCCACCTCCTCTCACCACGTCCTCCGATGACCCCCCTTTCAGCAATGAGCAGTTTACAGATTTCCTACACGCCCAGGCCGCCACCCTGCCCCCCAGCACTCACATCCTCTACACCGCCGCGCTGGCCAATCTCGAACTAGACAACACTCCAGAACTCACAGGAGAGATGCGCGCGTCGTTAAAAGCCGCCGTCACGGCTTTTACGGTGCATCAACTTTCGCCAGCTGCAGATCAGGATCCGGGCGAGGGGCACGAGCAGTTGGGATTTCTGAGAAGGCTGGCCGCGGGGGATGTGAGGAACAAGGAGTTGGTGGACTGGGCGGACACAATTACGGCTGCCCTCATGTCATTTAGCGCCACCCGCGGTGCTACAGCTCCCCCGTCTGCCTCCTCCGCCACCTCCACCACATCTACGCGTTCACGTGCCACACCTACACCTGGGACGCACAGCAGCGCCCACCACAACACTGTTGGGCGCTCCGCGGCCATCCGTAATCGAACCCTCGAGCGGGATGGTCACGCGTGCGTAGTCACAGGCGTCATCGATACTAATGTACTCGAGGTCGCGCATATCATCCCCTTCAGCATACGCGGGGAGAAGGCTGTTGCGTTCTGGGGGCTGCTGGGGATCTTCATGGGAGCTGAGCGACTTGAAGCATTGAGGGCGGCTACGCTGCAGCTCGCCGGATCCGCGAGTGTCGGTGAGGTTGCCAATTGCATGGTACTGAATGTGTTAGCGCACAAGTATTTTGATGGGGGGAGTATGGAGGTCTTGCCGGTTGTGGGGTCCGGTGATTGGGGTGTGGGGCGGGACTATGATCCGAGTGTTGTGAGTAGTGTAGGTCCCCCTCTCCCCAAATATCTCTAGCATGCGACACCCCCCCCCCCTAGACAGACATAGCTAACCACTTCCCCCAGTATGACATAAGCATCCACCACCCCGGCTCCGCCTCTCTCCCCCTAACCAGGTCCATTTATTCTACCCCAGCCCCCGGTACCCAGACCGGGCAACAATTGTTGTCCATTGCGCTGCTGACACCTGGCACAACAATCACGCTCACGACCCCCGATCCTGCGGCAATGCCGCTGCCGCATCCGTTGCTGCTGCAGCTACATGCGGTCTGCGGGCGCGTCAAGCGCCTCAGGGCTGCGGCTGGGTGGCCGGTGCTGCCACCGGGTGATGGGTCGGATGGAGAGATACAATGGGGGGAGGAACAGAAGACGCAATGGGGGGAGGAAGAGGGTGATATTGGGGGGAGGGGTGGGAAGGGAGAGGGCGCGGCGACGAGGTTCACAATGGAGCCGCCGGAAGAAGGTATCCGTGATTGGGCTCGGAGGTGCTCTCCGGGGCCGGTGGATGGGGATTCTGGTGTTGAGCCCGGGGCGGGCGCCGGGAGGGATAACAAGCGGAAGTTTGGGGATGGGGTGGAGCAGCTGGAGGAGGGGCCGGATGACGGAGAGAGGCCAAGGAAGGTGGAGGCTGTGATGGAGGAGATGGAGATGAGGGAGGAGGAGCGGCGCAGGTTAGCGGCTAGGTGGGGAGGGAGGGGGCTGGGAATGTAATGGTATTTTCTTCTTCATCTTTTATCTTCACTTCCCCCTTTTCTGTATGGATTGGAGGGTTTTAGGTAATGTTTGGGGCCTGTGGGGTGAGGTTTCATCTTTTTCTTCCCCCCCCCTTCATTTCTAACTGTTTGCGGGCAGACGCGTTTTTCTTATTCACCCATTTACTCTTTTTTTTTTTTAGCTATCTTTACACCCGAGAGCGGCACCTACTTCTGTGATATCAGCATACTGGGCCTTTTCTATAATTCTATAGACTGGCTTATAATAACTAAACCGCTATAGCCGCAATAGTATATATCACCCCCAGTAAACTCTACACATGAACAAGGGAACACAATTAATCAACACCCCCCCACCCCCATATATCACCAAACACTAACGGCCGCGGCTCTTGCTCCCAAGCTGCGTGACTGCCAACACCCACAAACTCGCCAATTCTAATGCCCTGCGGTAAAGTCATTTTGGGGACAACGACGAAACTGTTTGAACGACGAAGCTGTTTGAGCAACGAACAGGTGGTTTTTGGCAGCGGAAACAGGCGCCCAGGGACCTAAAGCCACAGCTAAAGAATACTAATCACTCCTTCACCTCCACTAAACCCGCCCATTACAGAACATCACGGTCGCTCCGCCCCACATCCCATACCCCTACCCTCTCGATCACCCTTTCCACAATCCCCTTCACCCTCACCGCGCCTCTCATCACCTCCACCACGGCTCTCCACTTCTTCCACTGCATTGGCACAGTCCTCTCCTTTCCCTTTACCAGCACCGCTATCCCCCCTTCTCCCAGCATATGCATCGTCCACACCTTCATCCTCCACCCTACACATAGCACTCCTACTACCTGCAAGCCCTCCCTTGGCATTCCCGTGCCCTCAATTAAATTATTCAGCATCCCTCTTAAACCCCTGAATAACTTTATCTCATCATTCACCTCCCTGCGCCCCCCCGCGCCACGGCTAACTTCAATAGCACCCAGGTCATAAACGTGCCCGTCCGCCAGCAGGCAACGCAACACCCCGTCGTAGCGGTATTTCAGACCCTCCACCGCGCTCTTGACGTCTGCCCGCGACACCGACAGCCCGGGGATGGTGTGTAGGCAGCGATCTAGCAGCGGAGTCCACAGGGATGCGAACCAACCACCACGGAGCTCTGTGGAGCGGAGCCACGGAGTGGATGCGTAGCTGGTAAGGAGCGCAATTCTGTGTTGTTGTCAGTTTTCTTACTTTCCTTTTATTTCTCTTCTCCTTTCCAACTTTAGGGGAGGGAAAAGGGGGGGGGTATACATGGAGGACGCAGTGTTATTCGCATACAGAGCAGTGGCGTGGCGGCGCTCATCAAATGCCTCCCCCGGCGGGCGCGACGGCGACTCGATTATGTCGTAGAGCTCGGCTATAGTCTCCGGATTCTGTCACATCTTAGCACGACATTCCCACGCGCCAGCCAGAGGAAGAAGTTTTCCTACATCTGGGAACCGTCCAACCGCATACTCAAACGCCGCATCCCTCTCCGGCAGCTTGGGCCCCCACCCTGCGACCTCCCCCATCTCATGAGACGTGAACCATTCGCATATGGTCGGATCAGAGAGGTCGATGATCCATTCCAGGATCGGGTTATTTCGCAACCAGGGGTTGGAATCAGGGATGACGGCCACTTTGTGGTATATGATGTCTTCAAAGACGCGGCCGGTGGTGAAGGTGTGTTTGTGGGATGGCTTGAGAGAGAGGTACACATCGATGAAGATGGAGTCGTCGGGGACTGGCGAGGGGGAGGGTGAGTCGGAGTCGGTGGGGACTAGGGATGGGGTGGGGAGGGGGTGGGGGTGGGGGTGGGGCTGCATAGGTCTGATTCTTCGGTTGTTTCGGCTGTGTCCTGGGCAATGATTAGAATACATGAAAGCGGATGGTTTATAATAACTCACTGTACTTTCCTCCCCACTCTCTTGCATAGTCTCTCCCTCCGCCTCGTCCGTCTCGTCACTTCCATCCTCGTGCTCCTGCAACTCCGCAACCTCCCCCACATCCAGCATTAGCCGCTTCTGCGGCCTTACATGCTCACTCTCCGTCCTCCTCTTTGTCCCTTCCCCTTCAACCGTCAGCCCCCCACTCCCACCCATCGCAGGCTTACCAGAGGCCTCTCGGGTCTTCAACCCGCCCACCTGGGTGATATCCCCATGGACGATTGTCTGCGGTAGCACTGACGCTGACGCCGCTGAACGTGATGATCCTGCTCCCCGGCCACCTTTCTGCTAACAGCCACGGATATTAACCCACGCGCACGGTACCCCGGAAAGACGGAACAGCTGTGCAGAGTGTAGGATAGGAAAAGGGTATTTGGGCATTGTGCGATGGGTAGACACATGCGTCGCCCCATGTTGTGCAAATCAGGCGTTGGACATTGCCAAGGACTCACCCAACCCCCGGGGTCCAACTTCGCTCTGCCCCCCCCACGCCCAGGGAGGACAGTCGATGCGGCGTAACGGCTGGGTCGTTGAACTCGACAGCAAGGGGAGAGTAGAAGGGGAGTGGGGGAGTGGAGAAGGGGAAGGAGGGGTGCCTTACAGCTTCAGGACTCGCCCTATCCAACAGACTACGCGCCTTTACCTTACGGGCGCTTGATTCCAGCGGCGAGTCTGCAATGATAGATAGGTTCTTCCTCCAACGCAGGTTGATTGAGTCGAACCGGAAGGTGCCGAAGCTGGTGATGTGGTTTGTTACAAAGGAGGTGTATGACCATTCCTCGGACGGACGCATGAAGTAGGCTGCGCAGTAGGTTTTTACTTGCTCCTTGGTGTAGTATGTCTCTTGTGGGCGTGGGGGCGGAGGTTGTCGTGGTCTCGACATGGTGTTTTGATAGTGATTTGTGGACTGGTTGATTTGTAGAATAGTGAAGGAGAGGGGTGATGAGGAGAATTGGGGGAGGGGGCTGGCTTGGGAGGAGGGGGATCTTGGCAATCTATTGTCCACTTAATATGTGGAAGAGAGTGGGGAGGGGATGCTCCTAACCTGTGTGCGTGTGTGTCTCAGCTTTTTTTTTGTGGGCCGGGGGGGGGGGGGGGGTTCGCTACTAATAGAGGCTTGACAGGATACGATACAATCTTCAGGCTTGGATTTGGCGGCTTACTGATCGTGGATGTTTACTGTAATAATAGTCTTGTAAGATTGCTGTATTGCTGTTCCCTTCTGCTTCCTATTCAACAGTGAAGGCAGCTTATAGAGTATATATACACGTAGGTGGTGTTGACTGGTCTCGAGCAGCTTTCCAACCTTCCAAACAAAGAAGATATCGGATGGAGGTGTGGGCGCAACAAGCAAGAACACCCACATCCCTTGAATTTTATGATGTCGTCTTTGTTTGGTTTTGGTTGAAATTGCTTTGTCCCACCGCAGCATATGTGTGTACCTGGGCCCTAGTTTTTGCAGTCCTTCTCCGAAATTTATTATACATACGCGCTATTACAGTTAAGCAGGAGCCCACACCATTTCCACAAAACATGCCGGCCTCACAAAGGATTAGAAACTAAATGGAGGCACATATTCAAGGAAACATAACTCGCCAGTTTGATTGGCGGCTGGGTAATTATCTGCTCACTGTTGTGGTATCCGTATCTGTATCGTACCGGCGTAGATCCACGCCGCCGCCAGCGTCTCGCTTCCGCTACAAACGCAGCGATCCGCAGCCCGCCGGGTCGCCCCTGCAGGTCCCGGTCGCAACGGCTCCGATCTAGCCGAGCGCATCGCCAACCACACAGCTGCACAACCGCGCTACCCCGCGATGGAGGCGAATGTGTATGTGTAGTGTCTAAGATAATATCCTCGATAGATTAAGGTTTTACTCCTCATTGCTCTCTCTACTCTCACTAGCCGTAACTCTTCTGTAATCTCGGGAATGATGTCTCCTCGTGTGGATGGTATGTAATGAGTTTCTTCCATCGCTTAGGATACACCCAATAGCATTCCTCGCCCTCAAAACATACCTAGAACTTGTATGAAGGCAAGCTAGAATATATACTGCTCCCTATTCTCTCTATCCTTTCACTATCGTATTAAACAATGCCAGCACAATATAAAACCCTCAGTCCCACCCAGTCCACTGACTAAAATAGCAAATAACCTCTCAATGAGGGGGTCTTCCACTCTTCTCATCCCCTCTTCTCACCAAGATTATCTTTTTCTCTTTCACTTATTGCAATGATTTATATGATTCCCTAGTGTTTGTTTCCGGACTGTATCCTTTATTTTCTCCTTCCCAATTTTGAGCAGTTATTCGTTAATAAATTTTGATCCGCCTATCCCACTCCCTTCTCTGGCACCAGCGACCGAAATCCCGAGCGCACGCTGGGTACACTAACGGGGTCAACAGAGCGGACTATGATGGGCAAGGAGCCTTCCGGGCTTAACTGGAGGTAAGGGATTATCTATCAAATATTCATTAGCCCTGTAGAAGGTGGTATCTGAGTATAGAGCCGACGGGCTCTCGGCAAAAAAAATGGGGGGGGGGTCAGCTGGATGTTCGCCGCCTACATCCGAGCTCCGCATAAGAGCGCGCACCCGTTCATAAGGCACCCCTTTAAGCTTCCGAGGCACTTTAACTGACGTGACTGTGCTCCGGGGCGATGGCATAGTATAAAATATTGAGTGATGTCTCATGTTTTACAAATGGGGTAGTTATCAGTGTCTCCTGGCATTCTCCACAACGGGCTGTGCCAACTAGCCGCATTCTTAGGGGAACCTATAACCGAATCACAAATTAATGCCGGAGAATGGTAGCGGAGGGCGAAAGATCACAAACAATAGCTATGTAGCCGATAGATACTGGACACTGCTGAACTAGCTACCGCTAGAATTCTACTAGAAATAGAAAATACTACCTACACTGCTTTATCAGAGTCTATAGATATGGCTAAAGAGTCGGGAATAACCTAAGTCTTGGCACGATACCCCCTACGGCTCGTTTGTTGCAACTTCAAGGAACTTCATTACAGTACTAAAAAGCGGGCGTATCTAGCTAGAGCACCATGACACTACGGCATTACTATACTATATTGGCAAAAATACCGATTTGGTTCAAGAGTTTTCCTGATGCCGTATTCATGCAGCATACCTTTTAACACCCCCTTTTGGCTAATGTACCCAAGTCATCAATGGCTGATGGAATTTGTAGAATCCATCATATTGGGATCTCACGGGAAGAGTTAACCCGCTATCTTATGCGTAGGTGTACTACAAAGTGAGGGGCCCGGAACTCCGTTGCGACCCCTGCCAATGACAATGCAGTTTCATAATCATGCATGATCACGTCTTCCGAGCTCACGAAACGTGCGGGGTAGCGCCAGAATACCGGACACACCCACTACCCGTCAACACCAGCGGCCCCAGTCTTTCTACCTCTAGCAGCAGTACCTACAATACGATGTCGTTCGGTATTGGGATTGGCGACATTTGCCTGGTGATTCGGGGTGCATGGAAGGGGTGGGATGCCATCGCCTCATACTCCCAGGACAGTGGCTCGATGCGAGAGGAGTTGGCCCTCTGGAGGCCAGCGCTGGATAAGCTTTCAGAAAGACTTGCAAGCCAGGCTCTCTCGCCTGAGGCCGCCGCGATGGCCCAGTACCAAATGGCGGAATGCTATCAGCTCCTGGATAAGATAGACAAACACCTCAACGGGGGTTCCAGAAAGGGCACAAGACGTGCAAAATGGGCACTCTGTGATAGAGGCAGAGTTATGGAGTACATGGAGGCCGCTAACCGGAGAATGAGGAGCTTGGAGACAATGATTATAATGTGGGTATTCCTTGTATAAAGAGACAGGCTTGGTGATTGACAGTTGGTTGTATAGGGAAATGGCCACAGAGAGACGGGTGATTCTTACTCATACAGACAACAGACTTTTAACAATGCCAGTAAACACCCAGGAAAACGCTATTCAACTAGTGGACGCGATGGATGAGGAATGGAAGATACCAATGCAGATTTGTAGGAACTGGGAAGTATGTTCAGACAAGTGGTCAATTGATATCAGAAGCTAACGTTTTCCTCGTGATCAGGCTCTCCACACACTACTAATGCTAAAGTTCGAAGGCGCAAAAGGGGCTACTTGGGTCCAAGCTAGGAAGTATCACATAACCGACGAGACATCGGGGTTGAAGCTTAGTAGGGCAAACTGGGAGGAAAGCTTAAAACCTGGCATGAAAATCTCAATGGCCATGGTACTGCAGAGAGAAAATGAGTACAACCGGCTACACAAATGCCCTAGGTGTAATCACCCGCATCCAGGGACTACAAGTGACCAACTTGAGCGTGTTCGATGGTATGATTGACTAAGCTATTGATCCATGACCACTAAGCTCACGATTGCAAATAAAATATATATAGCGCTCAATGTCGAACATTTTTCGAGGTCTCCTCCAGGCACCGCATCACCGATTTGGATGATAACGACCATGAGGTTACGACACCTCCAAATCACCCCAACAGGCCGTATGATCAAATCGGACCACAAAAAGCCCCCGTCATCGACACAGAGGATATAGGTTTTTTCCGTCGTTTGCATTTATCTTTGTACGAGTCGGAGGAATTCGCGTCTGTGGACGAAGTATGGTATGTTTCTTGCGATAGCCAATTCGTGGTCATTATTGATAACCGGGCCCGGCGTAGGGATACGATAACTACGCGACCAGGTTTCAACCGCAAAGAGGTAGATATTGATATGCTCGCGATCAAGCTTCGGAGCGTGACTACGGTTTCAGAGTCACGAGTTGTCATACCACGGCGTGATATGCTAAGGATACTTGCCGATGGGCTACCAATAGTAAACCGCACTAGAAATAACCATATTTGTTGAATTGAAAGCACTATAACATCTGATCGTAGAATTGCACCCTCCTGCCTTCAACTGACATGTTTTTCGGGGGAAGAGCGGCAAGCTGAAGGAACAGCAGGGAGGTGGGAGGACCAGCGGAATGCTCCTTCCCCAATTTCTCTGTTAGCCGCAACTACCACCGCTTGGGTTATTACGATGAACTTTTTGGTCTATGCACCCAAATGAGTAGCTGCCTCTGACCACCTCGTGACCATCCGTTACCGCAATGACTTGTTTTTGCTTGTGAAGATCTCATGTCTACACGAAGTGCGCTCCACCTCCAGTGCCTATATTTGCTAATCAACATCTATCTCTGCCTATGGCTACCTCTGGTAGTTGCCCACCTCATAGCAGCACACCTCGCACTCTACCCCCCTCCAACGCCCCCACCGCCCGCCCCCTGCACTCTCTAACCCCTACTATACTACCTCTACTTATATCATCCAAATTTAATTTAAGAAGTCCTATTCCCTAAAGTCTGCCGAATGCGGTGTGAGCATCTGTTTCATGGATTTTGGATATGTCTGGCCAGGGATCTTCTGCTTAAGGGTTGCTTGAACGGTGTAGATTATGCCTACGAATAGTGATTTTGATCTCATGTGCACAGCCAATCTCGAAAGTTATGGCGGTAGCTCAATTGCGCAGGTACTTTGGCCTGGATCTCTAGATTTCCCTAGTACAGCTTTGGCGAGAATACATGGTATACGTGCTCTACCACGTGTCCAAGTCAAATCTTTCATAGTATTCGTGGGTATTCTTTGATGTATCTGGATATCTAATGCTATGGTAGCAAGCTAAAAGATTTAATCTCATAAGAGCCATAACGACGCCTAAAAGCCTAGATCGAACCAGTACTCTTTTTACCACCATTCTTTATTTCTACCTATCAACCTTCCCACTTTATTTGTCCCACCCTGGTGGTGGGGGTAAGATTCCGCTATAGCCTACGGGTTGCATGCATGTGAACTGTAGACTTGGGTTACATCTTAACACATAACTCATGTCCCATAATCATCTGCATAGCCACCACAAACGCCCCTGGAGATGGTACAACCGGCAGTGAAAAGAGTATGACTATGTTTGCGGACGGTAGGACCACTATCAGCCCTCTGGAAGGCGTACCAGAGGACGTAGTCGTTCCTTCAGTTGTAGGGAGTTGTAATAAGTCAAGCATAGATTTGATAACTAGGGTAATGACCCACAAGGCGTTGCTGATCACAAGTGATGAAATGATCCATAAGCGGTGTGCTGTGGTGATTTGGCGGCCACCAAAATTGGAAAAGAGGTTGATGGTGGTGTATGTTGGTGCCGCTAAGGTGGGAGGTGCGAAGAAGAGAACTATGCCATTGGTTATCTATGAAATCATGTAAGTATAGCTCAATGTCAAAAGTCACACCAATATATGGACTTTTTGTGACACTTCCTAGGCACCACCGTCAATAAAGACTTTGGGACTTGAGATATAGATGCAAAAGTTATTAAGGAGCCCCATGTCAAAGTATCTTGCCTTACTTCCAATTCTTTGTGGCGTAGCAAGCTCTAGAAGTTCTAATTTCCACCAAGAGGTGGTCTTGCAAGAACATCAGCAGACCACCCCCAAAATTCATTGTCACCCATGCAACAAGGATTCCATTTTTGGGTTTAGTTCTGATTTGGACTTTTTAGATGATTCAGTAGACGGTGATAAATCATCCCCGACTAGTATACATTGTTGAAATGCGTGGTAAACCTTTAAAAGACGACCATCTTTGATGATTTTGGGTGTGCTTGGGCTGCTCCACCGGACCTACCTCCGGGACAACTGGCCCATTTTCTTCTCCCTCCCCCAGCTCTTTCAGGACAGGTCTCGTAGCAGCTGTGTTCTCTTCCTTCACATCGAGCTGCTGGAGGTTGTCACTGTAAGTTGAACTAGATACATACAGGTGTATTATGGCTCCAATAGTGTGGCGCGAAGACGGGATATTAGTGAAGGGATATGCGGCATAGCCAAACCTATCTATCTCCGATACGCGCGCTTTGTATAGCTGAGAAATCCATAGCAAATCTGAAAACTAACAGCGAGTTATTCGCGGTGTGGTAGTTGCAGGATGTCTCCGTTCGGTGCCCGTTGGGAAATTCTTTGAGTGATGAAGATACGTCGAAGTACAACTGGACCTTTATCAACCCATAGCATAGTCTAGGACCTCTATCCTCTGGATCGAGTGTAGCAGATCTGTCAGGTGACATCCCTATCATTGTTCCAGGTCACTGGAGAAATGGACACCGAGGGAACGGAATATATCGTGTATCCTACTCAGTTCTTGGAGCCTAGACGGCAATCCACCTTCTGCAAAGTCTGAAAGTCTAAACATATACACCAGCGGAGTCAGATACAATAGGTCAGTTTGCTCGGAACCAATTCACATGATATGTTCATGATCAGCTTAAGCAAATAATGAGGTTACAATGGTCGCCTAGGAGCAGGTCGAAGCTTGGCAGTCCGGCCGTAAACACGTCAATATGAGTGTCCGCTGAGACGAGCGCGGTATTCTGTTCGGTGGGCACATGTGCCGCAGTGCTTGAGATGGCTAGCCGGGACTCTCTAGCCAATGCCTAACCCAGATTTGGAGGTTTGTAGTATCGAGTTGTATGATGAGAGGATGTGAAAAGGTCTCTCGACTGGTCTCGACATAGGCTGTCTCGTGACCATCACTAGGGATTACTCATTGAGGTATTGCAAGCATATGCTTTTCCGGATCTGCCAACATATGTTTCGCCGCTTGGTTGCTTAAAGGCTAGCGAAAAGAAATAACCAACATCCTTCTGACCGGTCAATTGATTAATTGATCCATCGAGTGAATGCGGCCTTCCGGCCATCAATTACGCTGTCCTGGATTGCCGACAATTTTCGGTGGGTGCTAGTTAGGGTTAGGGGTTGTCCTTCTCGGAGCCAGCCCCCACCCGCCATTGCCGATCGCGAATCATCCAGGTCTTTCTTTCTCTCCCTGACTGAGAGGATCTGTATATGGAAGCACAGCGGTGCCGCTTGGGTATTCTTAGTATTGTAGTTCAGTACTAAATGTCTCTACTCCTGAAGATAGAATGGTCATAGTGTATCACTCGCCGCCAAGACCACCTGCGCTCTTTCTTTCGATTTAGTTCATTAATTGCAAGACCACTTGCGGTTTCCGGCCATTGAATATTTTGTTCAACTCATTAGTTGTATGCTGCTGCCCTCTGCCCCTTAACAATTGCACGTGGTGGTAATGGCAGCTTCTAGTTTCCGCAACGGGTACAAAGGTTGTTTCCGATCGTGGAATCAGCCGATACCAGGTGTACTAGTCATGCTATCGGCGAACAAAATCTCGCCGGATGTCTGTCAAGTCCGGATGGAGAAGGATACCCGCAGACTCGGCTAAAATAGTCGCACCCCCGAGTGCTCGTATCAGCTATCCACCCATAGGGGTGCCTCATACCGGGGGTAGAGGGCATCCTGAATGTCTCCACGGAGTCCAACATGACTCGGGGGATCTTGGTTCTGCAGTCACGATCGATATATCGATACCAAATCCATAAGTAAGATACCACGGTAAGCGCATCTCGTGCCAGACATAGTTACGTTGACTTCTGGGACCCCTTGATGGTTATAGGTTCCGCTCTTGATCCCGGGACCCCTCGTTTAGTGCACACTATGTTCCGAACTTCACCGCTGGAAATAATGATTTGGGACATTCCGCTTCTGTTTCCCACCCCCAACCACTGCTTGCCTGGCAATCGCCAAAATTCTCACTCCCAACTGCGAATTACATCTCCGGTAGCGCGGCGCCAAGCCCTGCCTCCTAGAAGAACTCATATCATGGGAGATTCTGTATTAACTGGTAAACCATCCGTGGGTGAGCCTCGCAATTGACTGTGGTAATCTTCAGAGAGTCCGACAGGTTTTACGGATGCAGAAGGAAACCTTTTTAGCCCTTGACACTATGCTAATCAGCCACTGGTGGGAATCGATAGGCTCTCTTGTGCTATGGCTCAGGAGGTTCTTGCGAGCCAGCACCCTCAAATCGTCCGCGGCACCCCCGGATGCGAGTACCCTGAATCGTCCACCCCCCCAATACCTAAAACATATTAACCAGCGGTCAGATTGCGCCCCGCCCCGGTTCTCGGTGGCACGAGGGGTTATTTGCGCAACCTCTGGGCAGGGGTACGCGCTAAGGACCGAACTGTTGCCGTCGCGCCGGAGACAGCGGGACGTGGCGGAGGCGGGGTTCCGGGGATGCTGTTGCAGGCGCTACGGGCGGAAAAGAGGTGCAGCGCAGCTTGGACAAGTAGAGAGAGGGCAATGATGCGCATCTCGGGGGCTGGTCGGGGGGTGGTCGGGGCGGGGATGGGATGGTGGTGGAGGAGCGGCGGCGACGACGACAACCACGACGTTTGGGGGTGGATCCGGGGATTAGTATCTTGTCCGTACCGTATTAACTGGAATAGAAGGCCGGTCACACAGGAGGTTGATTTTAAGTGAGGCGTGATTCAAATTGGTAAAGTGAGACCTAAGGGTCCGTGACTAAAAAGGGGTACCTAGATCTTTTAACCCCGTGAGTTTTCAAAACTTGTAAGCATAACACTATGGCACCGGTACTCCCTCAATCGTCACTACTCCCTTCTATTGACCCGGAAAAGTTTTATACTGGGATAAAAAAGCGACCTGGGCCTAAGAAAAAACCAGTAGCGGAGAGAAGACTTGCACCACCTCCACCTGTTACAACTAATCCACGCCGGTGTTATACCAACAAGTACAAACTACGGGTACTTTCTTATTGGTATCATACTAAGATAAAGGTTAGACTTCAAACCTGATAGCTTACTAGAATAGAAGTATCTGACAGAATCCAGACTGGACCTACAAAAACCCGGCAACCTACTAGAGCGGAAGTATCTGATCGATTCAAGATAGCACTTTCAAATTTGACACAATGGAAGCGGGAGAAAGAGAATCTATTAAAATTTGTTACTGTGCAAAAGCGTACTGCAGTAGATGAATATAGACGATGGCGAAAAATGGAGATTCCTCTATATCAACAGTTCCTGAACCATCGTAGTGAAGGCAAAGTGGTACGAAGAGGCTGGTTTCGTCGAAATAGTAAAGAACTATGGGGTAGTATATGTCTGGGAAAGCAGGGAAGCTTAGGTAGAAATCGTTTCCACTTTTCTAGTAGTTGTTTTAGTGTGTTTTTAGCTTTCCACAACATATCTTTGCGGTTTGGGACAAATAAAGCCAGCAAACTACTGAGGGATTATCAAAAACCTATTTTTGAGTGGGTACGATATAATCGGAGGGTATTACAGTTGCGTCCTGATGATGGAAATGGATTAGGGGATATACCAGAGGTTGTTGGAAGATATCGATTGAAGAACATATGCAATATGGATCAGACACCCCTTCCATTCGAATTTCTTCATCAGCAAACCACCACCTGTGCATGCAGCCTCCCAACAGCCTCCTGGGTCCCCTGAGAGCCTCCTGAGGCTCAAGAGACATCAGGAGACAAATGAAGTCTTGCTGATGTTAGCGGTCAAACATACAATAAAATCGGAGAAAATACCATATGGATCAAAGGATCTAAACAATCCAGCTGGGATAAACGGTAAGCAACTCTACAATTAACAGTATTCGCAGATGCCATTCCTCGATTAAAGCCTTTAATCTTTTTCCGTGGTCTGGGTGTTGGTTCGAATATTCAGATGGAACAAGAACTGTGTAATCCTCGTGTGGTTGTCAAATTTAATCCCACGGGTTATACAAATTCAGACGACATTATCGAATGGATAGAAGAATAAGTGGTACCTGTTCTAGAAAATAAGCCAACATTAATGGTCCTTGATTTATTTGGTGGTCATAAGTGAGAAGATGTATTAGATACAATGCTGGCAAATGATATCACTTTGTCTTTAGTTGCAGGTGGTTGCACTTCTTTAGTACAACCTCTTGATGTATCCATCAACCAGCCCTTTAAACATATCCTTGGAGTGAGTAATAATCTCTCTTACCCGTTTTACTACTAACTCAATTGTATCCAAACATGAAAAATGAATATTGATATTTATTAAATAGGAAACAATTGATGAAAACCTTAAAAAAACTCGAAAAAAAACAGGCTAGAGCGCTCGCATTGAGTCAAAAGCTGCAAGGTAGTGAAGTGGGTAGGAGGCGGGTCATGACAACTTGGGCAGTAGGGGAAGCATAGGAACAGTTTTTTATAGAAAAGCAGAATGTAGTTCTCAAGGTGTTCCGGGTTTTAGGATTGTCCCTTCCTATTGATGGTAGTTGTGACGCCGAGATTTCCATCAAGGGAATTGAGACTGCAACTGTTGTTGAAAAAGTAAAGAATTGGGGATGAGAAGGGACTCCAGATTGTGACAGTACTGAGATAGATGAGAGAGAAGATGAAAATAAAGTCATAGACTTTGAGGCCGGCCTTTTACCACCTTTGTAAATTAATTAGAACCGAACTTTTGGTATTTGAAGCTCTCCTCGCTCAGAAAGAATCCACCCACACCAAGTACACAGCCCAGCACTCCCCTCGCACTGAGACATGATTCACTTGCTATGACCTCTAGGTCTTGGGTCGCTCCATCAGGCGCCTCAATTTAAGTCAACCCCCTGTGTGACCGGCCTTCTATTCCAGTTAATACGGTACCTTGATCGGGCGCATATAGCTCAACGAGCAGGGTCGGGGTGGTGGTTGGGGTCCGGTCGGGGTCCGGTCGGGGTCGGGTCGGGGTCGGTATGTATGTGATAAGGGAAGTTGATCTAATCTCGCTTGTCTGAATAAAAGTGAAACTGGAGTCGGAGTCCTAGGGCGCCGTCAAAATATACAAGGGTAAGATACTGGGAGTAAGGAACACGCTTTATAAACAAGTTATAAACTCAGGTCCAATTGAGAGTAAGATACTGTGGTAGGGTTAGGGTTGTTACATGGAGCAAGTCCGTTCTCCCTGCAGACAAAAGACACACCCGCACTTTTGGCTTATGCCATCCGGGTCATCTGCGGTTATAAGCATCAGTTTCCAGTTTCTGTTTTAAACACGGTCTCCAGTATCTCACGGGACGCTGAATCGTTACTGAAAACCGCAAAAGCAGCGGGCTCAGTGACTATGCCACATCTGGAATAGGAAGTCCTGAATTCTGCAAGTCTCAACAGTCGATAAATATGGTGCATAGGGATTGCCAATATAATAGTGTACCTTGATTGTCGTCGCTAGGGGTACATGGTCATCAAGCGACATGAGATATAGTATGGCGTTTAATGTTTGGTAAAAGTCCATTATCCATACTGACTCGGAGGTTGAAGGGTGGATTTGTTTTGGAGGGAAATTGACCGGTAGTCGTACACATCAGCTAAAGGGGGGAAAGAAGACACATGACGGAACTCATTCTTCTCTCAGCGTATTTCTGAGAGATTTGATAGACTATATGTCTGAAATTCAGGGTTAGATCCTTTCATTTCAAGATCGTGGGTCTTTTGACTATTGAGATCTGATTGAGTTAGGGTTGGCTAGGGTTCGCATGGGGTGGTTAAGG
This sequence comes from Morchella sp. 2016-57, assembly GCA_024713875.1. Taxonomy (NCBI): domain Eukaryota; kingdom Fungi; phylum Ascomycota; class Pezizomycetes; order Pezizales; family Morchellaceae; genus Morchella; species Morchella sp. 2016-57. The sequence continues at coordinate 338,169 of JAMGZE010000020.1, forward strand.
TTAAGGTAACCGCTGGGACTAGTTGCGGGGAGAAGAGTTGGTCTTTGGGACTTAATTGTGCCCCCCATAAATCCTGGACCTTTGGGGTATCGAGGTTAGAGTTATTTATGGTTGGCTAGGGTTTCGTGTAACGCTGACTGGCTGTATGCCCTGTATTCCTCGCCTTTCCAGCTTCACTACGCAACGTCTTCTTTCTGCAAATGAATACATACTTTGGCTTTGGCGTCCTGTTCAAAAAACGTTTCGTTCGAAGCCCCCACCTTAGATTCCATTCCGGACCTATTCCGACTCTAGCGTATCCCGAATTGTCCCCGAACTCGACCCGTCCCCGTTAGAATGTCATGCAGGTACAGCTGCAGCCTTTTTTTAAGCGTGATCACAGGATTGCTGGTGGTGTAATACAGGTCCGTTGCAGTCATAGGAAGCTACTGTTGGGAACCCTGGCCGGTCGGAGAGTTGATGCTATGGATCAGGTGATTGTCGTTGGTCGTCGGTGGTGGTACGTAGTCTTCGGGGGTGGGAATCGGGGTACATCCTCCCACATCAACGGCCTCAGAGTAGCCAGAGGGGAAGCTCTTATCAGGGAAGCATACTAGTGGGCGAAAGAAACCCATGTACATTTCAAAGACACAAAAGTGGGTTGGGTGGGGCTAGGGACAAAAAAATGCGGAAGACGGAGAAATTGAATGCCGGACAACAGTTTAAATCCGGAAGATAAGGAATTGAAGTGGCTATGAATATGGCTTGATAACGGCCTTACCCTTAAAAACCACGTCATAGAAAGGACTACGAGAGCGGCCGTGCAGCTCAAAGACCCAGGCATCTCATCTCTTACTCTTTAATCTTAACATAATGTGTTTACTAATATAACACCTTTCCTAATTGGTAGCGGGGATAGTATTAAATAATGTATATTGCGCGGTATTGACTTGCACTTGAAGCACATTTCCTGATTCATTTCTACATATAAAATGCTTCATCTAGGGGGGAAATGGATGACATTACAAGCACTATTTCTCCGCGTTTGGCAGTACTAAGGAAGTATAGATTCGTTTAGATTAGGATCCTCGTGTCCAACCTATTTAAGTAATTTGTGTGTTCACCCAACCAAGTACATAGCTAGGTTGAGGCAGTATCGTTCCGGATCTTGGTCAGGTCTTCTTTACGGCTCTCCGACATTGGAGTGGCTGCTGGAGCTTAGCATAATTATAAGCAATAATGTTTCTTTACCTCCCGGCATGAAGATTGCTCCAGGGGGAGGATTGGCGCCGGTTCAATATTATCGGCTTTGATAACCTTGTGGTTCGCCAACGCACTACGAAGCTGAACCATACTTCATAGTGCGACCACAGCATGAAGTGCACGAGTTTTCAAGAACAAATGAATCTTTTAAGCTTAGAAAGTTATAAGTGATGATAATGTTCTCATTTATAGCACTCAGACTCATATCATTTATTTAGGAACTCAGTAACAAAAGGTCTCTTAATTCAGAACAAAAAGAGAAAATTAGAACAAGTAAGTCTGGGGGGTCCGCCTTTGAAATCACATCACAGATAAAATATAGTGGTCTGAATCAGAAATATCCAACGAGAAGTTTAAACACGTACATGGTGGTTGTTGATAGAACTTGGGAGTGGCACCTAGGAATAACATTTGGGGATTATTCCCGAATTTCACAGCAAGACTCCAGCCCCACACCCCCGCAGATCAGATACAACGGCAATAACATTAGAAGTTGGAACACTTTAAGGGGGTACGGAGTTGTGGGTCAAAAATCAGGCTCCTGTATGAATAAAGCTTGCCCATAGTAATGGCTGCCTCCGGTTCTCATCTCGAAGCTTTTTCACCGCTCTATGGAAAGCCAAGTTGACTTTCATATGTCCGTCGTCGTCGCTTGTATCTTGCTCGCTCCCTCCATCCGCGCTGTCAAACAAGAATTTATAAAAATTGCAAGAGACCTGCAGAGGTGCTCGGTCAAGAGTTTCCCAAAGTGTTGCAAGGACATGTGAGAATCCGGACAGTAGGAACGCGGTCGAGATATGGGTTGATTCATCGGCAAGCGAATGTACATCAATTCTGGCGGTGGAGCAAGCCGGGATAAAGGCAATCTCTGCACTTTTGATGCTCATACTCGATACAGCCTCTACAGTGAGCTTGTCGACACTTTGCAGAGAACGCTCTAACGTACGGTCGTTGCAGAGCGATAAATGACTATTCAGCGGATTCTTATTGTTGGATACTCCGTGGCAGGTGAAGTGTACCACATCGCAATGGGCGAGTTGTTCAAGGACTTCAGTGGCACAAGGACGATCCAAAATCGTAGTAGTTGCTCTATCTTTCACAAGTTGACTAATTGTGTTAACCTCCTCGTCTGCAGCGGTGAGAGGAGGGTGTTTAGGTGTTTCTGGCATGGTGACGAGTAGGATCCTGGGCCTGAAGTGCCTGCTTGGCAACCGGACCTTCTTGTCTCTTGCATATGAGAGGGCTTTAATCGTTGGAATATACGAGGAGATAACCCGACACAGAGTGTTTTTCGTCGACCCTGGTGAATGGTCCCCGGCCGCATGAAAAGGCAACATACTCAAAGAGCCAACACCAATCCACCAGATTCTGGGTAGATTGATAGGGTCATCGCCCTCCTTGGGGAGAAAACCCAGTTCTTCAAAAATCGGTCCTACAGCCACATCCCATAGCCAAACTAGTAGTTCTTCCAGCCCTTTGTTTCTTAATGGATATGTACTGGCCTTCCCTTTCGTAAAGCTTCGGGCTAACTTTTTTGAATGTTTGAAGATCTCGTCATGCTGGAATCGCGGGAGTGGTAGGCTTTTAATGGCGGAGTGTGTAACTAATATGGCATCGCTACGTAGGCTGCTAGAGTTGACAATAATAATTGAACCCTGTCCTGCCATCTTCATTAAATCTTCGACAAGAGGCGGCTCGAGAAATCCCGCAAATCCTGGAAGCTGCTGAATAGAGCCGACCAACTCCTCAAACATCTCAATATCTGTCTGTCTTTGTCGACCCGGGTCCCAACGAACTTTGTTTGCACCTATAATGACCTCTAGCCTGTGACTAGTAGGTCCTTGATAATTCCCAGGAGAGTCTATATTATTCCGAAGGACACTGAGCCGTCTGTGGATATCCGGATATTGCTTTTCAAGGTCGGGGAAGCTGCTTCTATAGTCGATCGAGAGGCCTGTTGTGATCCCGCGGCCCAACTCAAGCAACCTAAGACAGTGTGATGGTTCTGATCCTAAATGTAAGGCTATAGAGGCAGCAATAGTAGAGAGAGAACTGAAGCCAATGAGATTATATTGCTGGTCATCTCGTGTAATACGCCGTGGGCTGATCTGTGGAAGTAACTTCACAGCATTTTCGTAAAGAGCGCATGCCTCTTTTAGATCACCTAACGATTGATAGATTTCGGCAGCAGAGCGGGCTGCTTCGACTCGTAGGCGTGGTGCCAATGTCCTACAACTCCAAGCTTTGAGGTTTATGTCAAGGGCGTAATTATACTCTTCAGCAGTAGAGAGATTTCCGAGAATTAAGAGATCGCCAAGCCCTTTCAAAACAGTGCTGCGAAGATAGTGATCTGTGGGTAGCGTTTTCAATGCTTCCACGTCCAGCCTTCTAGCTTTTTCGAGATCTTGTGGGTCGGCTGTCTTCAGATATCTATCCTTCAGAGAATTGGAAAGGCCGTACATCGTGAAAGCAATAAGGTGGTGATTTTTTAGGGACGCATCATATGCCTCTTCTGCCCGCTGAACGGACTCATTGAGATCATCCAAAGACCCTCCTCGATAGTACCTAATCGAGAGCTGCCGACTCAAGCTCCCAAGAATCTCTACTCGATCTGGTGAATCCTTTGGTACAGCCTGAACCGCCTTCCGACACGACTCTATCGCCTTCTCTATGTCCTGTGAAGCTCCGAGCCGTTCGTATTTATCGCTCAGGTAGCAGGCAAGGTTGCTTAGGAAGATCGCTTGATATGGGTTGTCATCTGCTGTTTCCTTGACTGCCAGTTCGCCTAATTCGATGCATTTTTGAAGGTCGTCAAATAATCCTAGATGCCGATATCTATCATGGATGCATATACTCAAATTCGCCAAAATACCTCCTAGGTTACAGTGATCCCTTGGTGTTGCTTTCAACGCTAGTATCATACGTTCAATAGAATCATCGAGATCCTCAGGGTTCCCAAATCGTTCAAATCTATCTGTCAGATAACAAGCTAGGTCACTAAGCCTACCAGCCCAATTGAAATCATTTTCCGGTGTTAACTCAATCGCTTCTGTATTTAATTTGATAGCCGACTCAAGATCTTCACAGGCCCCAAGCCTGTGGTATCTCAACCATAGACGGTTTGCAAGTCCACTTAACCATTCTACCCGAGATGGATCATCAGGTTGGGTTTCTTCAATCGCTTTCTGGCTGCATTTAATGGCTTTTTCGAGGTCCTCCAAATCCCCCATACGTTCGTACCTATCAGCGAGGCGGTAGCCTAAATTGTGCCACCTTGCTGCTCGAAGGGGGTGAGACTGAGGTGTTGTATCAAGCGCCCGCTCACTCCATTTGATAGCGGATTCAAGATCGCTGAATGTTCCCAGGCGTTGGTATTTGTATGCAAGGTAGTTGCCAAGATTATTGAATAGAATGTGAGGGTGGTTTTCTGGTGTTATCTCAACGGCCTGTTTCAGACATTGAATGGCCCGCTCGAGGTCGTCAATATTCCCACATCGTTTGTATTTATCACCAAGATGACCTCCCAGAATTGTTAACATATTGCCCCGATACTCATAGGCGGATGGTGCTGTGGAAAGTGCATCTTCGCTTATTGTGATAGCATCTTCTAAATCATCTAAAGCTCCTAAGCGCTTGTATCGCTCATTGAGCGACACAGTGAGGTTGCTACGCATGACTGGTAGATGAATATAATCGGTCGCGGTCGATTCCACTGCCTCCCTCCTCCGCAGGATAGCTTCTGCGAGGTCCTCCATTGATCTTAATCGTTGATATCTGTATGTAAGATAGTTTCCCAGGTTATTAAGCATGACGGAACGCCCAGGGTAGTCATTTGGGGCTGCCGCTAACGCCTCCTCTAAATGTGCGACCGCCATCCTAAGGTCCTCCAACCTTCCGAAGCGAAGATACCGAGATTCCAAATAGACACTCAACCTACTCAATAATGCTGGGCGGTTAGGGTCTCCGATCGCAGTGTTTGCTACTGCCGTTTCAGCTTGAGAGATTGGAGTGTCAAACTCTGATCGCTCGACGTGGTCGTCTTCGGGTGGTTTGCTTGGTTCCGTATCTGGAGTGTCTTTATGTTGGTGGGTAGAAGTCTGTTCTTGTTTGTTCGGATCGGCTAATGTTAACGTTGTACTGGGGGCATCCGTTATGTCCAACCTTGCCTTTTTCATGTATGTCAAAAGGGACCCCAGCCCGGAGTGTGTAGGCAAGTCCATAGCTCCTTCAGCTAACGCGATGGCCTTGTCTATAGTCTCAAGACTGCCAGTGGCCAAGAATTGACTATATATAGTACCAATTTTGGCCAGGGTGTCCGACCTGTTTACAGTGAGGGCCTCTCCGGAGTCTTCAGCGAGGGCCGCCCCGCTATCGCCACAGTGTTGTTCCATCGATCTATCGTGCTACTAGCCTTTAGTTAGCCATCCCTCATAACACAGGTATTGTGGCCAAACATTTTAGGTTCCACTTCGATAGATCCGCCCAGCTGAGACTCTACTGACCCCTCCGGCGTATTTCTAGGTTGATCTTCCGAATGTAGAACTCTGCGCGCTCAGTATAATCCTTTGTGTAAGTAACAGCTGCAAAGTCCCTGAGGACTATATAAAACAATAGATTTGCCTGCAAACGTACGGTCGGTTGGCCGAATAGCCTATGTCAACCCAGTACCAGATGAAGCAGAAGAACTGTATAGGATATAGGTGTTGTGGTAACCCTATCGGTGTGAGGAGAAGAACCTTTTTCGTTAACAGAATATTTATCTTCTCAAATCCAGAGATTCGGCATTTTATGGGTTTGGCAAGGCTGGCAATAGAGTCTTTTAGCCATCAACAAGCAGAGAATTCTCTGTTCCCAAGACTTCCTGGTTCCAAGACATGCAAGTAGGATATGATATAGTATTTTTGACGAGCTCAAGATACGCATGGAGATATATTCGATCCTTACGCCAACGATCTGTGAGCCCATATGCGGGCCATGAGGCTAACGCATGCAACATGATCTTGATTAATAATTTTTTCCCTCGCTACCCTTCGCGCCCATGCTAAAAGTCTCTAATAGGGAGTTTCCGTTGCAACAGAAAAATAATCGACACAAAAAGGATCAGCACCGTGCTCAGAAAAACACTGTTTACAGCTGTGCTCTCATGGTGGCACTTAGGATACCGTACCTGAGGCCTCTGTGGGTGGCGTTGAAAGTATCATACCTACTATTAGATGCTGATCCTTTTTATGTCGATCCTTTTTTTCAGTTGGTTTGAACCCTCTAATGTTAGTACTCGTAGTTTTCTAACGTTTCCGAACTGGACTGGGTCTGCATATGGGCGTAAATCGTGCTTGGAAACTAGATTTTGGTGGCAAACCCAGTCTAGCCCGGAAACGTTAGAAAACTACGAGTATTAACGTATGACTACTCTTCCGTTGTCGGGGACTATTTTTTGGGCCTAAGCGTTTGGGCGAGGTAAATATTTAGTGCCAATGGTTGAGCCTGCATCCTTCGCCTTGTGAGCATTCTTGTATCCTGTTCAGCGCATCTACATCAACATCGGCCGTTTGTATGAGGATCTCTACCAGGGGGCCAAAGTGTTAGGATGCAGCAATTGCCACTGGACCTTTGAGTATTTTTCCCTTGGGTTCTACTAAGAGCTATCTCGTAGCATTCTGCATCCCAAACATGCCGGCCCCTAGGAGTTAAGATGGCTAGGAAGCGATTTCGGACCAGAAAACTAGCTCGGGGATGCAGAGCACAAACAGACTTATTTTCCCTGTTCGATTTCTATTTCTCTAGCCCCCACTATCAAGCTTCGGTATCTACAGCCACTAACTACTCAGTACACTGAAGAAGCACATGAATATATGGGATGTAGTTCTACGACACGCACGCGACGAAGGTTCTCATTAGTGGAAAGATAGAGAGGGAAATGGAGATTGCGTGGTGTAACTGGGGTTCCCATTGCGACCGAGGCGCCTTCGCTGTGGGTCGCGATTACAATCGGTATGGTTTTTCGCATTTAGACCTATCAAACTATATTCATGTTTGATTGATGGCATAAATTATAAACTCATACCTATTCGATTATGCCAACTAATTACCGAATTATATCTCCGGTCCCCAAAGCCTAATTCCTTACTAACACTGACCTTCTTCAAGTCAATGAATCCAGTGATACATCAGTTTAATGATATATTCCGGTTTGAGCCTTAATAATTACAAGATAGTTGGTGCGGTTTGGAGCTTTTTGTTTGGTGGTTCAGCTGGGGCGGGCTCCTACTCAAACCGATTCACAGTGTATCAACATCAAGGTCAGAATTAACCAAATCCCCACATTAGACACTAACTGTAGATCACTCGAGATCCGTATCTCCTCACTGCGACACTAAAACGGCTATTCTGGGTTCTGCAGGCCAAGTGTTCGGGAAATCAAGTGGTCCGGAGATCTCCGCGTGAGTCAGTGAGACTATATGTACCTTTATAAACTCAGCATTTGCACCGTGGTTTATGCAGTACAAACTGTGCTGAAATCCGGAGTACGCAGTTGGTACCGATTGGGCTTTCGACTGAATGATAACGGTGAAAGCAATACAGTTCTTCCTCACGCGCAAACAGGTTTAAACGATTGGATCCATTGCTTCAAGTCCGATGGGAGGAGGAGCGATTATTTGTTGGTCGCCTGGACCAATGGGTAACTGGTATTCCAGCCCAGTTCATTTCTATGCTCCTGAGACTCTGCGGTACTGCACCTTCTGGGAAAATGGCGGGCCTTACCCGATGGCGATTTAACTAACAAAAGTCACAGAGGTGCACCGAACCCCACCCCACTAGCTGGATATCAACTATCTAGGACCAGGTTAGTTGAAAATTCGCCATTCGCCATTTACCAAGTTTTGCCATCGTCCAAGAAAGTACAGGTGTGACTACATCTATAGACTTATATGATCTAACTCATTGATTATGAGTGACTAGTCATTATTACGATTCAAGGTGTCACCCTAATCGAGTCTAATCAAATCAGATACTCGGGTTTTGTACTCGATTGTGGTCAACTCATTCCGCACACCAACATGTACGTTCCATCAAATATGATGTACCCAAGGTGTCGGAAAGTGATGCACATTCGATGCCTTCGGGGTCGCGCGGGCGCCGATTTCCGCGCGGGGCTGATTCTAGGCAAATGTGAGTGTGCAAATATTCTTCATCAAGTGTATGCTTCGTGATCATGTATGAATATTGTGTTGTATGGTGATAGGCACCTGGGCGCTGTCTAGTCAAAATGTGCATTACTTTCCAACACCCTGGGTACATATTGATTACTTTTAACCAAGCCTTACGATTGAGTGCATTTAGATATCTTAACCCCTGCCCGACACCTATCTGCGATACAGGAGGACTACCTTAGTCTGCAGCCATCGCTGCGATATTCCGGAATGCTATTTATATACAGTTGAATTTCATACTTCGTAATATTCTATGATCAAAAATTACGAAACTTCTGTCAGGAAGTGATTACAGCATACCAACAGGGAAACAAACTGCTGCTGGTCAATGAATTATAGTATTATTCATTGAAATAATATATATCTTATCAATCACTTTATAAAAGTAGTAAATAATGTAAGCCGGCTCGTAGGCACCTCCCACCATAGGCGAATATCCCGTGTACCTTGCGTGTGCGTCGATCCCAAGGCTCGATATAACTTTTGATATCGATTGTGCTGTTCAGTGTGCTCTTGAACTCCCGCAATATTTTCTGATCACCAATAGATCGAAGTGGTTCTGATCGATCGTGGCACTACCTTTTTAGAATCTTTGACTGTTTTCACCAGAGCGATCTTGCGCATGAGAGGACTGTTTGCCTTGTGACAGGAAAACCCTAACCCCCACATAATGGGCCAGCGGGTTGTGATATGTTCTGCCTTGCAGAACGATGGAGTTGTTGGAATAGAGATCGAGAGGGCCTGGGTTGATTTTTTTTTTCATTCTGTAAATCAAATCCTCAAGGAGAAGTGTAAATAATTGAGCATTTAAGTGGAGGACCATCTAAGGCAATTGCGGCTGAATAAACCATGAAACGAATGTAGCAGAATACGATTTTATTTATAAGTCTGCTCGTTAGAACTGTATAGTTGATCAGAGCGCGTTAATACCAAAATCTTTCTTGCTCGCTTCCCCACCTAATTCCCCATATCTCGCGTTACAGATCATTCGAATAGATCAGAGTCAAGATGTCGCTCGAAGCCCCTCCACTTCCAAATATCCAATCACTACAATCACTTCGCCTTGGCTGCTTCACCCTCAATGTCGAGGATATCCACGAAAACACTCACGATCCCTTCGAAGACCGGCCAACTGCAACTGAGATTAATGTCAACGCCCACGAAAACTTCTACGAAACTCAGATAGTATCCAAACACACCGGAATCCGTGCTTTCCTAACAGATCTACTCTCAATATCTAAGGAGACCTGGGGCAAAGGGTCCACAAAACTTGTCGCCCCCGTTCTAACCACATATAAACTCCGGAATAACCTCGCGTGGTTCGAGGAGGCATCTAGCAAGCCCGAAACGCGTGCTTGGATGCTGAAGGCAGTGAACAATCGTTACGATGTTTACCTTCTTGTCGGATTCTTCGTTCTCACAGATGCTAAGCTGTCCATAGCCAGGACCTCTTCCACGCTTGGGGCAACCGGTGGTGAGACATCAGCTCTGCCGACAGGAATTGCAGCAATCGGAAGCGTTATGACCTTGACAGGAGGTGTGAGAGGTACTAGGGACTTTAGTCATGGTAGAATTAGTGTCTTGGATATACCAGGAGATCAGATATTTGGTATGTGGTACCGTAAGGTCAGATTCAAGTGGTCTCTTAGCAGGGAAGTCGGCGAACCATCATTGAGTGAGAAGACCCGATGGAAACCATTCTGGGAGGCAAGAGGACCCGGCGAAGAGGAGGAGGAGGAGGAGGAGGAGGAACTCGAAGAGGACAGTGATTACGAAGAAGAGCGGGACGTCCTTGAAGTAGATCTCGAAGGAGAGGACTGCTGGGAGCCGTAGCAAAAAAGACTGAGAACTAGTACAAGAAAGAGGGGTGGGGGGAATTGAGTTAGTATAGGGACGTAATAGAAAGACTACCTAGGTCCTCCTACATCCTAGAATGATTCACAACGTAGCGAGACTTGTTAGAGTTTCAAGCTATGTTGTTGATACACCCCAACTCAATCTCTGATAAATCTTTAGACTCAAATATATAAACTCGCATCTCTCCCGCCATATGATATGTTGCTGTCTTGATCCTATCATCCCTCCCGGTCAATTTCTGTCGCCCCGCCTTCTTTTATCTCTCTTCCGCTTACCTTATCGTCGCGGTTGGTCCTGGCATCGCTAAATGGCCATACCTCAATTCCCTTCGCCTTTGATGTGCACATTCATTGTATTCCATCCCTTTGATCCTGCTGGCTTTTGTCTTTTACTGTCCTGTTATCGGGAATCCGGGACCTTGCTAGCTTCGTTCACCGGTGGATATGCAATAAAGATTAAAGGTCAAGACCTCCGCGGTCCTAAGATAGATAGCTCATAGCGTACATCACGGGGAAGTCAGGTACCACGGTGAAATCGGATGTCCCAGGTTACTCATCGTGTCTCACTGTTATTTCCCCCTTGACCTTCGAGACTATAAGAGAATAACTACTAATTGTGATATGAATACATGAATACAAGAGCGGTACCTGATAATAAGGACTGAGGATGTAATGACATCCGCCATAACTAGCTATTCCTTAGCCTCAAACAAGACCCGACTATGTTCCTACTATCTAATAATATCTACCAGGATTTTTTCGCATTCTTAGATGTCTTTCTCGCCTGCTAGGAACGATTCTGTTGTGGAAATCGGTATCGCCGAGCCTACGGCGGGAGATGCGCTGAGGGGTGCGCCGGGGGTTTCGTGCCCGTCCTACTGGTTGGTGGGGTGTTGGTTTCATGCGGAGTCGTTGCGTGTTGCGTCGGAGGCAGGGGGTTTAGTAGCGGGCTTTTCCGCTTTTCTGGTATTCCTCTTTGCTATTTCCTTCTCTTTTTTCAACAGACCTGCCGCTTCCTTCCTCTCCTGTTTCAGGGCCTTGCCCCCTCTTTCTTTCTTACGGCATCCTTCAACCCCAATATCTCCGCTGCAGTAATCACTTAAGCTTTAGACAGAAGACGTCTGTCAGTCTTTACTGCCTCTTCCCTTCATACCTGGCCCCAGTGTTTCCAGTGGGTCATCCGCTACCCGTGGCGGAGCTTTGCTCGATCGACTAGGAGGGGATGCAGCTCTGCGACGATGAGAGCGTGCTGAGTTGAAGAGATCCAGGTTCTGCAAGGGGGTTGGGCTAGATGGACATTAAGGGCAAGGATCTATCCGGTGTGCGCAGGACCACCGGCAATGCGACAACACGGGAGTCGCTGGAGCTCTTAAATGGGCGCGAGACGCCGACGCGCAGCGGGCCTCTGGGACCTGTGCGGGAGGTTTATGAAGTACTTGGATCCCCGCGCCCCTGGCCAGCAAATACCACTGCTGCCATACATCCCCGTAATTGACGCAGTTGCTCGGAGTGGAGCTGCGCTGAGTACGCTAGTCCTCGGACATGGTAGTTGGGGTGGGTCTACGCTCGCCGAGGGAACAACTCCTTGGGATAAGCTCTAGTAACTGTTAGTATCTTATCACGCAGGGAAGTGGAGCTAGTTACCTAGTAGCTAGAATGGAATCACTATAATTAAACCTTGTCCCCGTTCTCCATACGCTTGAAGGCATCTCTACTCGGGGTCTGCACCAGAGGTTCATAATCGTCACCCCCGCACCTGGGCCCATCCACCCCTCAAACAGAGTTGACTTGTCAACTTCTTTTTCCTTCCTATTAGCTACGTTCTTTCTCCTCATATAAAGAGACTCAACAGTTAGTGAGGGTAAATTTCCTGTAACCTCGCGTTCAAAAACTATTTCTCTATTGTCGTCGACAACATGGTGTGCGTTTTCCTGGTAATTCTAGGAAAGGATAGGGCACAGACGGTGCTTTCCCCTCCGGAGATCTGCATGTTATGATAGCGCTCGCTGTAATCGTAGTTTCCATCCACGAACTCGAACGCAGATAGCGAGGTAGGTATATGTCCCTATAGCTAAGATACAGCGCCACTTGGAGAAGCAGGGAGAGGCTAGTGATGGGCGTTTCGGGGGTGTTAGAGACGGGGAGATGATGGAGGAGCGGTGACGAGGACGTTTGGGGGTGGATCCGGGCGCGTTGTTAGTGACGGAGGTGAGGGGGTGGGGGGGGTTCCCCAGCCCATGAGATATATCGCACCCCTCAACTGTTCCAACACACCCCTAACCCATACACAACCTCGCCCCAAATTTCCGGAGGGAGATATAAGGGTCCTTCGCTTCCACACGACTCCCGATCAAGTCCCGACCGGATTGAAATAAAACAGTCGGGGTATGACAACCATGTCCGGTTCTCACTCTACATACAAAAATAGAGTCTCTTGGGCGCCGCGTAGTATAAGTATAGGTACAGTTGGGCTCGACTATTGGCTTGAAGGACCACCGTCGTCCCGTGAGCGAGTTTACTATTTACGCGCTTAAGCGAGATGGGGTTAGGGTTGAGGCGTGGAACAAGAAGTGTATTCAGAGCTAGGGGGCCAACATTTGATCCCCAAAGGAAAATCTGGGTGAGATTACTATGGGGCTTAGTGATGTGTGTGCAGTTGGACTGGCGTTGGGGGAGGTGTGCTGTACATACCAATATTGCCAATGCCGCACTCTTAGTTCTAGCCTACCTATTGACAGGAATACCCGGGGAGTGATCCCCACTTTTTGGTACCGTACCGCGACTGGTTTAATCTAATCAAAACTATATCTATCTAGTCTCGTACCATCCCCCCGGGCTGCTCACACCTCGCCTACTACAGTAGGGTCTAGAACAAAATACCCCCGACATTTGTCGGAAAAAATCCCGACATTCATTTCCTCTGTCGGGCTGTGGAATATGATATCGGGCCCTGAAAATGTGATATCGGACTCCAATTGCGACCCCGCAATCCGAAATCAAACGCCGAAATACGATATCGGGGTCATAATTAACCTTATTTTCACGGCTGAGGCTAAAAAAAACCTTTACTCTCATGTCGGAAACTAAAGAAACAGTATTGTGTATGTGAAGCGAGCCCCGACAGCCAATCCGGTATCGGAGAGCTCCAATACCTCCGCAAGGGCCGGAACGATAGAGCTCCAGGCACTCCAGTAGCTGGAGTGGGCAGTGGGCTGGGTACGAGCCTAATATTTATCATAATTTAACCCAAATACATGTAAGTACATGTACACCAGGCGTTACCACCTCGAGATCGCGAGTTGTGACCCCCTCTCTACGGTACGTATTACTACAGGTGGTTATGGGGGCCTTCGACTCCCCAATTCCCGCCAGTTTGGCCTTTCATTGCCCTGTTCAGATGAAATTCAGTTCACAAGTTTTGATGTGTCGTGTTTAGTCAAGAACCCCTGTCACTCTCAACCAATAAGTAGGATTAGTTAGGTTGTGCCGGAGGAGATGCGACCGGAAGGGTTTTCCTCTTTCCAAGCTTTTGTGATATTTATCTGGAAAAGTAAGACTTCGTATTAATTTAATTAACTTACTACTCAAGCGAGAGTACGAGTAGACATGACCTGATCTTTATGGAAAGAGAACAAAGGAAAAACACTCGCAACTACATAAAAAATTGTAGACGCGCTTAAAGGGACAAGAATAAATGAATAAATAACCGTTATATCGCTCAGAAGCTACATGACTAACCTTTCTTCATGCAACATAACTCCAGGTTGTAACACGTCGTGATAACTTACTTGGTTTAAAGTTGTCTATTTTTCTTTTCTTTTATGTGTCTTGATCTATTGAGTTAGCGGCGGAGGTATATAGGCAGGAAGAACTACATCTACTCCAGAAAGAGGGACGGGATCGTTGCCATAGCCTAAGGGCTGCATGCATGTATGAAGTATAAATACAAAAGAAACAATAATATAAGTTTACCAATCATTGATTATCATTTGGTAGATATAGGTCTTGGCATATGGATTCTAATAGCTTCCATTCCGCATTACCACTAGCTCCTGATACATAGCACTCCTGACAGGAAGGACAACAGCCGTTGATCTCCTAAGCCCGCACATAAAACTTTTATCACTGAACGTCTCCCATGAGCGTAAATTACGATGACTATTCTGGAATGGCAGGATACCTTAGTAGCCAAAAATTTCCCAATCTCTCCATTTTTTGACGGGGATTAACAGGAGGCCGCCCACTCCGCTTGCCTGGAGAGGAGGTATATATATTCAATAGGCTAAGCCTCATTTTGCCAATTGCGGTGCCAGGTATGACTCATAATCTGTATTTGGATGTCCCAAGACTGCGGCCAAGCCTCAATATTTCGGGCCTGGATTGGAAAAGGAGGATGTGAAGTGAGTCCCACTCTGCTTGTCTCGTATTCTTTGTGCCTGCAATGAGAACACGGCCTAAGTAGCACTCCCGGGGGTGCCAAGAGTCCAAATCGTTAAAAACAGGAGCGAAAACCTAGCGGGATCGGGAACAGGAAAACAAGATTCATCTATCATGCAATTGCACCTATTACATGGGTGGTACGTATACATATATAGAGAGGGCTACTGCTCCCACTTCCCCTTGTCCCCTCCGGCACCCATCCCCTCCCCTCCGAAGCGCTCCGTACTTTCCATTGCGGGAGTTGTAGTGGTGACGGCTAGGCTAGGCGCCCAGTACAATAGAGTCCTCTAGCCATCGACGGACAGAAAATAATCTATTCCCAAGACTTCCAAGACATGCAAGTAGGATGTGATATAAATTTTCAACTACAAGACTTGAAAGGCAGGCATGGCGATATACTCTATCCTTCTGCCTAAGATATTCTCCTCAGGAAACCTGTGAGCGCCTGTGCGGGCCAAGAGGCAAATGCATGCAGCATAGTCTTGGAAATTGATATCCTTTTGTCTGTTGCCCCTCCACACCGGTGGCTAAGGGTTTCTAATGCCACTGGCCTTGTATTTAACGATGGGGCCACAACGAGAGCCCAGAAGCCTGCTTCTAATCCGGCCTAGAGCCTGTATTTGCTGGATCCCCTGGTGCTGGGATTAGAAGCGAATATGAGTACACAGGACTGTCTCGTCCCAGCCTCCTCCTGATTGCAATTGGCTGCACAAAGGCACGACCCTTGGCACCACGTGAGCATGAGACAGTGCATAAGGCAGCCGCGGCTCCGAGCTCATTATGCGGTATAGGAGGGGTCAGACTGGCCGAGATGGTAACTCTATTTACTGACCTGTCAAAAGGGTGGTTGGGCGAGTAACCTTTGCGTTACATCACTTATATCCGTCTCCAAGCATATTAACGTCGCTTGGGTCCGGGGAGTCGTTCCTAGGGGGGGTCAGTATTGGAACCAATGGGGATATGTTTAGTCGTTGGTTCCATTACCCAACATCCTTCGGGCCCGGTTGTTCTGTGGCCGGCGGTGATTGTTCGAATAGGAGCCCATGAGATATCAACTTCGTTATCTGATAAGGCTTGAAGGCTGAGAATTAGAGATTTCCAGCGACAAGTATACCCCTGTCGTGAACACAGAATTCTAGTGGTTGGCACTTCATACAGCAGCCGACTGTGATGGAGGTAAAGACAAGGGACAGGACGATAGACTGGGGTCTGCCGACGGATGCGACCGCAAGAAAATCAGTCCTAGGATAATAGAAACAGCTTAAGCATAAAACCGTGAGGCTATCAGATTTTGAAGCAGAAAACAGCCTCTCAAGGCAGCTAATAATGCCTCGCCAAGAACATATATTCCGAATCTGACTCATTGTTCCCTTCGAGCAGGTGTAAAGGGGTGGAAAATCCGAGTTACTTTCGCATTGATTGCTATATACGTTTGGTAGAAGTCACTCAAGCTTGATTTCGACTGTTCATGATCTAGGGTGAGGAAGGGCGAGTTACTATTTCATTACATAGACCACCCCAAAGGTTTGAGTAGAGGTCTACTCAGATGATCTCCGCGAGCCCGTGTGCACCAGTCGCTACCCTGTAATGGAAACAACTTCATGGCATCCTAGATGTAACATACGTCGACGTCTTCGCTTACCAAATATTACAGTTCCAAACTAGGGAAGGTGTTCATTGGAGCTGCTGACGCCCAGAACCAGGGTCGCCGAATGGTATTACAACATCAAATTCAAAGTAGAGCCCGTCACCCCTCACTGGTTGGCCAGGAGGTCGATGAGATTCACATCGATCTGGTGGACCGCTGTCATAGTTGTAGGTAGAGTCTCAGACCCCTTTCCTAGGCCATACCATCGCTAGACCAGTTATGATTTTCCTTTGTTGAAGATGGCGGTGGAAGAGGGGGCAGTTCTGGGGAGATGCGATATTGTCATAGCCTAAGGGCTGGATACAATTAATGATGTAAACAAAAAAAAACCCATCGCTAGACCCGGCTCAGCTAACACAACCGAGTGAGACCTGGTCCTAATTAGGGTTAGGGTTGCATCGCCAAAGGAACTAGGTGAGAAAGTGTAACCCCCAATTGAAGAGCGTGGACTAAATTCAAAAAGAATTGATTTACCCCGCCCGGTTTCCTCGTTTCATGTGCTTCTCAAGAATACGCACGATGCAGATGCGGTCCACTTGCAAAAGCATTGCGCTTGATGATGGACGGAGAGCCCCCTGTGTCACAACGACAAAGCTTTCCACTAAGATGTAGAGCCTAGAAATGTTATATGACTTAGAGAGATTTGAATGGTTTTCCGAGGGGCTTAGGAGCATATAAGTACACATTTTCGGCGCTAGAAGCCACCTATGTCAAATGATCACCGGCGTACGCATGGAGGAATCCTAACTTAAGGCTAGCTTGGTGCCGACGAATGATGCAGTGGTGAAACCCTCCGCTAAAATCGGTCTGGGCCGTAGCAGGATTGTCTCACTTTTGGGAGGGAACACGACCTGGCCAGTGCTTTGGTCAAAGGGTTCGTCGAAGTTGGTTCATGCTATGGGCGAGGATACTGGGGGTAGTAGTTAGCGATAGCAAATTACATAGGATATCACCCGTTCTGGAGGAATAGATTGTTGTGCAAAGAGGGCAGAACAGTTCACACCTACCAGCCAGCTATCTGTTACTATCATGCAATTGACAAGTCATAAGCGATGCAATTTATATCACCCTTAAGGTGCGCGGCACCATAGTAAACAAAAGTGGAAAATTCAGTATCCCTCAAGGACATTGACTGAGGAGTGAAAGGGGTGTGATGCGAGCATTTGGTTAGGCGAAAGCGTTAATGAACCGAATGGAGGTGTTTTTCTGACTTGCCATTCCACAATTCCATCGCGTCATAAAGTGAGACCATGCTGCTATAGCCCGCACCCGAAGATCTCCGCCTTCGTAACACAGATACAACTATGCAGCAATAAAGGATTTGCTGGCTATTGCTCTTGACTTCCGGTGGCATATCATCCATGCAGAGCCCTAGCTTCCCCCATCATCGGGTTACGTTACTGGGTCAATTAATTTGATTGTGTGAGATTGATATACCAAGTCTTGTCCAGCCTTTTCATCTGCAGAAAGCAGTAATCCTTCGTACACGAGAGCCAAAACACTCGCCAGAACTTGCTTTACCAATTTTTCCAACTCGCGGAGTTGCATATAAGTCGATACCCTCCATGGTTTGTCCCCCCCCCCGGGAATTGGTTAATGTTAAGACCTGATACATCACAGACAGAACTTTCTTCAGTACCAAAGCCCTGCCTCGGAATCAATATTTCTCCGGACCTCCGGGTTCTTACAAAGAACGATCGAAATTCTCATGTTGCAATTAGCATTTGTGAAGAGAGCTCGTTGCATGGGTCCAACTGGCAGGAACAGCCCCCCCGAGCCGAGCACAATGCTGAACATCACGGGCGGCACACACCCGCTCAGGCCTACATGGACCGGGTTTTTCGCTGCGAGATGGGTCCAGATATACCCAGGGAGCTTCATCCGGGGGATAAGGAGGCTAGATGGTGCTTTGTTCGCCATAGCAAGGAGAGTGGTAGTATACTCAACGTGACTAACCGGTTTGAATCACTTATGCAGAGAAATAGAGAGCGAGGGGCCCGAGAGTTACCACAATTGCCAAGTCTTGTGTCGTTCATGGGGGGTATGGGTGGGGGAAAATCAACATTGGTAAGGGCATTGATTATGCTATGCTCAATTCAAGGGGAGGACGGGGAGGAGACATTTGATATCCCAGTCTCAGGGCCTGCGGAGCATAAGCGGTGCCCTACAACCCCCATTCACTCTGGAATACATCTATATAAGGACCCAGCGACATCTGAGTCGACCGTTCCAATCATCTTTGCAGAATTTGAAGGGTTTAACGCCGGCGCCGAACCCTGGATCTTTGCGTGTGAGAGTACCCGTCGTGATGAGGATTTGTTGGATACAATTCTCATAACCCCATCCCTATACAGTTCCACTGGACCCACACCTGAGAACCTGTATTCACGCTTTCTTTGTTCGTTCAGCGATGTTGTCTGCCTGGTGCCGGCCAAGCCTGAAGAGTTAGCGAAAGACATTGCGAGTTTGCTACTATCGATGGCCCGTGGTCACGGTGCCCCTCTCAGCCGAGTGAAAAAAACGAGCACCCTCATCATTGTTATTAACGCACTCTCATACGAACATGATCTCGCCAGTATGGGTGAGGATGAACTGCGCCAGAAAATCTTCGCGGAAGTCCCCAAAGACTTGGAGTGCTCGGAAGAATTAAAGCGTAATCAACAGGAGTTGTATACAGCACTCGGTGGATCGAGGAGACAGATTACCAACACAGAGGACTTCATACTGCATTACTTCCGGAGTGTTAGCGTGTGTTACATACCACCGAAACTGCACGGTGACCCCAACCTGTTACACGCCCGATCTGACGCACTAAGGCGCAGGATTGTGGACAATGTTAAGCAAATGGCAGAGGATAGAGCGACAGGTTGGACACAGTTCAGGACAAGAGACCTGACACGGCTTTTTAGCCAGGCATTCAAACATTTCGCCACCAATCCTACACCCTTCAATCTCTACAAATCAAGTCGACGAGATATGCCACAGGAGGACATTATGACGGAACATATAACAAATTTGTTACGACATTGTACGAGAGATGGAGGGACGGAAATGACTGAGGGCTTCCCAAAGATCGTTGCCTCAAGTATTTTGAGTAACTGTTTTCGCGGAACGGGTCTTGGTAACCCCCTCGTTACACTCCTTGAATTCAGTTGGAACCAGTTTGCTAATATTGCTGCCAAGTTTTGGATCCTCATCTACTCTGGGAGAATGGGTACAAGCAAAAGTGCCTCACAGCGATCCAAGACTTTTATGAAGACGGAGTCTGCCAGTATAGGCAAGGTAATGACTACTACACCATAGGAATGTCCGTTCACGGCGACCAGTATCGAACGGGCCGAGAGGGGGAGGATAGCAGTGATGGTACTCATAGGTTTGCTCACCCATGTATAGAGGCTAATAGTAGTGACCTGGAACGCCACTACACTAGTGTGACGGAGAAGATAAGAGAGGAATTCTATAAGCAGTACCTTGAACTCTGCAGAGATGGAAATGTAACTCAATGGCCTTCTGCGGACGATATTGCCACAAATCGAAAGCAGGTCTTGAGTAGCTTAGGGGAGCTCTGGGTCGGCGTCAGCAGCTATAAGACATGCTTTTCATGCCTCTCCTCCGTTCCGGATCATGTTCTTCCTTGCGGACATGCTCAGTGTGAAAATTGTGTGTTGGACTTTGGCGAACATTCCGAGACAAAAGAAGCGGAAATAGTGTTGCGGGGATGTGTATTCTGCCCTCGACTACGGGAGGAGCATTTAGTTCAAACAAAAGTTATAGGTGCCGGGGTAAGGGTTCTTACACTCGATGGTGGGGGAGTAAGGGGCATATTGGAACTGGAAATTCTGAGCAAGATCCAAGAAAGAATTGGGTTGGATCTGGCATTTTATGATCTCTTTGACCTTGTGGTTGGCACAAGTACTGGTATGTAATCTCATCCGGAAACAGCTTCACGTTGGTTTTTGTTAAATATAATCTTGTAAATAGGGGGCATCATCGCCCTTGGATTATTTTGTCAGGGAGAGGAATTAAAGCCCATGATTCAAAAGTTTAAAGATATATCAAAACGCACCTTCAAGTATACTAGGGGCCTGACGGTCATGACAAGGATTTGGAATAGTATTTACTCTACTACTCCTCTTGGGGCAGGGCTGCAGGAGGTTATTGGGAAAGATTTCAGTCCCTTCGGACAGGTAGTCCGTACCAAAGTACAGCGGCCAACTAGGGTAGCGGTTATGACGGTGAAGAATGACGGGGCTCTAGCCACTGCAATTGCGAATTATAACCGTCCAGTTCTAGGTAAAGTCTCTGAGCCTGACTGAAGTTGGTAATGTACTAAACTGGACAGGTCAGGAGGATTTTGAGCGTGCGGAGAACGAGGAAACAGAAATAAAAACATGGGAGGCGTAAGATAACCCTCACCTTAGGGTGATACTTAAGCTGACCCCTTAGGAATAGGGGTCTATGCACTGCGGCTGCTCCTTTCTATTTCTCACCTTTCAAAAGGGTATCCCAAGGAACGACAACCAGATATTTTGACGGCGCACTAAAACACAACAACCCGATCTTCTGGGCATCCGATGAGTACAGAAAGATATGGTACAACTCCCGCCGCAAGGATCCAGATATCCTCGTATCTGTGGGTACAGGAATCTTCCCTAATCATCGGTGGAAACTACGTATACCTGATCACGTAACCGCAATAGCAAACACCTTTCTTGACAATATGAGTGGTGAGAAGATCTGGGAAAGATTTAAAAGGAATGAAAGGTATAACGCGGAGATTCATCACCGAATCAATGTTCGATTCGAAGGTAGACGATGCGCACTCGACAAATACAAAGAAATGGAGAGATTGGTACAGGAGTTCAACGCAAAGTTTCAGGGTATTTGTCCATCAACAGAGCAGAGCCAGGCATACTCCCCTAGGATACTTCGGGGTTCGGTGGACCAGATATCGTGCCTTCTCATCGCGAAGCTGTTTTTCTTTCAGCCAACGAAAATTACCGTAGATCGCCGCAATCACCGAGACATCCACACAGCACAAGGCAAGATACTTTGTCGTTTAAGACAAGGCACCAACGCGTTGAAGGTTTTAGTCAGTCGGATTGAGATGTTCAGATTATGTGAAAGCCCTACGCACAGTGAACCGACGTCTTCTGGATCAATTACTGGACCTTGTCTTGTAAAGGTCGCATGTGCAACTCGACAAGGAGCGAGGTTTGAAATGCCCTTTTCAATCACGACAACAGATACCAAGAGCAAATACAGCATAATCCTTAGTTTAAAGCGGTATTCAAAATCTTCGCTTAGTCTGGAAAAGCCAATAAGTTGTTTTCCATGCGACTTTGATGGTACGTGTATTCTCAGTTTCGGCATAAAATGATCCGGATACTTGCTCGGAAGATAATACCTATATGGCTGACTTTATATGTGACTTCAATTCAAAGATCTTAGGTGGGCGATGGAGGAACAGAAGAGGAGGCACCGCACAGGGTAGCTCTAGAGGTAAAATTTACGGATCGAGGATATCATGCATAGCCGATAACCTAATCTTTCTCAGTAGATGATAATGTGGGATAGATTTGTACATAATCATGCATGATGGTTCATGATTTATCCTTGCATAGTTCAAGTACTATACATAGAGAAACACTTAAATACATTGGGGGGGGGGGGGGTGCAGGAGACGTATGGAGATGAATGAGCTGCCGGGATAAAGGCGTGGAGATGAAGGTGTAGAGCTGGATGTGTCGAGATGAGGGCGTGGAGATGGAGGTGCTTGGTTCCGTGCTCGTTTGGATTCGCTAAACTCGCTACCTGATTCATCGGTTAGCCCATGCCTAGATGATAATAGGATGCTCGATTGCAATGCGGGGCGTAGTTAAGGGCGTGGAGATAAAGGCATAGAGATGATGGCGTACAGATGATGGTGTAGAGGTGGAGGTGTAGAGGTGGAGGTGTAGAGGGGGTAGGTGCGGAAGGCGTACGTGGCTGATAACAGCTAAGTCCTAGCCAATAATGCGCCTAGTATTCCAGGATGTTCAAGACATTTGCGAAATCTCTGTCATGCACAAAGGTCATGTGATCTTGAACACAAGTATCTGCTGTCAAAAGCGCCCGGGTAAGCAGCTTGCCATATTATCGGTCTTTAGAAAACTTAAGGATTCCATACACTTCGCAGGTTGCGGCTTTACTTTGGTTCATCATTTCCCACATTACCGCTAGTCCGTATAGAGTTATTAGACCCATTTTGCGACCGAGGTCTGATTTGAGCGTGCTATGAGCTTGAGATGTAGAATCACCCTCAATCTTCCCTAATTGGACAATAACCCTAATATTTGCCACCTATTCACATCCCAATCAGGCTCAATTATGGTTCCTCTAAAAGTGATTCATTCACGGAGAAATTAGATTAGGGACTTGGCGCAAAAGACTCCAGAGTCTTTTTCCACTTGTATTGTTCGCTGATGAGAGGATCGACGCCAATCAGGTTACCGGAAAAAGACTCTGGGGTCTTAAAAATCTCGGCTGGAATTAGGGTTAGGGTTGTGGATTTGAGATACACGTCCTTCAATCCTTCCGTCCACTACTCCTCCACCTCTACACCCTTCCTACACCTCCATATCTGCGCCCTCACCTCTACACTCTCATATCTATGCCTTAATTTCTACGACTCCACCTCTATGGCTTCATCTCTACGGCTCCACCTCACGGCTTCATCTCTACGGCTTCGTCTATACCCTTTCCCAGTTACTCATCATCGCCATCATCTGGATGTGAGCTGATAGGTGTATCAAGCAGTGAATCCAGCACCCAATTCAGCCAATTCAGCTCCTAATCAAGCGGCACCCAAGAAAGCAGCGAACTAAGCAGGCACGGCAGGCAGGCAGGCAGGCAAGCAGGCAGGAAGGCAGGCAGGCAGGGAGATGAATGGCTGCAGTAAAGACGTGTAGATAAATGTATTCTTACGCACCGAAGTCTAATCAGGAAATGAATTCGGGTTTAATCTGCGAAATTGATTTGTACCGCCCTTACGCATATCCAAACAAGGCCGTTTTGTGCCCTGGAGCCTAAAGAAGCATGGCATAACCCTCATATTAAGATAGGGCTTAATTGAGCCACATTCGGAGATTATACTGATATTTAGCACATAACTAGGGCCGAATAGGGCTCAATTGATAGTCTTTTGGATAGAGGCATGCATGTATGTAGAAAATAGGCATTAGGAAAATCCGTAAGCTTTTGAGGGTTAGGGTTAGGACTCAGTAGGTATCAATCATGCACGCA
The DNA here is from genome assembly GCA_024713875.1 of Morchella sp. 2016-57. Lineage (NCBI taxonomy): Eukaryota > Fungi > Ascomycota > Pezizomycetes > Pezizales > Morchellaceae > Morchella > Morchella sp. 2016-57. The sequence goes on from JAMGZE010000020.1 coordinate 361,850, forward strand.
TTCCGTCTCTACACCTTCTACACCTCCACCTCTACACCATCACCTCTACGCCTTCATCGCTGCGACTTCATCTGTATGCCTTCACCCCCGCTGCAATTGGGCATCCTATCATCGTCTAGACATGGGCTAATCGGTGAAGCAGTGAAGCAGATAGGGAATCAAGTAGCAAATCTCTACGGCTTCATCTCTACGACTTCTTTTCTATGCCTTCATCGCCGCCCCCACCCCCGCTTCAATTAAACATCTTATCATCGTCCAGACATGGGCTCATCGGTGAAACAGGCAGTGAATCCAGCGAATCCATCACCCAATCCGGCTAATCTATCGAATCCAGCATCAATCCAGTGAATCCAGCACCCAATCCAGCGAGTTCAGCACCCAATCCATTGAGTTTAGCACCCAATCTAGTAAATCCAGCACCCAATCCAGCAGCACCTAACCAAGTAGCGAGTCAAGCAGGCAATAGGCAGTCAGGTACGGCAATCAAGTAGGCAGGCAGGTAAAGAGGTAGGAAAGTTTGTCAGTAAGGTAAATGTTCATATTAAATCGAGAAATAATTGAGAGTTTTATTTGTGAAATTCACCTATATTAGAAGGAGTGTGAGTGCTGACCTACCTGCGCATCCATACTTTTCACCGAATAAATAACCCTTTTATAGGCATTATCACATATACTAAGTCTGAATATATATAACTCCCTCTGGAACCATAGAGTTTCAAGGACTTTATAGAAAATACCAGAATTAATATCTAATTCAAGACTATGTAATCATTACATAATCCTCATACAGATATGCGGACGGGCGGTAAAGTACACTACCGCCCGTCCGCATATTCATATGAGGATTACACAATGCCTACATACGCCTGAATTAACCATTATTTGATACTAACCCGTAGAATTTTTATAACGCCCTGTTTGCCCTAAGGGTTATATATATTCAGCCTTAGTATACGTGATAATGCCAGTAAAAGGGTTATTTTACTCGGTGAAAAATCTAGATGCGCAGGTAGGCCAGTATTCATGCTACTTCTAGCATAGGTGAATTTCACAAATTAAACTCTTGATTATTTCTCTATTTAATATGTACATTTACTCTCTACTAGCAACCTTTCCTACCTGCTTACCTGCCTGCCTGCCTGCCCGCCTGCCTGCCCGCCCGCCCGCCTGCCTGCCGTACCTGACTGCAATGCCTGCTTGGTTCGCTACTAGATTAGGTACTGAATTCACTGGACTGGGTGCTGGATTCGCTGGATTCGCTGGATTGGGTGCTGAATTTGCCGGACTGGTGCTGGATCCGCTGGGTTCACTGCCTGCTTCACCGATTAGCCCATGTCTGGATGATGATAGGATGCTCAATTGCAGCGGGAGCGTTGATGAAGGTGTAGAGATGATGGTGTAGAGGTGGAGGTGTAGAAGGTGTAGAGACGGAAGGCGTGCATGTTTGATATATCTGCTAAGTCCTAACCCTAACCCTCAAAAGATTACGGATTTCCCTAATGCCTATTTCTATGCGCATGCCTGTATCCAAAGGCTATTAATTGAGCCCTATTCGGCCCTAATTATGTGCCAGATATCAGTACGGTCTCCAAATCTCGCTTAATTAAGCCCTATTTTGATAAAATGGTTATACTAGACTTTTATATGCTATCGAGCTATTCTTAGTCTCATACAGATATGCGGGCGGGCGGTAAAGTATGTGTACGGGCGGTACATTATCTGGACTAGCGGTCAAGTACAGGCACCCACGGAGTGAAGGCGCATCCCGTCTAATGGCGATCAGGGATTTGAGGCCAATAACAGAGCCAGGTTCTGGATGCCAAGGGCAAATTACCGCAAACAAAACCATCAGGCAGGATCCACCGTCAGGCGGTGAGCGAATGTACTACGCATATCCATATGAGGGTTATAGCATGCCCACATACGCCCGAATTAACCATTATTTGATATTATCTCTGGTATTTTCTATAACGTCCTTAAAATGCTATGGTTTCGGTGAGTGTTATATATATTCAGCCTTAGTATATGTGGTAATGCTTATATAATAGTTATTTTTCAGTGGGGGATCTAGATGCGCAGATAGGCCAGTATTCTCGCTACTTCTGCCATAGGTGAGTTTCACTCTATTTAATATGTACATTTACTCTCCACTAGCGACATTCCCTACCTGCTTAACTGCCTGCCTGCCGCACCTGACTGCCGTACCTGACTACCTACCTGCCCGCCTACCTGCCTGCAATGCCTACTTGGTTCGCTACTTGATTGGGTGCTGTATTTGCTAGATTGTGAGCTAAATTCGCTGGATTGGGCGTTGAATTCGCTGGATCGCTGCGGGATATGCTGGCTTGGGTGCTGAGTTCGCTGGGTTTGGTGCAAGGTTCGCTGGATTTGCTGGATTTGGTACTGGATTCGCTAAATTGACTGCCTGTTTCACCGATTAGCTCATATCTGGCCAATGATGTTCAATTGCAACGGGTAGGGGTGTAGATGAAGGCATAGAAATGAAGCCGTAGAAATGAAGCCGTAGATAGAGATGGAGGTGTAGAGATGGAGGTTCCAGTGTAGGGATAATGTGTAGAGGCGGCGGTGAAGGTGTGGAGGTGGTGGTGTAGAGACGGAAGGCATGCGTGTTTGATATCTACTAGGTCCTAACCCTAACCCTAGAGACTTCCTGATTTTCCTAATCTCTATCTCTATCTTCATGCTTCTCTCCCAAAGACTTTTAATTGTGCCCTATTCGCCTATAGTTATATACCAAATATCAGTATAGTCTCCAAACCAGGCTCAATTAAGCCGTTTTTTCATATGAGGGTTACGTCATACCCGGCCTCCTTAGCCTCCGGGGCACGAAAACGGCCCTGTTTGGATATGCCTACGGGCGGTACAGTACACAGGCCACACTCATGCATGAGTGAGATCTCACAAATTTGGACATCCGAGAGAGAGGGCCTTTTTTGATTTTTAATATTACTTTTTTCGATGTTCCTTATTGACATGTACTTGACCCCTAGATTATCTAGGATAACCTTAAAAAAAAAACACAATTCTACCAGCCAATCCGCCAACGGACCGGTCTAGTCCCAGGCATCGCACGGAGCAAGCGTCTTCTGAATGTGGGGTAACAATCATTGAACGTTGAGCTTCCGAAGGTCTTTCTTTACTCTTTGGCTTTGAAGCTGGCGCTGGCCTAACGACCGTCATATTGCAATCAAGACCATGTCTGGATTCATTGCTTTCCCTTCTTAGTCCTTAAAGTGAGATCGCGAACCCTATCACCAGTCGGCAGATGCAAACACCCTGTAGGTGGAGACCTGGGGTTGGAGTTGCGCAATCGGATCAAAGAACATTACTGTGAAACAGGTATGAGATTCCCGGTATTTATGGTTAACCTCCGTACATATTTCCTCGCTATTAATCCCTTAAGCTGTTACGAAGGTGCTGACCCACCAAAAAAAAAAAAAGCAAATTTGGTATGCCTTTACTAACAGCCCCCGATATCCCCCCTATCAAATAATAGCTACAAGTTTATTCTCACTCTTATAGGGGTTTTCAGAATATGACAGCATAAGGGGTAATGCGGCTATGCGATGACTTGAGGTCATCGGGAGTAGTTGCATTGCCACCGTCTGCGCCCCTCCGCGGGAGGTGTTCCATCAGGCCAGCTGGAGGACGCGGGAGCGTGACTGCCTCTCCGGTGCCTTTTACTATTTCTGTCCACATGAAACATAGGTGGCCACGCTCTATTGCCACCTAACCTTAACCCGCTAGATAACATAAAACGGCTAGAATAGAGAGACTTAGCAAAACGGTTAGGCGAGTATTTTTTATATGTGGCAACCATCATCATCCATACAAAATAAAGTGCATAAAAGTAGAAATCTTTTCTAGCGGCAACAGGTATTGCTCGTTATCTCTACAAATAGGACTAGACAATCTCTAGTATGTACCTTGTCAAAATACTGGTTTGAATAATTTAGAGTTCTTCTTTTTGTGTATTGTCAAGGTGAAAGGAGATTTTACTAACCACCCAGAAAAAGGATTTGACAAGTCCGGGCACCCACACTAGCCGTACTCAATAAAAACTTGGCCATTCCGCTAGTGCTCTTATAATTGTTATAGTGCGGCGCATCTTAAAGGTGTCAGCAAGCTCCGTCTCTAATAATCTGTTATCAAGACATGATCAAGATCTATCTAATAGAGGTGTAGGTCTAGTGATGATGAATACTTCTATCAGACAGGTTTTTGATATTTTCCCTTGTTAAAAAGTTATTAGAGATTGAATTTGTTTGTTTTGGTATGTAAAAGGCGCCAAGACTTGGTGAAGTGGAATAGTATTATACCAATTTCTACCCCTACATCATGGACCTGTAGCCAAAATTTAGTTTTCAGCCATAATATGGCTGGAATATAAGGCTTTAACTGGCTCAAGAGCCAATTGGGGTGGCCAAAATTGTTCCAGCCGAAATGCCGTCATTTCACCTTTAAGACGCGCCGCACCATACGTGCATATTGAATAATGCAGGTAAACATCAAGATCAAAGTGTCTTCTGGCCGGTGAATGGCACATGCGGTCTGCCTTCTATGCTTGCGTACTCGCTCCGCCAAATGCCTCTGACTTGGTAATCTACCAACAGATGATACTTAATTGGGCGGCACTCTAACCCTGGCACCATGTACCGGCCATCTCCGGCCAACGGTCACCTCCTCCACTCTTGGCTGAAGAGCGTAGATCAGATCTTCTTATAGTGATTTTGATCCCATATGCATAGCCAATTTTTCTAGTAGTGGCGGTAGTACACCTGATTCATTATCTATATGTGCATCTGCGCATAATTAAGATAGGCATACATATAAAACAGCAATTCCCGGGTCACCTTTTATCTGTGCTCCCTTCCATTACTATTTCCCCTCCTCAGTTCTTCAAAGCTAGCTCTTCCAGGCTTCAGGCCCCACACAAGTCCCCTTACACCTACCATCAACTAAGTCTACAATACAGCACGGTCAAACAATCACTACTCTCGAATCCATAACCCCTTTGCCACCTTGCGCACCTCGCAGCTTAACCGTATAATGGAGATCTCCCAGGCACCGACGCTTCTTGCTCTTCAGGCAGATATCTGGTCGGACCTAGAGAGGATTAAGGGATCCAAATCTGATATCAACCAAGCTACTAAATACCTCTTCCAATTCCACGGGGTGAGTATTGGAAGTGTGGACCACCCGAAACTAGCCATGGCACATGCGCCCCTTGATCTACTCGTTCATCTGCAAATGATTCTGAGAGTGGGACAAGTTTACGTCCAATCTTCTACTTATTCTCATATACCGGGCAGCGACAGCCAAGACCCTCCGGTCGGACGAGAGCAAGACAATCTCCTCAGCCCTACCTTGCTCCACGAAATGTTGCGACTTCTTATTGAATTCCTTTCGCACTTGGTTGGGCCTGCGGGAGGACAACGCGGCGCACTGGATCCAAATATCTACCGGCCAGTCGTATGCACCATACATGCAGCCATCCGAATCGCCTACCTACACCCCCGGCGCCCCGAATCCTTTCCCGAATTAATTAAAATTGCCGAATCAATTGACGTAATCTTGGATACGCTTTCGGAGAAAGCCTTGAGTGAGGAATGGATTGGTCTCATCGTCTGTGACGAGCTCATCAAGAGGCCCCCGGTCACGCAGAGAAGTAGAAAACCTTACTTATTCGACATCAACATACAGCTAGTAAGGATATACAAGATTCACATATACTCCCTTCCCCGCAAGAATGAATTAATCCCTTCTCACATGCCCCTGCACAGTCACTGTTTTCTGACCTTGTGTTATAGTACCCCCTGGACCATTCAGCTATTGCCGAGAAGATTGACGAAGTGATGATGGAGTACCAGAATGTATGGCTGGACTCATACTGGACCATTTACGACATTCTTTGTGGAGTTAGCGGCGCCATTTTACAGCACGGAGCACATAAGAGCACGAGCCAATGCGACTTCGGCGGGGTCTCGTCAAAGATAGCGGAGATGCTCTCGAACCACAGCAGCCTAGGTACCGGCAAAGCGCTCGACCGACAAGTTGGTCTGTCTTTGCAAAAGCTCTCTTCTCACGCAGTGTCATTGAGAGACCAGGTTCTGAGGCAGCGGGGTCAACCCGATAATGCCAGCGAGATTGCACAAACTCCAGCACAAGCACAAGAACAGCTGGAATTGTACTCTCTCATGAAATTCCCTAAGCTAGTGACTCGGCAAGATATTGCAGGTCAGGGGCCGGAGGACGTGACTAGCGGCGGAGTAGATGCTTATGAGCTCGAGTCGTGCCGCCCAATCCCGGCATTAGTAGGTACTCCGCGCCACCCAGAATTAACCCGGCCGATGTCGGGGCGCATAACTGGATTTCAAACCGGGTGCCCCTCTTCTCCGAACGCCGGCGCAGAGTCTCTTGCCCCCCCTTCAACAGCCCACACTACCGTAACGGCATCGGTCGCTTCGGGCATCACAATAGTAGGTTCGGGGGATCTGGATACCCTAGAAGTAGCGCCGCGTAACGCAAAGGGCCCACGACGAGTGTGCTGTGGGATTCCCAGCTGGTTCAGAAGATTTTCCTGTTTCTAGTTAAAGATTCTTTTACTTTTACGACATTTACGATTCCCGCGTCTAAACCCTCTTTTGTTCTTTCTTTCCCTAATATCTTTGGGTCCAAAATAATGATGCATTTTCACGGTGTTCCATGGAGGTATTATTCTTACTTCTCACGGGTTATCTCGGATCTATGGGGCTTGGTGTCTCGGTTGTTTATCCTCTCCTTCGCCTTCTCTTCATCGTTGCTACATAACTACATGTACATCTCTTCCCTTTGTATAGCTCGATGTCAAAAGTCGCGTGACAACGGCCAAAATACACCAAGATATGGACTTTTTGCAACACTCTCCAGGCACCGCTACCAACCGATAAGCCTTGGGACCTATGGTATAGACTCAGAAGACTTTAAAGTACCCACTGTAAAAATATCTCGCGTTAATTTTCCAATTGTTGGTGGTGTAGTAAGCTCTAGCTTCCACTAAGACCTAGATTTCCAGTACAAACCATAGCTCATCCACAAAAATGATTATCACCCATAGAACAATGATTTTATTTTGGGTTTGGGCTCTGATTTGGATTCTTGTAATGATTCAGTAGACTCTGATAGATTTCCGTTCGCTAAAGCTCGTTATTGCTGTCTGGATAAATTTTTAAAAGTATCAGTTTTTTTGTGTGGCTTGGGCTGTTGTCCCAGGACTTTTGAACAAGAACTATACTAATCTTTCATTTTGAAACCCCAATAGCTTTTCTTTCAACTATGTATTTTAATCATTTATGCAATTTATGTAACGTCGTTTAAAGGCGGAGGTTTTTCCTAGTACGTAGGTACTTGGTTTCAATCACAACAAGTAATGATTTACTGGGGCTCGGTATTAGCTACTATGCTCCCGAATATTCGCTGACAAATCCCTTCGAATTTCCGTGACCGTAGAAGTGACTGGGTAGGGTTCGACGCCTCCCCACACATCTAATGCCGCGGCTGGATATGGCTCCCCCACAAGATCGTGGCAGGGCACCAAAACATTCCTTTGATTGGAGGGATTTTTTTTCACACCTATAAAGGCCTATTTCAAGTTGGTGCACCCGTATCTAATAGACGGTCAGTCCAGCTTGAAACGACTGCACTTGCCGTTTGTGGTAAATGTGATAAAATATCCGCAAGGGGTCTGTCGCTGATACCAAAAATCTGGTTACACATGCCTTGTTCCAAGCCTTGATCCCATCATATGTTCCAAAAGGGCTAGTGCAATGTTCCAAAATGGCTAGTGCACTCATTCAATCTGTTGATGTGGTAGAATAAACATAAGCGAGCTTCAAGTTTCGGAGTAGATACATACTTCCCAAGATTCATAATCATCAAACACTCAACTTGCTTATAGTTCATCCTCTCCAGACCAATACTTACCATCAGTTAATCTCCGGATAGGCTTAGCTAGGTAGCGGACATGTACGCAGTAGTCCCTAGAATACTATACACAGCTGGCATTACGGCTATGGTAGTTTTGTGGTTCTGGTGCTCTTCTTGTACTTGAGTGTTACGCGTTCACAGCTTAAGAACACTTTTGCAAATGCGAGCATTGATATTTTAATTGATGATCCTCCGTTTTCAGAAAAAGAAAGCATCTTTATCAATGATAAAAGAAGGCAGTTAGAATCGCAATAGGTCACCGCCTCCAGAATCCACCAACTTAGGGTAGCCAAAAGCTACCTAAAGGCACATAAGTCCTGGATTAATATAGACGAATCAGAAACCTGCCCCAGATGTGCCCGGGAACCAGAAACAACACAACACGCAATCTTCGCCTGCCCGGAGAAAAAATCCACACGCGACAAATTATTACCCAATACTACCTCGCTGGATGAAATATGGGATAACCTCCCCCTCACCCTCGCCCTCGCAGCCTTCATAACCGAGACAAAAACCAACTTCCCGGTTAAAACCCACCTCTCCCCCCTTAACTCGGGGTCGCTAGACTCCTCCCTGAGTTCTATCTCCTCCACCAGTATATAAACACCGCAAATTTCTCCACACACACCAAAGCCCTAATATTAGGCACCAAGCAGAAAGCTTGTGGGAACCAGCACGGAGGATTGTAAGCCAAAGCGCGGTCTCCTTTGTAATTTTGTTTTAAGTTTCTTCTCTGCGGATCCGATAATTTCTTATGTATTTTGATTTTTGGTTTTTGTATTTTCAGGGGATGAGTGTTTGTACTTGATACGGGGATAGGTCTTTTATGCCATAGTCTTTGACTGCATGCAACGTTTTGTACCTAGAAATGAAATGACATGATTTAAAAAAAAAAAAAAAAAAAAAAAAAAAAAAAAAAGAATCGCAATAGGTGCATGGTGGTGGCGCAGCTTGGATCAAAGATGTGCTGAATGGCACATGCACAGCCACCAAAAAAGAAATTCCTATGTGAGGTTGTATGTACTACAATCTCTATGCACATGGCTAGATCTGGATCTTTCCATGGGAGCAAACTCCCGCAACATGTACACTTTCCCAACCAAAGAGAGCGACGTCATCGGTGGCACGCCACCGTAATCTCAGCTCTCGAAGTAATCCTATATCAGGCGTGGCAGAGGTAAGCCCAATGCATATGGCTTGATATCAGGGCGTTAATCAGATATCTGCATGGGCACAATCCAGATTCCCGTTATAACGATAGCAAAATTAGCCCTTACAATTGAAAACAAGGCATCTACAGCTTAAGACACCGCTAGACCTCTGACACATAGCAACCCTACGTATATATCGAAGATATAAAAATTGAAACAATTACCACCAAACACGAGTCCGCCCGACGACGTACATATTGATCCAGACACCAACAGCGTGGGATTCTCAAGGCAGCCTTATGTCGCTGGATAGGGGCTCACTCTCTTATGTCGTCATAGCGTAATATTCTGTTACCATCTTTACACCACCTACCCAGATATCCTTTAAACGTCGCCAAGTGACCAACCACCCATTGACAAAACCATCTCATGATCGTTAAGCTGGGCCCCTACAGGCGCCCGGCCTAGAGGGCTACCCCGCAGATGCCATGTAGCTGGCAATCTTGGACGTTAGACGTGGCCCCATATCAAACCTGCCTGTCATACAGCACTGGTCGTCATCATTGATCCCGCTGGCCCCAAGGCACATTTCTGACACCGTACTTGCAAGGCGTCTGCCCTATACTCTAAGGCTATTGCGAGCCACGCCTCCCTGGGCCGCCAGCAGGATCTGCCGCATGCCACGTATGCACCATTCTTTCTTCCAACAATGTCCATGATCGAGATACCTAGTGGGGGAGCCTACTTGTCTTTCCTGAGTCAAAATGCTAGTGAGCCTCTACCTCCTCGGGCGCCATTTCCCCCTAGGTCATATTACTGTTACTTTGAAAGTCTTCGGGGTAGGTGCAGTGCACTGCTCCCAAAGTCTCAATTATCCAGCCTGGCTGTCAGCCACGGTTCTGCCTGTATACCGCCTGATAGCCGTTGAAGAAGGTAAGTGTTTATATAAAGGTCTTGTACTATGTGACTTTCCGCGGAGATTGAGGTAGCATGTAGCAGGCCATCCTAGCTTCACACGAGATCACTCGTCGGCCAATCAGCTCAGGTACCCAGTTAACTAAGTAATGTATTGATTAAGTACATGGAGACGGACATCTAAAACTCCGTATAGCTTCAAAGCAAAAACCTTAGAGATCGTAGTGGGGTTATTTGACATCAGTCAATCAAAGGGCAGGACCTGTGCAGGTTACAGATTCTTGGAATATGCAGTTTGAAAATATGCGACTGCGGATAGAGTTTCACTTACGTGGGCCTCTCCCCGCGAGCTACTTGCCTTGTCCTCGGACGCTGCCTCTCGCCTTCGGTCATTTCTATATCTCCTAGCCCGCCAGGAGTTGTCAACATACCTTGTGATGGAAAACGCCAATACAATGCCTGCAAGCATGCTCATCGAAGCTACGTAACCCTTTTATTTTGTCATTGATCTGACCCCTGCCGCACATCTGACTCGTACCTTTCCTCGAGTGATACACCTCAGGACAGTCCCGCGGGTATTCCAAACAAGTCTAATCAACCCCGACAGATTTTACCCCTTGATTCCAGTCGAGTTGAGCTCTCCCATCCTCAGAATAAGCACCTATGGATGGGCCATCGCCTTAGAGAACTGGAACATATTTGAACCGTAGGTTAATAACCGCTATTCCCTCGGGTTAGCAACTAGTTTCACACTTTGATAAAGAGAGCTTGATGTGTCTCATAAACCGCACCTCGTCTTGGCTATAGTCTTTCTGAATATCAACTTCAACCTTGGGTCCAGACTCCAATACCTAATTCGCCCCTTCCTCCTCCCGGATAGGGGGTAGCCCGGCACCTCACGTCACCGACCCTAAGACGAATACTCGCCATAGGGTAAAAGTACGAGATATATAATCACGCTATAAGTCGGAGGCCTCGCTTTCTTATTTGTCCCCCGAGCATTGCTACTCGGACGAATGAATAGGTGAGATTGGTGGATAGCTAGCGTGAGGGGTTCCCTACGCTGCTTTTACGTGTCGATAAGGATAGCCTTTCACCTTGCCCATGAATCTAGTCAGAAGTGTGGAGTCCACGATTATCGGTATCTACTACCAGGTGGTAAGTACTCCAGGCCCAGTTATCAAGCTGTCAATGATGCCGCCTCCCCCAACAATAGGGGGTTAAGATTTCCATGAGAAATCTTTATTTTATAAGAGAGATAACAACATCTATTAGCAAAGCCAAACAAAATTTACTTTTCTTTGGGTGGGGGGGGGGGGGGTGGGGGCAACATTTGTTGACAGCTCAAGGGAACAGGCGCGCAGGCTACTCAACACGAAACCGATTACTAGCCTACTATTGATGGTAGTAGCACCTTTCAAAGTTTCACTTATCACGCAGAATCGCTCGTCTAGTACTAGGTACAAGATTACATCCTTTTGCGCCCCGCTTGGCATAAAACCGCAAACTTATTGGTTGAGAGTGACGGGAGTGTTGACTAAGCACGACATATCAAAACCTGTGAACTGGGTTGCATCACAGGGCAATGAAAGGTCAAACTGGCGGAGCCGAAAGCCGCCATATGAAATGTCCAACTGGCGGAGCCGAAAGCCGCCATATGAAATGTCCAACTGGCGGAGCCGAAAGCCGCCATATGAAATGTCCAACTGGCGGGAACGGGAATTGGGAGGAGGGGCGGAGGGGGCCGAAGGCCCTCATAATTACATGTACATACCGTAGAGAGAGGATTTGTCTACCATTGTTCCCTAAAATTTGCAAAACTGGCGGTCGCGAGGTGGTAACCCCTAGTATGTATGTACAGCGGTAGGTAATAAGTGATGGTACACAGTAGCACCTGATTTGGTAAAACGCCACCAACGTTTGGTGTTTGTGCTCCGAGTGTGTTCCATCACCTATTACCTGTCGGTGTACGTAAAGGTTAAAATTGTACAGCACTCATATACATGTATCCTCCCTAGTTCAAACACTGTGTGACATCATTTAAATTCATTTGTATGTACGAATATTACAACGGTAGAAATTTTCCAGGACTCACCGTCTGATGTTGGTTTAAAGTTATATTGCCATGACGCAGGGCCCAGCAACCCTGACATGACAGGAGGTGCTAAAGTGGCGTGGTCGAGAAATCCACTATTCCCGCTTCGCTAAATCTTAATTCCGGGTGAGAAAAAGTAAGTATCTGCACGAACTCCTGAAGTTTGATTCGCCGATTCGCCTTGGTTCGGACTTAGCACATACAAATACGGGGATAGTGGATTGTTCGAGAATTAACGGTATGTATGCGGCTGAGATCTGGGCATCATCCCTGTAGGGGTATGATAGCCGAGTCTTGTGTAAACCTGCTAAATGTGTCACTGATCACTACATGAGTCTAAAGCCAGTACAGTTGGGGACACCTGTATCCGGGGGTCCGCGACATTCATTTTTTGATGATCAATTACCGTATTTGGCAATCATTATAATAAATGAGTGGGTTATGAATGCCAAGATAGAGAGATATTGTCCTGAGAACTAATATGCTAAGCCAGACTCGGTCATTTATATCCTAATTGGGTAGGAACCGATAGGATTATTACCCGATTAGGCAATAAAGTGTGCGACATTGGGGGGACACTACACCAAAAGTACACCAACTTCAAACCCCTTCTGCACCTCAACCAAAAGACTTAAATTAATTTCCTCTCTATAGAATAGTTCTCTCCCTTCTGCTCTACAGCCCCATAGACTCAAAATAATTTTAGGTGCTGTGGTAGTGGAGGAGTGACCATCAGGAGATGGGGCACAAGGTGCTCCGGCTATAGGTGTCCCCAACTATACGTACTCGCCTAATCACAAAGGCCTGGGAACAATATTCACGCTCCTACGGTTTCAGTCTGCCGATCAGGTCCCGGACATTAGCTGTTAAAGGGTTTATCGCTGAGCGTCAGGTCTAGGAGGCTAGTGCCAAGACCGGCGAGGCTCCTCGCCGTGAAATAACGAAAGGTATGGTTCCAGAGCTCTTAAACTTGGTCTAAGCGATAGCATTTGTCGGACGCGGATCAGGGGGTTCCAATATGAGTGGGTTGGGGTTGTTTTGGGTGGGTTAGGTTTGTCACTCTAAACAGTGGCCCAGGCCTTGTATACTCGTTTTTGGTGACGTGACGTCATCTCAATTGTACACGCTTACCAGCAAAAGAACCAGAAAATGCAAGTAACGGAACCAGGGATTATTTGTATGAGGGAACGGCGCCACTCCATACAAATTATCCTTGCCCTGAGCAACTGCATTTTCTGGTTCTTATGCTAGTAAGCGTGTATGTACAATTATACCAAGTACCCAATCAGCCACCAGGCAGAACCCGCCCTTACCCCGTAATTATTATTGGGCCGGCGTTAATTTTAAACTCCATGGCACTAATGCATCCGCAGACTAAACTCCGATATTGTCCTTCCCCCATAGTTCTATCGGTGATAATTATGTGCTTACATAGAAACCATATCATCAATATCACCATCTAGTCGCCGCGAACCGATAACAAAATGAAACTTCTTGTTTGTTTCTCGGTGCTCTGAGCTACTTTTGATTTCCCACTCAGAGAAGAAGCCGGAAATTTGGCTTTCAGCGCCAGGCACTATGTTGGGTTCGTTCGTCTGGGATAGCATTGTCGTTGTGGTTATTACTATCATATACTGTCATTGCCATCATTGTATTAAGAGTATCATTGCCATTACCATGATTATTGAACCTAGTGTTTCCTATGATCCTATGCGGAAATTACATAATTCAGAGCGGGTTTACCGGTACTTGACTGAAATCGATATGTTTCATTTCTCTAACTATAGCCTTAGGGCTGGATACGATCAATGATGTAAACAAAAAAAAAATTTTCTCTAACTAGGGCCTGTTCGGACAACCCATTAATCTAGATTATTTGCGATAAATTGATAGATTATCGACTTTTTGGATTATCACAATAATCTAGGCTGTTCGTGCAATTGAATAATCCCACATTTGGAACTCCCGATTATTCCAATAATCCGACAAGAAAATAATCACCTCTGGAGGTAATTATTCCCACACAACGCACCGATATCCTGAAAGCCTAATCCTATTTCAACGTTATCTAGACATGCAGATTATCCACTAATTACGATCATTACGGTCATCTTTTTTTAGTAATCCAATCTACCCAATAGTCCAAAGAAATAATCTGAGGTTGTCCGAACGCGCCCTTAGTGTTTATTATCGGTGTAATGCCGAGTCGGAACCTTCTCCTCTGGGATAACTGAAAATCTAGCTGCTGACATAACATGATGGTGCTATACAATGAGAGTCTACTACCGCATTCCCCGGCCAAATCCAGCGTGGCGCTGGCACCCAAATGCGATAAAGTAACCCTAGTTTAGCGAGGTCTATGACGCTTGCCTTTTACTCTTCAATGCTTACTCAGCTATCAAAGCCGACCGATAGAATAGAGCATCTAAGGCGAGTTTCTCTCCCGCTATCTTTGTATAATGGCTAACAATATGGATAGGACCATTTGTAGAACAGAGCCTACCCATTGTACTAGCATTGCACTTGCCCGGTCCCATTATAATTAGCCTAGGTCCTTCGACCCAGTAGTACGGCCCAATTAATATGGGGTACTGCCCAATGATCTAGGTGCTTCTCGGCGGTCCAGTGTAGTAACGGCTGCTGTTGGCATGAAGACTCAGACCTAGATGGCAAAAGTGCCCGAGATGTTGAAGGAATTTTTCGGGTGACGGAGTCCAGAGAGGTTTTATTTCCACGATTTGTTCCTAGCCACCTAGGCAGTTGCTACGTTCAACTTCCGGATATGACTAGTTTCCAATAGTTTCTCTAGGATTCCCTCTCATATATTCTCCTCTAAGTCTTTTCTTTATCAAACATATTCCCCCTACAATTCTGTGGGTGGGTCGTATAAGCGGTGGATCTATCCTTTATACTCATTCAAGCTTGGCTTCAACTATCTTTGAACAGGCTCCAACAGGTGCCGATCTTCCGTCTATAAATTTTTTTTTCCCCTTATCTCTAAGTTATAATATGGTACCAACAAATCCTCGTTCTGTTAGCTCAATCAAATCTGGTCCAACCGATATACTACATTTGCAAAGTAGTTCTACATTTTCAATACGGTCTGCCAAGTTCTTCAATGGATTTAACACTTGTTCAACAACTGTTTCCAACCTCGTCGCACCGGCTTCACTCAGCAAAATCAATTCAAAAACACAAGGGACTCGGTCAGCGCTCAAGCGATCAGTTACCAATGTTGCAAAACCTAAACCAATACCATAGCAACGAAAAACCACTCTAGTACTTATATATCTGCAGCAGTACGGCCCGGACCAACTTCAAAACCAACCAATGAATATCATCATTCTTTCAAATAAGGTGTTGTTTCATGGTGGAAACATTACCGGACTCCCGACATACTAGTACCTGGAGGTAGGAGGATACCAAAGAGAGACCAACAATTTAAGCTTGTTATGATCTATCGATGTGCACGGGTTGAGCCCTCATCCCCACAAGCCCAACGCCGCTCCAGCCAATAGCGGAAATGCTCGCGCTTAGGCTCGAGCCTTGAAAAGGGTTTATTCTCTTTTGGCAACATCACAACCCAAGTCACAGCCAGCATACTGGACATCAGGACGCCATCTCAAAGCCAAGAGGTTGTGGACTGCGGCAACAGACAAAGGGATAGTGAGGAAAACATACCCCCGCCGACGCAGAAGACAGCAAAAGCGACTAGAGCATGCAATACTAACTGCCAGACCGGTATGGGTTGGCTTCAAGAGACTCACCGAGTGTTCACTCATGATCCTAGTGCACTGGATATGAAGCTTCACAACCAGAAACTCAGCGATTACTACCACCAATCATGGATTATCACTCGGTCGAAGCCACCTCGATCAACTTGCCGCCGGAATAAGTTTCTGCCACCATTTCCGTGTTGCAACAGCATTCCCCCACACTAACTCGGCGGAAACCTACTCTCGCCGCAAGTGTAGCATACATTTATTACTAAAAGACCCTAACCCTAGCTACAAACGCTATATGACCCCCTCATGAAGCGACACCATCAAGCCTATTAGCTACCTAGCTACAGAATGTTCCGCCACCCAGGCTGCGTAAATGACACCACCCCCACCACCTACCACTATTAGTCGACCCCCATACGGACTACTGCGTACCTTAGGTGACGTAAGGCGGTATCCTTATTAATGACACTCCGGCAAATCATATACGACCTGAACCTACCATGAGCTCCCGATGCGTAAACTTCAGTGCGATCGTGAGCTCTCACCTTCCCTAGCAATGATCCAACTACAAACAGCACGGCATTTCGACGTAGACATCTAGATATACTATCTAACTAATATAGTTTAGGCTCGTAGCCAGCCCCCTACCGGAGGGTTGGAGCATTACCGTTCCGGCCTTTGGTGAGACCTTTTCACGGAAGTATTGAGAGGTCCCCGAC
Organism: Morchella sp. 2016-57; assembly: GCA_024713875.1. NCBI lineage: Eukaryota > Fungi > Ascomycota > Pezizomycetes > Pezizales > Morchellaceae > Morchella > Morchella sp. 2016-57. The sequence goes on from JAMGZE010000020.1 coordinate 378,441, forward strand.
TGTAGAAGGGACTGTCGGGGGCTATGTACGTATAAAAATTAATTTCTTTTAACACCCGGCAGGCCCCATTCAATTCACCGACAGCAAAATTGACCTTTTTAGCCTCTGGTGGGCTGTATTTGACTCTCCGACACCTCACCAACATGGGAACTAATCTCTTTTAGCACCTCCGGCCATGTTTTGGTCACTGGCATAGTAAATTGTATGTCAGGCTTTTACCTGACATGTTGGAAGGTCAATGCTCCAGACCCTCCGGTGAGCAGCAAGCCGCTCGTAGGGGATGGGTACGAGACTAGATGTAACCCCGCAACATGTCACCCGCTATATGGCATATCCGATCACAAGCTCCACGCCTGCCTTCTTACGCGCATGGCGACAACGTACATTAGCGCCAGTCCGTATATTTTTATAAGTGTGATTTTGAGCGTTAATACTGCGGCACGGTTTTGAAAAGCCTGAATTTCGAAAAGACCATTAGTTAAACCCAAAGGGGTGAAAAAGACGATGTTTGGTGCCCAATTTAGCATCATTAAGGGTCTTTAGGAAGAGAGTCATATATGAAGGAAAGAGTTGTCAAAAACTGTAAGTAATTTAGGGTTAGGGCTGGGAACTGGAGATATCACGTCCCTCCTCCGAGTCCTTACACCTTCACCTCCACCCCTCCATCTCCATACCTCCATCTCCACATTTTCACCTCTACGCCTCCACCTCTACACCTCCACCTATCTCCACGCCCCCACCACTACACCTCTATCTCCACAGCTTCATAGATACCGTAGTAATAGTCTCCTTCTTACCCCCATCCTACTTAATCATCGTCATCATCCAAACATTGAGCTAATCGATGAATTCGGCAGCGAATCCAGCACCCAATCAAGCAGCATCCAGCCAAGCAGCGAACCAAGCAGGCATTGCAGGCCGGTAACCAGGCAGGGAAGCGGGTAAGCAGGTAAGAAAGGTTGCTAGTAGAGAGTAAATGTACATATTAAATAGAGAAACAATCAAGAGTTTTATTTGTGAAATTCTCCGATGCCAGAAGAAGCGTGAATATGGGCCTACCTGCGCATCTAGGTTTTTCATCGAATAAAACTCTTATAAAGGTATTATCATGTATTAAATTCATTTTCTAATGAAGATTAGTCGAAACATACTAGGTCAATAAGGACCATCGAAAAAAACAATCGTAAGAGTCAAAAAAGTCCTATACTAGGCGCATTATTGGCTCTATATTATGTGGACTGGCGCTAAAGTATCTAGGGGCCCCATTAAATGATCCCGGGGCCAGAATGTATTGCCCAATGACTACCAGTACTGATATATCAAAAGGCCCTGCTCATGCGAGTGTAATGAAATTCTGAGGAATAGCTGTGTTGAGATAGAATACCTGTATAGAGATGCAATATCCACTTGAAATATCGAAAGAAAAGGAGGAACTGTTTTTAGTTATTCCCCACAACCGAATATTTCATTCCTAGGTTTGTCCTGCATTACTATACCGGGTACGGAATAAGGCTGCGCAAGAACATAGATTGATTACTTCGTTACCGTATGGAAACCGGAGGTGATACCGAGACGTACAAGCCTAAAACAAATACAACTAAGTAAAACAAAGATCAAAATAACACAAACTAAACTATAAGATAACCAAAATACAAACTTTGTCCTTTGCACCTTCCAGAACCTTCCCTATTCCCTGAGTCTCCTCCACCCGATTTCTAGCCTGGGGTCCGGGCTTTACGTTTCGCGTCTCCCCCTTTGGAGCTGGTGTCGAAACACCCGTCGGTAAAGGTATGAAGTTTCAACAGGTAGTGAACCTGGCGTGAAAGGTGATAAACCTGATATCCCTGAGGGTGCTGACTCCGAGTATGGGTTTTTCTTGGTTTATATCTTTGTGGCAGAGGCTACCAGACCGATTATAGCTTACCACTCGATACCGTAGTCGGTAAGTATGCCACCACCGTCGCTAGCGCTCAGCGCCACCCCTCCCGACGCTCCATCCCCACAACCACCCCTCCCGACCCTCCATCCCCACATGTCAACTTCCACCTCAGCCCTGCCAGTCTCCACCTAAAGTCTCCCAAACGCAAACCACCGCCAAACCCTATATACAGCAAACCGTACCCACCACATTTCCCCTCCTCCGCTCCCCAGCTCGACCAAATTGTCAACACCCACACCTCCAAGCCTCCTCCACCACCACCACCACCGGCCACATCCAACCTACTCTACCGCCTATGGGGATGAGTGGGTTCACTCCTACGCAGGACCCCTCCGAAATTAAGTCGGTTGGTTGCGCGGGGGAGGAGTAAAAATCCCCGGTGGAGATAAGGTGCGCGGGGGAAGGCGTACGCGGGCGGGAGAAGGGACCAGCGCGCGGGAGTTAACGAAGGAGGGAAAGGAACGGGGGGTTGGATCAGGTTTTATGGCACAGCCAACCATCCTCTCATATGTTAGCCATATGATTCCTGCGACGGCTTGGCTGCGCGGTGGTGGTGACGGTGGCGGTGGACGAGCCGCTGATATGTGGTGGTCGGAAATTCTCGGGGAGCGTCTCTAAAGACTAGCGGAGGGGCTTATTTCTCGGGGAGCAGTGGTGGGACGAACTTCCCATATCGTGAGGGCGACCTCGAAATAAGTCATTACAGCACCAGAAATCGGGGTTTTTTGGTACCGTAGTGTTACGGCAGTAGGGTGGTATTTGATACGGAGATAACTCGGCATTATTTGGGCTTATAATATTTCATCAACTGACGCGGAACCGCTCATTGCCTGTCACTCTCTAAGTATTCCATATAGGTCATGGTTGTCGGCCTGCACGATGCCTACTAGCGGGTACCATGTCCGCTGGTAGTCCAACAGCTGCCAGCCGGCAGCTCAATACCATGATAGAGTATTCCATCATCACCACCACATATATAACCACCCCATGATAGCTAAAACCGTCTCCAAAGCACTGCCGAAAGCTGTACATATGTATCTAGTAAGCACAAAATCATAAAGACAGAAAAGACCCTCCTTAAAATAGCCGGAATCCCTTACACAATTAATGAGAAATGAAAAATAGACGTCCGGTAGCAACGCGGCGGCGAGTGAGATACCATGAGTAACAATTCTTGGAGCACGGAGTATGGTGGCCGGAACGCAGGTTTTAGGGGCGGAAGAGTGCAGCTGCTGGGTGGCTTCCCAGAGTGAACCGATGTCCGGGTGGGTGGGTGTGTTGTATCCTATTATATCATCTGGCTTGCCCGGCAGCCGCGCGTGGTGCAGGGGTGTGTGCAGGATGGTTCAATGGGTGCACAGCGGGGGAGGCGGGTTAGCATGAAGCGCTGGTGGGGGGCCCGGCGAATGTAAAATGCGCGCCGCTGCGCACGATTGGAACCAGTGTTCGGCCACATAGCGCCATTTCGACCGCCCCTGCCGCTGGGTCGCATTCCGCTACTTCTTGGGATACCTTACCGGCACCAGAGCCCAACTACAGCAAGGGTAGTTTAATCCGGCTTTTTTATCTGCCATGATGGAGTTGTGGGGTGGCATCGCGTGCTGGACCTGGCGAGGGTGCGGGTGCGGGCGGGTGAGGGTTCGTGGTCTATGCACCCGCCCGTCCGTTGATATGTCATGCGCCCGGTACCGCACCAGGAAATAACGAAACCGGGCTCTCAACATGTGTGATTACGGCTAGTATATGGAGCGACTCTGAGCTCATAGTGTTGCTGGAACAGGGTTCCGGGACTAATGAGCTGAGTGGTCGGTACGAGGCTATACACAAAAATAGGTAAATAGTATCGCTATTAACCTTTCGACCAGATGAGGTATCGGAAACCAATGTCATAATCCTGTCCTTGGAGTGCAGTTGATCCTTAGCTTTTTCTCATCTTGTCTTGTTGTGGTCTGCCCAAGAAGCAGTTGCTCATGGCAATGATGATTTGTGTGGAGTGGCGCCGCCCTCTCCTACCAATGTTACTGTTTGCGTTACTTGCATTTTTTTTTTTTTTACTGGTAAGTGCCTACCCGGCTGAGGGGTGAAGTTGATATCCCGCTACAACGCGGGGCAGCGGAAGCTTTTTCTAAGACATGCTCGGGACCGAAGATCTAGACTCATAAGGAGCTTACCCTTTTAGAGCAAAGGGAGAAGACTGTTAATTTCAGTACATCGGTGCGGCTACATAGGGGGACCACTAGGCTTATCTGAAGGGAGTTGCAAGCCGCCGGTAAGAGATGCATGTAAGTGGAATTACAGTATCAGTAGGGTACGATGGTTGACGCGGGGAATGGACCATTGCAAGCTACACTTATAAAAATTAACTGAAGACACTCAAAATACCCTAACCCTATGTTTTCTATGTGCGTACGCTGGCAAACTATTTTGGATAGGTCTACGGGGATTCCGATAGCAGATTTACCCTTCTTATCCACTAAAGAAAAATGGGTGGTACCTTTATAGCGAGCTTTTAAACTTTAGATGTACAAGGCTCCGGCATAAGGTGATCGGACGGTCAGGGTCTGTATTCAGGATCGGGTAGAACTCTGAAGTCAAGAAGTACAGAACAACCCCCTCGGACCGTTCGAGCATGCCGTTGCATTATGAAAAAAACATGTTTTCTTCACACTACGTAGGTAGAGTTCAAACAAAAAATCAAGTTTTGATAAAGGAAAGAAAATTATCAGGTATCAACGCTTGCCCCATATTCATTACTTTGATATTTCTAGAGATATAAAGGGGAGAGAAAACCCGCCACTAATGTGAACTCTCAATCTTCAACTTAACCGTCAACCATGGACTCTACTAGTAAATCTTTACCTCTTCGTACTGAACTATCTTATAGTGCTCACTCTAAGATTAGAACACTTAGGAACATAGCACTCTGGCCCTTTAGAAAAATTGGTACTGAGTTTGGGGTCCCTTTATCGACTGTATTTAGTATTTGTCAACAACCCTCTACTCCCCACCATCGCAAAATCGGTAGACCTCCCGTCATAACCCCAGGGATTAGACGAAAACTGGTTGCATCAGCAAACTACTACTTGTGTATGCAGTCTCCCAACAGTCTCCCAGGTCTCCTGAGAGTCTCCTGAGGCTCCTGGATATTTTTTGAGTCTCCTGAGGCTCAGGAGACATCAGGAGACAAATGAAGTCTTGCTGATGTGAGCATGCGACTGCCTCACAAGCAAATCGACGTAAAACCTTCCTACAGATTGCAATAGATGTTGCAGATATCACTGGTATCCCAACGTCAACAAATGAACATACAATCAGAAAAGCATTTGCAGACGAAGGATACCATCAACGGGTTGCCCGTGTTAAGCCATTTCTCTCAATCTCTGCGAAGATCAAACGTCTGAATTGGGCCAATAGTATCCATGACTGGAGTATTGCAGATTTTCAGAAGGTTATTTGGACAGATGAGTGAGCATTTAATGTCGGTGGTTTTGCTGGAAATACATGGGTTACAAGAAAACTCAGAGAAGAGTACCTAGAGAACTGTTTAGTACCCAAATTCCAAAAATTACAAACCATTATGGTATGGGGCTGTATCTACAGTATGTTTCATATATTCTTCAAAATATTCCTCAAATAAAACTAATACTTTATATCGGCAACAGAAAAGGACCGCTTGTATTTTGGGATAAAGCATGGGGTCCTACTCTTAACGGGCCTCGTTACTGTGAAAGGATTGTAAAGCCCTACCTCTTTCCGTTCTGGCAGCACCTGTCCCAAACTCAGTCAGTTTTTAAATCAGACTACATATACATCATGCATGATGGTGCTCCTCCACACCGTGCAAGGTATACTGCCGCAGTCCAATGTGGGTTGGGGGTTTCCGGGTATTTTTTTGCCTGGCCTGGCAACTCACCTGATTGTAACCCTATTGAGAATATTTGGCGCATTATGAAGGACAAGATTAGTCGGCGCTGTTGTACCACAAATGCTACCCTCAGGGTTGCGATTCAGGAAGAATGAGATGCAATCACTTCTGAGGAGATTACCTCTCTAGTTAATTCCCTACCAGAACGTGTTAAGGCGGTGCATACTGTAAATGGTGGCTATACAGAATATTGATAGTTTTCACTTTTCCTTAGCCACTCGTTCATGTATACTAGGAAAATCATACTCGCTTAGTTTTAAGACAAACCCTGACCGTCCAATCACCTCATGCCGGAGCCTTGTATGTACAGTTGGGGAAGCCTATAACCGGATCACTTTTGGCCCCAACTTCTAGCGTCAACTCCTCAACCACCACAGCCCCTAAATAGTTTTTATATCTATAGAATGGCTCTTCTGCTTCTTATCTACAGTTCTATAGAGAGATAATTAATTTAGGTGTTGTGGTTAAAGTGTAGTTCAGCTTTAAAGTTGGTACATTTTTGGTGTTGGGCCTATTGAATGTCGCCTCTATTTATTGCCTATTCGGGTAATTTCCAGTAGTATATTAACTAATTGGGAGTAGCTCTACTATATTTGCTCCAGTCTCAGGTATCTTGGCATTAGTCTTCTTAATCTAGTTACCTAAAGAAGTAATTACTTATATTAATAATCATCAAACTGAATGTCGCGGACACTCCGGATATAGGCTTCCCCAACTATACTTTTCCCACCCGATACCCTACGGCCGAGGCTCGGGTGGGGGGGGGGGGGGGCGATCCCGGACACCGCCTAATCACCTAGGCTTTTCAGCCACAGGAGATCGCTCGGCTGCCAAGAGCTCACCCACCAATCGTGGGGCTTTCTGATCTGCAAGTCCAATTACACGTGATCTCCTCAACCCCGCACTGTCGTAGGAGCGGGGCAACACGCCTTCCCTTCCTCTTCCAACTACCCTACCAGAGACAAATAATGGCAGAAGCGCCCGCTTGCACCTTTTCCGCCATAGGAGATAACAAAACTGTCCGAATTTCAAACATCCCAATATTGGTTTCTCGCACAATACTTCAGAAATACCTTAAAGATCAGCTAGATAAGCGATTCGGCACCCTCGCAGAAGACAATGCTGGCAATCTCTATATATCACTGGCTCCTGACGCCTCGGCTGAGGACTGCCAGCGGTTTCAAGTGGCTACTATGACCTTCTCCCGACTTGTCGATGTCCCCTCCGTTGTCATCCTGGGGCCTGGAGCCGGATTCAAAGGGACGGTAGACATCCATTTTCGCGGATTGACAACACTCAACAACCCAGAAGATCCAACAATTGAGTGCGTACTACCCGTATGTTTTTTGGGCTGCGGCTAACTGTGCTTGCAGTATCATCGCTGTAACCGGGCTAGCTGGGCATGCCTTCGGTTCGTGGAGGTCGCGGGACTGGCCGGAGATGTGGCTGCGGGATCTTCTTCCGCAGGATATGGAGCACAAAGGTCATAGGGCGAGGGTTCTGACCTATGGCTATGATACTACTCTAAATGGAAGTCACTCACATGCTGGGGTGAATGACCACTCCAAACAGTTTCTCGAGGCGGTAAAGGGAGCTAGGGCCACGGTAAGGAGGAGAACGTTGCACGAAACAGCTCCGTGTACTGAGGCTGATGATACATAGGACCCAAGTCGGCCATTGATCTTTATCGGGCACAGCCTTGGTGGTTTGGTGATCAAACAGGTGACCTTCTACATGATGCATATCTGCGAGAATTACGCTGAATGGTTGCAGGCAATCGTCGTGTCGTTTCGGGAGAGTCAGGAGAGCAGCCTAGTACGCTCGTGTGCTGGCATGCTGTTTTTCAGTGTGCCGCACAAAGGGCTTGCAGGGGCTAGCCTGATTCCCATGGTGAATGGCCAGCCTAACGAGGGTCTGGTTCATGACCTTTGCGGCAACAGTGACTACTTGCGCAGCCTTGACCAGTCATTCGGCCAGATCGCTCCCAATGGAATTGGCTTCAAAATTATATCGTTCTATGAGACAAGAGAGACTCAGACTGTTAAGGTAACCTTCACTTTCCGGTCGACTAAACCAGAAAAGGGCTAATCTTTCCTCGCTCTAGGAAGTAAGTCCTAGCGTGTGGAAGAAATGCGGACCCTACGTTCGAATGGTCGATGAGGAGTCGGTAAAGCATGCAGGGAATGGCGAATATCTCTCAATGGAAGCGGATCATTCCTCGATTGTGAAATTTAGCGACCGCTCTGATCAGAATTATCAACGTGCCCGTAGCAAGTTACTAGAAATCGCCGATGCGATACCAACCCCACCCCCAGAATCAGCAGGTATGTCTCCAGACCCCTACGCATTTATTAACGAAGGCATCCCTCTAGTGATGGGCATGAGATACGTTATCTCAGCACTTCAAGACTGGCCTTCTCTTGAGACCCCCGAGACCAAAATGAAAAGAGACAAGATCTATCCAATCCTCGCCTTCTCTTGCCTTATCTCGTCTCAAGCCCATCACTAACCTCCTCCCTCACTAATCACCTACCACTTTCCTGATGCTAATGAGATCGCAGCTGCATCTGACGAAAGAATAAAAATTTGCCAATGGCTCTATCCCGGCGTATTTGATGAGATCCATGTTGATATTAGCGGTAAACGGCAGAACGATACTGGCGGGTGGCTTCTCTCTGATCACAAATTCGCGTCTTGGAGGAACAAGTCAGGGCCTCCCCTTCTCTGGGGTTGTGGGATTCGTGAGTGGATTTCAGATTTCCTGTAAATCCTCTGTGTTCTTTTCCCCGTCAAAGACTAACGATAAGCTACCGACAGCTGGTGCTGGAAAGACTTTCCTGTGGTATTGGCCCCGACCTGTTACTTCTCCAACCGGCTGACGTGACATCCTCTGAGCAGCTCCCTTGTCATTGATGTGCTCAACGTCCGATCAAGTAAGCGTACAAGCACCACCGGGTTGGCATACATCTACTTCAACTATAAGGACCTAAGTCAGCAAAAGCCAGTTACGGTTCTCCGCAATCTCATCAAGCAGCTCATAACCATGCCTCGGGCACTGAAGGTTCCTATTCCCAAACAGATCAAGTCCCTGTACAACGCCAATTGTGCAGCAGACAGCATGCCAAAAGCAAAGGAGCTGCAGGATGCCCTTATTGCCAGCCTTATGTTATTCACGGAGACTTTCTTTGTCTTTGATGCGTTGGATGAATGTCCGGAGGATATACGTAAAGACCTGCTACCACTAATACATTGGATCGTGGGTAGTGGTGCCAGGGTCTTCCTCACGAGCCGTCCTTACCCCCAGGATATCGCAGTTTCCCTCACCCCAACGGTTCCCAACAGTCACATTGAGAGATTGGACCTGGCGGCCAAGAAGGAGGATGTCATGATTTACATTGAGAAATCAATCAAGGAGCACATCAAGGCTCGGGACCTGATCACTGGAGATCTCAGAGCAACGGTCGTTTCCAGACTCGTCGAAGCATGCAAAGGAATGTAAGTTGTCACTGCCGCATATCCCTTACAGTACACACCGTCTAGGCCATCGGTCTTTACGAAGGACCACCGTAGCCGCGGGGAGGAGATGATGCTACTCTATGGTTTGAACTGGAACTAAATCGTCGTAACAGGTTCCTACTAGTGCATTTTTACATTGAGGACCTGTGTCAATACCCAACGAGCAAACAGGTCCGGCACGCACTGAGAAACATAAACTCAACGCTCGGGACGGAAAACGCACTGAACGGAACCTACAGCAGAGCAATCAAGAGCATCCGGGCACAGCATGGGAGTCGTGTCACACTCGCCCTAAGAACCCTGGCCTGGCTTCTGAGCGCGCACCGTCCACTTAGCATTGGCGAGCTCCGTATGGCTGTTGCGATGGATGGCTACGGGAGCTCGCATGATGCCGATGCCGATGTGTTCGACGAGGCGGATATTCCAGACGAGGCGTCAATCCTAGACGTGTGCTGTGGATTAGTGACCATTGAGCACAAGAGCGGTACCATCAAGCTTGCCCACTACTCCGTGCAAGAGTATCTCGAAGGGACCTGTGCAATTGGAGACATCGCGAACCGCCATCTCACGGTTGCTCTCGGCTGCCTAGGCCTGGTGAGCAGCCTGCGGACCCGGATCACCGAATGGAATAAGCAGGAGCCACGGTGGGGTTGGTTCCGATACAAGCCCATATACCATGACATGATCAAATACATTAGAGAAAACCTACACAGGCACATGCAGAATTGCCATCACATCGCCCCCATAGAAACACTGCTCAAATTCCTGCGGGACACGGATCTTCTGGAGCAGCTTGGCTACATGCCTGAGAGGTTGAATAGGTACTTAAATTATGGGTACACTTGGCGAGCATTGCCTCTGCACGAGGCGACAGCATGGGGAAGCATCGCCTTGGTCAGGCGCCTACTGGAGGACAAAGCCGACCGTCCGCTGGGTTGGAACCGCTACACGCCACTGCATGTTGCTGCCCTGGAAGATCTGGCAGATCTGGCCGGCTTCTGGCTCGATAATGGCGCGGATGTGGAAGCAGAAAACACACATGGGGGAACAGCCCTCCAGTGCGCAATCACAGCGGGTTCGATCGGTGCGGCTCGGCTATTGCTCAGTAGGGGCGCAGATCCGGAGACAGCAGCTTTGGCGCCTCAAGAATATATCACCAATATGAGTATTGATATGCTAGAGTTACTATTAAAGTCTAGGCTAAGCTTAGAGCACAGGGGTTGGGGGATGTTGCAAGCCGCCGTACAATCCTGCGAAGCTCTTCACGTGGAGTTGCTACTCCGGCATGGCGTGAGAACACAGGTCCCTTCCGACCGGGATAGACTGGAGCTGCTGCATGAGGCGGTGGAGCGTGGCAATAAAGATGTAGTTAGATCGCTGCTACAGCACGGCTATTGGGTGGGCGGGGTGGAAGTGGAGATCGATGAGGAGGATAACGATGATGAAACTTGGTTTTGGGGTCGTAGTTCACGCGGCAATCTAGCGAGCCCGCGGCATATTCCCGGTGAAACACCGCTGCATCTCGCGGTAAGGGGTGCCCACATAGATATCCTTCGCTTGCTGGTGGACCATGTTAGGGGCCCGGGGGGAGCGTCGCTGTCGCTGTCGCCGCCGTCATCGTCGGGTGGCCATGTTCTAGCACCGAGTGCGATAGATTCGCGAGATATCAATGGCCACACTCCGCTATCGTTTGCGATCCACTTCGGCGGCGAGCGCCGCGAGCGCAACGCAGCCTTGATGAGTACCCTTCTCGATGCAGGCGCCAACCCTAATGTGCCCTCCTCCATTAGTAGGGACGACATATTACATAAGGCAGCGAAGGACGGGGATATAGCTTGTATCAGGTTGCTGCTAGACGCCGGTGCGGATATTCATAGTCGAGGCTATAACGAGATGTCCGCGCTACACTATGCCGCCAGGTCATCGCACCCAGAGGCGATCTCCCTGCTCATCGATAAAGGCTCAACCGTCGACCTACGAGATAAGTACCAAAGAACACCGCTACACCATGCCAGGGGTAAATCTGCCTTGGCGCTGCTGGAATCTGGAGCGGTTATGGAAGCACGGGACATCAAGAATAGGACACCAATGCATCATGCTACACTCAGGGACGATTTAGATGCGATATCGGTCCTAGCAGAGAACGGAGCAAGCGTTGAGGCACGAGACATTGCTCAGGAGACCCCCCTGCACTACGCTGTGCGGACCGGGGGTCGTAAGGTTGTCCTCTTGCTGAGAAAGGGAGCCTCGCTAAACCCGAAGGACAGCAGAGGGAGAACGCCTCTACGGTGTATATCTAACCAGCATCCTTGGGGCCCAGATTGGGAAAATACGGCAAATATATTGATCAAGGCGGGCGCCGACGTGAACGTTGTTGACGGGAATGGGGTGGGATTATTGCATTCCCTTGCGCGTGACCATGGTGAAGAGGCCCTGGCTCTGTTCTTGGACGCACCCGGTGCGGACATAAACGCCCGTGACGGCAATGGACGGGCGCCACTACATTACGCAGTCCAGGGTGCCCTTCACCGAGTGCAGGGGGTTAAACTCCTAGCAGATAGGGGTGCTGATGTGAATGCCAAGGACATCAATGGAAAGACGCCACTAGGATATCTTCTGGAACGGGGCTGCAACGAATGCAAGGCGGGGGGGGGCCGCAGTGATTGGTACTTCTGGTGGGGTGAGGCGGTACAGATATTGATCAAGGCGGGCGCCGACCCGAAACCTGTCGAAAAGGTTCAAGTGGGATTATTGCATCTCGCTGCGTCGAAACATGGCACGGAGATTTTGGCTCTGCTGTTGGATGCCGGTGCAGATATAAACGCCTGCGACGGTGACGGACAAGTCCCATTAGATCATGCAGCGAAACACATGAGCCGCAAGAAGGCTAAGGAGAATATCCAATTCCTATTGGCTAGGGGTGCCGACCGAGTAACCAGGGACACCAATAAAAACACCACACTACAACATTCTTCCAATAGGAAGCGGAAGCGCGATTGAGGGTGTTGGATAACCATGGAATTTTGCCTTTGTATTAAGAATTTGGTTCACCGTTATCTCGAATGTCTCCTTGTCCCTTTTTTTTCTTTCAGCTCGCAGTAACTATTCCTCTTTTTTTTCTCTTTTTCCTTTCAGCTCGCAGCATTTCTTCCTCTTTTTTTTTTCAACTCGCAGCAAATGTCCCTCTGTTTATGACCGCAATTCCCAAGGCCTTGTACACTTTATTACAAAAATATGGGTTTTATGACGTTTGATGGGCAACTAATCATCAATACGAAATGGCATTTGAGGGACACAATTCTGGAATGATTCGAACCCCTGAGTGTTAACCCTTGCAGTGAATAGGGTAAAAAAATGAATTCGGACAGCTACCGACTGACCACACGGTTGTATCAGGAGGAGCAGTCCCGAAGATTAGGAGAAAGGAGAGACGAGGGAATAATAAGAAAGAGAGCGAGGGAAGGGGACTAAAAAGGTAGTGGAGAGGACCTGCGGAGAAGAAAGAGGGTAAGGTGCGGGAGCTAAAATATTTAAGCATAAAGGGGACGGGATTGTGTTGCTGTTTGTTGGTGTTTGTTTTCTTTGGTATGGAGTGTATTTTGTTTGAGAACGGCGGTGGAAGAAGGCCGGAGGTTCAGGAGACAGAGGATATTGGGTTATTACCATCGCCGTGGCTGGAACTAGTTATGGATGTGGATGTGTCCGTGCCATGATCGTGATCAAGATGAAACCCCCTAGGGTCTGTGCACACCCGGCAGAAAGCCAGGGAACATTGAGCCATCCGTTTCTTCTCCCCGTCCCCGTAGACAAAACTAGACCTGCGCTTGCAATGTACGCTGTATAGACGGCATAGCATAGCAGAGAAACGAACTCTTCCATGAGCACTGCATATTAGACCGCGGTAAAGAAGCAGTGTTTGTATGATGATTAGCCCGTCGGGCATCCGTTGAATATATAGAGGGGAGTAAGGTCATAAAGTGTTTTATTCCTATTTAGAACATGTCCCGCCTAGTTATGAACCATAGGATGCCTAGGCCTTGTGTACCACAGATCCACCGAGCCGGAGTATGCTGCCTGAAAATCACGCGGATAAGGTGGGGGGGGAGGGTATTTAAGTAATTTTCGGGACTATTTTCTCGTTTTTTTTGTTTAACTCATGAATTCCATGCAGCCTCACCACCAGCACCACAACACGCACGGCCAGCGTCGTCCAGGAAGCCGGCCGCATCTCAATACTGTGTATCGTGGAGGGCATTGTACTAGTGGATTAATCACGGTTCTGCCCGCTAAGTTCGTAAATCATAATTCCGGAATTTCACCCCGCCCCACCCCCTCATCACGGGTAATCCCAAAATGAACTCCTCGGCTCGGAAGGCGCAAGTCAGCTCCCGCCGCAAGCAAGCACAGGAAGGATAAGTGTAATGCTGGGTTCCTGGAGTGTCACTGGAGTATCTATATGTGCCATGATAGAGTATCCGGAGGTGTAGGTGTAGCGGGGTCAGGAGGAGGAGGGGAGTGCCTTGAATGTGGGAGGCGCGCGGCGGGAGAGCAGACTGCCGGCAGTCATACAGACATGCAACGAGTGGATTCATTGTCTTGGCGTTGACGCGTTATGTCATTTACCCCCTAGAGCTAGTTATATCGTTCCGACTCTTAGTGAGATCCCCTTGAGAGCTCTCCGGCGTCGGAGAGGCTGCTGCATGGCGGAGGTCGGGGGCTGTCGGAGCCCAATAAAGTCCCTTTTAGCTTCCGACAAGAATACCTCGGACTCTGACATAACAATTCAGGTTTATTCTGACCCCGATATGACAACTCGGGCTTCTACACTCATTTCGGACCTCCGACACCACAATTTAGAGACCGACATCACATTTCAGAGACCAATATAGGAGATGGAGGGTGCCGGAAAGATATCATTGCAGACCATACTATAGCAGGCAAGGTACAAATGAATAGCACGGTTAGATTTGTGTGCGCGCAGAGATTGTATACCGCGTTCCCCGACAGAGCAGAGTTCGTCCAGTATGGTGCTGTGTACAGGAGGTGTTGAGGGTAAGTGATCGGGAGCCGCTATGTGCATGTGGCGGGGAAAGCGAACACTAGGCGCATATCCTCCCGAAGCTTGGTAAATCTTCTTGAGCTGCTGCCTGAGCCGAAATACACCAGCCGGCGGACTCAACTGCTATTGCATACTCATAAAGAACTTCCCGATGGCTACCCTTTGCCATGGGACGCAATGGGGGAGCTAGCTGCTGTCGGATCGAGCCCTCCTATATTGATATTCCTTTAGTCCCCGACACCAAAATAAGGTTCATTTAGGCCTCCGACAGGAAAATAAAGTCTATTTTTCGCCCAATATCACATTTGAGAGCCCTATATCACAATTCAGAGTCCGACATCGTAGATGGAGAATGTCGGAGTTCTTTCCCCGACATTTCCCGAGACCAACTCGTAGGGATGGGTACGAGACTAACATTTTGACCTATGAAGTATGTTTACGAAAATTGGTAACTGGCATTGTTACAGGATTAGTTGGCGCCTAGATTACTAGTCGGATAATGGTATTGTCCTAGTACGATGGTGCCAAGGATCGGGTGACGTGGGGAAGGAATGCGGGGTTCGGTTACAACTCGGCAACCACGATCACGCCATAAGCAGAGATTTCTCTACCCCACCTCGTAGGAAACCGGAGCAGTAGCGGAGGCATTGCGGGGGTTTTGCTAGTGGAGGAGTTAGCGGGTTTTAGGAGTTCTTTTATGTATAAATAGTTAGTAGGATTACGGTCTTGGGAATCGTGATCATCTCAATGAGCGGAATCCGGTCTACAGCATTCTGATTAAGCGCTGAAGCTATTCTTGCAAAGTCGTGTCTTAATGTACTCTTGAGATCTTGCTTTATATCGCGGAGGCTTGGCGAGGCGAAGGCGAGGCGTCTTGAAATCATAGCAAGGCGAGCAGGCGGCGAAGTAGGCCGGGGTGGATCGAGTCAGAGCAGGCGAGCGAGGGCGCGATCTGATGGTTGGCGCGGAGAACAGAAACTATGAAGGTCAAAGTATCGTATTGACTAAAAGGACAAGAAGGTTGCGTAAAGAGAAAGAAGAAGAAGAAATCCTCTGACGAGGAGAGAACTCATATATATAGGCAGAATTCCCATTGCTGACTCGTCAGTAAACACGTAGAAAGCCGGCCTTGGCAGTAGAAATCATGCATGTATTTGTTCATGACATGGCAAAGCATCGACGATAGAAGCAGCGCATTAATCAGCCATGGCGGCGAGTACAGAGCGGCTCTGGTGATAGATATTAGGTCACTCTCTAAGCGCAAGTCATCTTGGGACGTGTGAATGGCGTTCATGGAAGTCATAACCATTCGGGAGTTTTCTAAGTCGTTATAGGGTTCTTGCGATGGTTAATCGTAAATGTGTATCTGCGACGAGATATTCGAGGTTCGCGTCGTTTTCGAGAATCAGAATAGTGTCGACTTCATTCCTGTTATCAATCTCAGCGGAGGGGGTAACTGAAGTTGTCGCGGGGCGGGAGTCGTTGGCGTGGAGACAATAATGAGGCGTGGAGCAGGGTGAGCGCCGTTGTGAGGTGAATAAGGCTCATGGCGTGAAATTTCTGTCGAAATTGGGTAGAGTCACTTGTTTGATCTAGTTTCTTTGAGGGCCGTTTGGTTAATAGATTAGGTCGATAAGCGCTATCTCCGATAAGCGTAGGGCGAGAATGCGGTTGGCGTTGGCTGATTCTTCTTGGATTCGTTGAGCTCGGAACATCTCTGCTCTAAGGAAGTCAAACACTTCTGCGTATCTCTTGCCATTGTATTCGACTTGGTACGTTGGTAGTCGTCAGTGTTGTAGTGGGCCAGAAGATCATGCAGAGTGTCGTCGTAATTGGCGAGAGAGAGCTTTGTTGATTCGGACACATGATTATTTGCAGCAAACTCAGCTGGGTAAATAACTAATCCAGTCGTCTTGTTGATAAGTCGTAAACGAAGATATTCTTTCAATTATCGCGTTGATCGCTACTGTTTGACCAGTCGGTTTGGGGGTGAAAAATTTGTCGAATAGCGGGAGAGATTTCAAGGCGTTCGCGTAGAGATTTCCAAAGTCGGAGTAAACTGGGTCGCCGATCAGAAACTATTTTCTCGGGGAGGCCGTGTAGTTTAAATATTTTAAATCATCAAGACAGCGTCTCTGCTCACGGATTCTTGGTGCATGGAATAAAATGTCTCATTTTGTGGCGGTCAACAACAACAAGTGCATTATGGCGTTCTTTGAGAGGTAATCCGTGTGAAGTCGTAAACATCCGTCATGTAGTCTTTGAGGGTGATAGAGGCGAAGAAGCTCGCGAGGCGTGCGGTTGGCTTTCTTAACACGAGTGTGACAATTCATTACGTAGCGATCGGTGTATTTCGCGTGTTGGGCGTGAATATTAATATTAGCGGCTAAGTATTTCAGTGTCTTTCTTTCGGCGCAGGTGTCGTGATGGTTTATCGTGGTGATACGGAGAAGTCTCATTGTAGTTCTTCGTGTTCCGTCTGAAAGAGTTTTTCGGCGATAGAAGAAGTCGTCTTACGTTTTAGCATTCGGCGAGGAAATTTCTTTGATTGTTTGGATTCCGTCTTTTAGCGTTGTCGAGATTTTATTAAAGCTATCTTCTTGGTAGCTGTGAAAATAAGCTCTTCTTGAACAGATGGCGTTCGCCCGGCGGGTTCGTTGTATCGAAAGCCACGTCATAACAAACAGAATCAAATTTTAAATTAACGATGCGGTACTGAAGCGTAAGGCGTTCATCCATAACTTTAGGGAGATCTCTGATCGCTGGTCAATACATCCGAGAACCCCTCGCTTGTTTGCTTTTGCAGTGCAAATAACGAAGTCAAAGCGCGATAACTCCGTGGCAGTGCGAGCGGCGGTTAAATAGCTTAGTTGACGTAAAATCTTTCCGAGTTATATGGTGCGTTAAGGCTTTTATGGGGTATAGGGATGTTTAAAAGTAGCCGTTCGCCGAATCTTTCGATAATGGCCGGGAGTTAACATGCGTAGATTTCGTAATTACGTTCAGCCGGTATATATGCTTGCTTGAGAAGAAAGTCGGATGTAATATCAAGTTCGTCATCCGTTCGCGACGTTATGGCGTGACGAGGCGTGTCTGAAGGCATCTGTTTCGCGATAATTTACCGATGCGAATTGAAGTGTCTTAGTATCGTAGCGATGGTAAAAATTCTTGGAAAGCATACCGGTTTTATCGTTCGTTGAAATTTAAGCTCATTTCTTTGTTAATCTTGTTAGAGGGGAGGCAGCTTTGGAGTATCGTAGATAAATCGCCGATAAAAATTAGGCGTAAGCGCAGAATTCTTATGCGTCTTTCAGACGGTTGGGGTATCGATTTGAATAGTATTAATGCTTTCTTTTAAATCAAATGCCCGGTAGCCCGGGAGTAAAGACAAAATCAAGATCATTGTTTCCTTGCATGCAATTCGCATTTCTCGGGCTTGAAGTGTCACGGTTCGTTCAAGAGATTTGAAGTATCTTGTCAGCGTGGTCGCTATGTTCTTGATGTCTCAGAATAGATCGGGATATCGTCGAGATAAGCGTGGCGAAGTGGTCGGTGAGGCGTGGCGTAGCTATCTTAACCGGTGTTGAAAAGCTGCGGTCGTTGGTGAGGCCGAAAGGCGTAGCGTATATTAAAGTGGCGTGGCGGTCGCAGCGGTCTTAATCGTCATGCCGCGATTCTCAGTTGATGATAAGCCGTTGCGTAGATCAGTTTGGTAAAATACTTGGCGCGGAGATGCCCATGAATGTTTCTGGGGTAAGAGGTAAGTCTTAGATTCTTGGCCGGTAATGCGTTTAATTTCGATAGTCGGCCATGAGGCGAAGGGATCGTCGAACTTTTTAACAAATAATCTTGGCGGCTGTGAGGAAGTCTTATGTCGAATCGTCCGTTGGTACAGGTATTCAGCGAGGTAGATCAAGTGCTTGTAATTAGCCGAGTCATTCGTCGTAAGTACGAAAGTGCTGTTTTCCTTCACGGATGTCAATCGGCCGGTGCGTGTTCGATCACGGATTGGGGGTAATTTGGTGGCTTCAGGTTCGATTAGAAGATGTAGATATCGATGGTGTTAGGAGGGACGAGCGTAAGGATCTTTTGGCATTTGAGCCAGTAAATCGTCCAGTCTTTAAAGCGTAGTAGAATAGATTTTGCGTCAGCTACTAACTTTCTTTTCTTGTTGATCGGCGCTCGAGCAGTATGATTCGATTCGCGAAATCTTGTGGTAAGTGGGATTCGATAGAAATTCCTTTGTGTCAGCACCGGTATGGTTTTAGTGAACAATATTGCGACCGGTGGAGGAATTAAAGATATTTGATTAATTGCGGGAGATAATGGCGTGACGACGCGTCTGGAAGACCCATGATGGGGTAGTGTCTAGTTGGAGTTCGAAGAAGGGCGTCTCTCGATGTCCATTTATATCCGGCTGAGGGCGACCTTATGGGTAGCTCGATTCGATAGGCCTACCGTCATTACGCCTATACGTCGGGAGAATAAGAGGAATTTGTTTAAGTTTGTGGTGGCATCTGAAGTCCTTATCTACATGAGCAGCATCCTGGCGCCAGTATCAATGAGGCGTATGATGGAATAAAGAATCTTTATTTTGAGAAATTGAGCAAGTTACGACTAATTGATTCCCATCCATATCCTTCTCTCAAACCGAAAACCCAGAAACCGAAATCCTAGAAAAGTCGGCTTAACCTTCCCTGAGTGAGCCACTCAGTCCAGGGAAAAATCTTTTAACGCCTCATCGCCGGAGGCTTCTTCCTTCTCTTCCTCTCTCAAATCTGCCTCCTCATCCTGCGGGGTTCTGAGGCGCTTGTGGGCAATCACTTCTGAGTGTCGCCCACCCTCCACAATAAAAGATCTATTTTCCGCACGGCGCCTCTTTCCTGAGGGTCCGGGCGGCCATGACCTGTTGATAAATCCATAGGGACCGGCTCCTCGGTGTATGAGGCGGGTGGGCGGCCGAGGGTTACGCGGGGTTGGTAGCGAGTGCGGGAGTTGGGGCAGTAGCGAGCGGGAGCTTGAGCGGGGGACTAGGGCGACATAACGGGAAGCGGCAGCGGCGGAGTGCTGGTAGCGAGGCGTAGCGGCGGTGATCATCTGCTGCTTGTTGTCCAAGCGTTGGAGGATTATGTAGCGGTGGCGAAGTCTGTGGGCGAGCTTGGTTAATTCTCACTCCATTAAGGCTTCCACGTTGGCAACCTCCCATCTTGGCTTCGGCGTAAGCGTAGGCTCGGCAAAATATTCTGAGAAGGCGGTTGTTTTGCACGATCCTTCGTAGCGACGGCAGCCGCTTTCCTGGCAGGTCCCCGAATGCCGTGTTTAGTACTTCAAAAAATCTTTCTATAGAGGGGAGGTTAATCCCAGTTGTAGTAATATATGGCATGAACTGATCCGCGGCGGGACCTTCCAACCGAGAGATAGCATAGGTTAATTGGTTCTGTAGGGTGGGGTATCGGTCGGCATTGCCCAAGAGCTTAAGTTTCAACATGTTTTGGAACTGGGGAAGTCCCTTTCTGTTGCCACGGTATTTCTCCGGGTCAGGAAGTTTCTCCGACTTCTCCATACGGGGTTCCGGGGCGGGGGCGAATCCTTGTAGAAAACGATTAGGTCGACGGGGAGGTGGTGGTGGTGGTGCAAGGGGTTCGATCGGTGGAGGAGGGGGGAGAGCGATCTGAGCGGCCAGTGCTGCTTCTGCCGCTTGGGTGGCTTGGTTTGCTTGGGTCAATAGGCCCTGCAGATTTTCTTTCTCAGCCTGGATGGTCGATACTTGGGATTCCAAGTTTTGGTTCTCCCTTCCTTGCTGTGATACTTTCTTCTGCCATTCCTTAGTAGCCTCTTCCGCATCCTCTGTAGTTTGGTCTAGTTCGTTTAGGAGGAGGTGGACAGCCTTAGTGGCTTCATGCATTAGTCGATGCATTCTTTTGGCCTCATCGGTGGCTCCTGCGGGGACGTCGGGGTAGTCTTGGACAAATCTGTCCATATCCACTAAGAGTTGTGCATAGTTGATCTCAACTGGGTCTGTCATCTGGGCTTCTTGCGACATGGTAACGGTATCTTATGGCGGTAGCGCTTAGGTGGAGTTGGTTGTGTAGGTTGGCGTTGGAGGCCTTGGCGATCACGGAGGCTTGGCGAGGCGAAGGCGAGGCGTCTTAGGCATACAACCAGGCGAGCAGACGGCGAAGTAGACGGGGTGGATCGAGTCAGAACACCGGCGACGAGGACGATCTGATAGTTGGCGGAGCCAGAAACCATGAAGGTCAAAGTATCGTATTGACTAAAAGGACAAGAAGGTTGCGTAAAGAAAAAGAAGAGAAATCCTGGCGAGAGAAACCCTATATATGACCGAATTCCTTGACTCATCCAGTAGAAACACATAGAAACCCGAAAGACACCTTCCTATTAGAAATACACGACATGTATTTATTCATGTAACCTCAGAATCAAACCCATCGAACCCAATAGAAACGCCTGACTAATCCTTCTTCCCGCAACCTTGGTCTAGAACGCTCTACGCCGTGATACTTTACAGGCATCGCTAATGACTTTTCAACCAGACAAGATGTTAGCCTCCGCCACACCTATACCTAGAATTTGATCTCATAGATCCTTCACATCTTGTCTTTTTGAGAATTTGCTGGAGAGGCAAATTTTGTCGCCTTTGAGCTGGCGGCACCATATAGATTTATTTACATCTACGCAGCAAAATCACGGGATTATCTGGCAAACTTTAAATCGGCTGATTCGGCAGTCATAGCGCATTTGGATCAGTCTGTGCTGTGTTAAAAAGCGCCATCCTCGCCTCCGATCTCACACCGCAGACGGCAGCGATCATTATATACATTCATGAAATCTTCACATATTTAAAAAGCGAATTATGTGTGAAGCGATTGCTGCAAAGCCGAAGCAGATGTGAGTATATCTGTATCATTAACCAAAGATAGAGCGACCCGGGTAATGGTTTCGGGATGCGAACACACAACACACACCTATATGTTAGCACCAGATGCGAGGCAAATAAACAAACTCGGTTTCAACGCGTTATTCCTACTCATCATGGGTCACTAAACTAACATCACCTCCCGATTGGCATTTATGGGACCAGCCACAAAAAATCACCCCTACAGTATCCTTCTTTAAAGACCTTGAAGAAAATTCCATTGGTGATTGGTCACCCGTCCTCAATTTTTGTCCTCAAGGCTGCGAATGACATAAAAAATTCACCCTTCTCTCTAGGCCGGTAACAGAATTAGAGTATAGTAACCAACAGTAAAGATTGCGGGGCGAAGACTGTGGAAGGAGGCACATGACTGTCATCTTTTATTTTACCTATATCTATTTACTTCCATTTTCCTCCTGTTTAGGACTATTTTTTTATCCAGGCGGCGACTCTACGAGTTAATGTATCGATGACATTACCCATACAAGTGATAAAGAGGAATTTTTGGTTCATTTCCATTGAGGCCATATAAATGGATCAAACAGCATTTCCATATATGAATCATTACAATACAACATTCCTCAACACATGAGTTCTGCGTTTATCTACAATAATAAGTTACAAATACCCTACACATTTATTTATCAGATTTAATAACAGATATAGATTTTATTTAAAAGAAACAAATAACAGGATCGAAAATAAGGAATATATAATCCAACTAATGGTGTATGTGATAAGTTGATGATTTTCTGATATATGCCCTATGTTCAATCCCCATCAGGATCATTTTTTTTATTATCCTATGATAAACCACTGATGCATTTCCTCATACAATACCCAATTCATTTCCCCATGCATTCCCCCATGCATTTCCCCATGCATTTCCCCTTCATTACCCCATGCATTACTACCCACATTACTAGATACATTCTAGCATACATTAACATCCATTTTCGGATGCAATAGCCATACATACTATCCAGATTCATTACCACCTGCCGGTTTTTTTTTTTAAATCGATTTACATACACATTCACCATGATGCATTAATTCTCGTAGTAGAGCGAGGGTGCTGCAGGCATTGAAGCTTATCTCAACGTACCAGAGCCTCATGATCTACCTGCAGGGGTGGTGTGGTGGACCCTGGCTGTGTAACGCGGGGTGCGCCGCGGGAGCACGGCGCGCGGGGTAATTGCCCCACCCACAACAACAACGCGACGCGCGCAATTTTTACCAGTACCCTTCATCTCAGTATCTAAACCATTAACATGCATCCGTACAGCGCTACTAGTCCACCGCGTTAGCCGTGTACCCTCGCTCTTACAGGGTGGTTGGTTCAGCAGACGAAATGATGAGGTGGAGGATGGGAGGGGGCTGTCGGGGGCGATCCCAGGGGGTGGTAGCTCTCACCTCTCTGAGACAGTTCTGATGCTACAGCTAGCTACTCTATGATCCCCACCCGCGGCCTGTACTCAGAATACCGGAACCCTGCAACCCCCGGGGGTAATCTCGAGCCCATTCTACGCTAGAACATGGTATTTGGCAGTCGCTGCTTGCTTCTCTACCTTGACCAGCCCGCAGGGTGTGATGACAATGTTGCGGGGGTGTGCTGGCGCTGTGGCCGAACTGTCTACTACGGAGATGGAGGCCCGGGAACTAAAAGTCATACTGTTTACAAAATGTTACAGCCATTACAAGCCAGAACCTGGCAGCAAGAGATCTCAACCCTCCTCTTCACTACCCACCTGACCCCCGAATTTCACCCCACCCCCCCTTCTGCGAAGGGCCAATACTTGCTGACACTTCACTCCCTAGCTATTCTGACGTATCCTCAGGCTGAAAAAAAGGCTACATAACCCGTCCCTTCCACTCCCCCCTCGTCTATGCTTATCCAAACCACCCCACGCATAATATAGTATTTTTTATGTAAACTCAGCCCCGACAGCCCTCCGCCCCCGACAACAGCGTTTTCGGTGTCAGGTAGCTCCAGGTACCTCCGCAAGAGGATATCACGAAAAATCAGAACGGTAATGCTCCAGCCCCAGTGGTAGGATATTCGCAACGTATACAGGACTCGCCACACATGGAAAATTGCAACACATATACAGGTTCCTAGAGCATGTAGGGCCGAGAGTGGGTGGGATTACTAGTATTTCCGGGTGCTCGGAAGATGGAATTGCTGGAAGAAATTCAATCCTCACTATATATCCTTTACATTCTTTCATTCTTTCCTGGGTAGGGAACGGGGAAAGCTTGCGACTGGCGATATGCATGCGATGCCCATGTAATTAACTTCGGAGGTTGATAGCCGGTGGATGGAGTAGTGAGGAGCGAACCGATGGGCTGTAGTCGCATGCAAAATGATGTTGATCTATCGTGAGGGGATTATCACTATACAGGTGTCATTTCGGATGTATGCAGTTATAATTAGACACTACACATACACATTCACACCTCTATTGCAGAGTAGCTGTGTGGTTGCGGATGTGCTTCGCTAGATCGGAGCCGTTGCGGTCGGGACCTGCAGGGGTGGTCCGGTGGGCTGTAGGGGTGTGGTCGGTAGGGGTTGTGGTCGGGTTGCGGATTGCGGACAGTTACGATCGGACCTCAGTGTTCGCAACGGTCAGGTCCAGATTATAGATATCTATAGATGACTTGGCAGTGCTTCCAGACCGGAGGGACTACATGGTCATGGTCCGTCCAGTCCCTGACTTTGTCAGGACTATAGATAACGTGCCGGACGATAGATATCTATGGAATCATGCGAGGTCACTCGGTTTGGGCGACTATATTGAATTATCTGTGTGGGAGAATCAATATGTTGAGCTCCTGTACAAAATTCGTATGTGGGAAGAGTCCTGACCCTTACAGACCATAGATCAGTGCTAGGACCGCAGATATCTGTAGATGTCAATGCAGGACTGTAGATATCTGCATGGCAGCCCCACAGCCATTGCCAAGCTATAACCCTATAATCCAGACTACAGTCGGTAGTCCTAGCCCAATAGCCGGTAGTTGGTCCCCGATGCTTGCTCAAGACCGACTACAGCCCGTAGTCGGTCTAGTCCTTACCCCCAGGACCGACGGACCGCCCCATTGCGAACACTGCTCGGATCGGTTACGTGAAGTGGCGGACGGTTGCGGAGGCGAGACCCCGGCGGCGGGGATCCATGCTAGTAATATATGTACACATGTGCGGTGATAGCACTACATCCTTTAGCCCTTGTGTAGGAAACTACCAAGGGCTCTGGATGCTGCCATGTACCTGTAGTACGGTAGATGTAATACATGTCCCTCCGTAACCTCCTGTGCGTGCTGTCAAAAGACTTTGCCAATTGAACGGTAGATACATATCGATATTGCTAAATAAATCACACAAGAAAAAAAAAGAGAAATAGACCCCCTCCCCTACCCTGAAAGAACCCAACATTTAAAGCACATTACATGATACTGGCTATGATTCCTCCTACATCTCAAATCAAGACCTTTACTCAGTAACAAATCTCTCATCTCTCAACCGAACTAGCCCGCTCCTCAACGGGTATACACTCGGAGTGGTATAGAATAATACCCCTGTTGCTACCTCGACGATGCCTTTCAGCTGCAGCGGACTACAGGTCTCCAGTGCGTTGTGACAATAGCTTTACGATCTTTCCGTTCTTAGCCTTCTTCGCCCACGCGAGTGGTGTTTGGCCATTATTATCTGGCAGATTGACACGTATCTGGGCATATATTCGCAGAAGTTGTTCTACCACCTTGTCGTGGCCGGCCCCTGCCGCCCATGAGAGTGGTGTTCGGCCACTACCATCTACCAGGTTGATGTCCGCTCGGCCATCCCATAGGAGCACTCCTACCGTCTCGCTATGGCCCTCCCCCGCTGCCCACGACAGTGGTGTCCGGCCGCTACCGCTCTGTGAGTTGACGTCCACGCGGATATCTTTCAGAAGCTGGCGTACCACCTCATCGTGACCCTTCTCCGCCGCCCATGAGAGTGGTGTTTGGCCGCTACCATCTTCCAGGTCGATTTCTACTCGGCCATCTCGTAGGAGCACTCCTACCACATTGTCTTGGCCATCCCCCGCCGCCCACGACAGTGGTGTCCGGCCGTTATCGCTCTGTGAGTTGACGTCCGCGCGCCTATCACCCAGAAAGAGCTTTACCACATTGTAGTGACCGGTCCCCGCTGCCCATGAGAGTGGTGTCCGGCCATTATTGCTCTTTGAGTTGATGTCCACGCGGATGTCCCCCAGCAGTAGTTTCACCATCTTGACATGACCGCCCTCCGCTGCCAATGAGAGCGGCGTTTGGCCGCTATCATCTGCTGGACCGACCTCTATGCGTTCATGATGCAGAAGGAGTTCTACCACCCTGTCGTGACCGCCCTCCACCGCACATGAGAGTGGTATCCGACCGCTATTGGTCCTTAGGTTAACATCTACACTGCTATTCCGCAGAAGCAATTCAACCACCTTATGGTGGCCCTTCCCCGCCGCCCATGAGAACGGTGTTTGGCCCTCATTATCTGCCAGATTGACTTCCACGCATTCATCATCCAGGAGGAGCTCTACCACATTCTCGTGACCGGTCCCCGCCGCCCATGAGAGCGGTGTTTGGCCCCCATTATCTACCAGATTGACGTCCACACGTCCATCATCGAGGAGCATTTCTACCACATTCTCGTGACCTGTCCCCGCCGCCCATGAGAGTGGTGTCCTGCCGTTATCGCACTTCGAGTTGATGTCCACTAGGCTATCCGTATCCTGCAGAAGCAGCTTTACAATCTTGTTGTTACCGGCCAACGCTGCTGACGAGAGTGGTGTGTGGCCGCCATTAGTCCTTAAGTTGACGTCTATACGTTTATCTCGTAGAAGTAGTTCTGATACCTTTTCGTGACAGGCCTCCACTGCCCATGAGAGTGGTGTTCGGCCGCTACTATCTGCCAAATTGACGTCTGCTCGGCCATCCAATAGAATCACTCCTACCACCTTGTCGTGACCGTTCTCCGCCGCACATGAGAGTGGTAGCCGGCCGCTATTACTCCTTAGCGTCACGTCTACGCGGCCATCCTGCAGAAGTAGGTCTACCACCTTGTCGTGACCCTTCTCTGCCGCCAATAGGAGTGGTGTCCAGCCTTTTTGATTTGGCTCGTTTAGAGTTGTCCCGGTGGTCATAAGAATACTTAATACATCGCAGAGTCTATAATAACATGCGACCCATAATGGAGAAACGAAATCAGTGCTAGAACCAACAAAATCTTTGTTTGCATTTGCTGCCGTGGGGACCCATGCATTGTAGGGCTTTGACTGCGTCAAAAACTCCAAGCACAGTTTATACAGAACACTAGTCTGGGGAAGAGGGCCTGATAACCGCGCGTGTTCTCCCCAATTCTCTCTTGCGTAATGTATGAGCTTGGCTACCTCACGAGATTTAAACCTTGAGCGGTAATATATAAGTGCTTTCAGGCAAATCTCTGCCATAGTGGTATGGTATCCAGTCTCGTCTTGAAATTTCGGATTGCTGATCAGATACTCTTGTACCGAAAAGTGAGCGAACCGGAGATTATCAAGACCACTGTCGTGAACGATAAGGTTTTTGCAACAATCAAGCACCCGAGATAGGGTTAACTTGAGCATATCTTTATCAAACGGATCATCGCCGGGGCCCACGGCAAGAGCTTGAAGAATTGTTGCAAGTGAGGACGTCTGTCGGGCGTAGAGCAACCAACCCAGCACTGAATTTGCAATATGACTAAAGTTGTGTCTGTTTTCGATCCGCTCTATGATCCGGTTATATGTTTCTCTCAAATCCTTTGGCAGCTTTTTAAGGGCTTCTCGAACACAAGCGGCTGTTGGCTCCTCACACAGAGCCAAAATCTGTAGGTTTACCCACATGAACCTAGAGTCTCTTGATGTGAGCGATATGATATTTCCAAATAATTCAAGATAGAAATACGTACATCCCATTCGCCTTCTCTTTAAGGGTCCGACGAATCTCTTCCTTTAGTTCATCGCTAACTTCCCCGTCTAGCAAGAACTCTTCTGTTTTACATTTCTGGGGGTCGCATCGCATATCGAGTTGTAAATCAATATAATCATTGATATCTTTAGTGTTGTCCGATGCCTGGATGTAGTGGCATTCATAACCGGAAAAGGCACGTTCTATATCTTGTTCATATCTACTCGCCAGAAACACCTTAACATTGCTCCCAGATTCCACTAAAGACTTGAGGGCGTAAAATAAACTGCTTCGCGTGTCTTGGTAGCATTCGTCCAGAGCGTCGACAATAATAGTGACTTGTAAGTATATCTTAGATAGATTTATAATGAGATCAGTGCTCTCCTGGCATTGGAGGGGGCCGGACGCGTGTCCTTGACGTTCCCTTTCCTCATATGCTAACGAAACAAGCTTTGGGACAAGATTCGGGTCTCCGGGGCTTTTGAGACAAAACTGTTTAACAAGAGTACGCAAAACCGTTTCTGGTTTCCTTCGGTCCTCTTCCTTATAGTTGCAATAGAAGTATGCCAAAACATGTTCATTGCTTTTCGCTTGTTGTAGCTCGTCGATAACGTAAGAGCTACATATACCAAGAATTAATTAACATGTTCAGTTAGAAGGCACTGAATTATCCTTACACTAAGATAGTTTTACCATACCCAGCTAAGTCGTAAAGAGCTGCATTTTAGCAAATGGTTTCCATACAATAGGGGTAAACAAACACCCAAACATACCATCCCCACGTAGCCAAAGGAGTGAAGATGATTTAGAATCCCTCCACTTCATAAACGTTTTGTTATCCCGTAACCACTGTCCAGTGTTCTTCTGACGACGTCCACTCGAAAATGCATGATGATCAGCAAACCTGATTTCGGATAGCCAATTTAAGATTTTTGATCTCCTATCATCTATTGACGTAAACGTAAGCATGGATTTTTAGTCTTAGAAGGTAAGCAAATCCGGCTTATCCTTACTTGCAGTAGCTTCGTAAACCATTTGCACTATATTCTCGATATTTTCGAGGGGCCTCTTTAAGGCTATTAGTCGTTTCTTTAGTTCATCGTTTGCATTCTCCTCTTCAGCTACCTTCTCCTTTTCTATCCCTTGGTTAGATGGCAAATTGATCAAATCAATGAAAAGACGGGCTCATACTTTCTTGTGCTCCTGCTACGGCTATCAGTTGTCCCCTTAGTTCATCGCTTGCTTTCTCTTCTTCGGTTATTCCCTGTTCTATCCCCTTAATTAGATGGTAAATCGACTAAATAAATAGAAAGACGGGTACATACCTCCTCGTGCTGCTGCCACGGCTGTATTGAGTGGGTCTCTTAAGGCTCTTTGTAGCTTCTCTAGTTCCTCCTTTGCTTTCTCTTGTTCTATCCCTTATTTAGATGGGAAACCAATTGAATAAATGAAAGGACGGGATCATACCCTCTCTTGCTGCTGCCATGGCTATATTGATGGTGTCCCTTAGGACTACTAGATGCTTCGCTAGTTCCTGGTCTGCTTCTTTCTGTTCTATCCCTTGTTTAGATGGGAAACCAATTGAATAAATGAGAGGAATGGCTCATACTTCCTCTTACTGCTGCCACGCGTGTTGATAATTTCCTTAGTTCACCGTTGAGCTTCTCATCTTCGGTTATTTCTTTTTGTTCTATCCCTTAATTAGGTGGCAAATCGATTAAATAAATGAAATTATGGGCTCATACCTTGTGCTACTACCACGGCCATACCGACGGGGTCCTTTAAGAATGTTTGTAGCTTGTCTAGTCCTTCGTTTTTTTTTCCTGGTACATGTTCTACCCCTTGTTTAGATGGAAATCCAATTGAATAAATGGAAGGACAGGCTCATACTTTTCCGTGCTGCTGATTCGGCTGCATCGAGGCAGTCCTTTAAGGCTTTCAGGGGCCTCTTTAACTCCTCATCTGCTTCCTTCCGCTCTATCCCTTAATTAGATGGCAAAATCAATCAAATAAATAAAAAGACGGGCTCATACTCTTTTGTGCTGCTACCACGGGTATTGATCGTTCCTTTAGTTCATCGTTTACTTTCTCCTCTCCAGTTATTTTCACCTGTTCTATCCCTTAATCAGATGGCAAATCGATTAAATGTATGAAAAGACGGGCTCATACTTTCTCCTACTACCACCACGGCCACACCGACGGGGTCCTTTAAGAAGTCCCGTAGCCTCCCCAGTTCCCCGTTTATTTTGTCCTGTTCTATCCTTGTTTAGATCCGATTGAGAGTAAATGGAAAGACGGGCTCATACTTTTTCGTCCTGCTGCCACGGGTGTATTGAGGGAGTCTTTTAATGATACTAGTAGCTTCGCTAGTTCCTCGTTTGCCTTCTCCTGCCCTATCCTTTATTTAGATGGGAATCTGATTGATAAATGAAGACGGGCTCATACTTTCTCGTGCTGCTGCCGAGGCTATATATTGAGAAGTGATCTTAGCTTTTATCATCTATAACCGATATGACCTTTAAGGTATCGCACCTGATCTTTCAATGATGCTGGCATTGTATTCTACTTCCTTTTCGTTCTCCTTGACAGTGGTCAATAACCTCCCTAACACTGAAAAGAAACTCTCAAGTACACGTTCTTGGCAAATAAATGTGTGTCAGTGCCTACATCTAGATCAAAGGGAACGCTGGGTAGGTTGCTCACTTCCGGTTCTCTTGCTGAGGTATCTTTTAGTGTAGCAGAGATATTCTAGGATGGAAACATATAGCTTGACAAGTGACGCCTCAAGGGACCCAACTCCGGGAATATTCTTTCCACAGTACAATCTTTCGTAGATGTCGCAGTGTACTAATGTGCTTGCTAGACACTCCAAGCTTTCCGAAACGATCCGCATATGCTCCGTGTAAGCTGTTCCAACCTAAGGATCCAAGGAGGGGTATGAGCTAGTACAATCATCGAGGTCTGGTAATCCAGATGTATCAAGGGTCAATTATCTTGGTGCAACATACCTGCAACAGGAATCGAAAGCCTGCCCATGCAAGCGCTACAATGTCAGGATTATGCTGAATGGCAACATCCCCGAGCTTTGCATATTTGTTGAGTTGCCTTGCAAGAACTTCGAAATAGAACACGTTTTCTCCCTTTTCGTTAGTATAAAAGCATCTTTTGCTGTCGCATTGTTCCTTTTTCTCGTTTATCTCTTCAACAAGATCATTAAATCGATTCACACTACCGTCCGATCTAGTGATACCTTCTCGATCTTCATCTTTCAACCTATCCACGGCTTGTTTCCATAGCTTTGAGGCCCTGCTCACCATGAGGTTAGTTTACATCTCATGATTTCTTCTCATTATGCATGGAAACCATACGTTAAAGCTGTTGTTGGAGTAGGTTCAAGCCTTGCTTGAAATAGAGGTTTGCTTGAACTATCTGACGATTTAATCGTAGAGGGCTTTATGGGGCGCGGAAAGCTATATGAACTGAGAGGAACCGTCGGCGAAGAATTCGGGGTCGTGGGGGTCGCGGGGGTCGTGGGGGTCGGATCCGGGGCGTTTTCTGGATGAGGCGCTCCTCCACTAACACTGAAATTGTCTTGATGTTAGACGCGGTGGTTTCGGGCTAAAACGAAGATTAAGGTTTGAGTTACTCAATAACGCAACCCTGTGTTTCTGTCTCCGGTGCCGGTAGCGGAGAGCCGGGGGGTCCTGGGGGAGCAAGTGGTGAGGCGGCATAGGTTTGAACAGCACTCTTCTTGCCACGACGCCCCCGGCCCACCCTAGCTCCTAGCTTCGATAATGCTGAGCCCATAATGATCTGCTATGTTCCGATGTTGTACGAAGGTTGCTTTGACGGTTTACTGAGAGTATGTTACAGGAAGGATTGTTTGGGGAACGATTGAAGTTTCTCGAGCTGAGGCTAGAGTGCCTCCAACCTGGAGGTGACGTGTCAGCCCCGCAGTTTTGGCACATAGCTGCTACCGAGCTGCGAATAGGAAGACGTACTACAGTCTCACCGGGGGCAACGACGAAACTGGTTGAACGACGAACAGGGGTGTTTGGAAGTCAAGACAGTAGCGCTCAGGCTAATATAACCACTTAGTTGACTGAAATCTGTGTTTTCGTCGTCGTCCCAGGTTCGTCGTTGCCCCAAAGTTGACTGTACTACAATACATAACACTAGCAGTGGCCAGCTCGCGACCGCGAGTTGATCCAATAATATTTTATTCTCACCCTTTCAATTGAGGTAACAGCAGTAGAGTTAGGGAACAGCGACAGTATAGGGAACAGCGGTAGAGTATAGGGAACAGCGACAGGTTGAGGGAACAGCAACAGGTTGAGGGAACAGGGACACTGGCAGGTAGAGTGGAGTGCTTCGATCCATCCCAATTTTGGGGGCGCGGGGGACCTTCGGCCCCCTCGCGCCCCGGGGATTTACCTCCCCAGCCGATTTACTGTCTTCAATTTTCCAGTACTTCTTCTGTCAACTTGACCTCCCGCCTGCTCCAGCTGCTCAGATTTGATGTGTCGTGCTTAGTCAACTACCCTGTCATTAATCCCTGCCGATTCTCCAACCGACCAACCAAACCACCCCGAAATGTCTCATTTCCGTGTTTTTTGAGACAGAGGGTATTGTAGTAATAGATGCGCAGTCTTGGCGTGTTTTACATGTGGATACATGTTGTCTAGGCGCCTATCATTTCTTAACGTGGGCTCATTATCTGAGACAGTTAGTCCAAATTAGGTAGTACAACCCGAGACTCTTGGCAACGTGATGAATATAACGCCCAATAAGTCTGAGCTGTAGCTTCCAGCATGCGTGACAGTTTGTGACACTTTTTCAATCCTGTGCGCTTTTTATAGCACGGTTACTAGAACCTATCAATGATATTAAGCGGTAGTCCGATAATTGCCTAACCGGGTATTTAAAATGCTCAACGCTCTAGAAATACTTCCTAAATAGGCAACTTTGGGCGACATTCATTTGGTCTCTTACCAAAAACCCAAATTCAATATCTCTACAACCATAAATGATAAAATCAAGCCGCAGGCACCGATACAGGAAGCCTACCTAGCGCGGTATTCCATCAACTAATCTAGGGGCGTTGATGCCTCATACTGGATAGCAAAGAATAAATATCTAGAGGTATAAGCCCTCCTAGCAATATTTCCCCAACTTATAGCCTTAGCCTCGACTAATTCAACAAATCC
The DNA here is from genome assembly GCA_024713875.1 of Morchella sp. 2016-57. Lineage (NCBI taxonomy): Eukaryota > Fungi > Ascomycota > Pezizomycetes > Pezizales > Morchellaceae > Morchella > Morchella sp. 2016-57. The sequence continues at coordinate 410,982 of JAMGZE010000020.1, forward strand.
TCTCCCGACACCCCCCCGCATGCCCCAGGGAGCTTAATGTAGATGCCGCCCTCCTCGTATCATAAAGCGACCAAGGATAAAATCCAAGTCAGTGCGCGTTAATATTGCGAACTAGCTCATCCGTAGTCCACCCCCTAGTAGTTGGATCAAGGGTGTGGTATCATGGTGGTACAGTGCAAGGGCCGAAGGCAGGAAGAGTCGGCTGTCGACCGTAAAGAGAAAGAACTGAAGGGATCAAGCGAATTTGTTGAAGCTTGTCGGCTATAATCATAAGATAGTTTGGGCGTCGAGGGCGCGATCTCGGTTGGGCATGTTGAGGTTCAGGCTCTGGTCTCTCGAAGTTTGGGGCGACGAGGGCCTAACCGGATTGGCGCTGGCTGAAGTGCGGGGTGAAGTGCGGGGCTTGAAATGCAAACCTTGGCGCGCTAACCCTGGTCGTATCTAGCCTCGGTCCCAGGCCCGAAATTGAAGCGAGCGCAACTACCACGAAAATAAAAACCTCGCGAAAACATGCGGTTTTCTCTCAGGTAATTCTCTAAGCAGCAGTTATTCGTTCCTACTATTTGAATTTTCTGCGCGAGCCCTGGTTGTTGAGTTATAAGCACAGAAAGTCTCCATTTTACTATGGTTTTGGGTGCGCTGTGTTGCGCGCGCGCAACGCTCACCTCAATTTCACCAAGCTCTGAGATGGTAGCACACCAAATCTCGGGCCTGGGACCGAGGCTAGGTCGTATCCTATGTCAGACCTAGAACCCTGATCACCATAATAGAGGGTGGTCAATCTGGAAACTAATTAAGTGCTTGTGTTTTGAAGTGGAATTCGTTTATTAAAAATCTAGTACTAAATATCTTAAGAGGTGGCGGAGATAGCTTTGGTAACAGAAATCCCCATACAGATTTGTGTGGGGTTGATCTAGGGTACCCGGTCTAAAATGTTATGTGGTGCACAGATACTTCTCCGCCTACAAATCCAGCTTCAACTTCATCTTCATCCCCATCTCTACCCCCGTCTCTCCTTATACCCATATCTTGACACACCTAATATGTACACACATGAAGCGGGGCTGCGCCGGGGGTGCCGTGGTCGGCGCTTTTGTAGTGGCTGCAGTAAGAAACTCAAAGACTTCCGAATCCCCCTCCTCCTTCCGATTACTTCATAGGTTCGAAAGCCTCCGTTAGCAGCGACCCTACGTATTAGTTCCTTGACTCAGGTATTTCAATGGCAAGATAGAACCTATGACACCGAGACTAAGCCGATTATGCACCGAATATGTCCGGCGGGTGGGTTGCCCATCTAGCAGACATCCCGAATATCAAAAGTGCCCATTAGATGGGATACCACCCGATGGATGTCAGGTGAATGAGTAGAAGCCGCAAATGAGATAGAGCATCCTGCTGCACAGCCTGCGCAAGTTAGCCCCGATCGCGAGCGACCAAGCACGGGGAGGATAAGCGTCATGCTGGGTTCCGGGGGTGTCGCAGGAATATCTATATATGTGTGCCAGGAAAGAGTATACAGAGGTTCTGCATGAAGTCACCTGCCGTGTCAGAAGAGAGTTCGTGAATTGTGGGGATTCTTGCGTACCTGTGTGGGATGGTTAGGTGAGTGTACGGCGGGAGGCGGTAAAGTCATATTGAGTGGGTTGATTGTCTTGGCGTTGACGCGTTACGTCATTTACCCCCAGAGAGGCTGGAGCTCCGACTCCTGGTAAGATCTCTTTGAGAGCTCTCCGACCTCCGCCATGCAGCAACTTCTCCGACGTCGGAGGGCTATCGGAGCCCAATCTACATACATATAAAAAATAGATTTTTTTTTTTACCTCCCGACAAGAAGATTTTTGACTCCGACACAAGAATTGAGGTTTATTCTAAGGCTTTTACATCGCGTTTCAGAGACCGACATAGGAAATGGAGAGTGTTGGAAAGATGTTGTCCCAGACCGTACTGTAGCAGGCATCCAAGAGGGGATGGGGTGGGTAATTTAGTGCATGCCATCTCGAGTACATTATCGCAGGGATCTTATCGGATGCTCTTTAGGTCGCTGCCAAGCCTCACCCCTCTCATCGACCACGCTTTCCTCCCTCTCCCCCTTCCCCCCCCTTCCCCCCCACACCGCACTCCACCGCACCCATAGCGGCCCTTGCTTCACCCACTCCAATTGCTCACCCAGATCCTCTGGACACTGCCTCGCCATCCACTGCCGACGCCCCCCGCGCTCCCTCCCAAATCCGAGGCGCGCCCACCCCCTTGCCTCATACTATGCTACCGTAACACCCACCTCCCACACCCCGCCACGCGCAAAAACTAAAGAAACTTAAAAGGACTGCTGACTTGCACGCACTTGGCTTCTTTCACTACCTCACAACCTCCCACGTCTCGCTCCACGGTCCTCAGCCGAGGGGGTGGGGGGCTACCAGGACATTGTCTACGCGCATCTCTGCAACGAGAAGAGAGAGTGCGCAGCGCACTTGTGGTGGTGCACCTGCAGAACCCCCGACGATGGAGTCCTGTTTGACGATTCGGGCTGGAACGTAATCATCCACCACCACGATGCTAGGAGCTCGGGGAGATGGCGGTTGGGCTTGGGTAGCGCGTAGGGTGTAGCGAAATGGGTGTAGGGGTAGGGGGAAGGGCATCTGTGGGTATTTCCCTCGAGCCATATAAGGGGGTAGGAGAAAAAGAGGTGACTAACGCGGATCCTTTGATCTAGGGGGAGAGGGCAGTCTCCCGCTACCCCAGAACCAGGGTTTCTCAACAAGTTCAACCCCGAGAGCTGGTACATGGTCAACGTATGGCTGGCGCTCATGCACCGTCGCATGATTAGGCTTCCGGGGGGTGTACTTAGCTGCTATCTCCACGTGCCTCCCCCCCCCCCCCCCATCCTGCTAACCTACCCGCAGAAGCGAATCCATCTCGACCTCCTCTTTAACACGCCAGAACGCGCCACCTCTCGAGGCCATTGCCACGCTACCCTACATCGCGATTAGTGTTGTCGGGCGCGGGCACATCCGGACGCTTCCGAGAGTCAATAAAGACTACCTCCGGAGAGGAACAATCGGGCATCATCTAGCTTAAATCAGAGGGATTGATGGTAGAGGACAGAATTACGATGCTAAACGCTATGGTGGGAAAACGTTGTTGGGAGAAAGAAAGCAAATGGGGATGAGAAACTGTAGATATTGTTTTGGTTTAATTATTTTATTGCCCTTGTTTGAGTAAAATAATAATGTGATTTTGCCAAAAATATCTCAAGGCTTACCGCCTTTGCGCGCACCTACCCATAACTAGAGGTAAACCGGGCAGTAAAATCTACCCCTCTATCAATAAGGCGAACCTCATTGTCCTGCTCTACATAATCATAAAGGATCACTCGCACTAGTCCTCCGCCTTCGAGCATCCCTTGTAATTTAGTTCCCTGTGAAAAAGCAATGAGCGCTCCCACGAGAAGCTACACAAAATCAAGCAAAAGGCCCTGCTCAACTGTCTCGCCCGCAGCTAAAACATGATACCACCCGCGCCAATACCCCCGATAGAGTGAGTGGTAGGTCGGTGACCCGGAGGTGCCAAGGGGGTTAGTTCCCGTGTCGGGGAGATGTCGGAGAGTCAAATAAAGCCCGCCAGAGGCTAAAGGAAGTAAATTTTCCTGTCGGTGAACTAAATAAAGCTCGCTGGACGCTAAAAAAAATCCCCCATTCCCAAGTCGGAGCTAAATTATAAAGAAACCTTATCCATTTCCTGTAAACAGCCACCCGACAGCCGCTTCTACCGTCGGGGGTTCCCAATTCTCCCGCAAAAAGATCACCAAAGGTCGGAACGACTCTGGTAGGAGGGCTAGGTGCGAGCCCAGGCTGGAGCTGGTGCAGGGGGGCACTCTGTCCACGTATGGGGAGATGGGGCTTGACAATGTGGCGGTGGCTGGGAGCTGCTAGGTCAAAGAGATACTACCTTTCAAAAGTACAACCGTGTGGCTATCAACTGCGTCTATCCGATCACACCAACCCAGTACAGCTACAGATTCGTATTAGTCATTGGCTTGCACAGTGCGCAGAAAGGCACCACCGGTAGAGCCGCAAACCTCAACAAACCACACAACCAAACACTCAATTGACTGACCAGATATATCATCCATCCAACGATCATGTCCTCCTTTCCTCCTTGCCCGCTACTGTCGTTGCCTCTTGAGCTCGTATTCCTCATCACCGGTTACATCAACGTCCGCTCCTTTGCATTCCTCGCCCGCACCTGCCGCGCAATGCAAGCCTTGCTCTGCCCTGACCTCGATCTATACTTCGAGACAAACATTGAGGAGCTTCTATACTGGGCGGCGCGCAACAACCGGCCTTACACGCTCCAACGTGCCTTCCTCATCCGCGCCGCCTACCCCGGAGACTGGAGTGAGGGCAAGGCCTCCCTCCTCTTCGAGGCAATAGCCATGCATTCCTCCGACGCGGTCTTCACTCTCCTTGCAAACCATGTTCACCCCGACGAGCCGTCTAGAGATCCGTGGCTGCTTTCGGTCGCAGTCCAGGAGCGCGACATAGAGGTGGTCCAAATGTTGTTGCAGGCAGGTGCGAACCCCAACAGGGACCTTGGGTTCGGTAGATCACCAATGGAGTTGGCGAAGTATTACGGGAGGCTTGACATCATGGACCTTTTGTTGATGTATGGTGCGGACTTGCCCATAGATTCGGAATCTTCCTCATGCTCATGTGGCAGCTGGCAAGATGATAAGTCGGATTCTTCCTCATGTGGCAGCGGGCACGATGATGAGTAGGATTCTTCATGTGGCAGCGGGCAAGAAGATGGGTCGGATTCTTCCTCATGTGGTAGCGGGCACGGTGATGAGTCGGATTCTTCCTCATGTGGTAGGGGGCAAGGTTATGAGTCGGATTCGGATTGATTGATTGATCGTGTTGGAGATGGGTCTGTTTCTCCTGCGGCAGAAGGTGGTGTGTATTAGAAATCTAAAAAAGGAAACGATATTATTTTATAACTCTGTGCCCACATTAGCAAAAATTCAGGTTTCGCGTGGGTGCTTGCAGCGAGAGATTGCATATCTTGTCAGCTAGGCTATCAATTCATATAATAATGATAAGATCTTTTTATCAAGCTGTGTCTAGTATTTTCATAAGCCGGAGGGATGATAACTTGCGCTTAGTAATCAGAAAGAAACCGTAGCAAATTCCCGACGACTTTCCCGACGCCTTCCCTGATGCCATTCCCGGAAGCTTGTGCAAAGTCGTCATGAAATGCATCATACACACCGTTCAGGAGAGTCCTCAGGTAATGCACCAAGGGATACATTACCAAGTTCGGCTTTTTATGGGCAATGTGTCGATAATGGATCAAATGATGTATTTCCTAGCGTAGAGGTGATCGGGGAAGAGATAATGTTTCATTGTAGTATCGGGTAGGGGTACATATGTTTGTGACAAATAGCTCATCGAATACTTTCTTCCAACGTCATTAAAGGAGCCGGTGGAGGAAACATTGTTACACCCTTGAACAAGAGATTTGGGCGGCGGATGACTTCAATGATGTGATGGATTTAAATTAATGTATATCATATCTTGGCAGACTTGGCCAAAAAAATCTTTACCCTTCCGGCACTAGCAGCAAGCCACAAGCCACAAGCCACTCGCGGATTTCGCGGTACTGGGTTGACTTGGTTGTCGGAGTCGGAAGTAAGCGCTAGGTGTTTGGGGTTAGTTGCGGGAAGAAGTATCGGTTGCCGGGAAGGGTGTTATCCGGTTTGTCATACGCACTAGTAACGGGTCTCTCCTTTGGGTATTAATAGGGGCTCACCCCCTTGATCTTAATTTCTCTTCCTTTCTTCTTTACGCGACGTCTTCTTCTTCCGGCACTAAAACAGATACGTCGAGAATTCTTTCCGCTACAATCGTCAATATCACGAATAGTGGTAGCTGAAGGGTGCAGCGGTCCATTTTAAGAAACAGTGGGACCACCCACGACCATTCCTCACCCACCAGGTATGTACCTACTTGGGGTGAAATTAAGTATTGTCTCAAACGCGCTGGCAACCATGCTATCGCGAGAGACAATACCTAATTTCACTGCAAGTACACAACTCCCATTCTCCCATCCAGTACTGCCCATGTAACGTACATATTTAACCATATACCCGCCCACCACCGAAGAACAACGCGCCATACAAAAACGTTAACAAAAATCACCGTCCTCCCTCAGCTCTGCGGAGGCAAGGGAGCCCAGGGAGAGCACGGAGGAATCTTGTCTCTGTGGAGGACAGATCTCTCTTAGAGCTCACCGAGCAGATATGTATCTTTTGCCACATTACGGGTCACAGTGGGACCTTGACAGTTTTCAGCTGGCAAACTGACGTCACGGGGCGATGAGACAATTGATGTGGCAAATGGTACCCCGCGGGGGCCAACATGCCGCGCGCGAGATCACCTTTTACTCATGCTCCCTAAATTTACTCTATATAGGTACACATATGCCTTCCGCGGACCTGTCCGCGCGTTGTTGCTATCGGAGGTGGAGTAGGCATCGCGCTTGAGTCTGGATGTGGTGGACTTAGATCCGGGCCCTCAGCCTGCGACGACGTCAGGATCACATCGGGTGCTTAGTACTTTGGACAAATCCCATGGGTTTCCGTGGGTATCCCGGGCTGTTTTGCGGGACCCATATCTTGTCCGTACCCTGGTCGGGCACATACTCACCGAGCAGGGTCGGGTCGGGGTCGGGTTTTATGTGCGGGGTTGTAGTCTGCACGCTAAAGAGTTTTCCGGGCGGAAAACCCTACATACAACTGACAAGGCCTGTTAGAGTAATCTCATTTTGAGAGGCGTTACATCCCAAGGCCTGCGTCATAGGAACGTAGGGGTAAGTCTGTAGACAGTGGTCGTGGTTGCAAACAGCAATAGGTGTCTACAGACTTGCCCCCTGCAACTGAACCGACCGGACAGGAATCGGTTTATGCTGCAGAACCGTTCTGATGTCTTGGCGCTGGTATAGCAGGAACTATCCCTTGGACGGATCCGGATGAAATCGTCAAATTCGCAGCCTGGACTGTGCACGCACTGAGCTGGGTATATCCGTTGCTCTTAATGGTTGATAATAACCATAGAGCCAATTAGAAATAGTTGTTAGCTGCCTGCTTGAGCTAGTGTTAGCTCAAAAAGGCAAGCTGCGAATATGACGATTTCATCCGTCTAAGGATACAGCAAAGGTGGTCAGGGTTAGGGTCTCCTCTAAATAGGGTCTTCGCAATTTGTATGAGGAGATCCAGCTGCATGCAAAACCGGTTTTACCCTAGCCCAAAACTGAACTGATCATGAACCAAATAGAGACAAGGCAAAACACTGAACTGAACTGTTTTGTTGAACGGTTCTAGTAAACCGGGTTGAACCGGTAAACCGTAGAACCATTGGAAACACTGACTTATTCTCTGCCCCATTCACATATCGGGTACCAACAGGCCACCGGGAGAGGGCGGGGCTTGATAATTAGATGCCTCTGTGGCAAAGAAAAATGCGTAGAATGCAGGGGGTCACGGAGAACGGAGCTATATGCCTACATTAAGAGAGAGGAGTACAACCCGGGGCGCGTAAAAAGCTGGTAGATCGCTGGGCGGATCACTATGCAGAGGGCAGCGACAGCTGTAGCCCTGCAAAGATATGTGGAGAGGAAGGTTCTAGTGTCCGAAATATTCACTATAGTAGCGGAAGTAATTCTTGTGATATATATGTCTAATACAGGAGAGACTTTAGCTGCCCTTTTATAGCAGTAATTGCCTTGGCACAAATGCAGTAATCACATAATATAATAGTGGTCTAGACCTTGCCACAGTTATTATAAGGAGAATATTCTTTCCCCGGCATGCAGTATTTATCCCAACAAGTAGGCGCAAGCTGAAGCGAGTGATAATTCATGACCCCGCATCAGATGCATGCCTTTTTGACATGTCCACATGTGCATAATCAGCGCTCTGAAGCATGCCTACGTCCACCTGCACCTGACGAGCCCTTGGAATCATGCCACCAATGACTAATCCACACATCCTTTTTTGATTCCCAGTGCACGCTCAGGATCGCGCCTCCTCGACCGACTCCTAGAAACAGGATTTTTTGACCCATCCGGTGGCCCTGCTGACCCACCCTGCTGGGGTCAAGTGGCATAGAACCGGAGGCGTGGCATTCTGGACTCTGAATGGCGTTCCGGAGTGGCATTCCGAGAGTTTTCTAAAAGAACTATGTGGGATCGATGATAGGGCTAGTAAATCGGTTTCTCAAGCGCATGGTCTGGGGCTGGTTCGGTTGTACAAATGTACGAATAGGTTGGTTACATGTGTTTCTAGGATCTACTCTGGCGCATGTAGCAGCAGCCCACGATACAATACGGGCATTGCTCACTGACCAATCAAAACTCCCTCACCACAAATGCCTCCACCAAGGTGTGCCCTGATCAGGACCAACCATGCACTGCCTGGCTCATTTCAAATTTGACATCACAGAAAACCCCTCGATTCCTGCAACTTTGATTATTTGGAACCCGGGGGGGGGGGGGTTCTTGGCGCGAGGTTATACATGGCTGATTTGAAGCATTTGTCCCGATTCATAGCTATATTAGGGGCGTATGTATGAGACATTCGCGAAATGTGATCTTCAGTTTTTGCTGTATGTTATTCGTCCGGGTAAACTGTTTACTGCATTATCAGTCTTGAATTCACTTGTAAATACCATAAATTTCGCTGAATGCTGCTTTATTCTAGTCAATCACTTCCTACACAGGCAACGCTAATGCATGCGAGAGATTTTGCGAATGTCTCATACGGCCAGGACATAAATACACCCGTATTTCTCATTCAGTTTACCTCCCATCAACACATCCATCTCCCCTTCTCCTCCTCCCTCGATATTTTTCCTTCTCAACAGGTTAAAATGGCTCACAGTGAGGTCAGTGCTGGTCGAGTCACCGTCTCTCAAGATGAGCACGCGGTGCTCACCGTTTTCGGCGAATATGTGGTGGCATCTTCCAAGAAATCAACTTGGATAGTGCAACCTATATCCAGTGATGACACTAGAAGGGAGTTTGCCATGGTTTACGTCCAAAACGGCCCGCAACTCGCATTTACACTCTCTACCACCCCCGATCCCACTGGCGCCTATAATATACTCGCGAAGCCACTTAAGTACCCTCCGTCGAAGGAACAATGTTGGACTATGGAGAATGAAAACAGGTGAGGGAGCGTGTCACCTCCCTTTCATTACGATCATAGGAATTAACCACGGTAATTACGTTATGGCAGGAATCTAGATATGGTGACCGCAAGATTGCAAAGTGTTGCGATGAGCGAACTTTCAGTTGCCATTCAGGGAGATGTGTGGCATCCGGAGGGGAAGCCTGTCTCAGGCTTTCCGAGCAGCTCTGGCAGGAACATGACATGGACTTTTCAATATCACTCTTGGGGATGAGAGGTGTAGGGTATATCTTGATGGCTCCGATTGTTAGACTCCGGTTTCGGCGTTAGCTAGTAGGATTGCGGGACTGGTGGCCGGGGGTATGTATGGTTGGTGATTAGGTAGTCTATATCGAGGAACACTTACCTATATCAGCTGTCTGCTTTGATAGTATTACCATTGGATCTTAGCTGCATCTTTATCCATTAGTCTGTCACTGTAGTAGACATTCAGGTTGTGGGTTCTACAGCTATAGTAAGTTATGATTTGGGCCTTAACTGAGATATATCAGTGACATTAAATCAAACTGTAAAGGGATATCTCGAAGAGTGTCACTTGAGATACGGCTTTTGCTAAGCAATAGTTCTGTAGCTTTTAAACTTGTAATATTGTAGACCGGATTCCGTTCGCTTGAGAGGATGATAATTCCCCTAAGACTCCTGGAATCCTACTAGCTATTTATACATGAAATAACTCCTTAACCCCGCTAATCCTCCAATAGCAAAACTCCCGCAATGTCTCCGCTACTGCTCCGGTTTCCTACGAGGTGGGGTAGAGAAATCTCTGCCTATGGCGTGATCGTGGTTGCCGAGTTGTAACCGAACCCCGCTTTCCCTTTCCACGTCACCCGATCCTTGGCACCATCGTACTAGGACAATACCATTATCCGACTAGTAATCTAGGCGCCAAGCAATCCTGTAACACAAACCTAGTATGTCATAAGGTTCTCCTAGCTCCACATAATAGCCTCTTTTTTATAGTGCAGCACCACCTCGATGTACGTACGGTTATGTAGACTATTGAAGCACTGGGCTGGCGCCGACAAGAGATCCAGATCTGACGGTTCACCTTGCCGACAAGTGCGAAGGCAGGGTAAATCTCGTTGGCTACAGCAGCCGTAGAGCCGACTTACATCCGAGACTGCAGATCCAGAGTAGATTCCCTCCTTCTAAGAGAGAATCGGGGAATTAGAGGGACGTTGCGCAGAATGTAAGACTGCTAAACAATTCTTTTCTTCCCTCCCCGATCATGATTCCAGAATCGAGTACAGTAGATCACAACGACAACCCCCACATCAACCCGGTTTTTTGTTAGACGCGCTTCTATCCAAGACATTCTTTCCTCGGCTGGCAAAAACAAAAAGCAAAACCAAAGTTAATCAATATGTACCAAATCGACACCCAACCCGATAGGATCGTACCTAGTCCAGGACGCATAACCTAAACGGACATTAACGCCTCTTATAGGTAGGCAGGCAGGCACAAGAGGGAATCCAGCCACGCAATTGGATTGCAACCAGGCAGTCATATTAATATGTGTATCAAATTGCGTAGAAGTGGAGATGAACAAAAGGCCTTCTCGCGTGGGCGCTTCTTCATCACGTCAACTCTATTGTTGAGCCACAAATGCGGTGTCATTTAATCAATAGGACGGGGTAGACCTAGGTGCAACGAAACAGGGAAACGAAATGAAACGAAATAGCGTTCAGGCTATCAGGCCTCAAAATTATTATTGCCTTGTACCTCCATACATTTTAAGATAATACTAGGTAGTTTCTCAATCTCCCTATTGATTCTCTCTATAGGGAGGGTGTTCCAGGCTAACTGCAGAACTCGTATCTTTCAATTTTGTGGTGATCCTTTATATATGTTTGATGTTCTCGATATAAGCTTTCATACCCCGCTCATGAATAGCTTTGGCGATAGTGGATACTGAAACATGCGAGAGTGTTGCCTCTTTTCTGATTTCTTTTAGACTCATTCTTCTTTTTGTTCAACTCCGCTTAATTACTTCCTCCAAATGTGTCTTCCCCTCCTCACCCAAAGTCCTTGGCCGCCCCTTTGACTTTTCATGCAGGGAATCAAGATTTTCTGGATCAAGCAACATCAGTAAAGTGATTTGCTTCCCCTTCGCGTCACCCAAATTTTACTTGACCTGAGCTTCTGCATATCTGTATACTCCAGAGCAAGTATGAGGATTAAGGTTTAGAGTCTTCGCAATATCAGGGTATTTGCCTCCGTTATAACGTAAGGTTATGATACTTGCTCAGCGTCTAGGTGTGATGTCTCCTGCGCGACCCATCGTTTGTTGATGTTTAGCGAGGCTGATGGTTGTATCTGGGCCCTGATTCGTTGATCCTGTTCGAAGGGCATCTCCTGGGCAAGCGTGATGCGAAGGGGTATTAGCAAATTGGAATAGACCCTTGACAGCCATGAAATTGAAGCTCGAATATCGGTATGGCATAATCAAGGACTTGCTGTACAAGCTTATCGCTGGTCCACCAACCCCCTCCCCCCCCAAACCCGATTGACTCCGTTGCATTTCTGCTCAATCCAAGACGTCGTAGTTGTTCTTCAGTCATATAGACGGGAGCTCGAAGAGTTGGGGGCGGTGTACGAGAGCTTGAAAGCATTATACCTTTACAACCACCTTCCTTCCTCAACGGTTGACTGTCCTTCTTTGTCCATTTATTTGTAGGTCCATCGTTGGAATGGAAAGTGCACTCATCGTTGGTAACAATAACAATAGGGCTTTCGCTAGTACTAGCCCGGACCTCTGCCGCTGTATGTATTGGTTGACCATTCTCACCCCATTCCAACATTCAAGGTTTTAAGTACTCCAACAATGGCAGGGATACCTCACTTCTATACTTGACGACATCTTAACGTTCATGCCCATCCTTATATTTACCCTTCCGAACCTGCTTCCAGCTTTGAGGTGGCGTACTACACGTAAAGGAAATACTTTTTAGTGGTGTAGAATAACGGAGGAGTTCATAATTTTATTGTTTATCCAGGTCTTCAAAAGCAGGTGTTTTGAAAGCGATATTTTTCTAAGCACATAATAAAAGGAGAAGAACGTTACGTGAAGGGGGAAAGACGAAGAATAGAAATCCTACAAGCGAGGGAGAGAGCTCCCTATTCATTGAACATAACAGAAAACACGACTAATCTTCCCGCAAATAACTCAGCATCGCACTACGCCATGATAAGATCCCATTCAGAGGCGTTGTGGTGGTAGGCAAGGTTATAAGTCGAGTCGTGAGAAGAATGTTGAAAGTGGGGAGAACTAAGTCCTTGATTGTTGGGGAGGAAGACCACATGGGAGATGTGGGGTTGTTGAGGTTAAAGGAACTCTGGAGAGGAATTGAGAGGGGGTGAAGGCAGAGATGCTCGCTTGATTCTTTTTTCCCCTGTCGCGTTAATCGGTTTGCTTCCCTCTTATATTGTTAACCCCTTATTTTTTTCTTGTGCGGGACCAGCCAATTGTAATCTTGGTTGTGGTGGGGGGATGTTGATCTTGGCGTTTTGAGATGTGTTCTGAGAAACGTTTAGCTTAGTTACAAGTACGAACGTGACAAATTGTATGTAGAAACGCTAAGGAATAGGCGACTAAGCCAGAGAGATAAAAAGGGGGGAAGGAAAGGATGGGCTTTTCGATTAAGCAACTTGTCTCTCTAAAAATCGATTCTATAAAAAATGTTTTCTAGTAATATTTTTGGTGCAAAATGCATGCCTCCCTGATTTATACGCAACAAATACTTAGGCGTTTAGTAAAAAGTCGTGAAAACTGGGGTTGCAACGGGGCAAATTTTCACGACCTTTTACTGAACGCCTAAGTATATCTAGTCGGTATTCCAAGTGTCCAAATAAGATTGGATTGACACGGACCACCCGCCCTCTTTGGGACTACATGTACCTACAGACTAGTATTAGGGACATCACAGTAGAGGTTATGGGGGTGATTCCTTTTCTAGCGTTAGTTCAAAAGATATCGAGCCAGACGTGCGTGCAATTATTCAAAAGCTACTTAACATCAGTCTCGCGCCCAATCTGAACCTCTGACATCAAGCTAGTACCTCACAAGATTCTCAAGCTTAAATACACTATGATATTAATCAAAAGCAGGTTTTGTCGGAGAGAAATTATTATGTTTCTCACCTCCAAGGGGATGACAGTGAAAAGTAATCTACTATTGATCACCCAAATGACACGCTACCGTGACGCAGCATAATACATATAATAATCTTCTGCAATTTGAGATAAATTCTGTTTACCAGACAACGTCTATCTAGATATTCTCGGGGAACTGCGAACCCATACCTTTCAACTAAATCCTTGTACACACCACATCGCTCATTATCATTTTGCCCACCATAAAAAGGTATCCAATCGCAACACCCAAAAATGGAACCATCCACATCAATGAGACAGAGAGACAGATCGCTGGTAAGGCGTTATAGTTGATCACTCCAGACTTCGCCTTCTGCTCGAAAAAACCCTTTATCTTCCATATACAGATATTCCGTCCCGCTCCGATGATGTAACTAATTACTAGCCAAACTATCGTCCATACCTGCTGGGGCCAGGTGCTTTGCTGACTCTTGAATCCAGTTAGAGCGAGTGTGACAGCTATGAGCAAAAGATATGCAAGGAGGAAAACGATCCAGGCTAACAAGAGTAGGCGACGATCTTTCCAAATATTCTGCCAGATTTAGCACCTGATCCTTTAGGCTTCTGAGGTCGGAATAGCACCTTCCGGATGGATCTAGGGAGGGATGCTGGGAAGCTTTGACAGGTCTCCCCAACTGCCCCATATATTCTCTCACTATCGTTGGCGGTACCATCCGAGTGCATAGGCCCGCAGCCCCCCACGTAGGGCTCTCTTTCTGAGACGCTATCTAGACCCATCTCTTCTCTTGAAGCCAGAGGGATATAGCCAGAGCTCTGCTGATCCTCGGGCTCATCTTGAGGGGCCTGCATCGAGGTCATATTCACAAGGTACAAAGTGGAATATTTGGGAGAGAATATAGAGGAGACCAAGTTGCAAAGAGACATGAGAATGTAGGGTATTACTGTCAAGAAATATTCTGTATAGCCGAATCTCCGTAGTTGGTGTCCACGCGCTTCATATAACTCGTACATGCCATGACAACTTGCACCATTCCTACTAAAACCTTTAGCAGGTTGTCATCATTAGCAATCCGGTAATTGATAGGCTTCCCATTAACGTAGTCGGTGAGTGGTCGAACAAGGATGTCGTCTTCGGGGGGAATAGCTACAATAGCATAGGCAGAGGCTTTATAGGTGTCCTTTTCCTCGGACTTTTTCTATTCGGAAGGGCGCCCCAGTATATCACGTATCTTGACCCCCCGGATATTATGATGACCATGAATTTCAGTTGGCGACGGGGAAATAATGATCGGAACCCTAAGTGGAGGCGCTCGTTAAAACTCTGATACGATATATGACATCCATAAAGGGAATCACCATCTCAAATGCCGGATGGCTTCATGTGGTAAAACTGCGCATAGTGCGCTGCCACGCTTCGCAGCCATTAGGTCGGTTGGCTCACTCCGAGAGTAACAATAGATACCAATCGTGGCTCGGTGGGCACCAGAGAAAGGAAATATCATGGCGATGAGTGCATCTATCGTTGAACTTAAAGGGCCGCTTCCATGAGGTGAAATAACAGTAAACGCATGAAGAGCATAACCCAGAAAAAAGAATTTGACAACGTCTGTCCAGGCGGCAGCCCTGCAAATGAGATCCCCATCTTCTCCATCAATAATACGTCCTGAAAAGTCCATATTTTCACCAGCCGCTACAGCAGGAAGACCGATAGGATTGAGAAATGTGATGGTTATGAAGGTGAGAGGAAGGGATTCCTGCCTGGGTTGGGCATCCTTTTATAAATAATAAACACCAACCTCACAGGCAAAAGCTATTCGTGCGAGTGAAATACAAGCGGGGCCGCGAACGGGTCGAGATACGTGGTGGCCTGACGTGTCGAGCGGGGTAAGTTTCTTCATGCCTCAGATGGGCCAAGAAAATACTTTCTGCGTATGGGCACCGAGTACCTCCACCAACCTGCATTGATCTAAAGGTAAAGCCATTTTGGGAGCAACGGCGGGGCCGGGGGCAAGGAAGTAGTTCGATACACAGGTTGGTGTGGAGCCTATGGGTTAGGGGTTGACACCAGGTATGGTAAGAGCCCTATTGGCCGGGGCAGTCATCTAATTATAAACCCCCCTGTTTCTACATTCATTCTCCCAGTCACTGTACTCCGTTTCCCTGCTCAGCGAGATCCCTATTGACCGAGAATTGTGGTCCTCCACCACGTAAAACCTGGCCGCCGAGCCTGCAACTAAGAAATATTTGTATGTGAGTCTCGATGAGTAGGGATCCCGCTGAGCAGGGAAACGGAGTACTCCCAACCCTCGTATACCAACCACAATGAACTCCCAATCTAAACAGCCACCCCTAAAGCACCTTTTGGCTACACTAAAGCAGGGCATGCTCCAAACAATGAGGGAATCTGCCTTGTCAAAGGATGCAAAAAGAACTTTAAGCACCGGCTAGATCCTGATAAATTCAATTATGTCTCTTGATTTTCTTTACCTACTGGCTGGATTTAACAGAACGATTGCAATTGCGGAAAAATTTGAAACTTATAGATTTAGTAGATATCTTTTTGCCCTAGAGATAATATCTATGCAACGCTACTTGCGGTGAAACTAAGTATTGTCCCAATCACTTATTACGCTGGTAACCATTCAACCCCACCAGACTTGAGACCCTACAGAATCACAACCACTAGCTTAGTCCAAGTATACCAAACTCAAGCTACGGTCTTTTCTACACCAAAAAACAATTATATCCCACTTTAACCATCATGGTGAGGTCGGTTACTATCATGCGCGAGAGATCACCGCAAGTACTTTCCCACCTCTAACTCTCTCGCTTTGTAATTTCCTACCACCCCCCCTCAGTTGCAGTTTCATTTTTAGTCATAGCTCTTTAGATTCTTGACTTCGGGGAGAATAGACCAAAAACTTGGAATCTGCATATAACATTAGCCTAGAAACATATATACACGCTTATTTTTCACTAAAAGGTCACGTTTCCGTATTGGTTTGAAGTTTATCAACCTTCGTTGCGCAGAACCCACAGCCTCCCGAAGGGTCATGCTTGGCAACGCCCCCACCCACCCTGAAAACGACTGGATAAGGCGACCAGGAAGACTTCATCAAAGATGAATAAGCGAGGGGTTTCCTTTTCCCCGCAGACATACTTCCAGCCTTCCTACAACATGGTTAATTCGGCTATTACTACCGTGAGCTTTCAAACTCCTGCGAGTTAGTCTCCTTTGGTTAATTAACATTACCTTTGCAGCTTCGACCTATCCCCGATGGCTACTACAAGATTTCGAGTATGCAAAATACGGGCTACAAACTCAACCCAGGCCTCACGGGGGACCCAAATCCGACACCAAGTGTCATTGCCAGCGACATTACTTCCTATACTCGCTGGCAGATCACATTCAGCGAATCTACAGCCAGCTACAGCATCTGGGATGTTGGAAACGTAAACCGGGCCCTGACTGCACCGGTGGGGGGCGATGGTATTCAGGTTATGGGAGTAGATGATAACAACGTTGGCCAAAAGTGGATGATAATGGGGAACTCCGAGTCCGTCGTACCCCGCCAAAGGCTTATGAGATTGTATACTTATGTAGAATGCTATTACTAGGGTCGGCTACAACCTGATACCTTTCTCCGATGCCCAGAGAGTGATGACGGTGGTTCCGATTTATGGGGGCGCGTGGGCGACTAAGCGAGCATCCCCTATGCAGTGGGGTACACCGGCTCCGCGTGGGGAGATTATACCGCATTCATGGCATCAGTTATGGCTTTTCTCTCAGTGAAGGCGACGGCGGCGGGGAACGAACCGAGGAGCCGGCTGAGACGGAGGTGGAATAGGGTGGAAGTAATTATAGCCTTGGAGGCGGTCGCGTTTGCTTGCTTCGGGGGTTAAAGGTTGGCTACAAACACCCCCCATTTTCTAGAGTGGTCGGAATATACACTTCTTTGAATTGCGAACCTTCTTATGCAGAGTATCTAGACGGTGGCACATGGTTGACTATGTAAATACTTTTCTATCCCTCAAGGGCCTATCTAGAAAAAAATGGACCAATGTTAACCAAGGAAGGGTGATGGAAGATGTCAATGTCAGGCGGGGTTTCCACATGAGAGACCTAGCACCACTCTTTTCGGCCCCAGCAGAATCCAGTGGGAAGTAGGATCGAGATGAAGTCCAGAGACTAGTATAAATTGTTGATGTGAAGCGAGGAAGACTAAACAAGTACCAACCACAGTCAACTGATTTGGGAGCAGCTACATACCACAACAGCCAATCATGTCAGTTGATATAAGCTTGAGGCCTCGAGGGCTATTGTTTGAACTTCTTAGACCCCCCTTGTGTCGTCTTTCCACCACCGAGTCTACTAATCAGGGTTAGGGGTGCAAACCACACATCTGACTTCTCATCGATCATAGTAACCAGTGTCGTATCTGTACGCGGCCAGATATAAGCAAAATCAATAGAAATATGTACTTATATAATTATGTGTTCGACATAGCCATACACCCCATTCCGCGGCATCGTTAATGCCAAGAAATGACAGCCCCCGGCCCGGGCCGGCCCGCGAGGCGGGAGATCGACGACCCACGCGCAACCCCTGGACGCTCCAAGATCTAATGGAACCCGGTGCAGGGTAGGTCAACAGTTGCCTGTCGTGAGTCTTGGTGCCAGTGATATGCTGCAATTACTGTACTAACTCTGGGATCTAAGGGGGAGGGAAGTAGGGGATTTCGACCGTTCTAGGGGGGTGTGAAGCTTGTAGGAGGTAATCTGGTATCATACTGCACTGCTCTCGGCCCGTGCGTTGGGGATGGTTTGCCAGTGTCATGGCTCTTGGTGCGATGATCTTATGTGATCGCCTATATACGGGCGGTGGGCGGTGGGCGGGGTGTTCATGGAGGATCGCGGGGTGTCGGCGGAGTGAGGTCTGGCATGAGCGGTAGTGGGGAGTGGGTGAATTTGTGGAAGCTGTGCCTCTTTTTTTTTTTTGGTTCATACTTTCGTTCGTTTCTAGGCACAGGAATGTTGCGTGCGGGGAGACCCTATGGCGTAAACAAAAACCTAATTGTGGAAGCTGTGCTATGGGTAGGAATGCTATATAAAGCTCGGCCCATGCTCTTCCGATTACCGTAGTATTTGAGAGAATTCGTTGCGCTGCAGCAGGGGTCTTCTCCCCCAAATCTGTCTAAATACTGCCTCTGGTTGGCTCATACCCCTGCTGCAGCGCAACGAATTTTCTCAAATACTACGGTAGTCGGAAAGCCACTTTGCAAAGAACAAAGAAACCGCCCGAAAGAATCAAGCATCAGAATAACAAGCCGGAACTAAGTATATATGTAGAGCATGGTAATTATAATTGCAGAGTACTTTCTGTATGCTTTATATTTGGTCCGGAAAGTCTGGGAGTAGCAGGAATGAGTATATGTAAACTCCGGAGTAGATCTCCCAAGCTGCAATGCCTGGGGGTTCATATAGGATTTAGCTGTAGCTAGATTGACATGGCAAGAAGTAGTCGGAGTGGACACCTATGCTCCGGCTATTCCGGTAAGTACCTACTTATGCTTTCCGGACCTTTTATTCTTCCCGTTGTCATACGAGGTTTCCTTTAACTCAGACCTCTTCAGTTTGCGACCAGAGAGCCTCGAACTCCCCGGAGGCTCAACACCATGGGCAGGTGCGCAACCTCTATTCCAGCGCCAACTAGGGTACCGTACTCTGTG
The DNA here is from genome assembly GCA_024713875.1 of Morchella sp. 2016-57. Lineage (NCBI taxonomy): Eukaryota > Fungi > Ascomycota > Pezizomycetes > Pezizales > Morchellaceae > Morchella > Morchella sp. 2016-57. The sequence continues at coordinate 430,065 of JAMGZE010000020.1, forward strand.
ATTATTGAGCAAAGAGCTAAAGCCACCACCACGACCACCGCGCCCACGGATATTACACCATTTTGATAATTCCTATCCCTGTACCTACCCTAGAGTATAGTTGCACCTCGCTATAATGAACGTGCATATCCATATTGTTTCTTGTAGCGGATTATTTCTTACGGTGAACCCCGAAAATCAGGGTTAGGGTTCCTCCACTGTTTTCCCTTTTTTGTTTTTTGTTTTGTTTAATTCATTGATACTATTTTCCCTTACATATTCATAAAAATAGTATCTGGCAGAAATATACCCGGCGGGTCCGCCGAAGCCTGAGCCTCCGTACAAGTGTTTCTCTAGATGATTTGCCCTACACCCAAGTTCTATGCATGTGCGACCATAACATCCCCTACTGATTGGTGCCAACCCCCCCCCCCCCCCCCCACAAAAAAAGGAATACAGAGAAACATAGATACAGTCGCAACCCGATATGCCGGATTGCGATGTTTCTAAGGATTTCGTACGGAACAGCAAGTGGTCCGGCGCATTGAGACCCGGCATTCGGGTTGCGACTGGAAATAATGATTAAATAATCCTTCACTTCCAATTCAGCTTGTCATTTAAAATAAAGGCCAAAATATAACTTCAATAAGTAGTATAACAATGTCAATACATACTAAATTATCAAACAGCGGCTTCAATGGTTGAAAGGATCTTCAAAAAAAAAATGATAAGCGGTCAGGGGTGTTTTCCCTATCACATGGGGCAGTTCATTACCTTTTCTGCGCAAAAGATGTTTGAAATTGCGATTCTAGGTTTAGCTGAGCTCTTGGCTGCCTATAATTTTTTTTGATCTTTTTTTTCGACAAACTGTGCTGTGGCAGAAAAGGTCGACCCGAAGATCTTTCGGCTGCGCGAGTAATCGAGATGACTAATCGACAAGAGCCTCACAACATATCCTTATCTTATCCGATCGTCGCCTTTCAAGGAATATGAGGTAACCTCCCTCACCCTATGGACCTTTCAACATCATCACCCTTTAACAATGGAAACACCGCCACCTTCACACACACACACTTTTGAGGTCGGTCCCCAGGCGCCGACACCCACCCTCCACCGGCAGGAATCGCTCGAGCACATTCTCAACTTTACCACCTTACACTCGCCGCCTTCCTCACCGTCTGATGTGGTGGAGGCATCCTTCATCTACCACCAGATCCTCGCTGATTGCGAGCGCGACGGGCCCGCTCGTATCCCTCCGATAGATCAACGACCAGTATCTACCAATCCTGCCAATCCCTCTAATCAGCGAGGGCATCAAGCTGGTGGTGCTGGTAGCCTACCAGGCATCGCCGGGGGGGGGTCAGACGTTCTCGAGGATGCCAGCAGCCCAAGCCCAAACGATGATAACGATACCGACGACGGCAACGACGAAGGAAGTACCAGCCCGCTCGTTCACGAGCTCTTTGCAGCGCTCCACGAACACGCGCCCACGGTACAGGGCCAGGCAAACATTGTCCGTCTTGTCCTTCACGCGCTCTTTAGTCCCAGCTCCCCCGAAAACCACACCTCTACCCTGCAGCGCTCCCTTGAAGTCATTCTTCCCCTTGCCCGGGCGTGGCCTACATACACCTCCGAGCAGAAGGGTGATGCCTACCGAACTCTCACACTCCTCGCCGTCGAGCTGCTCGACTGCTTCTTCGTGCCTTTCCTCTCACAGGGCAGCCACACCCCCGCGGCACGCTCATCACTCCTCTCCCCAACCTCCCGCTCCGAGATCGACCCCACGGCTCAGGCCATCTACAGCCGCCTACAGTCCCTTCGCCACCTCTGCCGGTCGCGGGACGGCAATAGGTGCGTTATCACCCACCAGCAAGGGCACGCGTCCACCCGCGGCAGAAGGCTCCCTTCGCGCCAGCAGAGGTCTTCACAACCATCCGTGCACCTTGAATGCGCACACATCATCCCCCACAGCCTGAACCAAGTGGGCGCCGGCGGACACCTCGCGGACGACAAGACTGTCGTCTGGCGCGTCCTCAACATGTTTGACCCAGGCGTCAGCTCGCTGCTGCAGGGCGAGAGGATCGATGGCCCGGCAAACGCCATGATGCTGTACCCAGAGCTGCACAACCGATTTGGCCTCTTGCATTGGTATCTTGAGGAGGTGCCCGGAGGGGGACGGGGGGGCGGCCATGACGACGAAGCCGTCTATCTATTCTGCAGGAGCAGGGGCGCCCCTCTGTTGCCGCTGCACTGCATGCCCGCCGGGCCAGGGGGCACGGTCCGCTTCACGCGCATGGACGGCAGCCGGACGGAGCTGCCGAGCAGGAGGCTGCTGGCTGTACATAGGGCGTGCGCCAAGATCCTGGAGGTGGCCGGCGCAGCGGAGTATGTGGAGGACCTGCTGGACGAGTTTGAGGATGTGAGGGGCAGGACGGGTCTGGCGGGGGATGGCAGCTCGGATCTCGCGATGCTTGTTAGGGTCGGTGTGGGCATGGGGGACGGCTGGTTTCGCGATGAGCGGGAGGGAATTGCGGTGTAGTGGGGGTGTATGTTTGGCCCTCGGTGGTGGTGGGCATAATAATACGGGGGTCACTAAAGTAGTATAACGGTTAAGCCACAATTAGTTGAATACCTTAATAAATAATAGCGTTCAATCGCAATTGGGTTACCAAGAGCAGGCCGATGCCGGATATATAGTAACTATTCCCTGCGAAGAAGGCACACCACAGCAGATCTGGTCTAGACAGGGGCACCTCCGCTTCGGCAGGGAAGCGATCCACATCGGACTAGACCTTGGCAGTCCAGTTCGCAACCCCTTGCAAACTCAACCTGAGCCTCGTTCCACTAAGACATGCAGGTTCCCACGACCAGGAGAAGGAAGTAGCGCAAGAAAGCGAGGAGGATGATGGGGTGGACCGGCTTTTAGCTAAAGAGGTATGTATTGGCTCGGTACCCTATAACAAATAGAGAAGGCAGAAAGGGGGATAGATGGAAGGAGATGGCAAGGAATCTAGCACTATTGGGCATGCAACGGTCTTGGGCTTCTTGTAAAGACCGGGTGGCTAAACTGATTGAGTCTCATTAGGGTGAGTATTAACTCATCGATCTACAAATTGATTTGACGGGTTTCTAGCTAGAACAGGAGGTTACAGATTTCATTTCCAATATCGGTAATATTATCCTACTTGCCGACTCTATTTCAGTTGACCGAGAGATCCGGAAAAGGGTAAAAGCAAAATAACAGCGGGAGAAGGAACAAAGAAATGTAGTAAGAGTAGGATCTCTAGCGGGACTAATAGAAAAAGAGATGTTATACAATCAGTTCAAGCAGATAATCCTACACCGGGCTCTCCCAGTCAAACTCAATCCGCAACAAAACGCGGGGGGGGGGGCTTTGAGTCTGTTGAAATTGAGAACATTAAAGGAGGAGTTACGGGAGAGGAAGAGAAGAAAAAGGATGGGTTAGAGAGAGAAAGAAGGGAAAAGTAAAGGCATGAAGGTATTTGCGGAAATCGGATAACTCAGTAAGCTGAGGCTATTCAGAGGGATAATGATCAGAACTAAATAGTGTAAAAGCTCTTGGCGCGTGTAACTCAAAACCGTGACAGGGCAAATCCGGGAACAGCTATCAGTCTTGATTCCTATTATGTTTTTTTGTGAGAATTGAAATCGTTAGGTACAAAGGTAGTGGTGAAGAGACACAGTTTTACGAGAGCAATGCCATAGATATCACTCTCAGGCAGGATGATTAGCCCTCAACATAATTCCTAGCTCGCCCGGTCGGAGGTCTTGGCACGAGTGATGTTGTGTGTTTCGGCCTGTTGTGCTTATTTTATTTTATTTATTTATACTTCATACACACGTGCAGGCCTGCTATGCCTAAGAATTAGGTGGAAAGAGATGGCGAGTATTCAAGAACGGGATCGGCCATAGTGCGTAGATAAAGATAGTAGATGTTACATTCCGGCGAGCGTTTGAGTATCGTGATGTAAAACCTAGTATAGAGCAGGCTTCAAGACGGTCGAGTGACCGCTGATTATTTTAACGAGTAAAAAGATAAGGAGCGCGATGTTCAGTGAAAGACTAATGAGGTACGCTGGGTGTCACTCCCGCGGGAGTGCGGTCGCCTCTCGTCAGTAGTGTTGGATATAAAACAAAACAAGAAGATACTTGGCTTGATTCCCCGTCTTGGATTTGAGGGGAGGCCATGCAGTTCAAAAACCTAGGCTAGGTATTGTGTAAAGTCTCGAGACTATTAACAACCTAACTTAATGCCCTATTGTGTGCCATGTCGCCGCCAGGGTTCCAATATAGTAAGGGTTAGGGTTCGTGCAAGGTGGCATACCCGACCTGCTGGGTGCAAAACCCCAATATTGAGACCCCCCTACATCAGATTTCAGACCAATTGTGTTGGTCTTGGCCTGGCTGGCATTGCCTGGGGAGACTACCTTTGCAATTAGTATCATGCCCATCAATATTTGGCAGGACAATGGCCTGCTCAGATTAATTACCACTAGTGCTAGTGTGTATCTTATGGGGTTATACCATACCTTTTCTCTAACCAGCAGGTTCTAAGTCGGTCCTGGGTTTCATTTACGTGGAGACGGTGGCAGCACTGTGATTGGAGCGTGGGGGTGAATCAATTCTAATTTAGTGATTGTGAGAGACTGAAGGGGAGTCGGGGGTGGATTCTAAAGAACAGAAGTTTGGATTTTGGTTCCAGGAAGTGACGCATAACATGTCATTCAAGCAGCCCTGTTGGCCGGTTCCTGAACGCCGAACAACCGATATCTTTCGCACTTACTAACAGGCCACGTCTCAGTTCTGTGGCTTGCGTGCGAGGCTCGCCTGGTGTTACCATCAGACTAAGGGACACAAATCATGCAACTATGCATCTAAGACCCTTACATTGAAACGTCAGGTCTCTGTGGAAAGGACAAACTACCCGATTGAGTACCTGGTCGTCGAAAAACAAATGCTGAGTGGTTCCTGGGCTGCGTCAACACCCAACCACAAGGCGTGAACCCCATTATAGATTGTCACTTGCAAAACCTATTTATTGGTATTGAGCTCTTCCGAGCCCGGGAGTTGATATCTGTTTTATCCCTCAAAGCTGTCAAAACCGCCTAAACCTTTTTTGTGGGGGGCCAGGATTGTGGCTTTACTAACATAACAAATTATCAACATTTATTCAACCCGAGTCAATTCTCCACAGGTTATAGGCTTGGGTAGGGCTCGTGGGCTCTCCGGAGGAAATAGGTGCAATGCATGGCCGGTGGGCGTGATGTCTGGTAAGTCTACAAAGTGTGGATTGAACTGAGATGTTTATCAATTTAGCTACATAAAGCTACTCCGCGCTGTATACAATTCACTCCTTATCATAACGCCTTCCCCCCGACCTCCGCGGGCTCATCCCTCTTCCTCTTTTTGAGCAGCCTAAGTATAGGACCAGTAAGACCACCAGCACCACCACCACCATCATTATTACCATGATCATCATCATCATTATTACCATGATCATCATCATCATTATTACCATGATCATCACCATCATCATCATTATTACCATGATCATCACCATCATCATCATTATTACCATGGTCATCATTATCATCATTATTCACCCCCGCGCCCTCAGAGGCCCAACGTCTTGTCAACGTAAGAATCTTTATCCCCCTCGCCCTCTCCCCAGCTAGCTTAAAAAACTCGTTCTGACTCTTCTGGTGCTCCAAGAAGCAATCCATCCAGTTCGCCACTACCAGTATCTCCACCATCTCCACCACCGCCGCCACCATCTCCTCGCTCACGTCCGCAAACCGCGCCTTGTAGTCCTTGTCCCACACCTCTCGAAGCCGCACCACAAACACGTCCCCACGATAGAACATGCGGTCAAAAATCTCGCCCGCGCGGAGCGACTCCTCGAGGACGCCGTGCACGACGGGCAATCCGAGCAGCGTCTTGTTGGCTGGCTTGGCTACGTTTGTGGAGTAGTAGAGCACGAGCTCACCGCCAAAATCGGGCGACGCGATGGACCGCTGGATCAGGCGGTCCTGGTAGTCTCCGGTCTAATGCGGGCGCATGTCGGCGACGACCTCGAACCCATAATCATCGCCTTCGGGCAAGGTGGAGGTTTTAACCGGGGTATAGGGGAGGCGTTCAACGGGGTCGCCGGAAGCGGGGAGGCAGAGGCAGTGGTAGATTCGTGGTGGTTTGGAGGGGGGCATGTCGGTGGTGGGAGTTGTGGTAGGAAGGTGGCATGCGGGGGTGATGGGACAATCGGTGACTTTATGTAATACCCCGCACGTGCACTGCAAGTTTTAGAGGTTCCGCGACCGGAAGCATGATTGGTTGACACCGATGTTCCCCAAAGTAGGACACCTTTAGCTCCACACGGCCGTTAATCGAACTCTCACTTGTCCTTTTTCTTTCCATAGCTCAAAGCAACGACTTTGAGAGTGTTTCGATCTCAATCGGGAAGATTTCCAGTAACTCTGCTACACCTTTAGGCCTTCATATTCCAACCACATCCCATCCCGTATCTGATCCAAAGTCTGGTTGCGAAGGGAGTTTTTGGTTTTATGGAAACATGAGCTAGGTATGATCCGGAACACCTTCCTGCCTCTATAACCAGCGGGACTATCTTTGGTCCTGGTTGGACGGTCCAAAGTCCACCCGGTTATGATCGGAACCGTTAGAGACAGAAAGGATTTGCTTCCAGTTGTAGAAATCCGATGCCTGCACGATTTCGGAGTGTAACATAAGGCCAGAGGTACCACCTAACATAACCCTAACCCTGCCCCATCTCACCCTCCGGTGTCTACTTAGTATATCAACTTGGGCAGCTGCAGTTTCATGTTTATTGAGGCTATTACTGACAGTGGCCTATATGCCGGGACTTGGTCTTATACACACAGCAGCTGCGCGACGAGTGCGCTCTGCGTAAACATCAATCCACTCCTCTCCTCTTAATTCTTTTCTCAATTAAATCAAGTTCAATGCCGGCCTTCGGCCAGAAAGGACAATCCAACATGTACTATTGGGCCAGCCTGGATAACACAATCCCAAAAAGAATTTATTCAAATGATATATAATACTTGTCTAAAAATCAGGGACAAAGTTTACACAAATTTCTTTTGGTATTAGACTACAAAGGATCGGATAATGATCTAGTATGTCCGTATGGCTTTTACCATCCGTCCCTCATATCTCGTCTCCTACCAAACACTGCTGGAACAGGATTACCACTTGGCACCGCTCAACGCCGGAAGGAGAGGTACTATATATGCTGACTTACCCAATCACTAATTTCAATAGAGCGTAAAAGAAAATATTAGAAATCTAGCCAGCCTACTAATAAAAAGTTCTGTAACCAAACATACAGCTAGAATGTGATCAAGACCTGTTCTAGATATTGACTCTAGCAGCGAATAGCCCTTTTATAACAATAATAGCCTTGGCAAACAACAGTAATGACATAATATAAGAGTGGTCTAGGCCTTGCCACAATTATTACAGGGATGATATATTTTCCCCGGCTCGCAACAATAATCCCAACAAAACCCGATGACAAAGAAATAGGAAATAGGCAGTACTTTTAATGAGCCACTGTGGATCATGGAGTATTGACGCCATATTCAACATGAACGAAAAGAAACCACAACGTCTTTGACAAAGGGGGCAGGTTCTGGGTACGCAATATTAGATGGGGAAAATAAGATGACTCTGAGGCGAATCTCTGGAAGATGTAGAGCTCCACTCTCAACCTGCTCAAATATCATCAATAAGGTGGAGCAGGAGCCTATAGTTACAGGAAATCCAGGTGAGATCGCGGGAGAGAGATATATATCGCCGGAGAGTATTGCATATATTGTAGCTTATATTAATAATTGTCCGATTTATGTGCGGTGGAAAACCTCAAGCCGGAACCTAATTCAGGAAAGGGTCCCAATAACGCTTTATCCCCCGAAGAGGTGGAAAGGTTAGTTTGGCCTAGCTCACTTATGTCCTTTTCCACAAGCTGGACAACGGTAATGATCGATCGGAATTGCCATGAATAGCATAGTGGGGCGTGATGCCCTCAGGGTTAGTGTTCAGTCACTTGAAACGACGGCGGAACTTTACCTAATGAACTATACAATGGTGACAAGGCACCGGAGGTTTGATAAACATAACACTTGCGCCGAATGACGCCGGAGAGGAAGAATCATTCTGGCGAGCCGTTCTAGCGTTCGCTATGAGGCATAGAATGTATTCTTGCTAGAGAAAACAGGTCAGATGTCCTTCAGTATATAAACGAAGGGATAAATAGCTTTTATAGAGACTTGCAATTGAGGGAGATACGGAGGCTCCTGAAGGACTGGAGAAAAGTAATATCGAAATTCAATGTTATGGCACGCGCTATTATATATATGGCTTTTTCCTTGTACTCGTTGTGGCGAAGCGCAACATCGAATTGATGGAAAAGCCGTTATCAATCATAATTACAAGGTGCAAACATTCATTCTGCGAGCGGACCCCCTCACACGCCTCTGCAGGCTACTACACGCTTACCATCAAAAGAACCAGAAAATGCGTGCGCTGATCTGAAATCTTGACAAGGGTTTTGGACTGGGGTACGGGGGCGCTTATAGACCAGTGTGCAAAAAAAAAAAAGCTCATGGCAACGGACTACCGGGAGGGTACTGGACTATTGGTAGGGTACATCGTGTGAGCGGGTTTATAGCAACGGACTATCGGTAGGGTACCGGACTATAGGTAGGGTACATCGTATTGCTGCTTGTATTGCACCTACAGTAACTGCTTGAGAGTGCGCCCACAGCAACTGCTTGGGGGTGCGCCCACAGCAACTGCTTGTATTGCTTGTATTGCACAATAGTCATATATATATGATTTTGATGAGAAAAAATTGCAGAATTTCACAGGAGTGATTGGTAGTCCTAAAAAAGAAAAAAAAAATGCGAAATTTTGTGAGAATATATCTAGTTGCCTTTCTTAACAGCCTTTCCTTTTCCTTTGCCCCTTGTCTTTTTCGCATTTACTTTCTTTATAATCTCCTCATACTGCTCAGCAGTATCCTCATCTTCCTTCTCAAGCTGGAGCTTTTTTTCCCTTGCCAGCTTATCACGGCCCAGACCCCTACCCCCTCCCTGCCGCCTAGACGTCTTCGGAACAGGGTTGTCGGATAGTATCGGTGGATGTCGGAAGCAAGAGAATGGAATACATGAGTTCTGAATGGAACGTAGTCACGCAGGAAGAATAGATGATGGTTGCATTGAATGATGGAATTGTGACTAGATGAGGTTTAATTGTACGCGCTCACGATTCTACAGATGAGTCACGAGGAAATTCATCAGATATATAGAGCGACGCTTTCCTATGCTTCTGCCTCCTCGGCAACGCCTTCTTCAAGCAATTCATTACTTTGGCTTCCCGCTTCTGTCTTATTTGTCCCCTCGAACCTGAACTCGAACTCCGCCCCCGCTTTCTTGAACTCAACCCGACCCGTTCACAGATCCCGAAATGACCCTGTCCTGCCTAAGCCACTCCCGAACCCGAACCCAACCCCGCCCCGTTAGACTACGTTGCCTCTTATTGGCTCCCGATACACTATGACTTCTTCCAACATAATTCCCGCCCCTGCTGTGACTGATATTATGGCAGAAATGACGACTCATTCACGGCCAGCCCCAAAACGCTAAAGAGAATTCACGGCACAATACGAGAAAGAAAGAAACTGGCCTTGTTCCACTTTCTGACCTACCACACCCAAAGACTTCGACATGACAGGGACGTGGCCAGACAGGAACGAGACATGGCCCTCAACCAAGCCTCCGCTATTCCCGACTCAACTACAAGAACTAACCTAGAGGACAACTCGCGGATGGTTCGCAACTTAACGCCACGCCTCTGCCCAAGCTCCTCCTCCGCCACCTCCGAATAATCCTCCACCGCCTCCTCCGAATAACCCTCCGCCGCCTCCTCCCGCTAATCCGCCGCTTCCCCTGCCCTCGCTCGCAGGGTCCTGCACTCTGCAAGTTTGATGGGAAGGAGAACTTCACTCATGACCCAATTGCGCCTCAAAATGATGGCCAACCAAGACAGATTCTCGCCGCCTGCCTCGCCTCGCCACGCTTATTAATCTTCTATCCGACGCCGCCGCAAGAACGCCACTTGGCAGGGGCCAGACGAACTCAAGACGCCGCTCGATCACCATTCCGAGACCGCCGTGACCTGCATCGCATTGCCACCGAAAAGAGAACTCGAGCTTTACTCGGTGGTCGATTTCTCCACCTACTTTGCCGACTCCAACGCTACCGGCGCCGTGTGGAACGACGGCCAAGAACACGATCGACCCAAGCGATTCTCCCGAGAGCCTTCGCCCGCCACGATCCACCACGACGTCCCCAGCCTTCCACCTCCGAATATGCTCGTTGCTCCAGAATGGACACAGGCTATGACGCCGAGCCTGCGACGCTTTACGCCCTTCCCGCTGCTAACCCTTCGCCCCGCCTCCGCTTCGCCCCGCTGCCCCTCGCATCTGCCTCGCTCGCCTCACCCTCTCATCTCCTGGTGCTGTTCCGACGGACCTTCTCGCCCGCGCCGCCTCAACGCCGCGCCTATTACCCTCGCCGAACGCCGCCGAGCCGCTGCTCTCGACGCATCGCGCGCCACTACGCCGAACGCCCCGCTCGCCCCGTTGCTCGCCCTGCTGTATTGCTTGTTTCTGAGGTCGCGTGTACTCCTGTTATGTCCCGGCCGGCGCGCTTCCCGCCAAAATTCTCTCGCGTTCCTCTTCTTCTGCTTTCTATTCTGGCCTGATCCTGCGAATAACGACAAGTTATTCGACTGGCCGGGTTTCACGGCGACTGTCTTAGGTGGCTTAGGCCAGGTCCCCTCTCTCTTCGCTGCTCGCTGTTTCTCGCCTCATGGTACGCTTTGGATAACGACCATCTTGTTGTTTCCTGTATTGTATCCGATAAAAATAAAACTATTCAAACCTACTCACTTGTTGACACCGGGGCTTCCGGATTTGCATTCATTGATCAATCATTTGTACGCCACAAGGAAATTCCCACTACTCTTCTCCCCAACCCCCGTGCTCTTCATGTTATCGATGGAAGAGAAATCTCCTCCGGTAACATTACCCATATTGCTCATTTTTCTTCTGATCCGCCACGTGGAAAGATAACGCCTACGCATCGCCTTGGCCACTATCCTCCCAGATCGAATCCCTCCGCCGACACGACGTAATCCTTAAATTCCGATAATTGCTGACCTCGGCCCCCGATGCCTCCGCCAATGCAATGAAGATCAAAAACAGGTCACGATTAAAGGAATTTCCTCTCAATTACCCGCTAATCACGATTTCGAAATTGTTTCCGCTGCTACTTTTGCCGAGACTACTCAGGGCCTCACAGTCTATGCTTTGTTCGTAGGAGGTTCTACCGAGTCTATTCCCCCAGAGATTGCATCGTTGGTCCCTCCCGAACACCACTACTTCTGGGATCGCTTTGGAAAAGAAGGCCCCCAGAAGCTACCCCCCCATCGACCCTACGATATCCGGATTAATCTCCATGAAGGAAAAGAACCTCCTTTCGGTCCTCTATACAGTATGTCCCGAGATGAATTGAACGCCTTAATCGAGTACATTGACGACATGTTAAAAAAGGGATTTATTGAATCCAGCTCCTCCCCCGCCGGCGCTCCTGTTCTGTTTGTTAAGAAGCCAGGTGGTGGGCTCAGGTTCTGTGTTGACTATCGAGGACTGAACGCCATGACGATTAAGAATCGCATACGCCGCTACCTGCGAAACCTTTAATCAACTCTGCAAGGCCAAGTGGTATACCAAATTGGATCTAAAGAATGCCTATAACCTAGTCCGTGTTGCTGCCGGAGATGAATGGAAAACCGCGTTTCGCACCCGAGTCGGCCACTTCCAGTACAAAGTAATGCTTTCGGTCGACTAACGCCCCGCCGCTTTCAAAGACTTTATTAACGATACCCTCCGTCCCTTCCTCGATCGATTCTGCACGGCATACTTGGACGATATCCTTATCTATAGCGAAGATTTGGAATCACATCGCGATCACGCCAACTGCGCTTCTACAGCGCCTCACCGACGCGACCTCTACTGCTCTCGGAAGTGCGAATTTCGCGCCCAAGATGCTATCTACTTTAACGATTGTTACTACCCGCACCAAATTGAACCCAAGAAAATTGATACGATTCGCGTCGCCCTTCAACGCAGTGATATACAAGTGTTTAATGGTTGGGCCAACTTCTACCGACGCTTCATTAAAAATTACTCCGGTATTGTCCGCCCTTCACGGCCTTTTACAAGTTAACGACGCCCGCTTATTCCTCGACGCAGCTTTCGGCGTTGAAATCGCTTCACCTCAAGACCTATCCTTCGTCATTTTGACATGATCGCCGCGCTTATCGCGAACGCGATGATCCGACTACGCCTCGTGACTCTCTCAAGATGCCGACGACAATATTCTTCACCTCGCTTATTTCTCCAAGACTCATTCGCGCCGAGCAACTATGAGATCTACGATGCGAGCATTACTAGCGTTATTAGATGTTTTAAGAATGAGATCCAGCCACGTCGCGGTTGAACCTATTGAAGTCCTGAGTGATCACAGGAATCTAATATTTTACGACTAAAAGAGACCTAAACCGGCAAGCAAGATGGTCAGAGATCCTCTCCCGCTCAACTATGCGACAAGATCGACTGCGAAATTGGGAGGAACCGGATGCGTTGATCAGAGATCGTGAGATCCGCCTGCGAGGATGAACGCCCGACGATCAAAGTCGACAAATAAGTCCCAGAATTTGTTTAAGAATATCCCGCTGTCCGGCGACACACCCCTAGAAAACTTTTTGAATGCTTATATCATCGACTTCTTCCGAATAAAATACTGCGACTTCTTCGAGACGGTATTATACACTCCGGTAGACATTGCAATGAACGCACCACTGGAAAGCGCCTCGACCTATCGAGGAAACTCACCAAACGACACGCTCGCAACTACGCTCTTAGCGAACATCACGACGCCCTCCGCCGCCATCCGCGAAAAGAAAAACTTTTCAATTACTTGCCGCGCAACACACAGATAGATGTACAGAATCGCCACACTGAATAAGAAGCACTCTCGCTACGCTCTACGGAGCTTCACGCCCCTCTATCGATTCCTCAAAACCCCTGACCCATATTTCCACGACTTCGCACGGCCTACAGAAAGCAGCAAAGACGCCATTCTAGTTGTCACGATCGCCTTTCCAAATGGCATTATATCGCCTCGTCATACTACTACCGTTCCCAAGATCTCGCCAGATCATGATCGAACACGCCGGAAACCCACGCATTTACCTGCAAAGATCGCGATCGGCGACCTACGCCAAGGCCCAAATTCCAAGTCTCTACGCAGCGATTGAAGATTGATGTCGCCACGTCTCGCTTTTCACCCGAAACAGACGGTCGACGGAACGAAGCACGCCATTACGAACAATATCTCCAAGGCATGCTTTCCTATCAACAGGATGACGGCAGACTGGCTCACGGCTGAGCTTTGCTTCCAATAACCACCCTCCGAAATGACACGCGATCCCCTTTACGCCAATTACAGATTTAACCCCGCTTTACCTAGAATCTCGCTACCCCGCATCGGACAAGACAAGACGTCTCCCGCCTGCTCAAGACAAGAGAAATCCACGATCACCACGCTGAGATACGCATGCACAAGACCGACACAAACCAACGCCAATACCTGCAGCCTCCGCCTCTACGATAAAGGCGGCGACGGCGATGGTTGAACGCTAAGAACATTCGCACCAACCTACTTTCTGAACTCGATTAAACGCCTGCGCGATCTGCGATTAAGACAATTATTAGTCCCTACGCCATGAAATTGACCTTCCTCCACGACGTAAGATACATCCTGTCTTTCATGTTTCGAACCCCGCGCTTACCGATCCTCCGCCTCGACACGTCCGCCTCCCGCCTCCTCCGGGCTTGTTGCTGATGGCGACAAGAGTTTTGATGAACTTTGACTTCGCCTCCGCATTCCCGCCTCCAGCACGTCAAGTGAGCGATACGACGCCCGACTGAAAGATGCCGGTAACCTTACCAACGCCCTCGCTGTCGACCCGCCCACGCCAGATCCCACTGCTCGAGACCGACGGAGTTCTCGCGAGCTTCAACCCAGCGCTACTATCACGGCCTGCACTTACCCTCCCGCCGCCAGACGCCTTCTGAATGCGCTTGCCTGATAGCATCGACGCTGCCAAGCAGAATCAATGGCATGAGTTCAGAATGGAACGTGTCACGGTTAAGAGAAATACTGCATTGAATGAACGGAATTGGACTAGCGGCGGAGGCCAATTGTACGCGCTCGACGATTCTACAGATGAGTAATATGAAATTATCAGATATATAGAAATGACGCTTCCATGCTTCGCCTCCTCGCGCAACGCCTTCTTCGCAAGAATTCATTACTTTGGCTTCCGCCTTCTGCCTTATTTGTCCTCGAACTCAACTCGAACTCCCCTCGCTAACCCAACCCGAATCTGCCAGATCCCGTGTTCGACTTCTGCCCCGCCTGCCCACTCCTCAACCCGAACCCAACCCCGCCTGCTAGATGCCTCTTTTTCTTCTGCCCATTCAACAATAGCCTCCCAACCCCTACTAGCAATCTCTCAGATCTTTTGGCCCGAAATTGGAAATTCTGTGCTCTCAACCTTTTCGATTGTTGAGCTTCAGAGAGCTTCTGTAGCTTTTTCTGCTTCTCCTCGTAAGTTTCTAATCGTAGATGCCAAGAAATTATTAAATAAGAATCTCAAATTCAACATACTTCTGTCCTTTTCAATACCCAAGCAAAGATAACGAGCTGCACACTCTCTTCTTCTGTCCCTTACTATCCTCTTCAATAGCTTCCTCCTCTTCTCTAGCTTCAGCCAAAGCTTTATAATGGTGTAGATGTCTCATTAATGCCTTCCTAGCAAGCTGACCATCAACATAGGAAAAGGCTTTATTACAGCCTTCAGCAGTGCAGTTGAGGGTAATAACACCTGCTTTGTAGAATTGTTGTTTTCATATGATAAGTTCGTAGCTGCAGAAGAGCTGACTTTGGCTTTGGCTTTGGATTTGGCTTTGGCTGATATCAGAAGAGTGTTTTCTGTCTTGGGTTGGTTTTACCATCGCGATTGAAATGACAGATTACGATGTGAAGAAAATTTTCAGAGCAAGCGATGATACATGGCTATGGCATGGTTGTTGACGATAAAGTACTAGCCACAGGACTATTGACAGTACAGATGCGACTATAGAGTGAGACATCAGATTGGCAACTGACTATCAGAGGATACGACTATGATAGTAGACGATATTTCGTGAATATTAATAAAGTTAATAATGAAATACTGAAAAAGAACTATAAGCAGTACATTATATCGTGACTATCTAGAGACTGACCATGATAGACATCAGATGACAGACCATCGACAGACATGACTATCATAGCAGACGTAGTTTCATGAAATAATACGCTTAATGATTCAGAAGAGTACAGAGAACAACGGAAAGACATCGCACTAGAGACTGACCATCAGAGTACAGATGACTATAGATAGACACGACGATTTAAAGCCTAATATATTTAATTGAGTCAGACACCGAGCATGATAATGAACATATATCTTTAAATAAATACATTGAATCCAAACTACAGAAAATTCTCATACCCTCGAATCGGGCTTCTATATTCAAGATCCGACTATTACGGCGCGAGTTTCTGACTGCCGCATAAGGATTCGTGTGCAAGGTTTGTTCTATGGGTTTCACATGACAGCAGATGATTTATTTCTAATGTGCGCTTCTGCATGCGGCTTTCATGACGATTAGCAATGGCGATTTCCTATATATGCGAGCTTCTTTCTCTCGCCAGTAGGATTTCTTCTTCTCCTTTTCTCTTCACGCAACCTTCGTTCTTTAGTCAATACGATACTTTGTGACCTTCATAGTCCTTTCTGAGCCAACTCAGATGGCCCCCGCCTCGCCTGGGTCTCCGACTCGATCCACCTACTACTGCTTCGCTTCGCTCGGGCTTGCAGATTTCAAGACGCCTCGCCTTCGCCTCGCCAAGCCTCCGCTGATACTGGCCAAGGCCTCCAACGCCAACCTACACAACCAACTCCACCTAAGCGCTACCGCCATAAGATACCGCTACTACGCCGCAGTTCTCAGATGCACTCCGGGCTGAGACCAACTATGCACAACTCTTAGCGGATATGGACAGATTTGTCCAAGACTACCCCGCCGTCCCCGCAGGAGCCACCGATGAGGCCAAAAGAATACATCGACTAATGCATGAAGCCACTAAGGCTGTCCACCTCCTCCTAAACGAACTAGACCAAACTACAGAGGAGGCGGAAGAGGCTACTAAGGAATGGCAGAAGAAGGATCACATGGGGAACCAAAGTCAATCCCAAGAAGAAACCTCCGCATCGAGAAAAGCGATCTGCCCAATCGACCCAAGAAACCTGCGCCGCGCAGAGGCAAAGACGGGCCGCCAGATCGCTCTTCCCCTCCTCCGCCTATTGAACCCTCACCACCACCACCACCTCCCGCCGACCTAATCGCTTTCACGCGATTCGCCTCGCCCTAACCCCGCATTTGGTGTCTGAGAACTTTCGACCCTAAAATACCGCCAGAGCAGGACTTCCCAGCCCAAAATACGTTGAAACTCGCCTTCAAGAACGCCGACCGATACCCCACCCTACGTAACCAATTAACCCATGCGCTTATCTCTCGCAAGGCCCCGCCATGATCGCTTTACGCCAGATATTACTACAACCTGATTAATCTCCTCTATAGAAAGATCTTTTGAAGTACTAAACACGGCATTTGGGGACCCAGACCAGGAAGGCACTGCCCGTCGCGCTTCACGGCGATGATCGAAACAACCGCCTTCTCGTAATCATTTCTCAATTCCGCTTACGCCGTTTCAAGATGTGAGGTTAACGTGGAAGTTTTAATTGGAGTGACTGAGAGAATTAACTAAGCTCATGGTCCATGAAGAGACTTCGCCACCGCCCTAACTCGCATAATTCTCCAACGCTGACAACAAGCCAGATGATCACCGCCGCCACATCGCTCGCTACTGCACCTCCGCCTCCCGCTGCCGCCTGCTTTCGCATGTTGCTCCCTGGGCCCCGCTCGCTACTTCCCGGCTATCCCCGCCGCACAAGACTGCCGCTTTACTCCGGCCCACGCCCACCTGCCTCATACACTGCGAACGGTCCCTACGACTTGTCAATCACACACCGCCGACCCTCAGAAAGAGAGGCCGCGGAAATGGGATGTTTTATGTGAGCAGAGACACCGAGTGATTGCCCGCAAGCGGGCCTCTGCGAACCCCGCCTGATAGCGTGAATGCAGAGCATGGCAGGTTAAATAGAATAGAAGTTCTCCGCGATGGCGCTGCAAGAAGATTTTTCCTGACTGAGCTACCACCTATGGCGCAGCGACTTTTCTGGTGATTTCGTTTCTGGCTGTTTCAGAGTACGATATTGATTTAATCAATTAGAATCGCTCAATTTCTCAAAATAAAGATTCTTTTATCCCATCATACGCCTCATCGATACTTCGCTACAGATACGCTGCTCATAGATACGACTTCAGATGCCACCACAAACTTAAACAAATTCCTCTTATTCTTCCCACACATGACGTATTAGACGGCGCACTCCATCGAAAGCGCTACCCATAAGCGTTGTTCAGTTCGACATAAACGACATCGGTAAGGCGCCCCATTCTTCGCGACTCAACCAGACACTATCCAATCGCGATGGCCTCCCACACGCTACGCCACGCCGCTACCATTTCCGCAATTAACTAAATATCTTTAATTCTTCCACTGTCGCCAATATCGTTTCACTTACTCCATACCGGCGTTATCATGCAGATCTCGATTGAACCCCGCCAAACCTATCACCATTTTAGTATTATTGATGAAAGATTGACAAGAAAAGAAAGTGATGCAAATTTATTCCACCACCCTCAAAGTTCTCACGATTTACTGGCTCAATTACCAAAGGATCTCATAAGACTTGTACCACGAACACCACCGATACCTACATCTCCTCAAATAACCCGGTTACCAAATTACCCTCATCGCATCGAATACGATTTGTCTATCGATATTCAAGCATGAAAAAACAAGACCATTTGGAACAACGACGATGACGACTGACTCAATTACAAGACTCGGCACTATCTCGCGAATATCCCAATGACGATTCGACATAAGACTTCTCCAGCGGCCAGTGTTATTCGTTAAGAAACGACGATCTCTCCGCTCATACGACTATCGAAAACTAAACGCCATACGATCAAGAATCGACACCTCTACCCCTTACCCTAAACATTTACGCATCTCCGCCGCCAAGATTTTTACCAAATTGACCTTCAGAATTGCTACCATCAGTTGAGGATTAGGAAGCGAGACGAGTGAAAACCGCTTCGTGACTGCCACGCCACTTCAATATACTACATGCCTTTGGCCTTACCAACGCGCCAGCAGCCTTCCAACACTGGCCAACGATACGCCACGCCTCACTCGATCATTTCACACGGGCATACCTCGACGACATCCCGATCTATTCGAAACGATCGGCAGGAAAGATACGACCACGCCGACAGATACTTCAAATTTTGAACGGAATCACGACACCTGAAACCCGGTAAACGCGAATGCATACGGAAGGAAACAACGTACCTTGGATTTGTCCTTACTCCAAGGCCAAGATGGATGAAAAGAAAGTCAATACCATTCAAATCGATACCCCAACCCGTCTGAAAGACGACAGGAATTTTGCGCTTCGCTTAATTTCTATCGGGCGATTTATCTACGATACTCCAAAGTAGTCTCCTCTAACAAAGACTAACAAAGAAAGGAGTTTAAATTCCAACGAACGATAAAACCGGTACGCTTTCTGCGATTTAAAATAGCCTTTACCACCGCTACCGATATTAAGACACTTTGACCCGTGATCGAAATTATCGTGAAACAGATGCCTCAGATTACGCCTCTGCCGCCATTACGTCGCAGCGACGACGAATTGATACTACATCCTAGCCTTTTTCTCCAAGCATATATACCGGAACGTAATTACTAAATCTACGCATGTTAACTTCTGGCTATTATCGAAAGCATTCGGCGAACGGCGTTATTTTTAAACATCCCTATACCCCATTAAAGTCTTAACGACCATAGAAACCTCGAGTATTTTACGTCAACTAAGTTACTCAACCGCCGCACTCATCGGAGTTTTTATCGCTTGACTTTGTTATTCAGTTTGCCAGGCAAACAAGAGGGAAGCCGGATGCATCGACCAGACGATCAGTGATCTCCTAAAGAGTGATGAACGCCTTACGCTCCAATACCAGACGCGTTGAAGAAGGAAAATTTGGATTCTGTTTTGTTATGACGGCTTCGATAAATGAATCCGCTGAAGGAATGTCTACCGTTCAAGAGTTATTTTCGCAAGCTTACCAAGAAGATAGTTTTCCAAACAAAGTTCTGACGATGCTAAAAGATGGAACGAAACAATCAAAGCAAATTTCCCTCGCCGAATGCGCCGAAAACGAAGATGGACTCCTTCTTTATCGCAGAAAACTCTTTGTACCAGAACACGAAGAGCTACAGTTGAGACTTATTCAGGAATACCACGATAAGCCGTCAGCGGGACACCCGGGCAGAGCAAAAACCCTCGAGCTACTTAGCCGCGAATATTATTGGCCCAACATGCGGAAATACACCGATCGTTACGTAATGAATTGTCACACTTGCCGAAGGAGTAAAGCCAACCGCACGCTCCGAGCCTCCTTCGCCTCTATCAGCTGACGGATGTTTCTATGACCGTCGGGATTACCTCTCAAAGAATTGGCTACAACGCAATTCTTGTTGTTGTTGACCGCCTTACAAAAATGAGACATTTTATTCCATGCACCGAAGAATCAGGAGCTAGAGACGTCGCCCGGATGTATTTAGAAAATATTTGGAAATTACACGGCCTCCCCGAGAAAATAGTCTCCGATCGAGGGACCCAGTTTACCTCTGACTTTTGGAAATCTCTATGCGAACGTCTCGAAATCTCTCCCCGCTATTCGACAGCCTTTCACCCCCAAACCGATGGTCAAACAGAAAGGATTAATGCGATTATGGAACAATATCTTCGGAGCTATGTGGACTACCAACAAGACAACTGGGCCGATTATTTACCTATGGCAGAGTTTGCCACGAATAACCATGTTTCCGAATCAACGAAGCTCTCACCCTTTGAAGCTAACTATGGACGACACCCCCGTATGACCTTTGGCCCTCTACGACATGGCACGACTACCAACGAAGACCAAGCGAACACAATGGCAAGAGATATGTCAGAAGTGTTTGACTTCCTCAGGGCAGAAATGTTCCGAGCTCAACGCATTCAAGAGGAAGCAGCCAATGCCAGTCGTACCCCGGCCCCCCGTTATGCTATCGGAGATAAAGTCTGGTTGTCGACCCGGAATCTATTAACCAAACGCCCCTCGAAGAAGCTGGACTGGAAACAAGTCGGACCCTACCCAATTTCGCGGATTGTTAGTCCCTATGCCTACGAGCTTACTCTACCATCATCAATGAAGATTCATCCCGTGTTCCACGTCTCACTATTGTCTCCGGCAGCCAATGACCCCGTCCCAGGACAATTTCAGTTACCCCCCCCTCCGGTTGAGATTGCAGGAGAACAGGAATGGGAAGTTGATGCTATTCTGGACTCTCGAAAACGACGTGGAAAATTCGAATATCTCGTTCGGTATACTGGCTACGACGAACCATCGTGGCAACCTTATAACGACTTAGAAAACTCCCCCGAGTTAGTTCATGACTTCCATGAACGCTACCCACTCAAGCCTAAGAGGACTTAGGCCTTAGAGAGGGACCTAATATCTATCACGGCGTGGAGCGTTCTAGACCAAGGTTGCGGGAAGAAGGATTAGTCAGGTGTTTCTATGGGGTTCTATGGGTTTCGGTGACAAGGGGTCGATGAGTCAGTGGTATGCATGTATTTCTAATAGGAAGGTGTGCTCGGGTTTTCTATGGGTTTCTATGGATGAGTCAGCGAAGGGATTTCCGGTCTATATATAGGGAGTTCTTTCTCTCGCTTGTAGGATTTCTCTTCTTCTCCTTTTCTCTTCACGCAACCTTCTTGTCCTTTTAGTCAATACGATACTTTAGGACCTTCATAGTTTTTCGGAGCCTCCGTGCTCAACCCTTGTACTGTGTCCTCGTCTCGCTCGGTGTTCTGACTCGATCCGTCTCGCCTCGCTTCACTTCGCTCCGCTCGCTTGTGCTATGCCGCAAGACGTCTCGTCTTCGTCTCGCCAAGCCTCCGTGATACTGACCCTTCCTCCTCCTCTTCCTCTTCCTCATTATCAGTATAATTTATATCTGTTAAATCTTCAGGAATTCCTCTTTTGCGTATTGCTTTTGCAGTTGAACTAATTGGATAATCTGATTCTCTTGGTGCCTTCAATCTTTCAAGCTTCGGATTTCTGTTGCCTTTCATATAAACATGTTTCCTCACATTTTCCCGTAAAGTACAGTATACCAAAAAGTGTGATCTAGTACCATCCTGCTCTCGAGCCTCGTAGGTAACTGGTAGAGTAAAACCATAGCGGCTTAATGTATGTTCACACCATAGTTTGGTAGGTTCAGGTAGATACGAATCATGATATGTTGAAATCAGTACAGAGGTTATATTCAGTTATTTAGGTATAATACTTACTATAGTTTCTGATTTTGCTTTCAGTACTCCTTAATGTACTCAAATCGTGTGTACTAGCATAATCCTCAACACCATCCTTAGGGAAATAATAATTATGCCATGGATTGCCGGTAGGAAGGTTAGGCCGGTTCTTTTGCTTTCTTATCCTATGAGTATTCCACCACTCTACAAAACCATGTAGTTTTTCTCTAACGAGGGGCATGTAAACATAAAGTAGAGCAATAATATCTTCGTCAGAACCGTCAAAGAGATTTGAGTTTTGTAATTCCACAAAGTAACGCTATTAGATAAATTAGTATGCATGCTAATAAAGAATTGTTCTATATTTTAATTGTATGAATCATACCTTCCACTCAATTTCCTTCCCTTTACTCAATTGTCCCCACCAAGATTCGATTCTCACATTTTTAGTTGAAGTCCCGTACATAAATACTTCTGAAAGCTCTATATCCTGTTTTTGTGATTTATGTAAATCCCAATGAGCGTCTGCAATCATAAGAGTTTCTGTACCTCTATCTGCCCGTAAAAATTGTGGAAAAACGTTGTGGTATTTGACAGCAGAAAGATATTGGCTCAAAACGCTTATACCAGTTTTTGCAGATATACCACAATAAAACCATACAATATATCGTGAGTATGCATCGATTGCTGCATATATCTCAATTCCAAAAGCATCCAGCTTCATATGCCCATCGATACTCCAACACCAATTTGGACCAGGACATGTAAAGTATGCATGTTTTCTGTTGACATCTTTTCGCCTTGCAGCAACTCCTTCTGGGTCGATAATGAGTAAAGCCTCCCGTATACGTTTTCTATTTATCAATTAGCCAGTTTATAAATTTGATAGAATAGTATATTATATACGCTGATGCTACAATACCCATATTCCGCAAATGTGACCATACTGCCCGATGTCCTGAAAGAACAATATTTCCCTTATTAAGTTCATTCAAGATTACTGCTTTAAGTTGATCGTTTGCAGTATCCATATCTTTCGTCATAGTTCTTCGTACAATTCCCATAGAGTGTCGAATCCGAATAAGCCGTCTTAACTCAATTTGAAAGCCACATTTGTGTAAGATCTTAAAATCTTGTCAGTCATATAGTATACTATAATATTCTCAATTGGATTAAATCAGTAGTATTGAGATGAATTACCCGCAATATATCTTGATCTGAAAGGTTTTGAATCCAGAATAAATAAGCAATTTGAATTCGGATGGCCGAGCTATCTTCAGATGGATTTAGTTTTCGGAAATTTCACTCTGTAAGATTATTAGCTAAAGTTCTTAATGAACAAATACAGCCTAATGTCGCCAGTTTCTTCAAGATATCCTGACGAGAAATTCCTTGTTCAATATAAAGATTATAGATTGTATCTTTATATGGTAAAAGATTGATTGCGGTGCGTCCCATATTGGTAAAGAAATTTGTAAGGGACTCAGATAGTTCATGGAATTGATAAGTCTTAAACGTTATGCTAGTAATTTTTGTATTGGTGGGGTAAAATAGTATAGGGTAAACCCTTTGAAATCTTAAATGTAGTTTAGCGAGTGACCGACTATACTAGTAACTAGCGGCACACACCCACAAATCATCAATAAATACATGTATATACTTATAAACTAAATAATATTTATTTGTTACACAGATTTTTATCATCTATTGTGCTCACTACCGTGACTACAACCTATATCAAATGTCTCAACAGGAAAAGGTGGCAGGAAAATTCTATACACATAGTACCAAAGAAACCAAGCATGAATTCAGTACTGAATTGAGATATGAATGTTGCGGCAAGTTAGTTCCAGACTTTTTAAAGATAAAACAGGATCCAAATTCATCAATCAAACGGCAACTTTCAACTACCGATTCGCATAATAAACGGAATAGAAAAAAACCAAAGACAAAACCTACACTTTCAAAACCGGTAATCAACCTTATCTCTAGCGACTCAGAGAATGAATCAAAGCCAATTAAAACGGAAAACAATCCAATAAAAAGAAAGCTTAAGCAGAATGCAGGTCAGTTTCAAAGTCAAAGCCGAAAAATCATTGAAGCTGCCAGACAGAAATCAATTAAAAAATATCAACTAGAACGTCGATCAAAGATTACTGGTTCCCGCTTTGGTCTTTCCTCACCACCCCCACCTCCTACATCAATGTCAAAAGGGATTAGCAGAGGGATGCTGGATATTACGAAAGCATCAGATAGTAGAAAACTATCTATATGGTACTCTGAAGTTGGAGAAACATGGACTCGTACCGGAAAGGATTATTGGTCTCAATTCATTCATATTGGTAGGTTTTTGGTTTTATAATTGTCATACTATATAATTGATCTCGCTAAAAGAATATAGGTATATCCACTAAAACATTTTCGAACCTTAACGATCCAATTCATTTACCAATGGATCTCTATATTAAAAAAGAACTGCTTGAAAAGTCTACTGCTTGGATAGAGTGGTGTAAAAGACAAAATCGAGATCCATTGATATCAGGTTCAAATTCATCCGAAAATGAGAGAACTGTTCTTTTAGCAACTGGGTTTCATATCAAAGAAGGTCCATATTATATTGAGAGGAGAGAAACCGATCCTCAAAGTGTTGGCGATTTTTTAAAGGATTTTCCATCTGGAGCTGGGACAGGTACTGGCAGGATATTTTTGATAGTTGAGGAAGTCATTTCCGAAGATACTATAGGTAATGTTTCAACGCTTCATTACGATATTTAATACATTTACTAACATATTTAATGCGCCAACAGTAAAAGAGAACCAATTATAAAAACGAACCCTTTAGAATCAAAGTGAACCTACGATGATGAAGAATTAAGGACGTTGACAGTTTGTCATTGGCGGAAATTGAATCTGAAATTAGTAGTTTATCTACAGAGTTGGAGACAGATATTGTTTCAGAGGAAAATAAACCGGAATTAGACGAATGCAATACTATAAAAGAGAAGGAGCCGGTATTTGAACTTGAGAATGATACTAGCCTGAAACCTACAACAATTTTGGATCCATTTGCACACCCACCTGCAAGCAGTACAAACAATCAATCTTGAGAGATACTAAAGGTAATAACACCGAATATAACTTATTTATTATTTAACACTATGCTAACATTTAAATTTATATAGAACCGAAGAAATAGTTTAACATTTTGCGCGATTCTTGTATTTAAATCTATTTTATTGATGTATTTGAACGATAGCAATTCTATGCTTCTATACTGTCTTGATTGTCAAATTCTATTAGCATCACGAAATACATATATCTTATCTATAGTCCTGCACTCATACCGATAGTCCTCCAAAGATTTAATGCGACTTACCTATACCCTACACCCTACTACAATTCATTAAACCTATTGACTCCATTAAACTTACGTACCCTAACAATAGTCCAGTACCCTACCGATAGTCCTTCCCCAATATAATACATCTTAACTATACTTAGTTCTTTTCTTCAGCACTTATTATTAATTTTATTAGTATTACGAAATATACGTACCCTATCTATAGTCATGTACCCCACCGATAGTCCTGTACCATACCGATAAATTGGCCTCCAAAGATTTAATGCACTTTCCTATACCCCTACACCCTACTACAATTCATTAAACCTATTGACTCCATTAAACTTACGTACCCTAACAATAGTCCAGTACCCTACCGATAGTCCTTCCCCAATATAATACATCTTAACTATACTTAGTTCTTTTCTTCAGCACTTATTATTAATATAAATATCATTACTATACATACACTCCCACCCACCGATACCACATACGATGTACTCTACCTATAGTTGTTTACTTTACCACGTTGTTATTTTTATTAAGATCACAAAATATATGCATTCTAACTATAATCGCACTTATTGATAGTCCGTTGCCCATACGATGTCTATCTATAGTCCAAGACTTATCAATAAATTCATTCAAATGTTAATTTTTATGATCTTATCTATAGTCGCAGACTTATATTAATAGCCTGTTCTATCATTTGCATTGCGATGCACCTACCAATAGTCCGGTACCCTCCCTAGTCCGCTGCTACTGACTTTTTTTGCACACCTGCCTCATGTCCCCTCTTGGAGTCTGGCAGGATTTGGTATCAAATAAGATAACGCAAACGGAAACGCCAACGGATGAGTGCAAACGCGAAGAGAGGAAATGAGAGATAAAATCGCATCTTAGGTGTAAAAACCCGTAGAACAAACCACTATTCCTCTATCAATGGCTCGCAAAATTCATGAAGTCTCTTACAACGATCGCTATATCCACGCATTCGATTACCGTTGACTTTTCAAAAATCGCTAGCAAGGCGCAAGTGTTAAGATCTTATCTGTCGGCGATCAAGAACTCCTAAGAAAAAGAAGGGAAGACCTTGCAAAATTGATACACCTACCCGTCAAGCTTTAGTTCAAAGAGCTACCTTCAATGCCGAGAATCGCCGCAAACCTCTATTCCAAATCGCTTCCGAAGAAGGAGTGAACGCTAGTCCAGAGACAATTAGGCGTGCATTTCTCAAAGAGGGCTATGTCCGCCGTGTAGCACGAAAGAAGGTGTATCTAACGACTGCACATAAAATGAGACGGCTCGAATTTGCCCGCAGTCATCAAAACTGGACTATTACCGACTGGAGAAAGACAATTTGGACTGATGAGTGCTACATTTGGTTGAGTGGTTCAGCCGGGAAGATCTACATTACACGCAAGACAGGTAATTCAATATGATATTTTAACTAACTAAATAAATAAATTATTAATTAATTTAACAGGCAAAGAAGAGGTTTTTAAAGAGGATTGCATTATTCCAAAGTTCAAAAAAATGTAATTCATGACACGTGAAAGGACAGGAGTGTGAGCTACCCAGCTAAGATTCCTAATTTTTTTTTTTATACAAGAAACTCTAATCTCAGGAATTTTAAACAGGCTAGTATTCTGACGGTCAAATCAGACTATTAATGCAGAAACCTATATCAACCGTGTCCTACAACCTGCACTACACCCTTTTTTTCCACAGTTGCTTGGATTTAGGAAGGGCTTTGGGTAATGGAGGATGGTGCACCGGCTCACAGAGCCAAAAGTACTCAAAAACAGCGAGATTGGTACAACATGCCCTCCCTTGACTGGCCAGCTAATTCCCCAGACTTAAATCCACTTGAAAATGTTTGGGGGTTGTTAAATGGTAGATTGGGAGCAAGATATCCAAGACCTAATGGTAATGATGAGATGAGAGCTGCTATTTTACAAGAGTGGGCAGGAATTACCCCACAGGAAATCCTAAAGTTCGTTGATACAATGCCTGAGAGAATTGCTGCTGTTATTGCGAACGAAGGTGGTCACACTCGTTGGTAGCTGTCAAGACCGCACCCGGGCCCTAGTAGCTGTTGAGGCCGCACCCATTGTTAGCCGTTATGGTGAAGGATTAGTTCAGATTTATTTTCCGCTTTTTTCTCTGCTTACTCTACCATCTGTTGTCTCCGATTACTCTATTATCTGTTGTCTCCGCTTACTCTATTATCTGTATCTACTGTATCAAACTCAAATTGCTATCAATTCCACCTCTTCGTGAACAACTGAAGTTGGTCGCACCCCAGTCCGAAACCCCTGTCATGACAGCACGCATTTTCTGGTTCTTTTGCTGGTAAGCGTGTACCTAAGCTGCAGCGCCAGGGGATTCAGACCTACATCACCCCCTCAGACCCCCTCCCCCCCTCACCAGCAGAATCTATATCTACTACTACTACCGCCGTTACCCTTGTTTCATCATTCGGTAGTCCCCCTCCCCCCTTGGTGCTTTTCTCGCCTTCGGAGATTCGCCGACGCGACCACCTCTCCACTCGCAGACTATGCCGCCTCTCCCGAACCTGCCACACGCTCCACTCGCTCCTCGCCCCACACCCCAAAATTAAAACCCGCCCCGAGAGGAAAGCACCGGGCATCGCCGAGCGGGCCGTGGAGTGTGACCAGATTCCCCTCCTCTCCATCAAACCTATCCTCCCCACCCGCCGAGGCGCCAGAGGCAGCTAGCCTGCAATCAGGGTGCCGATGCGATACGCATCCTCATAGCTCATAGCCCCGACCCCGTACCCACGGCGGAAGCTATCCCTACACCCCGCTGGCTCGTGCGGCCACCAGCGGCAACTATGATATTGCCGCGATGTTGCTCAGGGCTGACGCAGACGTGCATAAGGAAGATTTAGGAGTGCAACAAGGAGTCTTGTATCAAGAGTTTTCTTTTTTTTTCCAGTCTAGTCATAATATTTCGGACACATCTCTTGACATGTTCTTTCTCCTCTAGATCATGATCATTAACCCGGCCAAGCAAACGCCCGGACAACACAGCACCGGCAAATCGACACCAAT
The DNA here is from genome assembly GCA_024713875.1 of Morchella sp. 2016-57. Classification (NCBI taxonomy): domain Eukaryota; kingdom Fungi; phylum Ascomycota; class Pezizomycetes; order Pezizales; family Morchellaceae; genus Morchella; species Morchella sp. 2016-57. The sequence continues at coordinate 458,250 of JAMGZE010000020.1, forward strand.
CTCTCTCATGCATCAAAGTCATGTGATCTCCGATTTCGCTGTAAAATGTGTCCGGGTAAGTGAAATTGTGGAATGCCATAAATTATAAACTCCCCAGAATGATACTTTATTCTAGCCAACCACTTCCTACAAAAGCAACGCTAATGCATGAGGGAGATTTCTTGAACCGTCTCATACGCCGAGGACATAGGACAAAGTAAATATTGACTCATCCTGCAGGGCTATAAAAGGAGTCTATATTCTCATGCACGGATCGTGTATGACTCAATTACCTGGATTACATCATCATGCATATAGCAACATTGTGCTTTGTGGCCTATCGTGGCATAACCTATAACCATAAATGGAACCCCCCATCTCCCTCTCTCGCCCCCTCACCAGGAAAATCTATGTCTACTACTACCACTACCACCACCGCTACCGTTACTACTCCTTCACCGCTCGATAGTCTTCCCCCCGAGGTTCTCCTCGTCTTCGCCGACCACCTCCCCACCAGCACACTATTCTGCCTCTCCCGCACCTGCCGCATGCTCCACACCCTCCTCGCCTCCCACCTCAATGCCCACTTTAAGGCGGAAGCCCCCTCCATCGTCGAGCGGGCCGTGAATGAGGACCAGCCTGATCTCTTGGCTTGCGTCCTTGACCGCAACCACGAGCTCCTTGCCCAGATGGGCGCCGAAGCCGTCGACAACCTCCTGTATGAAGCAGTCGGGACGCAAAGAGAGGAGGTGGTGCAACTCCTCCTTGACTATGGGGCTGACCCAAACGGCAGCACCTATTTTTATACCCCGTTGATCGCCGCGACCGATTATCGCAACTATGACATGGCCAAGATACTGCTGGAGGCCGGCGCGGACGTGGATCACCTGAATCGCTCTGAGAGGCAGACAGCGATGAGAAGGGCGTACCTGGACCGGGATGATGAATTGATAGCTTTCCTGTCCCATTATGGCCCGAACGAGTATTTTAGTGATAGCTAGGCCTCGGAGGTAGTAGAGTGCAGGCCAGCTACAGTTGGAGGTAAACTATATGGATAAGAGATGCTGGAGAAGTTAGCTACTTGTAAGGAAAATTGAAAGGAAGTTTGAAAATGCCGTGGATGTACATGTAGCCTTGTGAGGGGGCTCTCTTCGTTATGACGGAGGTCCAGTCGAACCAGATTACAAACAAGGATGCTCTCTCTCTTGACAAGTTCCATCTTCCCTAATTCTCTTGAGAACATGAGGTTCATATCCTTGGGCGCTCAGTCCCAACCAAAATAGTGACCAAACCAGATATGGTTATGTATACCTATCTGAGCGCGCTTATATACTGTCCCTGAGAAGGTGGAGCTTTTTCCTTGGCATATAACGTACCCCGCCGTGTACCCGCCCACTACCGGGTAACTGGTTCCGGCCTTCTCATTATATTAAGATGGAGTTGTTTGGGGGATAACATCGCTGCACCTCGCATTGAACTATCAATCAATCAATCAAGTGTATGATGTAAACAAAAAAAAAAAAATCAAGTGTGGCGGGTGTGGGACGAGTGAGATTCCATGATCTACACACCCAACACCTACCCCCGTCCGTTGATATATTGGATGCGCCCAGGTACCGCACCAGGCAATGGCGAAACATGGACTGTCCACATGTGTCATTCCGACTAGTATGTGGACCCTCCGAACCCAATGATAGGGCTTCGGGTATAGCACCACTGCATATTAGGTACACCACATATTAAGGAAGTATCATCGGTTCTTCCTGTGCCCGCCAGTATTCCCGGACCACGCCCCCCGACGAGCGACGCTAGGATGATCCATGAGCCAGACCTGCCCTTAGCATCCTCCGCGCCTCCGCCGTCGGGGTCAGGATGGCCCGTTAGGTGAGGACAGGCATCGGAGGATCAGGGTTAGGGTCCTCCACCACCCCGCAAACACTCTCTGCCAAGACCACCCACCTTTCCTGCGCGGGAATGTATCATAACAGGCCGTGATGTGGTAATGCTCGCACACCAGTGGGGGTTATACTCTCGCTCCCTCCCACCGCAATCTGCACCCCCGCTGTCACTGCTATGTCAGCATCCTCCTTTCCCACCACTCCGCAATCCTCCCGGCACAACACGCAACACGCTGCTACATACCCGCAAACATAAACTATCCCCCCCCCCCCCCCGGGCACCGACACCGGCACCAATAACAGCTGCACACACTGCCCCCTACACGCCCAGGAGGGGGCCTGTACCCGCAATGAGCATCCGGAGGTATCTCAACACCCGTGGGAGCCCGGGAAGGATCACTAGCAGTAGCGCGATGAGCATGTAAGCGAGCTCCACCGCGAACCAGCTAGCGTATGGCAACGTAGATCTGCATGTGGTCTTTACCTGAGAGGAAACTCCCCTGGTGGGAACGGTATAACTACCCCTCTCCCGCCCGCCCGCCATGCAAAATGCCAGAGGGTAGAGCTCGGTAGGCTGGCAAGGCGTCTTTACCGCGGTGCAGTACACCCCGAGCCATACTTGCCCGCGTACAGAGGTCGTAATACCCCCCCCCCCATGCGACAACGAGCTAGATTGTAATTCTGCCTCCTCTCGGGTACTACCCCCTCGGGGCTATGAGCCTAGCAATTACGTGCGCCTAGACATACATTACCAATCTTTACCACCATGTACACTCCCCCTGCATGCAATTGCAAGACCCCGAGCTACAGAAACACCCGCCCACCCGCGTAGTTATGGGCACGAGACGAGAGTTGGATAGGTCTTGTCTTGTCTTATATTTTTTCATTCCGGTCGAGACCTTGTGGCCACGTGACCCTGATGCCAGAAGAGGTCGGAGGCGGCTGCCAAACCCTAACCCTGATTCGAAAGTATGAAATTAATCAGAGTGTATGGTGGTGAAAGGTCGAGAAGGTGTCGAGACAAGGCTCCGACCAAGCTTGTCTTGTTGACCCCCAGGTCTCGTCTTGTCTTGCGGGATAACTTGTCTCGTGCCCACCACTAGACCCCCGCACCAACAGTAAATGAAAATGCATCACGATACAGATCGCTATCCTTAGAGGGGGTCTACCAAATCTACCACGCAGGGTAAGTGGGTCAGGTCATGGGTATTACTCAGGGGATCGAGTGAGCCATGGGGTATCACTCAGGGGTCGAGTGAGCCATGGAGTATCACTCAGGGGTTGAGTGAGCCATGGAGTATCACTCAGGGAACCGAACGAGTCATGGAGTATCACTCAGGGAATTGAATGAGTTACTGGGTATCACTCAAAAGGCCGAGTGAGCCATGGGGTATCGCTTAGGGGGTGGAATGAGCCATGGAGTATGTTCGTAATATTGACCTTGACAGCGAATATAATTCTTGTCATATCTTCTTGTAATACAGGAGGGAACCTAATAGCCCTTTCAGAACAATAATAGCCTTGGCAAACACCAGTAATGACATAATATAAGAGTGTAGACCTTGCCACAATTATTACATGGGAGGATATATTTTCCTCGGCTCGCAATGGTAGTCTCAACACCATGGGGTATCACTCAGAGGAATCGAGTGAGCCATGGGGTATCACTCAGGGGTCGAGTGAGCCATGGAGTATCACTCAGGGTGTCGAGTGAGCCATGGAATATCACTCAGGGAATCGAGTGAGCCATGGAGGATCATTCAGGAAACCGAGTGAGCCATGGAGAATCTGATTACTCGATCGCTTGTTGGTAATGTCACCCCTCACCCCCTTTTTTTGTTAGTTTGTTTAATTCATTGATTGCATATAGTCGCCTTCACAGCCAGCCCGCGCCCACGCACCCTACCTTGCGCTTACCAGCCCTATTAACCTGCACCCCGAGCTACACCTTCCCGCGAGCGCTACTCCGTTCCGAATGGCCAGAGCGTTTAATTTGGGCGAGGTGGGGGGAGGGACCGCGGCGATTTTGGCCGGGTGGGTGTCTTGGCGAGTTGTTGGACTTAGGACATGCAGTACCATAAGATATGCGGCTGAACAGCGATGATGGGGCCTGGACGTGGGCATGAAAGATCGGTATGTCTGCATGGAAAAAAGCAAATACTGTTAGTTAATTGGTGGGCGGGGGGGGGGGGGCGAGTACCTAGCTAGTTGAGGGACGGAATGACATCATCCTCCCTTAAGTGATAAACCTAACATGACCGACAAGAGACGTGTAGCAATGAAAGCCAGATCTTTCGGACGTGCTGGGGGCTGTATATGACGGATATGTATCAAGGTCATCTCAAACATGGCACGTCGACATATGGCGGCGGAAGAGGGGCAGTTCTAGGTAGTGTGATATTGTCATAGCCAGAATTAAACAAAAAAAAACCGTCTGACAGACGGTATCACAGACTATTTAACCCTAACCCTATGAATACCATTGTTTATCTAATTTTTATTTATTTATTTATTTATACTTCATACGATCCAACCCGTGGCTCATGGCACCCGCCCTCCTCTATATCGGCTGAATATGGAGGTGTGTATTTCCCTCCCGGAACATCTATCCCACTCTAAACTAAATTAAACCGATGCCGAACGGATACCGACTAAAGAGAGTATTAGACAATTCTTGCAATAACTTAAGAAACGCCTCCACACTTGTCTAGCGCGCTCTTTATCTCGAGGCTCACCATCCGCTAGACTTCTCCCCTTTCCTCCTCTACCTACCCACTACTAGCAATAGCCAGCTCGCGACTGCAAGTTGATCCAGTAATAGGGAACAGCGACAGATTCTAGGGAACAGCTACAGTATAGGGAACAGCCGTAAAGTATAGGAACGGCGGGGGGGATTAACCTGCTCAGGTTTGATGTGTCGTGCTTCTAGGAAGTAGCGCTAACCACCTCTATGTCTAAGTATTTAGCTCTTGGCGGTGGGTTCTTGGTGCGTGTCGTGCTTAGCCAACTACCTCTCATTAATCCCGCCACATCGAGATGTCGCACTTTCAAACTTTCTGAGACATAGGGTAGTGTAGTACTATCTGGATTCTTGATCAATCTACGAACGTCGGGATGGGTATCTCCGACAACAATGTGTTGTAGTTACATATATCCTACATATTTAATGCGATATGTTTTCCCCGGCTAAGCACTCGACCGCCTGGCGTTGGGTAGGGTCTTCTCTTGCTGCGGCGACGCCCGAACTGGTGTAGGGTCGGTCGGGGGACGGGTCGGGTTCGGGTCATAAGCGCGGGGTCGTAACCTGTGTGCTAAAACGTTTTCCGGGGCGGAAAATCGTTGGGCATACCGGAAGGAGTAAAAAAAAAGCATGATTCTGAGCGCTGCCTAGGCGTAGGTAGGCGTGTCGGAAAAGCATGCATTTGATACAAATCATGAATCATCACTCGAACGACCTACCGGCATGTTGCTTCGGAGCACAGTCAACCGTTGTGACTAGGACATAAGAATTATATTCGCTACCAAACTCAATACCACGAACAATGCCACGCGTTCTCTACATGTCGTGCTATGTAGTGGGGTTCGAGGGGCGGAAACCAGACGGCATCGTGTCGGTGACACGAAATAGCACTCGCATTCTCGCGGTCATGAGGTATCACTCGGCGGCCGGGTCGCAGCTTAAGAGCCCCATATTTATTTATTTATTTACATGTTGGTTGTCAAGGGAGGACTTTTTTTAAGAGCCCTCTACACCCGGTAGTTGGGTAGAGGCAGGCGCAGGCACAGGCGCAGGTGCAGGTTAAGACGGCGGTAGAGGCAGTGCAGGCGGTGCAGTACAGGAGGTCGCAGTCGGGGTTGAGGTCGAGCCCAAGGGTTGCAGGTCGTGGGTCGTAGGTCGCCATTTTGCAGGGCTGTGTGTTTTTAGAAGTTGCGACCTCAAAACCCACTATTCCCTAAACACCATTATGTTAGGCCCATATATTCACTAACCCTAACCCTGAGATCACCCAACCAGAAAGCCCTCTTGTGTTCATCATGAGCTATCACCCGCTTCATATGTTATCACTCGATCCAAGAAAACACACCTACATTCGTTCATTAACCGTATACAGCCCGTAATTTTGGTATTATGGTAACACTGGTTTGTACCGACGGGAAGCCCAGTTGATGCTGAGACCTAGGCTAACATATAGGGTGTTTGGATACGTCACCTTTAGCCCGTCATCGGCATCGACTAACTTTACCGATAGAGATATCCGCTGGGTGCATGGGGGGTAAACAAGGGAAAGGAATATGTACGCGTACGTCGGTTTCATACGTACGGAAGTCTTCTCTATGTACGGGACAAGCCCCCGCTGTTCAAACTAGATCCCGTATTCCAGAGTCGGGCTCAATCTGACGCATTTCGGGGGCGTAGGTACATACATATTCTCTCCGATGAGCTCAATCACCACTTAGTTAGTTGGGCGCAATTAAATGTCGAGGCCTCTCCTTAATATGTTCAGTCTTGGCGCACCTTACATGCAAAAACACCCAGTTTCAACCTCTGGTAACCTTGCAACCCAGAGAGATACAAAAGGTCTGCAATGATAGAATTGAACTTCATCATTAGAACTAGAGTTCTACTATTAATTTCGATTTTCTTCTATCACTTTTTGCTGAAAGGTTATCAGCTAGCAATTGACTTTTCGTCGCGGTTCGTTACCTTTAAGAGTGGGCGCACCAGACATGTAATCCATTTACTTACCCCATATGAATAGAGACTTTCAGGAGTGTACACACCTTCTTCACCTAAGCCTGATTTGGCGCCGTAGAGATCAAACTGACACGCTACTATCACTGGGATGTGGCGCGCCTATCCCAACTCAACCTACAAATGTTATGCACATGTAGGTCCATGGCCGTCGCAGCTAGATACATTTACCTACTAACATATATCACGCGCAGCTTCTTACTCGGCTATATAAACCCCGATATCTCCCAGCAGTCCCTCCGGAATTGCAACAAGTTAACGTACATTGGGTGATGTGTACCTATTTAGGTACCGGAGATAGTGGCTGGGAGTTTGAATATAGCTAGGTACCTCCTTATAAAAACCTATACGATATGTACTTGGATAAATATATCTATTGAGCAACCTCGGTATTGAATACAATTAATGATCATATGAATTGAACAAAAAAAAAAAACTTAGTATTGACATAGGGTTAGGGTTATAAACCATTATAGGGCCAATCCGCCGCCCCCATGTTAAAGCTGCATGCCAATGTATATATGTAACTCAAAGCCAAAAACCACTACAATTATTTAAATTCCAGACCGCACACCCAATACCCCCTATCCAGCCCTCATATTCCACCCGTGAATCTAATGGTTTAAACAAAAAAAGAAAAAAAAAACGCCCCGTTGATCATCGGTTATCACTCGCCTAGATAAAATGCTATCATCTCACAGTCGCGAAAATACTATGTACTACAACATGTAAGATCTCGGTCGCTCAATGGTTCCTGTATAGCCTTCGTTGCTAACAGGGTGATATACGTGATATATATGATTCCGGCGAGATGTATATACACAGAATGACATGACGACAAAATACAGTTTGGAGGCAGGTTTAGCAGCCGTGTACCCACACCAATAGTTCAGATACGTTAACCGACATCATAGACAAAATAATTAAATCTGAGCCACTTGTTAAGCCATCGGGCAAGCCACATCGGAGCCTCCAGCGGTTTTTGAGCCGAGCCCATACTTGTGTACAAGTATATAGCCTCCTACTCCTAATAAAACACACCTTCCCTTCCTGTCCGACCGACCACTACAAAAAGAAAAAGTTGGAGCTAGTCAAGAATGTGGTGTTGGCACATAGATCTCATCATCCTTATCAAATAATGGATTCGCGAAATTCTAATTTGTATCGTAGGGAGTTGGCATTGGCAACTCGAGGGATTATATACGTCGCTCAAAGGCTAGATCCGACTTTCAGACTCTGAAGCCCGCCCACATGTCGCGTCCCATACATATCCTAACTCGGGGGTATGTTTCCGACAGAACGGCTTCCGGAGAGCTCTGCCCTCAGGGCTAGGGTGTTCCAGTCGTCGGAAGAGGGCTAGAGTGCTCCGGCATCTCACGAAGACTCCCTAATTCCAAGGTCCTGCGGTAGACGCAGTCGCCTTGAGAATTTTCATTTAGTCCAGGTCATGCAAGAAAAAGGCTGGATCTGAGTCTACCGTCGAGTCCGTCACATCAATCAGCTCATAATATGGACAAATAGCTTGGTCCTCTACATAAACATTCATATTTTATACAATTAATGATGTAAACAAAAAAAAAACATTCATATTTTGTTTGTTGCGTCAACCCTAACCCAGACAGTCCGCCAGGCTTGGCGCCTAAAGAAATACAATACGGGAAATGGGGGTAAATCGATCACGGTAGCGAGAAGTAATCGTTTAGAATGGGTGATTTAACGCTAATGGTCTGTAATACTTTGTTCCAGGAATAATCACTCCCAGAAGTAGGTATTTCATAGGACGCTAATATTACTTGATCAAAGAGAATACGGATTGCTCCCACACTACTGGTTGTTGGTATTCTGCAGCTGGATAATAAGAATTCAGTATTTCTATAGTCTGGAAATCTATACAATATTATGGCAAATCAGTAATTGTTGCCGCAATCATTATTCTAAACTGGTTTAACTTCGCGCATCTAGGCAACAAAAAATCTGATGCAACACAGTACGAACACCTGGTTAGTGTTGGTTCTAGTTTACCCCCATTCCCCATCATATTGTAGATAAAGAAAATATGTCATGGAGATGCCGCGGGGAAGAGAAGGACGGGGAGGTGGCAGTGGGGGGATGAGGTGTAGGAGCGATCGGCAAAGTTGGCCGTCGCGATGGGCTATCCACACTAAAGACCAGTCGCCAAGAACTAAATATTTAGACTCGGAAGTTGTTGGCCAATACGCTATATTAACTACACATGCTAAGAGGAACCTCAAACAATTCCGAGCTAAGCCACAACCCCAAGCCCCGCACATTGTCTTTCCGGATCAGGGCAGGAAGACCAGACCTCAATTTCCACCAACGGAAATCGCTCTAGCGCGGTCATTCATGCCTTTCGCCACACACACTACCACATACCACGATCACCTCACCTAACGACTCTAGTTGTATCTACATAGTTGACATCCTGCAGGCAGAGAGGTAGGAAGGCAGAGAGGGCGGCAGGCAGGCAGGTGAGCGAGTGATAACTCATGATCGTGTATAATCCTACTTCTTGGTAAGGGTGGATGTTGCCAACTGCACAATCACAGCTTTTTAGCCATAGACCACCTCAATAGCCCTCCGGGGGAGACGTTGACCATTACCGAGAGACTATTGTTGGTAAAGTTGATGGAGGTGTGACTTTGGTTGCTCTTTGTCCCTGAATAGAATTAGCTACGCTACAACATACCAGTTTCAGATGGACCTTGCTTGATACCATGCATTGGACGGAATTCCATCATGTTCGCACTGGGTCAGGAACATCATCTCCAGAACCGGCGAGAACACAATGCCGCCGGGAGGCACCTGAGACACACGTGACCAAGCCAATCAAAGGTAATCGGAGGCCTGAAAGATGGGATGCCTAAAACCCCCCCTTGGTTAAATACAAAGTCCCCCATCCCATCTCCCAGTTGTCGACTTAACACAAAGACACTTCATTTTGACAATGGGTACAAGCCCCCCCCCACACCCCCTTCCCCCCCCTAACTGCACCACTAATCCAAGTCTCCTTTCAGCATCCATATTCCGCATCCTCAGCTGGGCCATTCAACAGGCCGGTCAATCCGCCAAACAGTCGCTTAATTCTATTACGCTCCCGGCCCCCGCCATTCCAGACTCGATACGGCCCGTGATCTGGATCCTCGAGCAGGCCGGAAAATGCGCCAAAAAGAACGCCCAGTACTACTATGCCCACCCCCGCGAAGCCTACGAGGACCTCGTTACCTATATAAAAGAGAACCCAAAAGAGTTCACTCTAATGTGCATATTGATCATCGGCGGGATTCTGACCATTGCTCTCCCGCCGGCGCTCGGTTTTGGTGCAGCGGGGATTGGTCTAGGTAGCGCCACTCTTCCACTACCACCACAACAACGGTGGGCTGTCATGATCAAATGCTGAAGAAATGGTTACATAATAGGGACGGTTGCGGCGGGTTGGCAGTCTGCGATCGGCTCCGTGGCGGCAGGATCGCTCTTCGCCACATTGACATCTATGGGTATGACGGGCGCCTTTGCAGCCATTGGCGGCTCGATGATCGCGGTAGGGCTACAGACCCCGCTGCTGGGTTGGCTACTTCGGCAGCTGCGCTTGTTCATTGCGGATGCCTCTGCCGGCATAGCTGGGCTCGGAATCCTACCGAACTTGCCTATGCTACAGAGAGTTCTCGGCTCGATCGCTCCGGCAGATTCCATCAGTACCGTTACGAATACACCGTGGCCGGATGTTCGGTGGTTCCTCGACCCAATCCACACGAATGCTGTGGACGGAGCATCGGAATCTGAGGGCTCAGACACTGGGCTCATCAATAAGCGGGTCATCTTAACCAACTCGAGGGCAGTCTTTGACATGGTGTGGGGAGATCTGGATGTCGCGACGAGCCGGACAGTCAGGCAACATGCCTTGCTTGGGTTCGATGTGGTGATACAATTAATCAAGCCGCGGCGGGCGTATGGGGAAGAGGGGTTTTATGAGAGGTTTGAAGATCATGATACGCATTGCAATGGCTGCTGGTGCGTGGGTGATGTGGGGGATATTTGATTTGAATTGGAGGTTAATTAGATACATATATATGATTTCTGTTGGCATTTTGATTTTCTGGTGTTTGAATGGCTGTACCTAGATCGAATTTTATTCTTAAATCATAACGGTTTTTTTTTTCCTACGCTCAAACTATGGTGCGAAAAGATCCCCCCAAACTGTAGTACGTATGGGCCGACACCAACCGCACTCCTCTTACAAAGTTGGCAGTTCAGGAAGCCCACACCGAAAGGAAAGTAGGAAAAAGTCAACTGGCTGCACCTGGATATGGCTTTTGCCGAATATGGAATTCGTCCAAAATAGATAGAACTCCGGATCCCTTGCATGGAGAACATAATACGGGGCAGCATACAAGCAAGGGGGAAGGGGCATATCCCACATATAGCGAGATGCGACCGTATCAAAATGAATTGGAAAATTATTCGCACAATATTTATATGATGGCGCTGTTTTAATATGTGACACTCGCGATGTATCTATATCACCGACAATGAGGGTCTTATAGGCTGTGTGGGTCGTGCAGGGGAAAGTGTCTTATTGATAAGGCGGTGCGTACCTGCATCAAGTGTGGATTTGCGGGATCTCTACATCGCGGTACCGAAAAGTCCTCAGGTCATGTCACCAAATAAGTAGTGCAAGTACATTTAACCTTGTCAATGATGCACATTAATGAATTAAACATCAAGCCCAGGGTTAGGGTTACTTTTCGCTGTATCTCTCACTTTTTCTGGCATGACAATATGAGCCCCCGGGAACAGAATGAAAAGGTGCCAGACGAGCCAAGATTCTGTTCAAGTCTCGTCTTGAACTGTCTCGTGCCCATCACTAGTAGGTTGAAGAGAACCGGCCGGCGGGCCAACTATTTATAGAAGATACTATCCCGCTGTAAGGAGGATGTCTTCTCATCAATCTCAAACAGCAACCATGGGCTGATTTAGTGATAGCTTGAGACTCTTCGATGGAAAATGATGTTATGGAAGTCACTACCCGAGGCTTTGACGGTAGAGAAGAATCTCGGATATTCCGGCCCATCTCTCATGATAAAGTACTTGGTTGGAGATTTGCGAGCTGTATAATTTGATTACAGATTAGTGGGTTTTGGGATCGGCACTAATCTGGTTATATACCGGAAAATAGAGCTGGAATTATTTGCGCAAAGTCTCTATTGGAGAGTATTTATTAAGTGTGAAATCCGACAATTGACGCTGGAAATGGCAGTTCCCCTCCGTCACCTAACCGCATCAGGGAGGTGGAACTCCATAGATAAATAGCTCTTCACGCTTAATGAAAGTGCGCTAGCAGGATATGAAGTGCACACAGTATAGTAAACATCTATACCTCCCCACGCTAGAAAATCGATCAAAATTGACGGTTCCGGCAATGTGGCGAAGGGTAAATTGTGGGTTTTGACGCTGTTTAGCGAGCTAAGAATTCCGAAAAACTGGGTTATGTATTTTTTTGATATTTCTCGGTTAGCAATGTGCTAACAAGACCCCCGCTTAACGTAGTTTCTAAACCACATTTCCCTTAAACGCACCCTTGATAAATACTCTCTATGAACTAGCTCCAGCCCGTTAACCGCCTAGGACCTCTCTGCTTTGACAACCTAGATCACAGAGCGTTAGCATCTGCGACAGCCAGAGACGCTGTGGCACAGCCAAGATGACTAATAGTAGAATAGTGACTACATGCCCGGCTGCTTGCGGGCCTAAACTAAGCGGGTTGTGGTGGTAGGTACCGCGCCTAATTTTGGTGGTAAGACAACGCCAAAAGCGGCTCTTTTGAACCCCTGCTTGTCATTACTCTGGTCCAGGGTTCACGAAAAAACAATAAATTATTTGACAGTCTTAGCTTAATTTAGCCCAAGAGCTATAGGTACATGTAGTATTCACAAATCTCAACTGGAATCTTTCTTCACAGTGTTGGGAATTGAAGGAAATATTGTATGTATTCAATGAGACTAGTACATACAATTATGGTGATGATCAAAATCTGGGGCTAACAATCTCATTGTTGACGACCTAGTTACTTGTATGTGATGACACCACCTCACCCCCTCCCCCTCTCTCCAATCCGTATCTACCCCATCCCACCAAAACAACACCTACACATAAAACCCCACCCGACCTCATCATCGCGGCAGCCCCCTAGCACAGACGAAGACACAGAAATGGATGGCACAGATGGCTTATGTAGTCTGTCCGCTGTTCAAGGCGAGTGGCGGCCCACCCTGTTGAGGTATCAAGCCGACCTGGTGGGGTGGTTCCTACCGGAGCACAGATGACCTACGGGGTCTGTCTGCTACTCAAGGCGTCTTCCCTCTCATTTTGTACCCGGCTCCGCCGACCTGGTGGAATCCACAACTTGTCTTAATATTTGTCACGGTGTTTTAGGGCGGAGATCAATTACACGCGAGGAGATTCTTCGACCTGTTCAGTTCCACTCAAACTACAGCGACCACTCACCCAGCCCCACCATTGTTATCCATGGTAACAGCAGTAGAGCAATAATTAATGCGAGGAACCCCGCACCACCAGTCAAGCCCCCTTTGCCTTCTCGTAAAAGGTCAAGCCCCCTTTGCCTTCTCGTAAAAGAAAGAGGTCTACCACTATCCCGCGGTAATTGCACATGCTCCCAACGCTGCTTTTCATCGATCCACCAACACCGACAGGTATATCAAGGAGTTCGCAAGTACCTGGTCCAACCTGGAAGATTCGGGGGAGTGGCGCCTCTCCACCGGCACCGCTGCGGAAGACGTGCTCTATGAGGAACCTAAAGACGCCCCGATTGAGCTCGCAGTTCATTCTTGAGTCATCGATCCTCAGACGAATCAGTCAAGACTTGCTTTAAACCTGAAGAGTGGTAGATGATATCAGATCAGTTACCATCTTTACCGAAGCCGGATGAATGGTTTCCAAATACTGCTGTGAAATGCGGCGAGGTACGTCGAGATGCAACCATTCTTTCATGTCCGTTTGCTGATTATTGGTGACATCGACAGTTCGACAATACCAGTCAACTTTATAATTACGTTTATACTACTCCCTCACACCGGACGAGATAGAAACCCTCGATGATGATGGAAAGTGCGGGCGGATATGGCTTGACAATGTAATGCGCTGCTGGTGCAATCTGTCATGTGGTTCTGGCACTCTATTGGCCCTTAACCATCAGGAGTATTGGTACACTACCACAATCTGGGGCCCTTTCAACGATAACTGCATGAACATAGTATCCGGCGGTTTTATCATTAGGTATGTTCCCCGGGCCCTCATGCCACCGAGCTAACAAGTGATCAGAGGAGAATCAAAATCACTCTGTATATTTGATAGGAAAAACTCTTCCTGCCCCCAAGAATCGCCAGCACACCGGTGACCTATACGACGGGATTCTGACCCTCCTTAGGCACGAGGTTGATGCAGCCGAGAGCACTCAAGGAAGTCCGCACCTAAGAAAGATAGGAAATAAGAATACACTGAAGGTTGTAAAGGTGCTCCATGACAATGTTGTATAAGTTGCAGCTGTCTGGGGCAGTTCGATCAAGTAAACCGCCGGTTTTAGACCTTGTCACAGCTGGTAAGTGTCTTTATAAATTCTCGTCTCCCTAGTGGTCGTAGCGCTGACGGTAATCGATATAGGATGGTATAACCAAAACTAGAGAATAACTATCGGTAAAGGGTACATGTGTGTTTTGGTTGGCAGCACAGTACGGGAGGTCCCCAGTACATTTGATCGTATCGGTGCTCTTTTGGAGCTTTTGACACTATTCTGGGTGTTTAGGGTCATCTCTCCCTGTCTCGTCTCACCCGCCCTGCTAACCAGGGTCTCCAGAATCTTTTGAAAGATTGTAAGGAATCCGCGAACCCCGCAAAATCTAGTGATCATGCCCAGCTGCGTGACCGTTTGTTGAAGGTAGCGGCCTTCTGGGGGCAGCATTTACTGACAAGCTAAGGGATACCCACCGTTATCGCGCAGGGCACCTATCAATATGAAAGATGGTTATAAGATTAAGAGATTATTTAGAAATCAACGAGACGGGCTATGGGAAATCCGAGACCACCAAAAATTCCTTGTCCACACCCCCTCTGTTCATTACTGTTCCGGCGATAATGGGAGTTCGGTGCTCCTGTCTCAAGTCCCGAACTGGATATAAATATGTTACAATATGCAAAAAAACGAAATACCTAGAAGATACAAGGAATCACATGGGGGTCTCAGAATTCACACCACTCACCTGGCTGTTGCGCCAATTTGCTTGCAGGACTTCTCTTTCTCTTCTTTCTTTTTATGCAACCTTCTTGTCTTTCTAGCAATATAAAGCTTTAGGAATCCTTAGTCACCGGCGAGCTTGGTCTATATAAGATATTAATGTCTAGATGGACCGCTTAGTATATACCTCGTTTCATGCTAGAAGTTCCCGACTCGCTTCGCACCTACGACGCTTGCTTCGCCTTGGTTGTATACCTTGAAAATTTAGTCCTTGTCTTTGCTTAGTCCCGTGATATTCTTCGGAGTTAGTAAGCCATGGTGGAAACGGGTGTATATATAGTTCTGTATTTTCTATTCCTGTCTTCTGCAGCCAACGTCGTCTTTGTGTGAACAATATATATCTTTGGCCTTGGCCTTCTGTCCCAGTCCCTGAACCTAAACCCAAACACGATCCCGTCCCGGCTCTGGCGTATCATGAGCCGTACCTGTCCTTGTCCCTATCCTGGTGCCCGCCCCCATCTTCGTACCCGGTTTCCCCCTTTGAACCTGGCTCCGTCCTGTTATACAAGGAATGGAACGAGGCGACGGTCTTGCAATCGAATTTGTCCTTGTGTCCAGAGTTCACGTGCGGTGGTTGAAGGAGAGAGGTGACAATGAGAATTCGTGGTTATTCTTGAGGAATACCCTTGCAAGGGTGTCTTTTTTTATTCCAGTAAAGTTTCTGTTCCGAGTTATTGCTTAAAGCTGCACTGTCTCCGATGTCCGTTGTTGTTGATGCACCTGGAGTTTCCGTTACTATCGGGGATAGGGTCGTTGTTTCCTTTTATTTAGGATGTGGGCTACTTCCATCGACAACTTTCCAAAAATCATAGACCTTTAACGTCATCCAAGGCACGGTCCCTCCAAATAGTATATAGAGCCTGATCAGCGAGCTTAAATGGTAAGGCAGGGAGTTTGTAGCCTTCAGTTGACATGTTTTTAGGCGGATGATGAGATGTAAAGTACGAGTGTGTAGGATCTGTTTGAAGTAGTGTTGTTCAAGTTAAATGGCTTGGCCGGCCTCATAACCTAGAGAAGAGAGTATGAAGGCTTGTCATTGCTAACTGTCGGAGGGGAAAGCTCCCTATTTATACAAAAATATATTAGTACAGCCGTGTCCCATAATTTCCCGGATGTCGCGCTGCGACGGCGAACCCAAACCACGAATCATGACCCCGCAACCCCACGATGACCACAAATCCCAGAATCAAAGGTTATAGGAGTGAGGTTAGGAGGAGAGATATTGTAACCCTTCATGATATTTATTATCTAGCTCTATATAGTCTCTTCTTGCTTTGTTCGTTTGTTCGTTTGTTCGTTCGTTTCTTGCCATGCCCGCGCGCGCGACATCCGGGAAATTATGGGACACCGCTTTACAAAGGAAATATAATGAACTTAGATATACCCATACAATGTGACTCATCACAGGCAATGACTAATGTGAGTGATACAATAACATCATAACCCCTCATACTATTCCTCATCTGCGAGCGCGTACTATTTCAAGAAGAGCTTGGAGAGACTCTGTGTGACCGTTGATGGCTGCGAGGTGGAGAGCAGTCCAACCGTCACCATCTGCTGCAATGATGTTTGCCCCATGAGACAGAAGAGCTTGGAGAGACTCTGTGTGCCCCTTCTGGGCTGCGAGATGGAGTGCAGTCTTGCCGTCACCCTCTGCTGCATTGACATTGGCCCCATGGGATAGCAGAGCTTGGAGAGACTCTGTGTGACCAACGGTGGCTGCGAGGTGGAGGGCAGTCCAACCGTCACCATCTGTTGCATTGATGTTGACTCCATGAGACAGCAGAGCTCTGAGAGACTCTATGTGACGATTGCTAGCCGCGAGGTGGAGAGCGGTTGTACCGTCACCATCTGCTGCATTGACGTTGACCCCATGAGACAGCAGGGCTTGGAGAGGTTCTATGTGGCCGTTGCTGGCCGCGAAGTGGAGGGCAGTCCAACCGTCACCATCTGCTGCATTGATGTTGGCCCCATGAGACAGCAGAGCCTGGAGAGGCACTGTGTGACCATTGCTGGCCGCGAGGTGGAGAGCAGTCGTACCGTCACCATCTATTGTATTGACATTGACCCCATGGGACAAGAGAGCTTGGATTGATTCTACATGACCGCTCTCGGCCGCGAGGCAGAGGGCAGTAAAACCGTCACCTGATACCGCATTGATGTTGGCCTCATGAGACAGAAGAGCTTGGAGGGATTCTGTGTGACCCTTCTGGGCCGCGAAGTGGAGGGCAGCCCAACCGTCACCCGTTAGTGCATTGATATCGGCCGCATGAGACAGGAGAGCGTTGATAGATTCTGTGTGCCCGTCCTGAGCCGCGAGGTGGAGGGCAGTCAAACCGCCATCCTCCGCCGCATGGATGTTGGCCTCATGAGACAGAAGAGCTTGGAGAGACTCTGTGTGACCCTTCTGGGCCGCGAAGTGGAGGGCAGTCCAACCGTCAGCCGTTAGTGCATTGATATCAGCCCCATGAGACAACAGAGCTTCGATAGATTCTGTACGGCCGGGAAAAGCCGCGGCATGTAGAGCAGTCCAGCCGTGGACTGTTCGCGCGTTGATGTTAGCCCCACGAGACATAAGCACGTGGAGAGTTTCTATGTGGCCCCCCCCAGCCGCACAGTGGAGAGCAGTCACATTACCACTCGCCCCCTCATTCACGTCGGCCCCATGAGACAGCAGGCTCTGGAGAGAGTTTGTTTGACCCCCGTGAGCTGTGATGTGGAGGGCAGTCAGACCCAACTCACTGCATACTGCACTGACGTTGGCCCCATGGGACAGGATGACTTGGAGAGATTCTGGGTGACCGCTGCGGGCTGCGATGTGGAGAGCAGTCATTCCATTACCTGCTGCTAAGTTGACGTCGGCCCCATGAGACAAGAGGAGTTGGAGAGATTCTGTGTGACCGTTGCAGGCTGCGTTGTGAAGAGCAGTCATACCATCACTGTCTGCTACATTGACGTCGGCCCCATGAGATAGGAGGACTTGAAGACATGCTGTATGACCACACATGGCTGCGGTGTGGAGCGCAGTAATACGCCCATCTTCCGCAGCACCAGCACTGCGATTATGAGATAGAAGGGCCCCCATAAAGAGTCCGAAATTGTCGCTTCCCGCGTAGCGGAGCATTCCCTCCTCTTTGAACAATTCTGCCACTTTGCCGCGGCTGGCAAAAGACTCCACGCCTAGGGTAAGCTCTTGCTGACCGTACTGAGCCGCTAGGCCGTGAACGCTGCCGTCATAGTATCCCATTGCATGTACATTCGCACCACGGGACAACAGGAGCTGGAGGATTTCTGTGTGACCGTGTACGGCCGCGAAGTGGAGAGCATTCAGACCGGCAGCCATAGCATTGACATCGGCGCCGTGGGACAAGAGGACCTGGACAGACTCTGCGCTACCGCTCTGAACCGCCAGATGGAGGGCAGGAAGATCGTTACCCATTTGATTGGCGTCGGCCACATGAGACAGGAGGGCCTGTAGTGATTCTGGATGACCCCCCATAGCCGCAACTTGGAGAGCAGTCAAACCGCGGCTCTCTGTTGCATTGGCGTCCGCCCCATGAGAAAGAAGAACCTGGAGTGATTCTGTGTCATTACGCTCAACCGCGGCAATGATAGAGGTGACACCGTTATTCTCGGCTGCGTTGACGTTGGCTCGACAAACTGGAAGGGTCTGGGGTGATTTTGTGTAGTCGAATTTGCCCGAGGCATGGGAGGAGGTCAGATCTGTAACTGTCGCTGCATCGGTGTTGGTGCTATGAGGTAGGCGGGATCCTGCTGGCTCACCTTCCTGCCAGCCGCTCGGTTCAATCCCCAGAAGTGCCCGTATCAAGGCTGTATGTCCTCGCCTCGCGGCTAGTATCAATGGTGTACTACCGTCGTTGTCCTTGTGCTCCAGATCAACACCGGGAACTCTGAGGATCCATTGAAGAGCATCCAAAGACCCATACCAGGCGGCAAGAGAAAGAGCAGTCCACTTAGATTGGTTTTGTGCGTTTATATCCGGGTCAGCACGTTCCAGTAATAACTCCACCAACCATCCTTGATTATATTCGGCCCCCCACATCAATAAGGTCGTAGATTCCAAGATATCTACCCCTCCCGGCCTGTAACTCAACAGGCTTCTAACCACGCCCCTATGACCAGCAACCGCCGCATTCCAAAGGGGCGTTTTTCCCGACCGGTTCCTGGGGTTTAATTTGATATCTGGCGCAAGTTTCAAAAGACACTCAACAACTGGCCCATGTCCTTCTTGCGCAGCGATTGCCAAAGGTGTACTTTTCCAATTGTCTTCCAGGCTCACGTCGGGGGAAGCTTCATTGAGGAGTAGTTCCACAACGGATGCATGGCCTCCCAGTGCAGCGTGATGTAGAGCTGTAAAACCCATCTTATCCTGGACATTGACATGGCAACGCTCCGTGTCGATCAAGAGCCTGATTATCTCTGTTCTATCACTCGATGACGCCTGCATTAATGCAGTTCTTCCGCCATTATCGGCCATGTTGACATCGCAGCTTTCTAGTAGAGCGTCCACAACACCTATCTGATTCGACTTGACTGCCAACATAAGTGATGTATACCCCATGTCATCAGTGCAGTTGACATCAACACTTTCGTTCTCAAGCAAGTGCTTTACAAACTCTAGATACCCATTCTCTGCACTATGGTGTAGTGGTTGTCGACCAGCTGAGTTAACGCAGTTCGGGCTGACACTACGCAAAAGCAAAAGCGTCTTAAACGTGTCGAATAGCCGATAGTAGCATGCTACCCAGAGAGGACTAATAATCCGATCGTTCTTAGCTTGCAGGGGAGGGAGAAGAGTGCCCACATGGGATGCCCATCCCTTGAACTCTTTTGATGACCCGTTAAGGAAACTTTCCCATGCTCGAGCAGTACCGGGTGAGCGTAGTATGAGCGGCCTGACGTGGTGTCCCCAATTACGGGCGGAGTATTTAAACAAGCCGGTGGTTGACCGGTGAAAGTCTCTATCTCTGTAATCGGTGCTTAGTAGAACCTCCATGCACACGTTGGCGATCCATGCCTCTCCTTCGTATCGTCTCTCCAAAGGCATTCGTCCTAAAAAATCCCGAATAGTAGCATGGGAGAACCGAAGAATGCCAGTCTTACTATCATGCACGACTAGGCCACAGCAGATATTAGACACGTCATGGGTCTGAACCTTAGTTGCCCTCCATCCAAACATCTTGGAGCCTCCCGGGCCCTTAACCCGTAATGCTTGAAATATTGTATCAGGGGAAGAATCGTCGATCGTGTGGAATAACCAGCGAATGATATAGAGAGCAGATCGACAGTTTGTTAGGCTCTGCCTTTTTATCCTCTCCATTATATCCTCATACATGTGGTCAAGCTCCTTTGGATGGTCGCTAAGAGCATCGTCCATACCATCCTCGTTGGTTTCGCGTCTCAAAGCCTGCATCCGAAGTTGAACCGGAAGGAACCTAGTGTTCGCGTAAGCTCAGTTTCCATTCATCCGGCAAAAGGTTTTAGACATACATCCCATTTGCATCTTTGCCCAAGGAGAGAATTGTAGTTTCGCGGGCCTTCAGTCGTGTAACAACAGTCTCAAGCCCAAGCTTCTCATTATCCAGGTAAAGCTTCTGCAACTCGCTCTCGACGTATATGCAGATGTCCTCACTGCTGTCCTGTGCAGTGATGTAATATTGATTGTACGGTGCCATGTGCATTCTAATATCACCTTCGTTACGGCTGGACAGAAATATTCGGACTATGCTGACGGTGTCGACAATCTCCCTAAGCGCGCAGAAGAGATCCTTTCTTTTATTTGGGTCACATTCATCAAGTGCGTCGATGACCACCCACACACCATTGAGCTGTTTAGCAAGTTGAATGATGAGGTACTTGCACTCATCCAGTGTCAGGGCACCGGCATCTTCTTTTTCCCGTCTCTCATAAATCTCTAGCAAGTATTCCGGGAGGCCCTCTAATGAATATGCCACGCAAAGCTGCCGCACAATTGCTCGTAAGACAAAAACGGGGTCGGCACGATCTGGTGCCGTGGTACTGCAGTAGAAGTAGGCTATGGCGTGTTCACTGGAATGAGACTCTTTCAACAGGTCAATAACTCTCGAGCTATCAGTCATGTCAGCACTGATGATATTGAGAAAGACACTCCACGATACTCACGAGAGAATTGTTTTTCCGGTACCAGCTGCCACATATTCAGTCAGACTATGTGGTTACTCATGAGGGGCATCCGGCGTCTTACCATCGCCACTCAACCAAAACATAGAGGACGATCTACTGTTGAACCAGTCATCGAATTGTGGATTGCTCAGTAGCCAGTTACACGTCTTCGGAACCCGCCGCATACGGTGCTCATCATGTATGTTCCCGTATTGGATGTTCGATACCCAGTCTAATGCTCTTTCCAACTCAATATCTATCCTTATTCAGCTCATGAATCCTCTACACGCGGCATATGGGGTATCTACCGTCAACGTACTTACACAGGCGTTTGATGTCTTTGTTCCACTCATCCAAGGGGCTTTCGATGATTTTAAACTGCTTCCTCACTTCGTTCAGGTGCCTATGGAGGTTAGATGTTGAGGAACGCTCATCTGAAATTATCTAACTGGTTAGAAAACTTAAACGACGATGGTTGAGCGGAGTTCACAACTTAATTGAGTGATAGAAGTAGCTTAGAATATTCATTAGTCGTGAATAGTATTGGAAAACCATCCGAGAATAGACAAACCTTCTTTCTCCGCAAGATCTGCGCGATCCCTTGTACGCTTCTCACACTCCCGCAAATCTTCCAACAATCGGGCGAGCTTCGTCGAAAGGCTTTCCGTAATACGTACTATGTACACCAACGAGTTTGAGTACACCAACGAGTTTGAGTCCACTCTGAGTGGGTTGAGCGCCTACGAATTTAGAATGGAGTACGTACTTGCAGTATTCTTGTAGAGATGTTGCTTCACACATATCAGATACCTCAACATTGATGTGTACTGATTAACCAGACACTCGGTCAGGTCTACTGATCCCTGTGGTGATTGAACGTACAATCCCTCATAGATTTCGCCACAGCACATTACCCAGCCGAGATAGGCTAAACTACTTGAAATCATTGCCATATTTTGATAGTGGGCGACCCCGACCTGAAACATTCCGTAAGCTCCTAATCTGTTGGATCAATGATACCCTCACCTGCAAAAGCAACCTCACTCCAGACCAGACCAACGCTGCTACAGCTGGATCATGCGAGATGGCTATATCACCAATGGCCGCGTATCTATTGAGTTGCGTGAGAAACACCTCGGCATAGTATACCCTTTCCTTGTTGCCCTTCTCATAGTGTAACTCCCCAGAATCGACCTTCTGATGAATAACCTGTACTTCCTTGATGAGCGCATCTGCCAACACAACCCTCGTTTGCTGGGTTTCCTCGAAACCCTCGATCCTTTCTTGCCGTATTCTTTCAACTGCCTGGCGCCATAAGGGTGAAACTCTGTCGAATTGTCTTAGTCAATTTGTACTCATCGACTGCATTGGGTCATGATGCCCTACGTAGTTCCCGGAGAGGTATGGTCCGCGTCCGAGACCGCCAGGGGTAAGCTATCCTCCTCCTCCTTCACTCGGGATGTTTTAACTGTTGTATCTGGGTCTGATTGCGGTGTCGGAGGTGGTTCTGGTTGTGTTCCATCCCTCATGTTTGTCATTACAGGCTGTGCTGGGACATAAGGGGAACTCTCGGATCTTCCGGTGCTGGTACTAGATTAGGATAGCACGTCAGTGCTCGCACTATCTTGAAGCATAGTAGGCCACAGACATAAGGTGATGATTAGAGCCACTGTTTAGATCGCTCTCCCGATGCTCTGAGGCGCTTGGTCGGTGAATAACGGCACCGAACCGGCGGGGTTCGGCGATGGTCGGAGTAGTTTGATGGTGATTATGAACGTCTTCAACCTGTACAGCGAGAGCGGGGGCTGGCGCCTTCTCCCCCTTCTGCCTCTTCCACCTCCTCTTGACGGTGTTTTTCAACTTCGAGATATTGTTACCCATAGTTGCTTGAGTTCTTTGTCGTTGATAGGATTGATCTGTATCGAATTTGACGGTGCTGGATATCTTGTACTGCACGCGAGCAAACCTTTTCCACTTTACCCCCTCCCGTCTTCCTATGGGAGATTGACACGTGGTGGCTGATGCCCCCTTGAAAAGCCACACAGCTGAGTTGCGCCGCTTTCCTGTGGCGCGATGTGGCTCCCACCTGAAATCATTTAGTAGTTCGTGCAGGCTAGAGACTTAGTTACTATACCGCCAGTCCACATATTATTATCAGCTTGATATAGGGTTTAGTTAAATATGATATACGGTCGATCTGGCACCCCATATGATATTATTTTATCATGCCGCGTTGAAGCTAACTTTTGGCTCAGTCTGATATTTTTATCATATGATATCATGCGAGAAGTCCTATATAGTACTGATTTTACTGACTGAAAAACCCAAATGCGTAGGTAGGCTAGTATTCGCGCTCATTCTGCATAGGTAAATTTCACAGATTAAACTTTTATTTATTTCCTTATTGAATATATGTATGTAAATTTATTTACAATTCTTTACTGCAGCCGTTCACCTGCCTACCTACCTATGCCTACCAAACCTACTTGATTCACTTCTTGATTCACTGTCTGTACGGTACGGTGCGGCGTGTACGGTAGGTATGGTACGTACGGTGCGGTGCTTGATTCTACGCTTTCGATTCTGTGCTCTGTACGTATGGTGCGGTGCAGTAGGTTCAGTGTGGCGCGGTGCGGTGCGGTATAATACGATATTTAGTTCCATGGTCATTTAGATTAGCTGGATTCACTGCTTAATTAATTCATCGATTGGCCCATATCCTCATGATGACAATTGTGGTTAATTGGGAAAGGGGGTGTAGTGTAGATGAGGTTGTAGAGATAGAGCCGTAAAGATGATGAAGGTGTAGAGATGAAGGTGTAGAGGTGATGGTGTAGGGATACCTCTATCCCCAACAACCCTCACCCGCTGAGATATTTTGATCAACTGATTTCTCTGTGAATCATTCACTCAAAAGGATTCCTAATCGAGCCTGGTTGGGATGTGAATAGATCCAAAATATCAGAGCTATCGCCCAATTAGGGAAGATTTAGGGTCACTCTGCGTCTAAAGCTCAAATCGGGCATGGCTCTCAAAATCAGTCTGATATTTTTATATGGATTGGCGGTAATGTACCCTAAGTAAGTATGGTAGTAAAGGAATATGTGTGTAGTGTATAGATAACATGCATGTAGTCAATCGTGGAACTTGAGCCGCGTAAACACCGCCCTATGGTACATCGATTTGTATGGTGACACGGTAATCTATCCTGGGCGCGAGGATAAGAAATGATAATTCTGCATCTTTTGGGCTCAAAAAGTGAAGTTATCCTGATAGGATGATATATCATCCTTAACCGCGCCTAGCTGCCGTGCTCTGCCGAGCTATCATGAACCTTTTCAGCTTCATCACCCGATCATCACTAAATCACTATATACATCACCTCCCACATCAATAGCACCTTCAGATTATCTCTTCCATCATTGGGCTTGCCAGAGTTGGGGAACACAATAACTGCAAGAATTATTTTCACATGAATCTGAGTAAAAAAGGTTGAGGTTTATCTTCTACTATTCTAATGATCTTGATAGTTGGTATTCATGATGGTGAAGGTGAGAAGCTGATGGTGATGGCGATGGGAATAATGATGATGTTAGTGGTTCAGCTTGCTGCCCTGCCGTCCCCATCACCTTGCCGTTCCTATCACCCTGCCGTTCTCGCCACGCTGCCGCCTGCCGTCCCCACCACGCTGCCGCCTTGCCGTCCCCGCCAGCCTGCGTGATAGCTTATACACTCCTATATGATAGCTTACCATACGGCAATGATATCTTATCGGGGAGTGAAGATATGCCTATCCCGAAAACTTGTGAAAGTGTACGAGTTACGCAACCGGAGGTATAAAGCATCCTTGGCTTTAGGATACATTAGTATGAGAAAAGGACCCGAGATTTTCATCCTCTATAGACAATAAGTTGACTTTTCGACTCGTGTACCACAGGGTACACTCAGGCTAAAGGCAGTTTTTATCTTACGCCGAGGTCTTTCGGGTGGGGTGAGAAACAATCCTCAATCAGAAATCCGGAGAGCAGAAGCGGGAAGTTCAGCACAGGAGGGGAGGCGGCCCTTAAGCTTGTATGTATCCGATAGATAGCCACTCCAAATCACAACTCGAGGCGCTTAAACCCTTTGTGGCAGCGTGATGAATCTAACGCTGAGGATGTCCAAATGGTACTTTCTGTCATGCGTGACAGTATGTTACAATATTTTGGTTCCTTGCGCTGTTTATATCACGATTAACAGAAAGGGTGTCCGTACCAATTCGGCCTTCAGAGTGGGGGTGGTACGGAGGCTACTCTACACCCCGCATGCCGTATCTTAAAGCCGAAATGCTTGGCATGCTCCACACTATCTCGAGCGGATCATCCGAGCAGGGATCGTATCGGGTGTAAGCGCCTGCCAAGGCACTTCCCCGCACCCCCTCCGATTTCTGCTAAATGCTGCCCCGCCACCCACCACCAATGCCCCCCCCCTCATACTATGCAACCGCTAGCACCTCCCCTACCCCCCACAGTCAACTCCTAGGACATCCTCGACTATCTCCGCCGCTTTCGCGACGCGGGCCTATTGACAAGCTCACCCACTCTTAGACGAAGGCTCTTACTGCGCCCACAAAGTCGGACGGTGACGAGATCGACGAGGGGGGGGGGGGGGAGGCTGCAAAGCTGTAGAGTGGCTACGACAATCTGCTGACCCCCACAGGGTACCCAAAGTGCCCGTTCCCGCCGCTCTGCCTCCTTCCACTCCACTCTCCCCGACCCAACACCATCACCACCCACCTGCAGCACCGACAAACGCTGCTACACTCCCCCATCCACGCGCAAAAAGCCAACGAAACCCAAAAGAGACCGCTGCCCGCACGCACCTAGCCTTCCCCACCGCAACTTTCCAGGTCTCGCTCCACAATGCGCAGCAATGGCGGGAAGAACTTTGAGGACATCCTCTACGCGCATTCTATGGGCGGTGGACCTGCAGCACCCGGACGTCCGGGTATCAATCAATCAATCAACATGGTCACGTATGGCGGCCTTCATGCACCATGTATGATTGGGTTTCGGGGGTGCACTTGAGCCGGTACCTCCGCAACCCCCTCGAACCCGAACCCCTTTATACATTTCCTCGACTGCTAACCTACCCGTAGGGGCGAATCCATCTCGACCTCCTCCTTAACGCCCACGTATCAAGGCCACCGGCATCCTCCGCTACCACTAAACAGAGACCTGCGTTACCGAGCACGGGCACATCCGGACGCAAACAGCACGCTATCCGGAGAAGAAAAATCATGTAGAAGAGTCTCCTACCAGTGGTTCACTGATCGAAGCGAAGCCTAACCCATTGCGAGGTTAGTTTGAATGCGTGAATACATCACTAAAGTTGATAGCTGCTGCTGGATAATAAGGATGTAATTCTTGTCTGGATCGGTGTTAACCGTCCAAGAGTAAGATTGGATGTTTTACATTGAACGCGTGAGGAAAAGTGGCGCGTGTGTAACTGGCAAGTAAGTTTCTACCTAGCTCTGAGCACAACAACCATTTTACTAAAAACATACAGTTTTCTCTCAGATAATTTCCTAAGCAGCAATAAGTCATTATGTGTCATGACGCACTCCTATATCTTTTTACACAGAGTTAGAGGAGTCTTTTCTTTTTCAATTGGGCAGAGCGGAACCAGTCTACCGGCTGCCCAAGGGGTTATGTAATTATCTGATGCTTAATAATATATAGGTTTGGGGTTATGAGAGATTATTGGGAGAAAGAAAGCAAATGGGGGAGGAGAAAATGCAGAAATTGTTTTTGTTTAACCATCTTATTCCCCTTGTCCGATAGCGCCAGTGGTGGTGGCCGGAGGGTGCGTGGGCACAAAACAATAATAGTGCGATATCGCCACAAACGCCTCAAAGATTATCGCCTTTGCGCACACCGCACCCAAAGAGGGGTTAAAAAGAACACAATGTAGGAGGGCCAAAAGAATAGATCGTTTCTGCTAGCAACCAAGGTACGACCATCGCGACCAGCTCCATAAATCCCTTGAACACATTGCCCCCTTCACATGCCACCCCTCATGTTTGTTTTCGTGGTGTAACATCCGGTGACTGGCTTATGTCCCTACATGAATCGATTATGGAAATCAACCCGCGCCAGTTAAGAGGTACCGTGATATGCAAGTACCGAGATGTTATTTCTAATAGATCAAGAGAGGAAAATGCATTAATTAAATTTGAACACATTCCCTGCTGTCACTAGTAGCCCATGATCCAGGGTTAGGTATCACTTGGCGGTGATAGCAGAAAATATACATCACACTTATTGTCACTAATTAGCAATGAGAGAAACTCTATACTCAGTGAGAGAGAGGGAGGACGAATCCTCTCTCTTCTCTCCTCTCGATATCACGTGCAATTTCTCCTACCCCATCTATCACGTGCCGCGCTGTTATCGATCGCCATCACGTAATCCCCGTCGCGTTTACAACACCGAACGCTTCATGCTCTGCGCGGCGTCCTCTCCGCCGCCGGGCTCTCGGTGGAGCTAGGCCATCGCTCCGACGTGCGGCCGCGGTGAGGAATGACGCGTCGTTTCTGTATGCGCGGGTCGCGGGTTATGACGCGATCGAGGTTGAGTCGGCGCTTGAGCAACGGTAATGGTGTGGCTAACAGGGGTCATGGGGTAGGGTGGTGGATATTGTGCAGGGTGCTGTTCTTTCTGGGCTGGTGAGGTAGCACCGGAGAGAGAGCAGGACCAGGAGGAGGAGGAGGAGGAGGAGGAGGAGGAGGAGGAGGATGAATCCGGCGAGGGGCTAGAGTCAGAACGTCCCCGCGCCAGCACTCACCGAGTTGAACGACGCCTGCACCACATCCCCATTCTTTACACCTACCCACGCGCTCTTCCGCCATCCCAGCGGCAAACTGCATGATGGACACAGATACGTGCGTCTATCTGTTCCTCTGGCTCCCGTTCTCATCCCTCCGACCCCAATGCCGCATCGCCGCTCGTGTAACTAACCGCCCACTGCGGTGGGACGGCCATCGCAGGTTACCGCTGCCACTGGAGCCCTATCGGAGGGCTCTGCTTATTACCGTGGGGTAGGGGGTTTGGCGCTGGGCGGCGCAGGAGGGTGTGGGGGGAGTGGGTTGCGGGGGATGCTGGGTGGGTGCTGACAGTGGGGACGGGAGGAGGGGACTGGAAGAGGGTTAGGGTTACAAGGGTTAGGGTTCCGAGGATTTTTTCAATTCTTTTTGCTTCAGTTCGTTAAAAGTTTTGAGGAGTGGATTGGGGCGCAAAAACAATGACGCGGGGTGGGGGAATGGCCGTGGCGGTGGGGGTGATGTTGGTGATTGATGTAGGGGGGGTGGTGGGAAGTCAGTCGTACGCGTGCTGGGTACGTTTTTGGATTACATAGTATAGAATCATCTATCTCAGCTCGTATCATGTGCACTGGAGAACATTACTTGAATTTGATCACCGGTTTGACTCAATATACACACACTCTCGATGTATACCGCAATTGAGAATCAAGAGACCAGGGCAGTGTCCATTTGTTCTGGCGGACCCATCCCATAATAGCCACCAGTTCAACAGAGGCATCAGGGGGGAAACTTGTATACTTTGCATTTATGAGTGGGAATCTTTGGGACTATAGCGCGGTATAGTGAGAGACCTCCGATGATACTTTAACCCCACTTCTTTATTGACGAGGAGATTTTTATACTGCTCCGGAGAGTGGGAGGTGGGCTTTCGCCGTAGCCTACGGGCTGCGCCATGTGTATATATGTGATGTGTAAACAAATAAATAAAATGATAACCTGCCAGCACACCTCCGAGCTGCCTCTCGCTCCTGATATGTTTTGGAGGTCGGTCATTGCTCCCCCGCCTTCTTTCTATCGTCATGCGTATCTGTGTCGCCGTCTGTGATACGCTCAGGAGCAAGAAATGGGCGACCACATGGCCGACACTGTCGGATCACGGAAATGGGAATGATCATAGGACTGCGGGAGTGATAATCAAAGATGGACCTCCGGCGGTTCATAGCGGTGGTGCATGACATACTCGGGTTTCGTATCGGGGTTGGAAGATGGGCATAGACGGGTAAGTGGGGAGGGCGGGGATGATTGGGGTTAGATTCTATATTTTACAAATCACAAGAAGGGCAAAAGATAAGACTCAGGGTAGAAATGTATGAATAGCCGATGAAGCAACTAGACGCGGAAAGCGATACCCAGATTACCCAGCACATGAACGAAGAGGGATCGTGACAGTGATGCCTGAAACACACATGTACACGGACAAGACCTCCCAGGCGCTAAATAACGATCCCAAAGTACCCCCCCCCCAACCCTCTATCCTAAGAATATGAAACAACAAGCGGTTCCTATATATGGGGCCAGATGTTTTCCCATAGCACGGTTTGGTATGCATCAGCCGGGAGGAGTGCCAACGATGGCAGCAGATCCGTCCGCAGCGCGTGCCCGTACCCCTACCTGGAGGCCGCGCACACCCCCGCGCTGCCCGGGGGGGGGGGGCGTTCTGGTCCCGGTTTCTGGGTTCCGGGGCGCGGGGGGGTTGGGGGCGTTTGCGTTCGGGGTTCCTTACTGCGACCATATGCACGTGACTTCGCACATTCACATCCCCAATGAAAGGGTGTCCATACTCTGTTTTCACTATGCGGCAATTAACAACTCCTTGCCTAGGGCGGGCCCTTGAGCTTGCGCACCTTTTCCTACCACACACATCGACAACAGACCGGAGAACCCCCGTTGCCTCCACCCCAGTCTTAGGCGAGTTGCTATCTTCCCACGTCCCTCCACCGAAAACACTGCTAATTACATTATCCCGGCAGGGTGCACACATGGAGCTCATGGTTGGCGACACAATGAGTATGTACACGACACATAACCGGCACCATGGCCCCGCCCGTCCTAAACCTCCGCTAGCACCCACCCGAGTCCCCGTGCCGGAGGGAGGGAGGGTGTGCATTGCGGCATCGCGGATGCCCACTCCGGTGGTGTGCATGCGCTTGGAAAGGATGCTGCTGCTTAGCCTCCCTACGGGTACCTAGATCGCTGCTCACCGTTGGTCCGGAACCTACATATCTTCCCGACAAACGCCGGAAATGTCCCGACAGTTCTCCGTTTTCTATGTGGGTCTCTGAAACGTGATATCAGTCTCCGAAGTACGGAATCGGGCTCTGGAATGTGGTATCGGGCTGTAAATTGTGGTATCCAAGTTCGGAGTATGGTACATATCGGGGTAGTTGCCCCTGCCTGCAGCGCCAAGGCGGTACCTGCATATTACATACCCCTTACCCTTAACACCGGAGAACTATTAGCTAAGGGCACGTGACCTCGACCAAGCGCTGACCGCCATGCCTCGCTTAATCACCCGCCGCTGACTAACCAATTGATTCCCTAATCAATGCCTCACAACGTCCCATAGACAAAAATAAGCCTGCGCTTGCAAGTCGAGAAACAAATTCTTTCATGCGCAGTGCGCACTACACCGCGGTAAAAAAGCATTGTTTATATTACGACTAGCCGGTCGGGGCTTACCACCCGAAGAACTCGGAGGCATATTATGGGGACCGGGAACATGGTCGAGTAAGTAGAGGGAGTAAGATCATATAGCATCTATTCTTTAGGGTCCCACCTTATCATGTACCATCATATTCACCAAGTGGGACTATGATGCTTGAGTTGAAGAAGAAAAGGGATATTTGGCTACGAGTAGAAAATAAAGGAAAACAGGAAAAAGGAGAGATTCGAAATAACCATGAACTAAACTCTTGACAATAAAAAGAAAAGGCCCCTATGATCATCCAACACTAACCGCACTTCCACCTCCTACATTTACTGGAAGAGTGGTGTAGTGTGGTGCTTCCATTGGTGTCCCTCGTCTCTCAGTCGGCACCCCTATCTACTAGGAACATGATATTCTCATCACTCTTCTCGCGGCTCATGTGCTTTGCTGCGTGATCTAATGGTACTTTTCCGTCCCGGGAGTTTATATCTATACCGGCATCCAACAGCAGAGCCATAACCATTCTACTATGTTTCGACGTAGCGAGATGCGACAATCCCACTTTATTATTGTCAACAGCCTTCACGTCGGCACCCGCCTTGATCAATGGTAGGAGAGAACGGCCTGAGATAATATATATACTGATATTTAGCTGAACGAATCAAAGAAAACAAAATAGAAAATAGAGACATAGGAAACGAGCCCCAGAGAGGTGTGTATGAAGAGGGGACAGCTGATAGGTGGGGTAAGGGACAGAGGGTGCTGGAACATGTGTTCGGGGTGGATCGTGGCATTGGAGAGTTATTGAAATAGCGCAGCTGAGGCAGGGTGTAGGTATCGAAAACAGTTGTCAGATTGCATCAGAGGTTATTTCGAAATCAGATGGTGGAGAAGTCTGTGTTTGCGCTCTCTCGAAAACGGCGATGGGCAGTCCTACGCCCTAGAATCCCACAACGTCATAGAGCCATTTTCACTGGTGGTTTGAGTGGAGTCTTTAGTTGAGGGCCTGAGGTTATCCTGCTCAGTGAGACTCACGCTGGTATCCTCTCCTTACCAGTCGCTGAGCAGAAGTAAGATTTCTGTATGCCCATTGTTGGCAGCCAAGGACCTTGCTGTCACGCCCCCATCTGTTTCAGAGGCAATCGCTCCTCTCTCCACTAGGTAGCGTGCTGTGTCCAAATGATCGTGCCGCGCAGCATACATTAGGGCAGTCCATTGATCCTCTGATGCCCCCCGTGCTGATATATCTGCCCCTCGCTCGACCAGGAGCTGAAGAACCTCAGTCGCACCATATTGTGCAGCGATATGGTGAGCCATGCGCCCTCCTCCTTCCACCGCTGAGATATCCGCACCTCTGTCCAATAGGTAGCGTGCCGCGCTCAAATGACCTTTCCACGCAGCATACATTAGGGCAGTCCATTGATCCTCTGATGCCTCCCGTGCTGATATATCTGCCCCTCGCTCGACCAGGAGCTGAAGAACCTCAGTCGCACCAAGTTGTGCGGCGATATGGTGAGCCATGAGCCCGTCTTTATTTGTTGCCAAGGTGTCAGCGCCTATGTCCACTAGGTACTGGATTGTTTGAATGTTTCCCCCGCTAGCAGCCCCGTGCAGAGCAGAGACCTCATGCTTGCCCCCCACGCCTAGATGTGCGCCGTGCTTCAGTAGCAGTTCGATGATTGGGAGATGACCCTTCTGCGCAGCTAGGTAGATTGGTGTATATCCTGAAGGATCCTCCATTGGTGTTGCTCCGTTCCCCAGTGCCATCATGAGTGCCTCGCAATCACCGCTCTCAGCCGCCGCCACTAATAGATATTGAATCGATTCTGGAGCACAACTAGCTCTTGAGTATATAACTCGGTATGGTAGAGGCACTAATGGTAGTTTGGATCTTACCTCTTTGCTTAACAAGGGAAGAACCTTGGGGTTGCTTATTTGAATCCGGAGTATCTAAGGGAGCCAACATGTCCCTGGCCTCGAGAGCTAGATCCTTCGTAGAAAGCCGGGGCTGCTTATTCGCACCTGGTGTGTCTAGGAGATCGGGGGCCAACTTGCGTTTAGCGCTTGCAGGAACTGTATCACTCGTAGCCCCTAGCATTTGTGCAGGTTCAGGTCCAGAGGTCGATTTACGTAGATCGGGGAGTATATGCGTCCGAATGGTATCATGGGGCTCCTTTATCAAAAGCCAAGGGTTCAACCTAGCCTCTGATGCTGAAGGTCGATCTTCTGGTAGCCGCCGCAGCATACTAGCTATAAAATCAATCGCTAGGCATGGAATAGTCCGTGCGACTACGGTACTCGGTGTAAATAGGTTCCGGCCTCCCATAAAGACCACCAGGTCTCTAGTCACAGGGAATGGTAGTGCTTTAGTTATCATGAAATGCACTAAACATCCCAAGGACCAGATGTCAACTGCCGTGGTATATCCACTGGTTTCCCCACACAACCCGAAGATCTCCGGTGCCATGAAGCAAGCCGTCCCCGCTTCGGTTCGGCATTGGTTGTCGAGGCGTATAGAGACGCCAAAGTCGGCGATCTTTATCAAAATTGGTTCCCGCTGGGCGATTAAGATATTGCTAGGCTTCACATCTCTGTGGCAGATTTTCTTCTTATGCATTATGTCTAGGCCCATGAGGATCTGTTTCGTAACCCGCTTTGCATCATCCTCAGATATGTTTCGGTCACTGAGAAGTGTGGTTAGATCGCATGGAAGGTATTCCATGGCCAAATAAATGTGCTCTCCATCCTCAAACCAGCCTATTAGCTGGACGAAATGCTCTGGGTACTAATTTGGAAAGACACAGTTAGTATACTGGCGGGAAAAAGCGATCTATCTCTTTTGGTACGTAGGTAGGATAAGGGATATTAATAGCTATCCAAGTAAAGGACAGACTTGTCTTTTCGGCGAATGTAGCTCGGCGTATTTCTGCAGAGAAAGGAGTATTACCGAACGAAGTTTTGCTAAAACCGCTATCTCATACCATCTGAAAGATGAACACTTGACCTGTTTGACCGCTCTGACACCCCCCTCCTCTATGCAGATCTCTTTATAAACTCTACCATACGCGCCCTGTCCAAGATTCCCGGCCCGAGTCCAGGTTTCATATCTTGCTGGCTCCTCCGAACTGTCGGTGATAGTATGTGTGTAACCTTCCGGTTCGAATTTCGTGACTAGTTTGAACTTCTCAAACTGTGAGGGAGTGGGCTTCATTTCTTCGTTAGGTAAAGTGTAGTAGTTGATGAGGACAACACCCCCGCAAAGCCTTGGAAGTAAGTAGGCTCTGAATGATGCGTTGGCACATTGTTAGGTAGGCCTGGCGGTGTTTTCCATTGGATATGTGACTATCGCCAATAGATCTTGCGGCTGTGCAACCCCTAACCCAAGCAGAGCATCCTCGGTTCGCCTCAGTCCTAGCTACGGACCACCCGCCTACATCACCCCGCCTATAAGCCATCCCCCGCTACTGCCGCAGACAGCACCAGGTACCCTCTCGCAGTCACCCTCTCACAGTCACCTCCACGATCAAAATCCAGAACCCCTGCGTACGACACCTACGTACGACACTATCCTTTATACACAACCATAGCGACCCTCGTGAGAGAATATGGTCCGGGAATCCGGATGGCAGAAGATGAGAGAAGACTGTCTCCATGGTGGCCCTAGCTACGACGAATTACGGAGAAAAATGCTGTGGTTAGACAAGTATACGCGAAGGGTTAGGGGAATCAATCAAGACTATTACACACCTTCATTACATGGGAACCGACAAAAACGGTTTCAATAGCGGTACTATGGCTACTGATGATGGTGATTTTTTCGGCTGCTGCGGTGGGGGGTACGGTAGTGTATCGGGGGAAGAAGGGTTTCAGGTTTGTGCCTTGCATGCAAGTGAAGAAAAAAAAAAAAAAAAAAGGTGAGTTAGCCGATCGGTCGTGAGCAGGCAAAAACAACAAAACAAAAACAAGAGAGCTATCTATTTTGCCCTAATTACTGTAATTGCTGTGCACTCGACAAAAGGTTTTTACGACATTGATACTGTGAGGCTCTTGTACGTTGTGTGGTGTGTAGGCCATGCAGGGATGGATGTCTTATCGATAAGAATATGCGTAAGTACCTGCATGAGGTGCGGGTTTTGTAGAATCCCTAACCCTTACTACCCCGCGTTATGCTGTCGCATGGGTATTATTAATTTTGCGCCTTAGCAGGGGTACCTGCATGTAGGCACATAACGTTTCAATTCCGGGGATGCTTTGGGGGGGGGGGGGGTGGGCTGAGAGCTGGAAGTATGTTTCTTGTACATGTCTACCACACCTTAAGCATTCAAAGTCGTTCCATATACTAAACTACAGTACAAAAAAGGGGTTGTAATCTGTGCTGTAGAAACTGAGTTCTGCCGTATTTTAGGTACTGCAGTATTGAATGCCGGATTTGTGCAGCATTTCCGCAATTTCCAGTCTGTACCCTGCCTAAAAAACTTACATGTACTATTTTGCATGAGACATTCCGCTAAATGCATGCAATACTTCCTTCCTATGAGGTATTATAGCTATCAAAAGAATAATTAATTAATTCATCAATATCTCAATCATCTTTGATTCCTCATCAAATTTGTTCCTCATCAAAGGGCTAAGTGTGACAAAGGCAGTCATGCAGCACTTCCACAGCACTAACGCCAACAGCTGATTCTCAAAAGCGCGGCTGTAATGCGGCATTTTTCAGAATACGAATAGCGCCAGCATTTCTATGGCATTCCTACGGCACGGATTATACCCCATTTTCAGGTACTGTAGTGTTAGTCGGAACGACAGGTGGACAGTCAAAGCCAACTCGCCAGTCATGGGCGCATGCAATATATTAGCAGTGTTGCGCGCGGCAGGGCAGACGGTGAGCATGCTCCAGGCATAGATCATGGGATCTCACTCGTTCCGCGCCACCCCCGCAAATAGTTCTAAGGAGTGGTATTCTAAGTACCTGACCACGAGTCTTAAAGCACGGCATTCGAGAGGGTACGCATCCTGCACGTGTATATACAAAAGTCATGGCCATTCCAGTTTAGGGTCAACGGCTCCCGCGGTCGCCGGTAAAGACTCTGATACCGATTGCGGGCTCAAATTCGAGATATATAGATCACCATCGAAGCCCCCTAATACGTACGTATGCCACCCTATTTACCGCGCCATCTCTGCCAATCTGGGGTAAAGCTATGTTTAGAGCACTTTCAATTCACCTCCTTAGGCCTTTCTGCGCCCGTACTGCAAACACCCACCCTCCGCCCCAAAACAATTAAAAAACACCCCCGACATGTCTAGCTGCATACCAGAAGTCTGGTACTGGCGTCGCCGACCAATTAACGGACTCGGTTTCTCCCCCGGTGGGACCCCCGAAACACGCAGTGGGTAACAGGGGTACGGGTAGATATGCTCTGCGTTATTGAGAGGGAGGAAGGGGGCAGCTGCTGCTGGACGGAGGAGAGGAAGGATAGGCGCTCCTAGAGCTAATACTTGGCTGGTGGGATAAAGAAACGAAGAAAATGCCCGGAGGATAAGATTATGAATTTCTCAGAGTGAAGGTGATATGGCTTGAACAGTACGTAACTACCTACCAACCGAAACCCAAGATTGCACAGACCCAAGATGCCGTGTGCACAGAGCTGGACTGTTTGAATGTTTCGAATATCATTATATCTAGTCTACAACCTGACTCAAAAACAGAAATCCCTCAAACGCCGTGGCTCAGAAGCCTAGGTCGCCGCCCCCTGCCGCGTTTGGTCCCCACATGCTGCTTTATCCTGCCAGCTGCTTCCTGGATAAGGCATGAGAGACCTGGTCGATTGGTACCCGGGGGGGGGGAGTCATGTCTATTGAGACAGTAGCTGTAAGCGGGTGTGTGCCCTGGGTTTATAACCCTATTCCATCCCTGCGCCGCAGAATCCGCACTTGCTACTCGTGTGCGGCATAGTCGCTGAGCCCGCTGCTTCTGCGTTACTCGCGGCCGGAGGTGCTCGCGGGTCAGGCTTTAATTCTCCTATAGGTGGTGGCGAACAGTAGGGCAGTCAGCACACGACAGTGGCCCGGCGGATTGTGCCAGGGCTGTAGGCCTGGAGGGGGGCTTGCAGCTCTCCTAGCAGAGGGGCTGGGGCAGTAAGGTCCCGGGGGGCGCACCAGCACCAGAGTGGGAGGGCTGCTTGCCGTGCTGCGTGTCGGCTGTCGGACCCAAAATAGTTTTTTTTTCTTTTCTAGCTTCCGACTGGGGGTCAGGGGGGTTTTTTTTAGGGGGGGTCTGGCGGGGCTCACTGGCGTTTTGGCTGCGGTTCCGAAGGGAGGTAGGGTTCTTTTCCCGGCATTTTGGTCGGGGACGGGGGCGGAGGGGGCATTAGAGTGGTGATGGTGTCGGGGGCGGGGCGTTTGGGTGGCATTGTGGTTTCTGTATACTTGTTATCAGTATACGAGTGGTGGCGTGGGTAGTAGTAGGGTAACTAAGCTGTGGCGAGATGTGTGGCGATGTGTGGCTCACCACACACACACAAAATTCCTGTCTTTGATCAAAAAATGGATCTCCCGTACAAACTCTAATCTCACTATTATAGGGGGCCAGCTTAGGAAATAGCTACATATATAGGTGGATGGGACGGTCGTCGGTGCAAAACTCTACTTACCACGCAATATGTAGTGCTTTAGCGGATGGAGGTATGGCGTTGATGAAGGGATGGGAGGGGGAGGGAGAGGAGGAGGAGGGGGGGGAAGTCTCGCTTTTCTTTACATGTGTAATGGCCACCTGCGTGTGTGTTCAACACAACGTTCTGATGTATACAAGCTGCATATAGTCTATGGGGTCTGTATTACT
This sequence comes from Morchella sp. 2016-57, assembly GCA_024713875.1. Taxonomy (NCBI): domain Eukaryota; kingdom Fungi; phylum Ascomycota; class Pezizomycetes; order Pezizales; family Morchellaceae; genus Morchella; species Morchella sp. 2016-57. Next base: position 495,721 of record JAMGZE010000020.1, read on the forward strand.
GCCAAGACATCTGTCCTTCTCTGGCTAGGAAGTGATGCATTTTACAACTACTAGACACCATGCCTAAACGAAAATGCATATATAATAGTACGTGAAAACAACGGTCGAAAGAGTACTGAGTCTAGCTTTGATGGTGTTCTCGATGCTAGTATTAATGAGCTCGTTGCATCACTTTAAGCATCCCCGGGTACGCACTTTACAAGGCTCTGGCATCAGGTGCTGACAGGGACTCTTATGTAGATGCAACCGTTATGATAGACTATCCTTGGACGGTGAAAGTCCCTCTTACAGCTAATATCCACCTCATGTGGCAACTGTTGGAAATCATTGTTTGATTCTGCCGCCGCTATTTACCATAACAAACCATATACATAATTCCTTTACTAAGTAGTGCACGGTCCAGGTCGCGGATTCGACCACTTCTAGATGTCCAAGGGATACTAGGTGTCTAACACTAGGGTGGTTCTGATTCTACTAACAACAGGATGATACTCTTGACCACTTGTCAACTTCACGACTAGCGTGCGCACACCGTCTACCGCTCTAGGGACGTTATATAGGATACATTGCTTGAGGAGCTATCTTATAAGTATATAGATATACCGATATGCAATGTGTATTTTAAAGGTTTTGATTGGCCAGGTATTAGTATTGAGTTGGGTATATTGCTTTTTTCCCTGTACTAAAAATTTTCTTTTTGCTTATATTGATATTGGTGGCGATAAGGGGTCCATGCTCTATGTGTTTTGCTAATCGGGACTTTGCTTTTTGTTTATATTGATATTGGTGGCGATTAGGAGTGCATGGTCTATGTGTATTGGTAATCGGGACTTTGCTTTTTGCTTATATTGATATTGGTGGCGATTAGGGGTCCATGCTCTATGTGTATTGGTAATCGGGACTTTGTTTTTTGAAAGCCTTTTTTTTTTCTATATTGATGTAATTGACGATTCGGCACATAGATAGATATTGATATTGTTATTATGATAGTTAAGATTGTAGTTTAAAATAACTCTTGATCGCACATCTTTTACCTTCTCGCTAATTTAAAAGGCTCATGCGTCACCTGTCGCGTCGCCAAATTTTTGAGAATCTTGCTGAAATTCGTTCGTGGTCGAATTCAGCAAATAAGACAGACAAGTGGTTATCTTAAAATCTGCGATTCATTTCTATTTTCTTTGGAGTGAAGGTTTCATGTCTTCAGTTATCGATGAAGAAGATATACCATGTCGTATTGTTTGTTTTATCAACGATTAAACTTCGAGCACTGCAGAAAGCTACGTTGCTTTATATGTTGAGCAGGTTTTGCGATATGGGTAAAGAAACCAATAAGTTGTTATGCTTGCTAAATAAGAGCGAGTAAGTTAATTAATTTCTTTGTATGATATTATAAGCTAATATCTCTTTCTTAGGTTTCTTTGGTGATCACATCCGATTTGATGACATGCATGTAGCACGCCGTATGTGCTATATCTTTCGATCGGAAAGTTGTTGGACAGCCTAAAGGTACTATCAGTTCTCTTCCTACTGGCTGGAGATCTTTTGATTTATGATCATCCTACTACGACTTGGAAGCTGCCTCTAAATCGAACAGAAAGTCTTTGTTGTTAGATGGTATATCTGTGAGGCGAGATGGGAGAGTCTGAAAGCTGCGAATCGATAGTGTTATTCAAATCACTGGAAGTTTAATTGGCGAGTGGTCGTCGATAATCGTCATCGCGTTCTTTTCTTGGTTGTTTGGTATCGTCGTTGAATTATATTTCTGTTATGCAATCGGGGTTTGGAGGTGGATCTAGTGGGCAAATGTCGGGAAGCTAGAGTCAAGAAAGTTGGAAGATCTTGGGGTCTTTCGAGAACCGGAAGAGATCTGCGATGGATGATTGAGTTTGTATTCAAGTTCACTCTTTCGAAAAATTCTTTGCTAAATTTCATCTCTGTTTAACCTCATCTGGAGTCGAAAGAAAATTTCTGAGTATATCCCAATGATTGTTCTATTGATGACGATTTTGAAAGTCTAGAGGGTGGAGCTATTGAGGATGTTGGCTCCGATTAGAGGGTGTTTGATATAATATTTGGGTTCAGAATGATTGTTCCTTAGTTTACTTTTTGGGAAAAATATGTACTATTATCAGGATATATATAGGGCTTGGATATCTCTTTCGGGAAGTCTATAATACGTTTTGGCGTCAATATAATATTTTATTTTACAATCTGAGAACAAATTAGGACAATCGATCGAAGATATGAGCGTGAAAATCGTGTCCGAATGAGGAGGTAGAAGGCTCCAAGCGCTCGATATTTCTCAATTAAATCAAATACAAAGCGCATTAAATTTTAGTGAACGTCAAATTAGAAATCGTAGACATATGCCAAAACCAAAGTAATATACAATAGAATGAATTAGAAGCAATTGGTGGATGACACTTTCTAACAAGCAAGGCGTCTCAAAATACATTCTTAGTTGGTTGAATTACAACACTGTCTCTTGTAATCTTTGTCTTATTGAATAGCGAGCAAAATGGTTGGTGTTGTCTTAATGGAAAATCTGATCATAACTCTTTCTGTATCACGATCTTTGGGAATGAATTTGAGCAACATGGTAGTGGTCGTTTGAGTAGGATCAGTGAAAACTCAATAACTTGTCTTTTCTTTTTCAATTTTGGGAGTTCTGAGGAGGATTTCGACGATTCTGCAACACCCTCCGATGTGGTATTACGAGTGAGTATATCGTGATTGCTTTGGATGCTGTCGAGGACAACGTTCAATCGATGGTTTCTTGCGATGAAGATTCAAAATTCATTTGGCTCTTGAGCAGAATCTGTCTTATGGTTCTGGGTTTTGAAACCTCTTAGAAAATGTCGATCCTTTTTATCTGTGCCTCCGGCAGCGTTCGCTGCTTTCCGAAATCTTCCATTAGAATTATATCTTTCCGACAATGGTGGAGAGATAGCTGCGATTATACGTCAAACAATATCTGAAAAGTCTACGCCGGAGTGTATTGGTATCACAATGATATCGCCGATCGTAAAGCCGTTAGTATACTTAAGTCACTTTACGAGCCATGCAATATCGCGTATTATTTCGCCGTAGTGCGCAGTTGGGAATTTGCAAATCGATTTTAGTCAAATCTGATGGTATAGGTGAGAGCTAGAGGATAGATTTCTTAGGTTTGGTAGGTATGTGGGAGTCTTGGTTGGCGTGTCTCAAGAGTGGAGGATGAGAGGCTGGGTATATCTGAAAGGGGCGAGAGGCAGTATATCCAATCTGAATCTGAGAGGCGATGGGAGGTTCTGCTTTGAGAAAGCGCGCAGCTGCTCTTTCTTGGGCTCGAGCGTAGGCGTCAAATGAAGTAGCCGACTCTCTTGCTATCTGTAGATCGAGAAAAGCCTCCTTCTTTATTACGATTACAACAAATCCCGTGGCGGAGATTAAGTCGCGATTGTATCGCAGACGGGCTAACTCAGAATATCTGGAGTAATTGTCTGTCGGGTATTTAAAGCAAGGCTAGAGAATGCCATTGCCAAGATTAGAGGTCATCTAGGAACAATAGTTTACATTGTTCGAGTTATCGAATTTCAAAAGAGGGTTTCTGCGTCTCGCGTGTTATCAGTGCGATTTAATCACATTAAGGTGATACTAATATATATTAGGTGCATCGCAGCTACCTTTCTCTGCTATTGATTCAATAGTATCTGTAGAAATACTCTGAGAGGAAGATCAGTTCTGCGAGAATTAGTTCTACGATTCAATCAGCGCCAAAGCCATTTAAATTATCTGCCATGATAGGTGTAACAAAAATAGATCACTGTGTTTGGGGATATCACTAAGCTATTCGGGAAACTACAGAGCCTAATCAATATGGTCGGGTACAATATAGAAGGAGGAAGGAAGAGGATAGATGGATTAAATGCGTATATGCAATTCTCCAAATTCTTTGGAATGTCGTATTAATGTCGATGTATCTTTACTGATTAACGTTTTCATGTATCTGTATAAGTATCATTTAAAGGACCAGATCGAAACTTTCTTTTAGTCTTGAGAAAGAGGAGGTTGAAATCTGATTATATTAATGCAAGATATCTGCTCTGAGGCAGCATGGAGATCCTATCTAACAGACCGTCTGCAGTCAAATCAAATTCACTCGCGGAAGAAATATCGTGGATGTATCGAAGAAATGGTGGTCGATCTCTGGTCAGCCTCTTAAGATATTTTTAGGCGAGATCTATTTCAGGATTTGATATATCCAATATTACGAAAAGTGGATTCTCTCTCAAGCTCAACTAAGAATCTGATTTAGAAGAGGTATCTGGATTATCCAGTTATTGTATTAGGAGGAGGAATGAGGCAATAGCGAGTTGATACTCTAACTGGAGAATTATTCTACCTCCGAAATTTCTCATTTACGAAGCATAGTTTAGACCCAAGATTGTCGGATGTTACGCTGCATTTAGCGATGTCTCTTTGAGAATCAATCGAAGGTAGAGATTATGTTGGAGGCAGTTCAAAGCTTTTTTAGTCATTCGATTCACTCTCTGCGTGAATATTAGTTCACAATCGGTGGTTGAGGAATATCAGCTCGGCATTATCTTGTCGTCTTCTCGATGATGGTTTCAATAATGTTTGGAGATGGCATCTTGCCTCTCAAGGGTACTGTGGTTTACCTCAACCTCAAGATATCTCGATGAAATATCATGACATCTTTTGTCCCTAGAATAGAGAACTGCTGAAAGAAGCGAACATCTCGGACATTACTCACAGTTGGAGGCTTTTGATATTATAATTAATACCATTGATAAAATATTCATTGGGATTCTATGTTTTTTTTGGATGGGAAGGTGTGAGAAACATATATTTATTGATTGTAAATTACTGCAAGAGAATAGGAGATATTGTCGTTATTACTGGTTCAACTGCCTAAGTGTTACTCTATAGAGGGTGTGCATGACTCTGCATTTGGAATTCCTGTCGTTGAGGTAAAGTTTCTTATTTTGGGTTTTGGTTATTCGATGCTAACATGATTAGAATAATATGGAACTCAATCTACCTATCAGGTCGATCGGGCCAGATTACATCAGAGCAATTATATGGGAGGAGATCTATGGCCAACAATGATTGAATGTGCGATGAGTTCTTGCAACTGTCTTTGCGCAATGGCCGTTTATGAAAGTATTCGCTTTGGGGATTTTAGACATATCAGTAAAGTCAGCGACCATACAAACTCTATCGATCGTCTCATTCAGCAATTTAAAATCCTACGATCTGCTATAAGAAATCTTCGATTTAGAATATCTGAGTGGGTGGATCTTGGAGATATGTCGAGAATCAAATGAATCTTTTGTCTAGATTTAATGGGCCTAGATATCTGTCGAGGAGATTTTCTATTCCTGAGGTATTGGAAGATCCATACAGTCTCGTCATTCTCTTAATATCGATGTAGGCCAATTTAACCAGATTCTTGAAAGATTGACGATAGAGGTATATATTTTTCTCTAGTTATGAATGATAAACTAATATATTTATATCTAATAGAAAGACTACTCGATCAGTATCGAGATCCTAACTTTACATCCTCTACAAGCAATATTCTACCCTCGGGAGAGATTCTTGATTTTCTGTCTATGTTAAAGGAGCCTGGTGTGCCACCACACAATTTAGTTTTGAAGATTGGGTGTGTTTGCTTGATAATGCGAAATCTATCCCTAGAAAATGGCATTAATTAGTAGTTATTGAAGAACATGAGAGGTTTAAGGTTGATAGATCTCAATGTAATATTCGGAATCTATCTTCTGCGCCTAGAATCGTATTTGAATTTCAACCTAAATATTCTTTCTTGGGTGGTCTAGAAGACAATTTCTACGACAGATATTCTACAACTTTAATAGTTGTCGAGTTTAACACTGATAGTTATTGATCATCTGAACTCTGTATTCTGTATACTATATACAAGATTTAATTTAGAAATAGAAATATTAGGTATTTATTAGGTAATAGTCAATTATTCTGTCGGGATACAAACAAAGTCAAAAATATTGTATATAGAGATCTTTTGTTATAAAATATTTTTTTTATTTTTTTTTATTTTTTAAACTATTTTTCAAAACAATCAACACAATAAATAATAGTTATTACTCTAGTTAAGTTGCAAAAATCATCGGACACATACATTCATGAACCAAAGCAATCGGATACAAAAACAAATAGTTATTCTGCTATCATGTAATAACTATAAAGTAATCACGAGTGGAGATTTTAAGTAGTATTATAAAGAAAAACCCTAATATAGAAAATAACAATTTATTCCTCCTGATTCATCGACTCATCGCACATTCGGCAGTATCGCATTCTGATATTTCTACTACTTTACCGTGACGGGAATCAATACCATCTGATTTGATGGGAATCGGTCGCCGTGATGGGGCTAAATAAATAGTTATGAAAGTCTGTCAACCACAACACTGAGTTTGGTCGGATTGATCTAGTAACATGAAGAAATGTCATCGGCACTATACGCATGTGTCAGGAACAAAGCATACTTATGCGTTTTTCATATCTATATATAATTAATTAAGTAATAAAATATATGTCTTTGAATGAATATTACTGCGTAATTATACGCCATGTCGTGAAGCATCAAACTCAATGTCAAATCACTCTTTCGCACTTGGTTCGATGTTTGAGAAGTAATCTATCTTAGCGTAATTCATTCTCGGAATGAGAGTAAATTCTGAATGTGTCATAATCCAAGAATATTCCATTAGAGAAAGATATAACCGCTATCTTCAACTCTTCCTGTCGGTTTTCTTGAGTGATGTTTAATCGAAACTGGATTCTTATGGTGAAACCCATTGACAAAGTTTGCGAATCTTGGTAAAAACAATTAATCGGAAAAATAGGATTGAGAAAATAAGACTTACTGACAGATTTCCGATCGACATTCCTTAATAATAACATCGATCGTAGTTTCTTTCCGTCATCATCCTGCAAAACTGCATCTCTTTGGTTTGGCGTCGACAAACATCACGCTGATTCTGACATCTAATTGGAGATGTTGTGGTTAAATACATCGGTGGTATCTTAAGTCTTTTTGTTGCTTTTCTGATGGTACGAAACGTGAATTTGGTCGGATTCATACCCAACATGGGGAGGTATGGTGATTCATATCGATCGACTTCCACAATCGCAAATTTTTCCAAGTATTGATCTCTCCTCGCGTCTCCTTCAGGTTGCAATCCTTGACAAAAAAACTTTCATCTCTTGATTCTATTTTTCTCGGATTTCCTATGCTCCAAAGCAGCCCTAAGTTCAACATACTTGATCGGAGTTTCAAGCTGTTTTGAATCGTTGAGGAAGGAAGCAAGGTCATTGAAGAACCCATCGGTAACATCAGGGAACTTTGTCTTGATAGAGATTATAAGAGAATCAATATTATTGTCTCTAATTTTTTGGAGTAAAGAAGGTCGGCTTGCTATATGACTAGCAAGTTCATCAATAGGGATTTTAAATGATCGGATTGGAGGCATTGTAAAGGTTGGAGCAGTTGATAGTGATGATGATAAATGTAACATCAAGCTGGGGTGGCCCTTCTTATATAGAAAAAAATATAGAAAATAGTTGCTCATACTGGCATCGGGAGTCACATACATTACTCATATCAATCGCTTACATTGGGAGTCATATACATTGATTGCTACATCGGGAGTCACATGCATTGCTCACATCACATCGGGAGTCACATCAACATGTAAGCATCTTGCATCGGAACTGTCTAGATCAAGTTACTTGACTTTAGAAGTAATATCGAGGGCCTAGCACCTAAACATTTGACTTCCTGTCTTTGAACTATCTCTTTAAGTACAAATCAATAGCTTAGGATATGGCATCGGTACCATCCAGATCAAGTTACTTGACTTTAGAAGTAATATCGAGGGCCTAGCACCTAAACATTTGACTTCCTGTCATTGAACTATCTCTTTAGGCACCACCGCTAATCTGTCGCATATAGGATTGCACAACTTCCTGTCGTTGAGCTGTCTCTCTCTCGGTTGGACTATCTCTCTCGGTCGCACTATCTCTCTCAGTCGGAGTATCTCTCTCGGTCTGACTGTCTCTCTCGCTCGGACTGTCTCTCTCGCTCGGACTGTCTCTCTCGGTCGGACTGTCTCTCTCAAAAGAGTTGAACTATCTCTTTCAGCGGAACGGTCGCTCGCACTTGCCCTCAGCCTCAGCCTAATTAATCTTTCTGTATCAGTAGGGAGTAGTAAACAAGGCAAAAGGTAGCTCGGTTCGGTCCTGGGAGCTTGGTCTGAGAGGTCTATTTGATGCCGCCCTAGAAACTCGGTTCGGTCCTAAATGTTTAGTTCGGGAGGTCGATTCGGTGTAATCCTGGGTGCTTGGTTCAGTCCTGGGAAGTCTATTCGGTGCCGTCCTAGAAGCTCGGTTCGGTCCTGGGTGCTTGGTTCGGTCCTGGGAGGATGATTCGGTGCCGTGTGGGTATAGGACTAGGCGTGATTTTGGGCGAGGACTAGGCGTCGATTTAGGCGTGTCCATGGCGTCGATTTGGGCGTCGATTTGGGCGTCGATTTGGGCGTGTCCATGGCGTCGATTCGGGCGTCTATTTGGGCGTGTCCATGGCGTCGATTTGGGCGTCGATTTGGGCGTCGATTTGGGCGTGTCCTAGGCGTCGATTTGGGCGTGTCCTAGGCGTCGATTTGGGCGTGTCCTAGGCGTCGATTTGGGCGTCGATTTGGGCGTCGATTTGGGCGTGTCCTAGGCGTCGATTTGGGCGTGTCCATGGCGTCGATTTGGGCGTGTCCTAGGCGTCGATTTGGGCGTCGATTTGGGCGTGTCCTAGGCGTCGATTTGGGCGTGTCCATGGTGTCGATTTGGGCGTGTCCTAGGCGTCGATTTGGGCGTCGATTTGGGCGTGTCCTAGGCGTCGATTTGGGCGTGTCCATGGCGTCGATTTGGGCGTCGATTTGGGCGTGTCCTAGGAGTCTAAATAAACGTTAGCATAGGTGTCAGAATAGGAGGTGGAGGTGGAGGTGGAGGTGGAGGTGGAGGTGGAGGTGGAGGTGGAGGTGGAGGTGGAGGTGGAGGTGGAGGTGGAGGTGGAGGTGGAGGTGGATATCAAGGCGGAGATGGGGGGCGGAGATCCTCATGATGACTAAGCAAGATGACTCATTAGGATGACTCGCTAGGTTGACTCAGCAAGATGACCTGTCACTTTTGGACGCGATTTCATTTTCCTGACCGGCCGAAGGCCGGAGACGACTTGTAGAGAGTAGGTGTGTAAACCTTGGCGTTTGCAGCCGTCTATAGAAATTTCCAATAAATGTAACATAACAACGACCTAAATAACCCTAACCCTAACCTTGTTGCCAACCTACTACTCGTTGCACGACAAACCCATCTCTCCATTCCTTTAAGGGGAGGATTGGGCTAGTGGCGGGGGCCGGCCCTGGCAGCATCAACGTATGCGGAGCAGAGGGGAAGGGAGAGGGGGTAAGTGTTGACTAGGTTGAGGGCGGGCCAGAGGGCGGAGGGGCTAATACTCGCAGCAAGATGCAGCGGGACCAGCAGGGAAAAGGGAGGGGTGATAAGGGAACGCTGTGTTGGAAGGTGCAACAGCCCCATGATATTAAGTGTATAATCTTCAATCATGATGTGTTATTATAGAGAGCATGTACTGGGAACAGTATTATTTTGGACTACCCAAGTTGGTGAGGAAAAGGAAGGAGAAAACCACTAAGCTGGGCAGTAAATGAATCAAAAATAATGGATTTTACAACCGTCCCACCCAGGGATTCGTTTCCACAGCTGGCATCACTATATTGGTTTTATTATTTATCTTTTCCTGTTAAAGCCGGGAAAGGCACACACCCCCCCCCCCCAAAAAAAAAAGGAAAAAAAGGGAAAAAAAACGGAGGTGTTGAATTTTGCTTGGAGCACAAATGATGCGCAAGGATATAACAAAGCCAAAGGAAAATACCATACCCACCGTAAATGCAACGCAACCGTTGACACTACCAAGGGAATCAACAGACTAGCCATTGGGGCACTAACTTTCCAATACTTAGTCGTTAATTAAGAGGCCAATTATTGTATGAGTAGATTGTCGGGGAAAACCTGTCGGAGCCTGAATTGTGATATTGGGGCTCTGACATGTGATATCGGAGTCAAGATGAACCTGCTTTTCATATCAGAGACCAAGATGAACCCCTCCGGAGGCTAAAGGCTACGCTGGAAGCTAAAAAAAAAGACTTTTTTATGCGGGTTGGTCCCCGACAGCACCCTGGCTCCCGGCAGCAGCCCCTCTGGCGGAGATTTCGGAACGATAATGCTCCAGTCGATGAGCAGAAACGGAAGCTTAAGCAGAAGGCTCGCAGGGTGGAGAAACAGAAGATGCAAGTAGTAAGGCAAGTCAGGAACGCCTATCATAATCAGACAAGGAACTAACGCTGAAGGTGCAAACATTAGTTTCTGGCTGAGCTGAAGCTGCTCGAGCGTAGCGCTTCTTTTTACTCATTAGGTGCGTCGCCTGGCAGGCCGCCTCTTTCTTTTCTAACTCATAAGTATATCGCACGCAGGGAGTCCCTATGGTGTGGACAGAGCCTATCCCCTATACCGGCCGCCTAAAAGAACATAAAAGAGGAAGGGAAGATAAAGGAAAATAAATACCGAGCATGTTAACTGTGTGAGCGGCCCGGGGGCCTATGGTACCCTAAATATATAGCACTAGATTTTGAGCATGTTAGCTCTTCTGAGAAACGGTTGCGGGATATAGATCAGGGTTAGGGTAGATGCAACGGCGGCCACCATGTAGCTTTGATGGTGGTCGTCGCGACACCACAGAGTACTGAGCTCGGTGCATGATCACTTTAATGAATTAAAAAAGGTGCTGGGGGGGGGATGGGTGGGAGGGCCGGGGCGGGTAGCGGTGGGGAAGGAAAGGAAGAGTAGGGGAGATAAGGAAGTAGAGTAGAAATAATAAAAATAGTAAAAATAGTAAAAACAATAAAAACAATTAAGATATGTAGTAAAAATAATGAAAATAATGAAAATAATGAAATAATGAAATAATGAAAATAATAAAAATAATAAAAATAATAAAAATAATAAAAATAATAAAAATAATAAAAATAATAAAAATAATAAAAATAATAAAAATAATAAAAATAATAAAAATAATAAAAATAATAAAAATAATAAAAATAAAGAAATAATGAAATAATAAAAATAATAAAAATAATAAAAATAATAAAAATAATAAAAATAATAAAAATAATAAAAATAATAAAAATAATAAAAATAATAAAAATAATAAAAATAATAAAAATAATAAAAATAATAAAAATACTAAAAAATAATAAAGATAATAATAATAAAAATAATACACAACGTCAAAAAAAAAGGACGTCAAACATCGTCAATGCACACAATAGGGCAAGAACATACCCACCCACGTAATACATCGCTCTACCTCCAATAGTCTTCTATCAGCGTTTCCCCCACACGCGCTTTGCATTTGTATACCTTGGCCCGATTAGACCCGCTTGGCTCTGAATCTGAACGCCTCGCTCTCTCAGCTCGAGCGAGCACAGTGTCCATCTCATGGCTCAAGCACTCCTCGACTATGTCCCTCACTGCAACCGACGTCCCCTCCGGGAACCGCCAACCCGCGTGAACCTTCCCCTGGCTCCCCGAGAAGTATATAGCGCCAGTGTAGGACTTGTCAAGGGCGGCGGTAAAGCGCTCACAGGTCCAGCAGAGGTTTTTTGAAGAGCCGAATTCCAGAAATGGGAGATTAAGGGTGAGGAGATGGGTGAGGAGGGTACATTCCGCGTGAACGGAAGTCATGAAGGTTCTGGTGGGAGCGGACAGGGACGAGGCTATGAGGTCGGGGTAGGCGTCGAGGAGGCTCTTCGGGGTGAGGGGGTGGTGGTCTCGGTGGCTGGCCCATGCGTTCACGGTACCAAGAACGTCATATTTGAGAGTTATGGTTTCCGGTGGTGGCGGTGCAATCTATTGGATTAGCGACGGTGATTAAGAAGCGAGGATCATCAGCAAGATTGCATTTGTCTCCTGATGTCTCCTGATGTCTCCTGAGTCCCAGGAGATTCAAAAGGATATGCCGGAGACTCCGGAGACTGTCAGGTGACTCTGGGACGCAAATGGTAGTTTGCTGAAGAGGAACGGAGAGGGAAGCTTACTTCACGAACAGTGATGGCGAGGCGTGGTTCGAGTTCGCTGTAGCCATCCACAAGGCAAAAAACGGCAGCGGCGTAGTCGCCGAGCTTCTGGAGTCGGCGTAGCAAGACAGGGTCACTGATTACCGAGTCTATACCCTGAGTGTAACCGATAGCGTGTGCGATGAGGAGGGTAATAACCGCACGAGTGCCAGCTAGTGCGCTGGTGGGTGCGTCCAGGAGTTTCGCGAACCAATTAGAGATCGACCTTTCGAGCGGGATGTCGGACGGGAACCCTGTTGGCTCTAGCCTTTCCCGAAGGAGGGCAGACGTGTCAGGAGACGGCGGATTCACTGTGATACCGGATTTAAGCTGCTTAACAAGCTTGCTAAGGCGCGCCTTAACCTTCTGCGAGCAGTTGTCGGAGACGAGAGATAGGGCGTGAAAAGGGAGGTCTTCGATGGGGCTGGCCTCGCTGGTTGTCGAAGTGATGATATCCTGGAGGGTCTGGATGTATGATAATTCGGGAGCAGTACACGGGCGATTTTTGGAGAATAGAATCGTAACTGAACTATTAGTGCGTACGAGGGTTGTAGCCGCCACATCACCACTAGACTCGGTGACCATCAGTAACGCTAAGAGGTTTAGGAGTTGCAGATGTTTTTGTTGAAGGGAGGGGTGCTCGAGGGGGCTAGGATACTGCAGGCGATGCGAGATGGTGGAGAGGGCAAGTAGACAATCATCGAATGGGGGTTGGAGAGTGGTCATCTTGAGTGATTTATTACTTGAATTGAATTAAAGCAAAAGTTGAAAGAAATGGTTGAGGGGGGGGGGATAAAGGGAGGTGGTAGATGGAGAGAGAGAGAGAGGAGGTGCCGTGTAGGGGATCGATCTACCTATCTGTCTACTTAGATTAGTAGGTTACCCGGCTTGCGCCCGGACACTCCAACCCCTGTAGACTTTGTGCCAACAAAGCTGAGTATCCGGTTGGCGGAGGGTGAGGGCAATAATCCCGGAAAATGGGTCTGGCCCATTTGCGCAAAAAGTGAGAATAGAGCGTTTTGGTAACACCCAAATTTTCAAATCCTGTGCTCAAATTCTGAGCTCTTGGCGGGCTATCACACCAAAAGCCAGTCGCCAAGAACTAAAAACTTAGACTCAGAAGTTGGTTGCGAAAACACTCTAACCTATCAATCGTATGTGGCTAAGGAAACAACTTTGGCGCCAAGACTCGCTCACATTAGATATGTACTATCCAAAGCATTTGTCCTAATTTTGAAGGGTTTTCATAGAGCTGGTTACCGCATCTTGCTTGACGTCACTAGGAAGAGCTTGTGCGAGAGCGGGTGTGGGTAAAGTTTTGAAACACTGGTGTTGGGTATAGATGGCGGGAGTCATACCAATAACCTTTGTTTGGCTCTTGCGGGTAAAGCATATATTAACCACCCTCCTCCTTCCGTCTTGCTTAACCACAGCACAGCGTTTTTGAACGATGCCACCCAAAAAGTCTGCCGCGAGTGCTCCTCCTCCTCCAGCCGAGTCTTCTTCTAGGAAGAGGGCTTCGTCTGTCACCTCAGAAGCCGGTCCCTCTGTAAAGAAGACGAAGGCTCCGGCTCCCCCGAAGGAAAGGCTGCCAGCTCTACTATCTCTTCCAGAAGATATGAAAACATTCTTGCCCGAAACACTGCTCGGGAGACTTAACTGCGCTCAGGTTAGTTGATGGCCATACTCACACATTGGATGTATCTGACATCGGTAGGATCCTGAGGAGTTTCGGTCATACCTCCGCTACCTTACCGCTATTCTCTTCTTCAAACTTCGGGGCATCCCTCCGCACTACATCGTCCCTATTATCGCTGCATGTGTGCCTATATCGATGATGGGTCTCTCTTCGCAATTCGGTGCGGACTTGTCTGCACTCAACGATGAGCTCGTCAAATACTTTGTTAAGAAGATTCGCTTGTACGCAAACAATTTTATCGAGGCCATTGAGAACGGTGATAGTCCCACTCTCGTTGAGGAAGTCCCCAAAGAGGCCGGGGTTGCCCGCTATAAAAAGAAAGCTATCCCCAAGCCCTTTACATGCAAAGGGGACATCATTCAACACTTTAAACTCACAGCCGCTGACGTCGTGGCCTTCTGGGCTCCAATCCTTACTTTCATCGATCCCGACTACCTTGACGAACCAGACAAACTTCATTATCCCTGGTATTCCATTCTGGAGAAATCGGTCTACACCGCCATGGGCCGCACTGCCTCTGGAATCTTAACCACCACAGGTAGCTACAAGGATTCGGCCATCATCAGAGACTTTGCGGCCACTAGTTCTGCGACTCCGTCCACTCCTTGGCCTGAATATACTCTACCCTTCGCCTTTACTGCACTTCCGGTGAGATGGGGGGAGGCCTCGGAGCTTTGGCCTCGTCGGCTGAACAGTGTCCTGAACAAAAACCTCAGTAACCGGCAAAGCTCTATTCACATATACTCAAATGCTGAGGATGACATTGAATCGCAATTCCCAGAAGATGAGCTCACCCCCCAGTCTATGGCTGAGATATGGCAGATAGATAAGCACGAGCATGCCTCAACGGAGCGCGTAGTGGATCTTGCTGTCAATCAACCCGGGGTTCTTGTCACCATCACGCCCGACACCGATTACATCACGCAGCAGTCAAACTTCCTTGCTCAGCTCAGCATCTCTGGGCTTACAGCTTATGTCCTTGAACAGTTGCAACGCCGGATGGAATCCTGGGAGGTGCTCATTGTTGCGGCCCATGAGGGGTGGGAAACCGCAAATCAAGCCCTCCAAGCAGTGGAGTTGGAGGAAAAAAGAAATCAAATCAACCTGGCCAAATATAATGAGATTATGGGGGGTACAAGGACTATAATGCACGCCGTCAACGAAAAGAGAGCGGTATTGGACCGGAGCAAGCGGGCTGGTGCTCACGCGAGGCAGTCTGTTTCTGGTGCCATCGAGCGCGCACCCGGCCTGGCCACATTTTTACAAACCCGTAGCGCACAACATGTCTCCCCTTACTCAAAGGCACCACCACCACCACCACCACCACCACCACCGCCGCCGCCGCCGCCACCATCATCACCACCACCACCACCACCATCACCACCACCACCACCACCACCACCACCACCACAACCACTACCCCAACCAGCGAGAATTCAACCAGGCAGCATCTACCGTGCTTCTCGCAGCCAAAATGTGTGGTGTAGTACTCTTCCCGAGCCTCATACCCAAGAAACACCCGGTTTAGAGGTTACTGGCTCTGTCCAAATGGGGACTCAAAGTAGCCCGGATGCCCTCGGCACTTACCAGACCGGTTTGAGCGACGAGGCAGACCCTGCAAGTGCTTTTGACAATCTACTGAAGTAGGATCTGAGTACCCAAATTCTTCCCCGGTTATGCCTGTCCTTTAGCATTTGCTCCGGGCCCATCCTTTTATCTCCCGACCGGCACATTCCTACCCCGACAGCACCCCCGATGTTTACTATTTGTTTCCGGTATGCATTATTAGACATCTGACACGCATTTCTTGTGGCTTGCAGCTACCTCTGATTTCCAACACGCATTACATAACCGACAACGCTCTTCCGAGTATCTTTCGGGTCTCTTTTACCTTTGGGGTGGCGTTTCCCTCCAATGTGCATTATACATCTGCTTTGGCCGTGTTCTATTACTTCGGGCACTAACTCTCTCTTCTCTCCCCGCTCCACCGTTCGGGATCCATATTATCCAATTTCTAGTGGTGATATTCCTCTTTATCTGGCAATCGCCACAAGTAGTATTTTGCTGGGTTTTCTATTTCATGCTATTTGTCTTAGTCACCCGGCGCGGGGTAGCTATTATTGACGGAGCTTTCTATCTCATCGGGAAGATTACTCATTATATGTTTTCCACATGGTGTCACTCATTTTTCTTTAAATACAGACCTTATGTCTCTCTCTTTCTTTCTTAGCGTCGAACAATAACGAACTTGATCTTTATACTTCAATACCTCCAGCCAACAATTCTCATGCCTTTCATCACTAGAGGGTGTTATACCTAAAGCCTGGGGATAATGCACATCAATAGCTACATGTATCTCCACCTAGAATGAATATAATTATAGTTACATCAAAAGTGCTCGTGATTCGGATATAATGAGACGTGTCCGGCTTAAGCAATAAGTAGTGTGGTCCACGAGACGAGGAGGCACAGGCATCTACCCTTACAAGTCGGGTTGGCTCAGGCTTTTTCCGCTGATCGACTTGAAAGCTCGAGCTCTTTGAGTGTGAGTTCAGTCACGGTAGAGATGCTGACAATACCTTTGGTGATTTATTTTATATCATGTTGTCATAACGAACCCTAAGCCTATGTATATATGTTCCATCCTGAAATGATTAATTATAAGGCACGCATAGCTAAAGGTTTCGAATGCATTGTGGATAATTATCCCTATCGTACTCTGGCTAAAGGCTTGTACATATGTAAAGTCACTACCAGGAAGTCTTCATGATCCCGTACAGCTAGCCCACCTCATGAGAATATGGATGTGTCAAACCTAGAACCGGAGATCTTTGAACAACTTCACAACAGTAGTAGCTAGTACCTTTGGCTAGATAGGGAGTCATTTGAATGCTACATTTGCTGTAGTTATTGTACCATACAGAGCTTCGATATCTTTGTTGTGGAGTTCGCTACGTGTATTGGTATCTAGTAATATGTGCAGCCCTTGAAACCTCTGTACCACAAATGCACTGGTAAATTGGACAACGCTGGCGAGCAGGGTCTCACAATGCGAAGGACACAACTGAATTCAAGGACTAATACAGCTTTCAGTAATATATGGTTTGAATAATATTACTTTTTCCTATTGATTGATATTGGTTTCTGCCCCTCTTTGGATGATCTATAGATTTTTGCTTCTCTCTGCTTGATATCTGAGTCATGATATTGATTTTTGTTTTTCTGTGCATGATATCATGTTACGATATCATGTTATTGATAATTGAGATGGAGGCTTAGGTAAGACAACCAAAAGAATACCCACCTAGAGATATTCTACTAAGCCCCCCATAAAGTGTTTTTCATAAAATGTTTGAGTAAACCCTTCAATATATGGTGGGTTATCCTTTCCGGCCGAAGGCCGTGGGTCTTATCAGATTCTGATCACTTTTCGTTACACCCTAGCTTGTACATATAGCGACAGGTAATAAGTGCCGGAAAGCCCGAGCGTACGGGCACCAAATGTTACAAAGTAGGTACCGTTGTGTTCCATCACTTATTACGGCAGAGGTGTCACATATCACATCCTGCTCTGCTGGGCTGCAACCGATTGGCTGACGGGGGCATGATCTGGTGGCAGAGTGTGGCATGGTATCGGTGGGACGCGTCGACGCCCAGTATCCGTCATCACTAGACAGCACTTTACACTACCACGAAAGGAACCAGAAAATGCAAGTGACGGAAACAAGGATGATTTGTTACAATTACCCCTGCCCTGAGCAACTGCATTTCAGGTTCTTATGGTGGTAGATAAGCAGAGTACGAGAGTGAGTACATGCATGTAGTACGAGCATTTATTGGCTTTTTAGGCACTGATATTGCTTCAATAGTTACTTTAGCGCCACAGTCCACATCATAATATAAACCTATATTAAGCCATTAATACTTCTATTATAGCTATAGGACTTTTTTGATTTTTAATATTTTTTTTCTATAGGCTCTTATTTATGTATTTGATTAACTCAAGGGATGTTTGAATGAATATCCATGTCTACTGACTCACTCCAACGTTTCTAGAAAGAAAAGGGGAAAAAGGAAAACCTCTCAAACTCGGCCAATGATATCCTTTAAATCGCACACTGAATACCAGGTATATCTACACGCTTACCAGCATAAGAACCAGAAAATGCGGTTTCTCAGGGCAAGGATAATTTGTATGGAGTGGCGCCGTTCTCTCATACAAATAATCCCTGGTTCCGTTACTTGCATTTTCAGGTTCTTTTGCTGGTAAGCGTGTATATACTTATTATATTACAAGTCGTTTCTGGCCTTCGGCCAGTTAGGACAGTGAACGCCCTGTCTGTAGGGAGGGTTGCTGGTACTCGAGGGTTGCTAGGGATGCTTCCTGCCGCTACGCCACCAACACCCACACACATGAAAAAGAAAAGCAATAGACGAACTCCCCAGCCACCCGAACACCCACCACAAAAAGCACATTCCCTAGATCGTCACTAATATCAATACAAAAACGCAAGGTCCCCGAATCATCACTAACAGCAAAGCTCCAGAATACCAACAGAGACAAAAAGCAATATACCCAACTCCCCACCAATACATGGCTAATCAAAACACATTGCGTATCGGTATGACTGTATACAGTATACCCACCAACCTCTAGATTTGTTAGTCACGTGGGGATTCCTTGGCAAAGGCGCTCGAGCAGTCACCGCGTATCACTCGTAGGACGAGTCATCCTCCATGATTGATTACTGGGGGGGGGGGTCACGAGTGACGTCTTATGAGACCGATATTGATTGTTACTTCATGCATGCAACATCTCATGAGGCCAACCTCAAGCTATAAGTCTCATCTCTACTAGCCAGAGAGTGCAAGATCTGGCATATTTTCTGATACATTGCCCACATTGTCTGACAAGGCCCTGAAAACCACCTTTCCAATGAAGCTCATTATGATGTTGGGATTTAAAGGAGAGATGGACGGTGATGGCACCAATAGGTGAATTTACAGGGGCTTTCTTTTGTATCAGGGAAATGGATAGGAGGTTTGTTTGTAGGCCTGGCGGGATTGGGCTTATCAGGGGAACAAGGTTGGAACACTTTCTTCCTAACTGGTGCGGCTTCAGGTATTACTTGATCTCAACAATCAATGCATGAAGCAGTCAGGAAGGGAATACCTTAAAAGATTTCCTGAAATTGTGGGGATTGAGATTCTTCTAACTATCTATAAAATCTTCAATTACGATCCTCTTGGCTGGCGACTAGGTTTTATCTCATGTAAAAAATTGCCGACGGGTACTAGCATTGTTGAAGGGATATCTTTATCAACCGGGGACAGGGAGAGGTCATATAGGGAGAGTTGCTAGTAAAGTTTTCCGCGGCCGGTGAAGGAGCTTACACAATAAAACACCTGTTCTCCGACCCTAATAGGAAGCTCTTTTTTAACCTCTAGACGGAGACCGGCCGGTTGTGATTACAATCATAGTCTTGTACCCATCCGCTATGAGCAGCTTGCTGCTTACCGTAGGGTCTGGAGCATTAACTTTCCAACGAATGTCGAGAAAAACTCCGGTACCCATGTCGGAGCCTGAAACGTGATATCGGGCTCTTAGATGCGATATCGGGGCCGAAATGAACCATATTTTCATGTCGGAGGTGAAAATGAACTCCGCCGGAGGTTGAGAGACTTTATTCTTTGTATGTAAACAGCCCTCCGACAAGGTCTTCCGATCCCGATAGCAGCCTTTCTAGCGCCGGAGAGCTCCCGATACTCCCGCAAAAAGACCCCGCCAAAGATCGGAACGATAATGCTCCACTGCCTCCAATAAGAGCGCTGGCTACGAGCCTAGACATAGCATACACTAATCATTTTGTCATTCAGGGCGCGTCATCTACTTGGTGATAGAGGTCGCGACTGTGACATGAACATCAAAGGCTTCACTCTGGAGAAGTTTGTTATTAGAGATTAGAGAGTGCCAAGCATAGTGTTCTGGGGAGACTGAGTTGATTCCCTAGCCGTTGATTATCAGTAATTACGTAGCCTGTGGACTCTCAACCGACTCTAGTGGCGTAGGGAAACGTATCTTTCAATCTGTTTGGGAAATAATACGAAAATATAGAGAATATGACCGAGTTTTACCTGTAATATTAGGATTATTAAACCAAAGGCTTACAGGATGAGTTATAATTTCAGTTGAAATGATATCACTATTGATTTTCATACCGATAAGAGTATCAGGAATGTATCAAAAAATATGTAAATACGGAATTTTAGAACATGTCATTAAAACCTTATTTTTGGGGAAATTAATCCGGTAAATGAATCACCGGTTCCCTCTCCAAAAAAACAATCGAGGTGATGGGTCTTTTGGTTCATTTCCCTCATCCGGCCGACAGAGCAAAGTATCGATTGGTTCGTTTAGTTACAGGTCTAGTATAATTTTTACTTTGATCCGCATTGTTGCAAGCCACGAGCCTTGGCAGCCGCCCGAGTGAGCTGTGTGTGGTACTTGCTGCTAGCAGGAGCCAACTCGCGACCGCGAGTTGATGCCATTAGTATCCAGTTGTAGAATCGCCCCCCTTTATTTGAGTGGAGAGAGCAGCAGTTAACTAACTACACCGGAGGACTGGATTTCAAATTCCAGCTACGAGGGGCCTTCGGTCCCCCCCTCTCCTCCCCTCTCCGTCAACCCCATCCCCTGTTTCGCAAACTGTAAGTAGTAGAAAAGTAGATATGTCTAGATAGATAGATTGTAACATGTCAGAGTACCTATCACTTGGTTTCCCATAAGGTAACATGTTATGACCTGTGAGTGGCGCACTAGGGTCCCGTCAAATATAAAGGGTAAGATACTGGAGTACTGGGAGTAAGAAACACGGTTTCAACCCTGTTATAAACCCAGGTCCAGTTGAGAGGGAGTAAGATACTGTGGCAGGGTTAGGGTTATTAAACAACAACATAGGAGGTGGGCAGAAACAAGTCCGTCCCCCCCCCCCGGGGTCGTGAATAAAAGACACACACGAACTCCTTTGCTTATCTCATCCGGGGGATCATACAGTTATAAACATCAGTTTCCAACAGCTTGAGTATTTTGTCCTGTTTTAAACACGGTCTCCAGTATCTCACGGGACCCTGGCGCGCGCATGTGTTAGAAACTGCGGGTTCAAACCCCAGGGCCAGGGTAGGAAGTAGTCCCCCACGCGTGGCACGCACCCATAGTTGTTCCACGGCCCTAGTGCCTGCCTCCATGCCTGCCTCCACGTGGGAGTTGCGGAAGGTTGCGATCGTTATATGCAGGCACGATCGGGGTTGCGGAGGTTGCGATCGAGTTGGGGAGTGGCCGATTAGTATGGGACGGAGTGAAGGGCTGACTCCGCTCGTCCATATCCCCAGGCAAATATAATCCAGAGACATGCCCATGTGCATTGATCCGATCCGTGGACAGGGAGCTGAGGGGTGCGCACACGGGTAACGAGACATGGCCCGTTTTGGGACATGCGTGCAGTGCTTTTTTTTTTTTGCCCACAGAGCTCAACCCAGCCGGAACGGGTCTTGCTAAAGTATGATACCAACATCAAATCATCATCAGTAACCAAAATGAAAGCTGGCAAATGGCTGTGAGGTTGGGTGTCTTTCATTGCACACCTAAATCAAAAAAACGGGACCGACAACGTTCTACAAACAGGGGCCTAGCATTGATTTCGGCCATATCATGATGGCAATAACAGGGACTAGGACCTTGACCAGGACCGTCACAGGACCTGCTGCCCATACATACCACTTGTTTATGAGGTGATCAGCCCTCCATTGGTAACACGCTATACTTGTAACTATGAACCAAATTTAAAAAGGGTTCAAGTAGCGTTAAACCAGTCTAGTTGAATCCGAACCCATCACGTACAGTCAGTTATAGAATATATAGAATTAACTTGAATTCATTAGGTCCAAGTTTAATGAAACAGCTAGCTGAGCGCGTTTTAACTACAAAAGAAAGTTGACTATCGAGATCTTACAGGATGTTACGCAACGTAAAATGTCAAGCACCCGTGTGAATGAATGGAGCCCAGATAAGGGGCGACTTCAACTTCTCCTGCCTCAGCCTTGCTGCCGCTCCGTGTAGCGCCATACTAACTCCTGCATGTTCTTCACTCCCCCCCACCACCCCACTACTAAACAATGCACGATAAAAATCCCCAGCAACCTGCATGCATGCCTTATCCTTTGACGGCCATAGATTCGCTACCACATGCGTGAAACCAGCCAGCTGGAATGCACTCGCAAGGTGTAAAGTCTCATCCCCGAGACCTGTCGCTGTGTTGTCTGCAGTGCTGCAGGCAGAAGGATATGCGAGCTGCGCACGTTCAATATACGCGTCCGATATTGCCTGCACAGTCAGTGGATCAATAGCAGGACTGCCTGGCTTGCTGGAATCGAGAAGGACTAATCGACTCCGCGATGGGTTTTTCCGATCTGAGATCCCGTGACAAGAAAAGTGGACCACTTCGTGGTTTGAGAGTTCTTTGAGCACCTCAGAGGCTGTGGGCTGAGTTAATGTCTTTGATTTCATCAGTTGATTAAGTATAGAAGTAATGATATCTGCCTCTTCTGCTACGTAGGGAAGCGCAGCATGGCCGGGCGTGGCTGGCATGGTAGCCAGCAATGCTGAACGCTTCGGCATAGGGTTTGTGGCCAATGGACTCTGTGGGAATCGTTTTTCGCGGGCATATGACAACGACTTAATAGTGGGAATATACGAAGAACAGACTCGATTTAGGGTATGTTTTGTAGATTTTTCCGTATGGATACCTGCCGCGTGAAACGGTGCTTTGCTCAATTCTCTTGTACCAATCCACCATATTCGAGGAAGATGGCCGGACCGTGAGATCTTTAAATCAAGCGTTTCTAGAATTCCCTCCACAGCGACCTCCCATAGCCAACGTAGGATTTTGCCCAGCTCTTTATTCCTGCTGGCATTGGTTCTTGGGCTTCCAACCAAAAGATCCGGGAATCGGGCCATGTTTGACTTCATGTTTTCGTGACTTAACTTTGGGAGTGCGAGAGCCCTGATGCCGGATGGGGTGACTATGATGGCGTCGCTCCGGATCTTGGTGCAATTGACAACAACAATAGTGCCGCCCTCAGCAGCTTTGCACATACTCTCTGGTGTAGACGGCAACAGAAACCCTCCGTATTGAGGGATGCCGCGGATATTGGCCAAGGTGCGGTCAAACCTCACCATTGCGTCCTTCCGTCTGGCTAGGGCAACCTTTGTATCGGAGGCTTTGTCTAATGGGGAATTGATTTCCATCTGAAGACTAACAAAGTCTTCCCATAGCTTCCGGTGCGTACTCTTCAAGTCCACTACATCACTTCTCGTGTCTATAACATGACCTGATAGAATCCCTCTTCCAAGTTCCAGGAGACCGAGAGCATGTGCCGCACCCTTCTCCGCCCCAAGTGCAGTGGCCGCCGCCAGCGATGCGAGCCCATATAGCCCCCCAAAACCACTTGTTGGTCGTCTCGTCCAAGAGCTTGGACAAGGCTAATCTTAGGCATCAGCCGAACTGCCTCCTCCAATATCGAGCTTGATTTGTCCGAGAGCACAGGTATATCAAGCTCCGCCAGCTCCCGTGCTGCCCCTATACGTATAAGTGGAGGAGCTTCAAGACAGTTCCAGGCGTCAAGTAGCATAGAGGATGCTCTTGTTGCATCACTTAGCATAGTGCATAATCTTATGGCGTCAAGTAGGGTAGGGCCCGCTTCCCCGGAGTCAGGTATCAGATCCAACAGTCCGCCGTCAATATGACAACGTAGGGCCTTAAGGCGAAGGATGAGGTAACTAGCTTGAGTTTTCAGAATCGCTGCGCGATCTGGGGAGTCCGGTGGCACGAGAGCCCGGGCACTATCCATGTGCCTGATAGAGACTTGTAGGTCTTCGAAGTTACCGGTTTCAAGATATAATTTCCGGTGGAGAGAGGCTAAGGTCACTAGAGTATGAGGGAATCTAGGATCCTTCATCGATGATACTCTCACCGCCTCGTTAGCATAGCCGATCGATTCAACCAGGTGATCCTTCTTCTGTGCATCGGGTGTTGAAGTGCAACGGCTGCTTTGGTTTAGAAATATGGAGAGGTTATGAAGAATGCCACTCCGGAGAGGATCGTTCTCCCTTGTAGCCTCTAACGCAGCCTTCGCACTATCGATGGCTGCATGCAAATCTGCCGGGTGTCCGAGACGATCATATCGGTCAGAATAATGGCTACCTATGTTGCTCAAGCGGATCGAACGATCCACATGAGCCTCATCAAGAGCGTTTATGATATCTTCTGTGTATACGATCGCTGCGTCAAGATCCTTCAGTGCGCCCAAACGTTTATACCGAGAATCCAAAAGTAGACTGAGAAGCCCCAAGCCGGACAAACGACGACCCACGTCATTGTCAGGAGTGGATGAGAGGGCCTTTTCCCCTTGGTGGATCGTAATCTCTAGATCATCAAACTTTCCAAAGCGCGTATACTTTAAATGATAACAGGTACTCAGGGCAGCTAGAATTTCACGCATACGCGGGTGTTCCGGGGAGACGGCCGTTTGAGCATTGGATACATGGAGAATGGCTTGGTCCAAGTGCTCGATTTCACTGGTGAAATCAAAGTAGGCCTGGTGGACATTGCTCAACCAAATAAGTCTATATGCGTGCTGTTGATGGCCGACGGGAGTTTCTGCGACCGCAGCCTTTGCATATTTGACAGACTCATCCAGGTTTTGAATATCTCCTTCATCAGTATAACTCCAATAATAGCCGATGGACAAGCCATGTAGCATTTTCCCGTGGCTTGGACTCCCTTTTCTAACTCGCTCAAGAATCTTTTTAGAGCCACTGATGAACGATTTGATGTTATCAACTTCCCCGCTTAGAGAATAAAGATGTTTGAAGCAGGTGGTATAATGATACCAAGTTCGTATGAAGTTGTTGTAACCACCACAATGAACTACTTGATCCCCAGGACACTGCCCCGCCAGAATGTCCATTCCTTCATCAAATCTCAAGCGTGCCCCCTCAATTTTCTCGAGGTCTTTCGTTCGGAATAAATATGTAGTAAGGCAGGTGCCCAATAAATCAAGGGCATTGGAAGCGCACGGGTGGCAGCCACCCTCCAGAGCTAAACTCCATACTTTAAATGCAGCCTCCGCATTCCCAATGGCTCGTTCCAGGTCATCCATGTCTTCCAGCCGCTCGAATCGCGCATGATAGAGGCGCCCCAAATTCAGCAGTCGTCCAGCGAGACAATCGTCACCGGCGACTGTGGCCCTGACAGCGGCATTACCGTGCTCCAACTCCCACCTGGTTTAAAGTAAACCCCATATATAAGCTGCAAACCACAAGCAAGCCATACATGTAGCAGGGTTTAAGTAAACTCCCTGGTGGTTCAAAGCAGACCCCCCGGTGGTTTAAAAGTAAACCACGTATTTTCTTGCCAAAGTTTGTACTACAGGGTACCACCATTACCCATTATCACGCTCGAGGAGGAGGATTAGGGGGAGACGTTCTTCGCGTTACCCTTTTATAAAGATTGAATAGGCAGTTACTCTAGGCTCAACGATTCCAACAATGATTAACTGGGGGAAAGTTTCGTTCAAAAGGCCCCCCCCCCTGCTTCCGAGGATTTCCCCCGAAGATCCTTATTGTTAATGAGATCGCCAAAAAAGAGACAAGCCATAATCACTCATACTGGTTTGTCTGCATACACTGGGGAGAAACGACTACTCGTAGAGCGATGACGCTTTTGAACGCGATTAATCTTGCATATCATACAAAAATACGCCAAACTCATGATTTTTGGAGTATGCAATAGCGGCCCAGTTCAAAAAGGTCAGGACACTACGAGTAGATCTCCTCTTCGCACATCACAAGAAACGGGACTTGACCTTGGTTACAGCTTTGCTTTTTTTGATGACAGTGTTTTATTGATCCACGAATTTGTGACAGGGAAAACCTAACTTTTGAAATCGGGGGCCACTTTTAAAGGCCAACCCGGGCTAGGAAGAAACACAAAATCTATCCGACGTAAATGTTCCAGGGGTTAATTAAGGGTTGACACGAAGACGACAAATACGCAACATGAGGCCTAGAGCCCACTTGCCAAACTCTCAAGTCTAGGACGAGAATACAACCTTTGGTTGTATTTTCATCACAAAATTGGAAACCTGGCAAGCACAATAGTCTTTGATCCTTAAGCCTAGCAGGCAAGTAAGCATATAGATTAGGTAGAACCTTCGGCGTAAAGTGTAAATTATTTACGGGTAGATTCGCCCTCTTGAAAAAACAATACCTAGCGTAAAGACAGAGGAAGCCACCGATAGTACACTCAGTAGGTCGATAAATAGGTCAAACGATGCCTCTCCCTGTAACCAAAATTCTATGCGTTCCTCAGGAACTTTTGTTGCAAATGGGACCGGGGACGCGCGTTTCGAGTGCCGGTCGTACTATTGATGCGGAAATAGAAGTACCGCAAAATCTCAGTTTATTCGGACGGTTGCCAAGAGCAGTGTTGGCTGTAAAAGTCTCTGATCTCTTCCTTAATGGGTGATATTTTTCAGCTCCTCTGCAAAATTGTCCTCTTGGCAACCGTCTGAGATTTTGCGGTAGGTATAGAACAGAACTTATCAGCTCAACAACAAAGCGGGTATATCTACTAGCCGAATATGTTCTTAAGTACATACATCAAAATATCCGACATTCCGTAAATTTATGTGTTTGTAATTTGTCAAGAAACCGGTCAACGATTGATCCTATAATACCAATGGTTCATTACCGGATACCACCCTACTTGTAAATTGAATTTATTTCTTCAGGGCTCTGCCTTCGGCCCAAATGGTGACTTTCCAGGGACATTTTCTACCAAATAGCGTGTAAGTACTAGAGAATACAAACATGTACGTGGATAGTAGCTATAGTAGATTACTACTCTACCCTAGCTATCGACTGGGAGGCCGAGACATGCTTAGAATCCGGTGCGCCAAAAAAGCACAGTTTGAGGTAACTCCTGTTGTAATCTCAACTCTATCCTTACCCTATATAGCAAGTCAAGAGCCGAGTTTGTACAATATGCACTGGGGACACACATACTAGACCATATATTACCCGCATGATTTAACAGTACACCCTTTTGACGCAGCAGAATCTACCAATCAAAATACCCTAGGGTTACAATGCGCTATATATACGTTCTATGCTTATATAGCTTCTTCGGGGAGGCTGCCAAGGCAAAAAGCTGAGGACCTCGACCTCCAACAGAACAAGCCTCTTCTTGAGGGCATAAACTGAATGTAGTCTAGTACGTGGCCTAGGCCGAATAACCAAGGTCTCGCGGTATTAGATGTACTACGGGTGTGGGGTAAGTCAGTAGACAGTGGATCAAGTGAGCGAACTAAATCGGGTGTTGACAGGTGTTGACAGGTGTTGACAGGTGTTGACAGGTGAGAATGCGGGGCACTTCATGCAATCTTTAACCGCCGTTACACCACAGGTCCTGCACCCCACACTTCCGAGCTGGGCTGGGTCTGCATCATGCTTGGTAGCTGGATTTTGGTGGTATGTAGACCCAGTCAAGTTCGAAAACTACGAGTAACCCAGTCCTGTAAAACGTATAGAGGACCTATCGCAGTAATTCGTCTCGCAGTGAACGGTTACACCGACGCGGGTGTTGAAAATGCCTTTTTACAGTGCATGTGGAGAAAGATCACTAGAGGGCGCTTCAATTTCGATACGGTATCTCTGTTCGTGACTGCTGGGATAAAACATGGGGGGGGGGGTGTGAATAATATTCAATTGCTATATTACGTGTCTATTGCATGCGCAGGCTCTAGGAATCGGAGGGTGGATCATAACCGACACATAAGATTTATGTGGGAAAATGGATCAATATTAACGAATAAAATGTTTAGGTGCACTGTTAGATGGAAGGCATCAGATTACTATGGGGAAATGAATCTGGAAGCGAAGCAAGACTTCAATGGACGACTTCCCGTAGAACCTAAATTTTCTGGCCAGTGTAGCACAGGCCCACGAACAACCAATCATATGTTTAGAAATCTAAACCGACCCCCCCCCCCCCTCTGTTCAGATTCTGGAATTCAAATCTTCACGGGAAGTCATCCAATTTGTGTCTTAATCTCACATGCTTCCAAAAGAGTCCAGTAAAACTTGAGACTCGAACCTGAAGCCCACAGACATAGATAATATCATCTAAGTTATGGATTATTACTCTCTATCACCTAAGATGGTGTAAACTCAACCTCAATTAGTGCGAATACGGTTACGATTACGACGCCTATATACCCAATTGGGTAGGTATAGTAGAGAAAGGGGAGAAAAAACCGCCAGACTGGGCAGTAGATGAATCAAAATCGGGCTTTACAAAGGCCCTGTGAAAACGACTCAATTGATTTATTCTACCAAAATCCTTTGCTGGGCAATGTATCAGTTGATTGGTTTCCATGTCAGGTAGAGAGATAAGTATGCGCGCACAACTGCGCCTTGTTATCTTCATGCACCCCGTGGTCTTGGCCTAAGCCGTGGTCCAAGGCGTTTACTTCTGTAATAGGTCCGCCCATATGCATCGCTGTAGAGCGCGGGCTAAACTCCGCGCTGCATAATATACATATGTCATGTCTCCAAGCTCTACACCGGCACCCCAAGAGATGTCGATGAATAGTTTGTTACCACATACATACTTTGATTATCAAGTACCATTCGCTGTAGTTTGGTATGTGTTGGGATTACAGTCTCTAAAATGAGGGTAGAAGTGTAACCGTGGGACTACACTATTGGGTCAAGGATACCGGTTTAAAAGTACCGATACCTTATTCTTACAAGATCACTAGCGTAATGACTGGAGTACAGTAGTGGATTTCTACCCAGACCCGGTACTGTATTATTGCGAGCCTAGGGAAATATATCCGCACTGTGATCATTGTGGCAAGATCTATATCACTCTTGTATTATATCATTAGCGCTTTTTGCCAAGGCTGTTGTTACCAAATTCCCTCCTGGGTTACAATAAGACAAGCCAAGAATTTACTCCGCTGCACTCTGCAAGATTCTGTGTTCTGGGTGGTGGGTTTGGTACCTCTACGACAGGAGTTGACTAGTATTGAAAGGGGATAGCATTACTACGGTAATCCCGTTAATATGCTAATAATGTGATGGGGATATATATATACTGTATTCGTATAGTATTCTTCCTATAATGACGGTGTAACTTGGTATCATCACCCTGTTCCGTAGTCCTATGCTACCGTCAATTCTCGAGAAATCCACTATCCCCGCGTCGCTAAATATTAATTCCGGGTGAGAAAACGTATGGATCTGCACGAGTTCGTGAAGTTTGATTCGCCAATTCACCTTGGTTCGGACTTACCACATACAAATACGGGGATAGTGGATTATTCGAGAATTGACGGGAGTAGTGATTCTAACCCGCTTCTTCATACTTGTGATTTACTTACATGTATACGTCTATAAAATCACATTCAAAGGATATTTGAGATATATGACAAACCTCCATCTTCTCTCATTATGTCAACCCCGCCTTAGAATCAAAGAGGATCCCTACTACCACATACATACCCCCGCATTGTTAGCCTCGCGCTCTCGTGGTTTGGCTCGCTCTCTCCCGCGGCAGGATATAAAGGCCGATACAACATTTGCAAATCGAAAGACGAATTATGATCACTAAACAATTTAGTAAGTCTGTCGGAGCTCCGATGATATAGAATAGCGCGCGTTGTCCGGTCTGTGTAAAAGCGCTGGATCAACTCTAATGCAGCTTGCGCCTTGCCAATGCAGGCTAAATTTGAGCTTGTGAGAATACGTGTTTTGCTTTCCTTTATTACTCCCTTTCTAATTATAACTGGCCTTCATTTATCCACCACAATGCATGGAACCTTTTGTGGTTCAATGACTCCAAAAGATATGATAAATAGGGTGGAGGTGCTAATCCTGTGCACGTTCAGGTCACTATCGCCGGCAGCCTCAGCTCTCTTAGATTGCGCAACGCTCCTAGTGCTTGGTTGAAAGACAGGCTCTACATCGCTTGTGTGACAGCTTGCAGTGAGAGAAGCATTAGCGAGCGCAGAATAACATTCTCCTGGCTCAACCGATTGGATACTGAACCTTAGAGGCATGATCGTCTAAACTCTAGATCCTGAAGGTATTACGGGGCGCATTAGGTCACGTAGGTATTAAAGATTGCGCAGAGAGTGTGGAGTTGCTGGGTTGTAGGTTATGAGACCAAAAGGTACTGTTGTGTCGCTGGTGGGTATGTTTTTAGGGTGCAAGAGTTTGCCCGGAAATTAATTCCTTAATACTCCATGTCGTCACAATTAAAGAGCAAGGAAGACTCCCTCGCTAGAGGTCTGGCGACAGCAAACCTGCTTATCAGTACCTGAGTGAAGCCTATAGTGAAATCCTTCCTACCAGAAGTGAAGTAACTACTGTGAAAACAGCTGGAATAAGCAATGGCCCTCCTTACCAGAGGTTAAAGAAGCCGTGCCGAAACTTCGACACCAGGGTTAGGGAAGTGGTTGTGAAATGGTGGCGAGATGAACGTAAAGAGGGTTAGGGTTAGGGGTTTGTGGTATATTTGTGAGAAGTCCATTCCCAAGTAAACCTTAGCACGACCACACTCCCAAAGTATACCGACCAGCACCCGCGGCACGACAGTGCTTGCAACGCCAGGAACAGGTTCAGGTAGGATGCTGGCAGGACCAAAGAGCAAGACCAAAAAGTGGAGACAGATGTAGCACGAGTGCAGGCAGGACCAAGGAAAGCACCAGGAATGAATTTATAATTTTCCATATTTTTCCTGGACACTATGCATCCTTCAAGCATGTTGCCAAAAACTGCTAGACCTTTTGTCCAACCTGCTCGTCTTTCCGTCCAACTCGCTGTAGCTAAAACTCTCTATTGGCGCGAGGTATACTACACTATGATTAGATGTACGAACCCACACAGTGCTGGTTTTGGTATGCGAGGAAACAAGGGTTCGCGGTAGCGGAGACGGGCAGTGCTCTGTACTTTTTTTTTGATTTTACCTCTTCCGATCTCTTACTTTCTTTATTTGTGACTTGAATTGCATTTTCAAGGTGAAAGGTTGGTGGGGCAGGGTGCTATTGAGTTGTGGGTGGTGGTACGGACGGATGTGCTGCATTTCGATCAAACCTTCTCAGGCTCTATACATTGCTTGGTTCGTGGCTGTTCGGTCGATTATGTCTGACTCAGTGTGAGCACGAAACCAGGTCTTGAAACACCTAGCCTGTCGGGGTTAGTAAAACTCCCTATCACGACTCCTAAGTAAACAGTACCGAGTGATAACCTGTGACCCAATCATCAACCAGAATCAAATTTCCCTAACATGGCTAAGTAGGCCTTGGTGTCACAATAACGGGGTGTGTATGAATGTAGAGTAGAATTGAGTAGGGTTGAGAGCAGTAGCCATCCTAGGGTATGCCCAGCTCCATCCATTTAGGTTGTCCACCGCTCTACCACCCCACGTAATGAATCAGCATATGCATCTAAAATGTATCATTTCATAATGCATCGAAAATGCATCTAAAATGCATCGAAAATGCGTCGAAAATGCATCGCAAATGCATCAAAATCCCAGCTAATGTATCAGTCTAATTAGGACATGGAAAATTTCCTGGAAAAAAAGAAAACTGTCAGAGAATTGAACCTGAATCATTAAACTAGATTACTGAAGAGCTAATCTACTACGCCATGCTATAAATTGATATAATTTCAACCTTTTCAGGCATGCTATTGACTATTCACAGCTAAAGTATCAGTAAATGTGTTGGTGTCATCAGTAAATTCGTTGGTGTGATGCATTAATATCCTTCGTTGCATTTAATGCATCCTTCGATGCATTCACAGATCTTTTTTATATTAGTAAATGCATCAAATGATGCATTAATTGTGGTGGTAGAGCCGGTCTTATGGGGTTTTCCATTGTCTCATTCGATCAGGGGATACCTGTTGGCGATCGGTCAAGCAGTAGCCTGAAGGGGGAGATTGAGTATCAGGAGATCGGAAGCTCGCGCTTAAGATGTCGGGATTTAGCGTGGTAGACGAAAGTAAATTGCTAGGGACGGTGGGGCTGAGTGCTTTCCCATGATGCCAGGGTTTTTTTGTTAGATTCATTATGATACCAGTGTTGTATGTTGGGTTTAAGTAATTATATATTTCAGGTTTTGATATGCTTCATCTTGGGTGGATTTTGGACTATACTATGAGCAACGTGCTAAAAAGACAGATTCATCTCAGAAGATTATGTCGGAAGCCAAGTGATATGTTATGATCCCCGCATAATGAATTTCTAAAGCTCTCTGTAACCACAATCAAATTCATGTAGACTACTTCACTGAGGGAGTCACTAACCGCTCGAAAGTGGGATATTTAGTCACAACGAAAGATACAGAAAAAAGAGTCAATGCGGTATACGATTTATTTTCACTCCATGATATAGGTTTTGTAACGAGCCAGGCTGCCCAACCTCTTTCGCCGAGCACGACCTACCCATCACAGCTTCTACCATCCATAGGAATGCACAATCTGAGCCTTCTACACTTTCTTCTTAGTCCTTAGCCTCTGCCCCCTCAGCCCCGAGCCTCTCCTCCACCACCATCCGTGGTCTCGTTTCTTCAAAATCTTCGTATCGGGGGTGAAGGAGGATTGAGGCGTGCGGAGGACAGATTGAGGATGGGGAAGGAAGAGAGGTTGAGGGTTCGGGTGGAGGCCGCCATGACCACGGCTACATCACTTCCTACCGTCCTCCAAATGATGGCGCGAGATAAAGGTGTTTTAACGGTGGCGGGGAGGTGCGGGGGGCATTTTCCGGGCGGATCCCTGGGAGATTTATGGTATTGTGGTAACCTGCTGAGCGGTGGATGATAGACTGAGTATCGACACGGGAGATAACGGGGCCAAAGGGAGTGGGGGGATGCAAACTGATACCTCAAGGACTTTCAGGCGGCGCGAGGAACCGCCTGGTATCTCCCCATCCCTATTCCGGACTTCTCGCGATCAGTGGCTCACCACACAGGATTCGCTGTCTAGGTAGCTGGAAGCGGCGGTCGGCGGTGTAAAATCGTCTCCATCGTGGTTTGGGGGTGAGTACACAACGGGATTCCCTGTAGTACGCTGAAAAGTGAGGCAGAACAAGAACGTATGGGGCCTGGTGTTGCGAGTGCTAACGCCGCCAAGACAGCAAACAACACTGCAAAATGAGGCTCTGTTGCATTGTTGTGAGGGTGGGGCAAATTTGCCATCCCCCGCACTCTTGGCATAGAGCCTCAACAACCGCCTCTTACATGGTGTGTATAACATTTGGCAGTAATTACGCGACCTTACTCCACAAGAGCTCTGACTGGGGGGCGCTCCTAGTCGTATGGGTGAGATTTGGTATAGCAGCGCATACTCCTCCGACCACCCGGAAATGACACTTTCGGGAGCCGGAGTCTTGGGATCATTATTGCGAGCCCGGGAGATAGAATCCTCAGTGCAATAATTGTGGCAAGGTCTAGACTACTCCTGTATTACGTCATTACTGTTTTTGCCAACATAATCATCGTTATAAAAGGGCCATCAATATCCCTCTTGGATTAATATTAGACATCACATGAATTATTTCCGCTGTAATAACACCACGCCAGGGAGAACTAGAACAAACTAGATATTTACGCACCAGTGCACCACACCAAATCTTGTCGGAATATATCTGTACTGGGAATGATTTGATTTATCCTTTCAGCAGATAAGGAAAGGTCGGGTATGTTAGTTCGATTCCGGACATAATTGTCAAAAGATTCCGCACCAGAGTACGATAAATACATCCCCAAGAGATAAAGATTGCAGCCGGACTACTACTCTCAAGACTATTGTTGCATGTCTGGATTATGGTTCTTATCTCGAATACAATAACCGGAAAAGGCCAAGAAATTTAGAGATAATCCTAATATTCCAGAACCCTACTCCTCAGATCTCCCGAAACCCTCTCCTCGGGATCACAGCTGCTGCCAACATATTTGTGCTGATAAATGGTCAAGACCTCTAGCACAACTGCCAGTAAGTATATTATGCCCTAGTTCAAATTCCTATATCTCAATAAAGCGCTCAAAGTTTGAGTCGGGCACCGCTGCGCAGTCACTGAGGTCTCCTTGCCCGCATGAGTGTTTGTTCTCCGCTCCCTTCCCGGCATTCCACCTCTTTGCGGAAGAGTATAGCACGCAGTTCTAACAAACAGAAATACTTGGTGGAAGCTTATACACTGTGATAACGTTTATATATAACCTGCCTCTATATGCCCTGGAATAAAGAATACCTTCTGCGAGTCGGGAATGCGGAATATAAATACCACGCACAATTCCAGTCCAGGCCCGATCGCTCTCCTCCGCTCGCTACTACTATATAAGCCGCGCCGCCCCACTGCCTGCCGCACCCCCCCCCCCTAGTATATACCTACTCTACATTCTACGCTCCATTCTAATTTCTATTTTCCGGCAATCTAGTCCTGTATCCCCCCCCCCCCTGCGTGCAGCGCAGCTTGCTGCTCGCCGTAGGATCTGGAGCATCAACTTCCCGACACTATGTCGGTGACCCAAAAGAAGCCCGAGGAGGCTAAATCGGAGAGTCAAATGAAGCCCGAGGGGGCTAAAAGCAGTTAGCTCCGGTGTGGTGTCGGAGGTCAAATGAAACCCACCAGACTGGAGGCTAAAACAAGAAAAAAGTTGATTTTCCCCGTGGGGGGCCCAGATAGAGCCCGCTAGAGGCTGAAGAGGAAAAGAAAAAAAAACCTTAATTTTCATGTAAGAGACCAAAGAAGAGAAAAAGGAAAAAACTTATTTTGGTATGTAAACCCGGCTCCGACCCCCGACAGCCAGCAGTCCCTTCTGCTAACCAACCTACTCGTGCTAAATTAGCCGAACCCTTTTGTTCATCGACTCCATGGCCAACCCTAACTCTCCCAGCACTAGATCACAATCCACCACAACAACCCCCCCCCCCCCCCCCCGGAGTCCTCGCATCGGGAGGTAGCTGGGTGTGTACCTGGGAGCATTCTCCACCGTAGCCCCTCCTCCCCACACCTCTCGGCGTACCACCAGATGTCAGGGATCACCTCCGGACCGGATACTTACCTTGAGCGTATGGTATTTTCTATAGGGCCAGGGCACCGCTAGCTAGTCCCGAGTCCCCACTACCACAAACCCTCCCCCGCATCCATACCAAACCAACACGGCGTGCGGCGTGGGGAGGGGAGGGGGGTGGACCGCTCTACTACGAATGGCCGCAACAATTGGGATATGGCTACTTCTCACTCGTATGCATAAATCAGAGATGGGATGGGATCTACAGTGCACGTAGGTGTATGTATTCAATAGGTGAAGTGGCTTCTTTAGAATTTATATCTTCATCATTCTGTATCCTTTCACAGTTATTTAGTTCCGACAAAGCTTTTGAACCCTAATTCTAACAACGTTCTACCCCCCTAGTAAAGACCTTGGATAACTCCCCAGCAAAAAGTCCCAAATTCATTAGATTCCTGTTTAGCCTCGTGTTGATTGCTATCATGCGCTTGCTCGTTCTGCTTAAAATTCTGGTCAGCTAAAGCACTAACACCATTCCAAATCGGTGGACTTACAATTACTACCCTCGGTAGGCCAGCTTTGTTCAGGAGGAGAGGTCCGGCCGGGTGCGGCTTTCAAAGCTGCCCTGGCCCTTTCGATTTCGGAGCATCTTGATAGCAGTAAATTTCGAACACCCCAATCTTCCATCTTATCGATAATCATCGCCGCTTCAGTAACTATGGTGTCGGTACATCTTGGTAGCAGGATCTCCATTACCTCCCGGCCACTTTCATCGTTCTCCGCGGCCCCGGCTAGAACCGCTTTGGTGATCGCGATGTCGGGACATCTTTGTAGCAGCATCTCCATTACCTCCCGGCCACTATAATAGTTCCCCGCGGCGCTGACTAGGACCGCTTCGGTGATCGCGATGTCGGGACATCTTGGTAGCAGGATCTCCATCACCTCCTGGCCACTATCCCAGTTCCCCGCGGCCTCGACTAGAACGGCTTCGGTGATCGCGATGTCGGGACATCTTGGTAGCAGGATCTCCATCACCTCCCGGCCACTTCGATTGTTCCCCGCGGCGCTGACTAGGACCGCTTCGGTGATCGCGATGTCGGGACATCTTGGTAGCAGGATCTCCATCACCTCCCGGCCACTTCGATTGTTCCCCGCGGCGCTGACTAGGACCGCTTCGGTGATCGCGATGTCGGGACATCTTGGTAGCAGGATCTCCATCACCTCCCGGCCACTATAATAGTTCCCCGCGGCGCTGACTAGGACCGCTTCGGTGATCGCGATGTCGGGACATCTTGGTAGCAGCATCTCCATCACCTCCCGGCCACTTCGATTGTTCCCCGCGGCGCTGACTAGGACCGCTTCGGTGATCGCGATGTCGGGACATCTTGGTAGCAGGATCTCCATCACCTCCCGGCCACTTCGATTGTTCCCCGCGGCGCTGACTAGGACCGCTTCGGTGATCGCGATGTCGGGACATCTTGGTAGCAGGATCTCCATCACCTCCCGGCTACTTTCACCGCTCCCCGCGGCCACGACTAGAACCGCTTCGGTGATCGCGATGTCGGGACATCTTTGTAGCAGGATCTCCATCACCTCCTGGCCACTATCCCAGTTCCCCGCGGCCTCGACTAGAACGGCTTCGGTGATCGCGATGTCGGGACATCTTGGTAGCAGGATCTCCATCACCTCCCGGCTACTTTCACCGCTCCCCGCGGCCACGACTAGGACCGCTTCGGTGATCGCGATGTCGGGACATCTTGGTAGCAGGATCTCCATCACCTCCCGGCTACTTTCACCGCTCCCCGCGGCCACGACTAGAACCGCTTCGGTGATCGCGATGTCGGGACATCTTTGTAGCAGGATCTCCATCACCTCCTGGCCACTATCCCAGTTCCCCGCGGCCTCGACTAGAACGGCTTCGGTGATCGCGGTGTCGGGACATCTTGGTAGCAGGATCCCCACCACCCCCCCGCCACTCTTCCAGTTCCCCGCGGCCTCGACTAGAACGGCTTCGGTGATCGCGATGTCGGGACATCTTGGTAGCAGGATCTCCATCACCTCCCGGCCACTTCGATTGTTCCCCGCGGCGCTGACCAGGACCGCTTCGGTGATCGCGACGCGGGGACATCTTGGTAGCAGGATCTCCATCACCTCCTGGCCGCTATCCCGGTTCCCCGCGGCCTCGACTAGAACGGCTTCGGTGATCGCGATGTCGGGACATCTTGGTAGCAGGATCTCCATCACCTCCCGGCCACTTCGATTGTTCCCCGCGGCGCTGACTAGGACCGCTTCGGTGATCGCGATGTCGGGACATCTTTGTAGCAGCATCTCCATTACCTCCCGGCCACTATAATAGTTCCCCGCGGCGCTGACTAGGACCGCTTCGGTGATCGCGATGTCGGGACATCTTGGTAGCAGGATCTCCATCACCTCCCGGCCACTATAATAGTTCCCCGCGGCGCTGACTAGGACCGCTTCGGTGATCGCGATGTCGGGACATCTTGGTAGCAGCATCTCCATCACCTCCCGGCCACTTCGATTGTTCCCCGCAGCGCTGACTAGAACCGCTTCGGTGATCGCGGTGTCGGGACATCTTGGCAGCAGGATCTGCATCATCTCCAGCCCACTGCCCGGGTGCCCCGCGGCCACGACTAGAACCGCTTCGGTAATCTCGAGCCCGGGATCTGTAGATATCATTCTGTCTATTACATCCCATGACCCTATACGTACTGCCGTCTCCAAGGTGCCCAAGCAATTCCCGTTCGCTGACATAATGGTGGCCCCCTTGGCAAGGAGCTTAAGAACTGCCCCACTGTGTCCTTTGTGGATCGCTACCACCAGCGGAGTGTCACGCAAGCGCAGTTCGTCGATGCACACCAGTTGCCTAAACACCACATTAACATCTGCCTGTTTCTCCAATAGCAAATTCATAACCCGTTCATTGCCCCCGTTGCTTGCAACGTATAACAATGCTTCCCCCATCAGGTTTTTAGTATTGATATCAATCCCACTTAGTCCAGCTTCAAACTCCGGCAAAAGTTCTTCCCCAAAACGGAAATATGACATTGCAAATAATGGATCAAGTGGCTCAGACTCCAGCTGTATGACGCCTTCTGGGGGCCAAGCATGTTCCCTGCGGCTGGCTGCTTGCATAGCGGCACGGAGCCAGTCTGAGTACGGCTTACTTGGTTCAGCTCGTGTCCCCAGGAAACGTAGGAGTAAGTCTCGCATGTCGTTGCCAATACGTTGGCCGGGATTATAGCAGAGATTGACGTGCCCTGCCCATCGTTCCACCGAATATGAGGCGAAAGGCGATATGTCCCCCCCGGCGACCGAGGTAGTCCATCCCCGGTGCGCATCAGGATTAGTCAGCAGCAAAAGACAAGATTCGGCGGCCATAGAATTCGCTTGCACAGGCGTGAATATGTGGCTTTCAAAGAATTCCCGGACCGATAGATGTGCGAATACCACACGATCGACTTGTTTATCCCATCTTGTGAGGTTGCGGCAAAGGTCAAAGAGGACATCAACACCGTTCTGGGGAACAGCTTCAGGCCAGTAAGTAAACTCGGCCCAGCGTTTTGGATCAAGGGGTTTCCGTGAGCAGATAAGCCACATCAGCGCTTTCTCTGTGATCTTCCGCTGCGCATCTGTTGTTTCTTCAAGGATTTCTCGCCACATCCGAGAATATGTTGCTTCCAGGGTCTTGGGCAATTTCCCTAGGTTTTCCTCTATCTCCTCTGGCGACTTTAGCCGGTAGAGATTCTTGATCTGAAGGTCGGCCCATTGAAACCTGCCAAGGAGGGAGCGTTAGTGGGTAGTAATATCGCGACGGGGCCCATTGGCCCGGCCTTTGCCAAGTAGAGTGTTGCATGCCCCAGACGAAGCAGCCAATGAAAGGCCCACTAGTTCGTTCGACCTGATAGTCTTTGCTTCGTCCAGAGCACACTCCGTTCGGGGACTGGGCGCACTTACATTCCATGTGACCTTTCTGCAACCGTGCTTATAATCTTCCCTTTCAAACTGTCGGAAACCGTGCCATAAAGCAATCGCCTTTGACCAATGGCGCTCGTTACTTCTCTAATGACAAACCGTTCAATGTCCCTAGTGTTATCCTTTGTGTCGATATAATGGTTGGGTACCTTTTACAGTTTAGCTTGATACCTATATCATCACTTGGCATCAATATAATAGTTGCGTACCTTTTCAAGTCTCAGCTTAATATCTATATCGTCCCTGCTGGACACAAATATTTTTACTGGACTCGTGGCGCAGCCGATAATGTTCTCAAATGACTCGAGTAATCGCCAACGCTCATCAGGGTCACTCTCATCTAGGGCATCGATTATGATCGTGGTGTGGGAATATATATTGAGTAGCGAGGCAATCAGGTTCTTGCACTCGGTGAATCCCAAAGACCCCGCTGCGTAACCCTTTTCCCTCCTTTTATCATATTCTTGTATTACCTTGCTTGGTAGATTTTTCAATGCAAGGCAAAGATGTTTTAGGATAGCCTGCATGATGACTTCTGGATCCCGGCGGTGGGGGTCGTCTCGTTTGCAATAAAAGTATACTACAGGTCCGTCGCTTTGGGGTAATGATTGTAAAAATTCGATCACCATACACCTATTCTCTGTTTAGCTTTGAAAAGGAATGATTAAGAATAGGCGGAGGGGCCGTAGAAGTTCATCCGTAGCCTCCGCTGCTGCGCGAGACGTCCCAGCTTCATCCCAATACATTCTCAGAGGGGGGTAACTAACGTAAGCTTTGTTTTCCCCGCACCAGCTACTCGAGAGGTAAGAAATTGAACCTATGCAGACCTGAAGGGGAGGAGCCTACGAATTCCGTGTAACCAAAGGATTTCCGAGGTTCTTGAAGCTCTCCATTGGCGAAACTGCTTCAGTTTGAGCAGCCAATGACCAGTGTTTTCCAGAAGCCCTTCCCGCGCTGTTTGGTGGTGCTTTATGAATTCGATTGTTGAGAGCCACTTGAGTACTTCAACTTGCTTCTTATCTAATAATGCCGCACAATAGGTCAGGACTATGATGGTATTTAGGGTGTCAAAAGAAGTTCAAAGAACCGTGGGTAGAGGCCCGGAATTCGTCATGCAATAACATAACGGCTCTATCGGTTTCCCCAAAAAACTTCTCCATTTCACGGGTTTTCTCTAAAGAATGTCAGCGGACAGTCATCTGTGGGGTTTTGACTCTTACCTTGAAGCATGATCTGGTAATCGTTTTGACCTGCGGGGTTTTCTCGGTTGGCTCACAGATTTTCAAGTGTCCAGCGGGAACTGTGTAGTAGACTTACTTTCTCTTTCGGCTGTTTTCAGATCCATTTCAAGAAGTACCTCCCTCTCCTCAATGGCGTCAAAGGAAGATTTCACTCGTCCCAGGCCGCCAATCGATCGCAGATGGCGAGCTGCGAAACACGTTATACAAAGGCATGCATTATGAGGGGTTGGAGGGGGTGCAATAGCCTACCGGCAGTGGTTGGAACCAAGCATCTCTTTGCGCAAGCAAGGAACCTCAATACAGTGACGTATAGATCTAAAAGACCATTGGCCAATACCGTATGAAGGGGGGTAGATAAAGTCGACCCGAGATACAGTCCCTCGTAGACAGCGCTTCGAACCGCTAGTCTTGCCACTCTTTCGGTACCAGTCATGATCACTCCAATACCTTCTATGTTGATAAGGGATATCTACTTTCTCCTTAGTACCAACACGTGGGAACAAGATCTTGGGCAGCAAACCTGCAGCAGAGA
Source organism: Morchella sp. 2016-57 (assembly GCA_024713875.1). Classification (NCBI taxonomy): domain Eukaryota; kingdom Fungi; phylum Ascomycota; class Pezizomycetes; order Pezizales; family Morchellaceae; genus Morchella; species Morchella sp. 2016-57. The sequence continues at coordinate 536,554 of JAMGZE010000020.1, forward strand.
CCGTATGGCAGCCCACGGCAGGACAGCATGGACTGGATCATACTGCATGACAATATGTCCAATGCTTTCGAATTTGACAACCCATGTCAGTAGCTTGTCTACCACATCTCGAACCGCTATTTCGTTCCCCCTCAGTTTGACCCTCCGACCAGCCTGCGCACACAGTTCCGCACGGCCCTTTATATCTTTCAGGAGTTCTTCAATGGTTTCATTTCCAGCAGATGGAAGGGCCGCTTTGTCGTCCTCGGACAACATCTGGAATGCCTCTACCCAGCGCGAGGTTGTGCTATTACGGTTGGTTGGGCGGGGTGTCTGGCCCCTTGGCGATCCAAAGGCATTTGGCCCCCGCCGCCCAGTGAATAGTCCTAGGTCAGTAGACAACCCAGGAGACTGTGGTTCAGGTGTGTTATTTTTTGGAGGGACGGTAGACAAGGGCTGGAGCGTCTGACCCGAGCTCTGATCTTCAGAAGACGGGTGGGCGGTTGTAGTGGTCTTCCGTTTCTTGTTATACGGAAGGAACCTACTAACTTCATCCCCCCCTAACCCTCTCCTTCGTCCCGCCATCTACCCTTCGTAGAGCGTCGGAGCTGGCGTGACTAACGATGGAGAGGGGGTGCTATGTAAGCGGATTGCCGAGAAGAGTAGATAAGTAGGATGATGATGGTAAGTAGGCGCGTGTCTAATATCAACTAAGAGGTCTGAGGGATCCCGGGAGCTGAAGAACACCTGTCGAAAGATTTAGGGAGGGGGTGTTTAGTAAGCATAGACTGTGTACCAATTGGCTTCCTTGAATTATCATTATATGATGCGCCTCTCTTAGGGGTGACATGTCCCTATTTCAGCCGGAACAAGTTTAGCCACTCCGGGTGTTTTTTGAGCAAATCAAATGAATCGAAATTATTGATTTCCGGCTGGAAACTGTTTTTTCTCTCAGCTGAGGGTATAAATAAGTATTTTACTTACAAAAATACCCATTTCCAAGCCCTGATAACTCCACAAAAAAGATAGATTACAAGAACCTTTCTTTACAAGAGCAGATTTGTTTACACGGATTTAGATCTTGCCGGATTAAAAGGTTATTAGTGATGCCATTTGCTGTCACCTTTATGATCTGGGGCTCAATATATATGTAGTCATGTATCCAGCCTCAACTCCCACTTTACTTCCTACAATGAATCTGCGCCGGAGAAAAAAAAACCCAACTCTCAAAGTAAAGGCCTAAATAACAGTTCCCCTTAACGCTTATTAGAGACCCTTTCGTTCGAGCGTAAGGAAGATTCACTCGGCAGCGCTGCATGTGTGCGATCGTGGTCACACCCGACCGGATATCAGTTACTCAAACCCGCCCCCCCCCCCCCGCGCGCCAACCGATCAGTGGTTCAATTGCCAACAAACATCCACCCCTATCCCCGTCCAGGAGAGGTTTATGGAATTAAATCCGGGGTTTGACGCGATTGGAGAGCATGGTCAAAGCGGGGCAGAGTAACAGGAAATATTGCCCATTAGAGAAGGTTCGCAAGCTCACGGCCAGAAGCATGATTAGCAGGGCGGATTATCAAACATTGTTGACACCTTTGACCCCTGGACAAGGTTGTTAGTCGAACTTCCAACTTCTCCTTTTTTCTTTGCATAGCTCCAATAGTGTGGTCGGCAAGACGAGTTAACTCGAGCCCAAGCTCGAGCAGCCACGAGCCGCTACCCTCACAAGTCGAGCTAGGTCGAGCTCTTTTTGCTGCTCAACCTGGACGGCTCTGGATATGCGCCTGGATACTATACTAGATATTCCCTGATATAAATCTGGAGGTACATACCTAACCCTAACCCTAACGCCATATGTTTGCACAAGAGAGCTGGGATGACTTCTGGAACTCCTATCTGGGGCCGCTGGAGAGCCCGAGCTCAGCTGGAGCTACTCGAGCTTTTACAAGTCGAGTAGATATAATCACGAGTTAAGTCAAGCTTTTCCTCCTGCTCGTCTCGAGCCAGCTCGTCGTCAATCACACTAGCTACTTGGAGCAACGAGCTCTAAGTTTCGATCAACGAACTTTGGGAGTATCTTGACCTGAACCAGGAAGGTTCCCAGTAACTCTGCCCCCTTAGGCCTTCATTCTCCAAATATTTAATTCGGGGTCTGGTTGCGAAACCTCTCTAGCCAGGAAGATCTCCAGCAACCCTGCCCCACTTAGGCACCCAACCCCCAATCACATCCACCCGTATTTAATTTAGAATCTAGTTGCGAAACCTCCCCACTGAGACCCGAAACTCCATTTATCGAACCCAGAGCTCGTTGCCTGAACGTTGAACCTCGATTGACGGCCTTGTGGGGCAAAGGTTGCCTTTCTGTGGAGGCGCTCCCCGGCAACCACCCCCGCCCACCAACCAAGTGCCCGGTCGCGAGCCGAAGTTATTATTTTTTCCAAAACCTCCTAGATTACCTAGGCAGCTGCACCTAATCTTACAGCTAAAGCGGATTGCTGGACGTGTGTTCCGAGTATGTACCAGTATACCTCTAGTTACACCATGGCACATGACCGAAATGAAGAACTAATACAACACCACGGGCCAGTCCCCTATCCTCCACCCGAATCCACCCGATCCCGGGGAGTACTACTTGGGGGCATATATTCATCAAGGTAGCCCCCACGGCGTACCACCAGATGTCAGGCACCACCGTCGGGTGCGGAGCTTGGGCATTCCCACGAATCCCGAACTACTGTAGGTACACTCCCCCGGGCGAGCGGGGGAACTAATTCCAAGCAACGGTATCCCCTACATAAAATAGTATCGCTCTCCGGTTACTTAGTGCCCCTAGCCAATAGCAAAAAGTTGAAATGGCTGGGAAGGTGGGGTAAGTGTTAAGAACGCAGTTGTAACGCGTTAGTAACACAAATAAATACTTGTATGTAAATATGATAAAAGCCATGTGCCAGAAACACAGTAAACGTATGCAAATAGCACTGGCCGATCTGTGCAATCGGAGTTAAGGTGTACAAATAACAGACAGATACTTATGTGCGGGAAGTAGTCGGAGCAACGTACGAAATCTTATTCCTCACCTCTCGGACCTGGGTTAGGGTTAGTGCTAACCTCCGTCGAGACCACCACCGCCGCCACGGTTCCTGTTCCAGCTGCCCAGGGAGTACGCAGGAAACTGTTCATGTGTGAGGTCAGCTCAGAAAGTAAATAGCGCCACTTGCGGGGACCTACTATCGCAGTATGCCGGAATGCGCGGGAATACTTAACTACCAGCAGCTCGCAATTATATTTTGAGTGAACACAATTGTTCCACTTCATACATAAAAGGGTGTACTTCACCGGTCTCGGCTGTCCAACAACCGGGTCCTTACACTCTTGGATCGCTGCGAATAAAGTCGCTCTTAAAGTGGGCGAACCTCTTCCCTAACCGGCCTTCCCTTGCGAGCGGCACCAGCTACGGCCCTCAATTCTATGCTAATCACTAAAATTCCATCTTAGGAGTACTAGCATAGGCCGGAGTTGAACCCAAACCCACTCAAACATAGGTCAGATGTTTACCACTACCGTCACCATGCAGAGATTTTCACACGCCATGTTGCATCAATTCATTACCTACATAGTATCTCTTTCTGGTTGAACTGTTCTATTCCCTCCGATTCCACTCCCTTAACACAGTCTATTCAGGGAGAATTCCGGTAATTCCGGAAACATCGATCAACATGTGCGTCTTCTAGGTGTTATCCTTCGCCGATAACAGGCTTGGCAATGTCCACACCGGATGCTGAAATCTCCGGGCTCAACTTTGGCTAAGGGACCAAGGTTGGGATAGTATCCCGCACCTGGGCAGATTACTCGAGAAGTAACAAGTAATAATAAGGAAGTGAATATCAGGTTCGTATGAGCTCCAAACGAGACTTGTAAAAACAATCATCTTGGCGCTAATCTACTTGGGGAACACCCCTCCGTCGTCTCCCGCAGTGTCAACCCGCCGCGAGGTATCTATGTAGGGGGGCCAAAAGCGGACGGACACTTGACCAAACGCGGCGTATCAGACTAGTCTCACTACCTACTACACCTTCATCATGGGTGGGTCCATCGCCGTCCCACACTCACACAGCACGTTTAGGGTTCACCTCAATCGGGTATTTTCACCTCTTCAAAGACGACCACACTCCCAGGGCTTGTCTGGACATGGCAATCCCACAGAGGGGGTGTATACGCACATGTAGTCATGGTGTGATCATGCCCGAAGGTAGATTAGTTGCGTGTGAGGGATTACTTTTACCCCTACCCGCTGCAGCAGGACGGCTAGACAGAAGGGGGAATCCCCTATAGCCACATGTATACCATTCGGGGCTGGTGTGATGCTTGCTGACAGCCATGCGCCGTAATTTCATACCTTGTACCCCCGCCCCCCTTTTCTCTCACTTGGCTTAAAACGTCTAGAATCCTATTGATCATGTGACAGTCAAATTAGTGTATCACATGATCAACATCATCACCGGAAATCAATATCACTGATGTTCAACGTAGGAGGGGATAGCGACTGTAATTGGGGACCGCACTCCCGGCTTCAATGGTTGCCTCCGCCTTCACGCAGTTACTCTGCAAAAATGTTTGTGATTTAGTTTTAATAGACCTTTTGTGCTAGAGCTCCCACGCCTCTTGGCATTATACGGGCCCCCGCCGACCTTCGTTGATTTTCGGGGGTAGGATATAGAGCTAGATCAGCATTACCCACCTTTTGGTGAGAGATGAAATTCAACCCCTGGGTAAATACTACTACAAGCACCTTGGCTAGATTGTTGAGACTTTGATAGAAGGCGTAGTTACATCAGAATTTTATCATAAAAGAATCCTATTAAAAAAATAAAAGAAAAAAAAAGGAAATTATTTGGTCGTTCTACTAGGATGGCAGTCGAATCAGGCTACTAGCCAACTCTCTGGGAGTCAAATTCAAGGCTGGACCAGCCCCATTCCCAGACTGTGTTATACGTGAGCATTAGTAAGATTTTCGGAGGTGTTCCGGGAGAGGTCCGAGTGAGTCGGGGGGCTCTCGGGGGGCCTAGGCGCTCGGAGATGTTATGAAACCACGAAGTAGTTGGGTTTTTAAGGCAAACCCGCAAAGATTTAAGGCTCACCGGGGATACGTAAGTCTCAGAAAGCCTCCGCTAGCGCCCGAATCTTACGCTAGTTTCGGGGGTATGCCAAGCCTATATAAAGTATTTTTGAGATACCTTTTTGAGAACCCCCCGAGAGCACTCCGACACGAATCGCTCTGAGAAAATAAGTCACCAGGCGAAAAGGATCTATTACACCCACGCCGGCACGAGACTGAAGCTGGATCTTTAATCCCTTGGCTAATCAATGCCAAGGCTGTCAAAAAAGACTCCGGATCTGCGCAAAGGGTCTAACACCCGTAATGTTGATGTTATATGCTGGACTCAGGTATATAAGAGTATAGTTCATGACCAGAGCACAGTGGGACGGGTCTGCTGCCGGTGCTGCGGCTGCACATTCACGACTGATACGTGCCCTAGGTTGCAAAGTCTGCAATTTCCAATCCCATGTAGAATAGTTTTTTTGTTCCGATCCTTTTACCGATCCTTTTACTGATCGGGGAGCCGATGTATTTAGGGTTCATATGCTGATGCATTCAGCATTCATTTTGCAATTCATAGGATGTAGTACAAAGGATGCATTTGAGATGATTGTGGTTTTAAGACGTCCAACGAAAATATTCTGCTGGAGACACACCTACACCAAGATGTTCGAAAACCGGCCGCAATAAACAACTTATCGAAACAAACAATATATAAAACATTCTAGCAAAAACAAGCTAAAGAAAAACACTTTATTCTTTGCATGTAGCGAATAATATACTATGTTTTATAGGCATAATGGGAAACACAATACATACGTAAATGTATATAATCACTCAACATTTCAACCACCTCATAGCTTGGAGGTATACCGCGGCCGCAGGCCAACCCGGGGCGGGAACCCCCTCCATATCCATCCCTGACAGGAACTCCCAGTGACAGACTCCCCACGGGCCTCCGGGGCGGAAGCAGGTGCGACCCCATAGACTGGCGCAGCCTGTCGATAAAGGGCACCAGTCTCCGCAACCGTACCATGCCCGCAGCATGTGCGTAGAACCATGACACCTTACCCATCCCGGGGTGTTCAATCCCGTAGCTCGCCCCGCGGCACATCGCGCGTGGTTTCGGAGGTTCTATGCTTGAGCTGGGGTGTCCGGTATCGTCGGTAGATGAACGGGGAGGGGGTCATGTGGTGGGGGGGGGGGTGCCAGGTTCCCCACAGCATGGCTCCCCATAGAGATAAACGCCTAAAGTTTCTAGAGCCGCCGGTGGGGGATATGGGTCAGTGGGCTCGGAGGAAGGAGGTCCACTGTTAAAGAAGGACAGGACTGGCGGAAATGTCGAAAGTGTGATAAACAAGCTGTAATCAGCGGCTTAGGAGAAGGATCTGGGAGTTTGAGCGAGAGTCTTAAAGCTACCCCTTTGATAATTTTAATGCACCCTTGGAAGTACAAGTACAAGTTCAGAGCGGGAATCAGGAGGAAACAGTAATTGAGAAAGTACACTAGCGACTGGAGGCTTCGCTTTAAGGTAATGAAATAGTTGAGAGAGTGCTGCACGCTCGGTTCTATTTTGTATATTCCTTTCCTACACTTTTCTTGTACATAGAATTTTTTTTTCGGTGGGGCGAGAGCGCAGGAGATGACTTTAGAGCAACCCCCACCCTCCATCTTAATTCACCAAACCCCAAACTAACGCGTCCACCAACCTCACCGTCCAGTGCGATAATGCTTAGTCGTAACGGTTTGGGCCGCAACCAGAAAGTAGACGCCGGCGAACACGCACGCACCCAGAGTTGACCCGCTCTCCGCCAGCTCCGCGCACCCAAAGCCTCCCAATACACCCGCAGCCGGGGAAGCTTTCCCTTTCCAGTAGCACTCTCCATCCCCCTCCCTGAAAGCAACCCCGCTGAAACACACACCGACACCCGCGCCCGCATGATACCCGCCCGCCCCACAGCCGACGAAGCCATCTCCAAATCTCCCCCTAGAACAACTCCGGCCGCACCTGGTTGCAAACGTGGCACCTCCGCTCCCGTATGAAAGAGGCGACAAGGTTCCCGACTCTGCTTACAACCGGCCACCGCAAGAGGGGGCGGGAGGCAGAAGCCGGTGGTGTTGGCCATCTCATCAGCGCTGATGAATCCGCGGTGGAGGCCGAGGCGGAAAGAGTTGCGGGACCGCTCGGAGGTGTGTCGCGCGGCGGCGGGAGCGCGGACTACCCGCGTGCTGTGGGGCGGTTCTACCCGGCCCTGGGGATGGCGGGGGTGGTTGCGTCGCCTTGCTGCGGTGGATCTGTGGGTAGAGAAGGTAAGTAGCTGACCCCGTAGGGCTGCGGGGTGTAGGGTGCCGCGTAGTGTATTGGATTCGTATGCGCTTGTTGAGAACATGGGGGAGTGGCTGTTACCGCGCCGCCGCGCGAGGCGAGGGGGCAGGGTGTGGAGTATCCTTCTTCGCGATGGGGAGGAGTGTGTTTTGCGTTGTACGTGATATCCTAAGCAGGGTGGGGAAAGTCAGCCGGAAGGCCCGGATAGCTACCCTCCAGAAACCGGTATAATCATTTTGAGTCCACGCGCACTGGTGGTGTGCGGATGGGTCCCGCGCCCGTACACCGCGCGCACACGGGAAGCAGACTGCACCCCCTATCGGTAAACACCACACTGGAGGATGCGCTTCGGCGTCTTGATGCGGGGGGGAAGACCTCCGGGTCGGCTTGACGTTGGGGCTGAAGATCACGGTGGCGTACGAGGATGGTAGAGATAAAGACGTGGCACCAACACGGCCTTGGAACAGTGGGCTTGGCTTCGCTACAGTAAGGATGACACTCCGGGATGATGCTCCGGATACTATTGGGGTGTATAAGGAAAGAGAAACCTCGTGGGTGCAATTGGAGGAGGCGGGGTTGAAGAAGGCGGTACGAGGAGAAATACGGAGAGGGGTTTTGTTCGGTTATGGGGATCAAAAGGAGAGGATGAATTGCGGAGGTTGCTTGCTTTTTGTTAGGGGAGCGTCGGGTGGGGGAGGCGAGGAGAGTGCAACTACCGCCACAGATAGCGCTACATACATTAACGAACAAAAAAAGAGGCTCTGGTGGCTCTGGGCAGCTGACCCCGGCGCCGACACAGCTGCGGCCTAGCACCCGACCAACGGCGCGCTCCTACGCGAGAGCAAGAAAGAAAGTAGCTGCCGGAGGAGGGGGACTAGCGTCCGTTCCGGAGGTAGACGAGCAGGTGAGGCCTAAACCGCGTCAGAGGAGATCGAGAGCGGTGCCAAACCCCACGGCAGTCTTCCGCATAGAACGGAATCGCCGGGTGGCAACCAAGGCAGCGGCGGTAGCCGGGGTTCGCATGGCGCTGTTGGAAGGAAAGGTGCAGTCGATGGGCATCGGTCGCAGGCTGGGGATGCGCCGCGACGGGCGGTGTGTTGTCGCCAGCTGTCAAGGCTGATCAGGGCCGTGGCATCATCTTTCGTTCTGGGTGTCGGTGAAATGTACCAGCCGGCGGGGTCAAGAGAGGTCTGGGGTGTGTGGACGGGGGAGAAGGGGAGAGGTCATGTTCAATCACCCGAGCGCGGGGCAAGTGCGGGGTAGTCAAGTGCAAACACCAAGACAAGAGAAAGTGCACAACTGGAGAGAACATGCGGCTCTGCCGGGTCAGCCGCAGCGCCGGAAACGGGACGGCCTCGCACTCCCCCCGCGCGCGGAGAGACAGCAGCGGCTACCCGTTCCGTCGCAACACTGTAAGGGCCAAGATGGCATAGCATGGAAACACATTACCAGCCGGGGATGTGTCTGTCGGATCAATGGTTATAGATATGTCGACACCGGGCGACCGGGGAGCTAGCGGGTAGGAGTGTGGTGTGGTGGTCAACAGCTACTCTCGTTAACCGGGGAGAGATATATTTCCCCTTCCCTGCGGGTTCACTAGAAGTACTGGTCGCTACACGCGGGGGTTGCGCGGTGTGCATCACAGCCTCTCACTCGCTACTACACCTCACCCGCTGGTGAGATCAGAATCAACGAACAAAGGTTTTTACCTCCAGGACATGCAACTTGGATGCAAGTAGAGTGATATAAATACTTCCAACTACTTGCAGTGCAACTAGGCGTTGTCCCAAATACCTATTGCGCTGGCAGCCATTCAGCCCCACCAGACTCAAGACCCCTAGCTACGGAATCGCAATCACTGGCTTAATCCAAGTATACCAACTTGAAACTCAAGCTACGGTCTTTTCTACACGCAGAAACAGTTATATCACTTTAACCATCGTGGTGAGGTCGGTTACTATCGTGCGATACTTAGTTTCGCCGCAGGTACATACAGGGCTTAAAGATATGCATGAAGATACTTTAGCGCCAGTCCACATAGTAGTATAAACCTATATTAAGTCATTAATACTTCTATTATAGATTTTCAATATATTTTTTTTCTATAGGCTCTATTTCCTTATGTTTCGATCAATCTCTATTAGCAAATGATTTTAATACATGATCATACCTTTTACAAAGGCTACTTTATTCGGCGAAAAACCTGGATACGCAGGTAGGCCAGTATTCACGCTCCTTCTGGCATAGGCGAATTTCACAACTAAAACCCTTGATTATTTGTCTATTCGAATGTATATTTACTCTCTACTAGCCATCCCTCCTACCTTCTTACCCGCCTGCCGCGCCGACTGGTAGTACCTGCTTACCTGCCTGAAATGCCTACTCCGTTCGCTGCTTGGCTGGGTGCTGCTTGGTTGGGTGCGAATTCTCTAGATTCGCGGGATTGGGTGCTGGATTCGCTGGATTCACTGCCCGCTTCACCGATTAGCTCATGTCTGGCCGATGATGGAAAGCGGGGGTAGGGGCGCAGACGAAGGCATAGAGATGAAGACGAAGGTGTAAAAGTGGAGATGAAGGTGTAGAGATGGAGATATAGAGGTGGAGGCGAAGGTGTGGAGGTGTAGAGACGGAACGGGTTTGATATCTGCCAGGTCCTAACCCTAACCCTGAATTGTATATGATTCTCTCTGAAAGACCTAAAGTGGGCACCAAATATAATCTTTTTCACCCTTTCGGGCTCAATTGGTGGTCTTTTCGAAATTAAGTCTCCTCAAAACCATGCCGCAGTGTTAGTGCTCAAAGTAATACTTATAGAAATATCCGGACTGGCGCTAATGTATATTGCCAAGAGGCAAACGCATGCAGCATAGTGATCTCGGGAATTCATAATTTTTTTTTGTTTGTTGCCTTTTCACGCCCAAAGTCTCTATTACTGCTGCGAGCGGGGGAAATATATCCTTCCTGCATTAATTGTGGCAAGGTCTCGACCATTGTTGATTATGTCATTACTGACGCTTTGCCAAGTGAATTATTGTTGTAAAAGGGCTACTAAATTCCCTTCTGTACTGGAAGCCTTCCCGTTGATATTCTGAAGGTGCTCAGACTTGAAGCCTTGAAGATAAATTACAGATCCTGCATATATAGAAAGGGCTCACAACAACTCTGTAGACACCCCCCTGGGGGGATCTATAGACCACATTTGAACGCCTATAGCTACAAACCTTCAAAAATATCCACTGGAAGGCTTCCACTGCTAGAATAAGATATAACAAGAATTATATTCGCTGCCAGACTTTACGGAAACTCCGCCGAGGCCACGGTTCGATACATGTGATAATGAATCCATTGAGCTCACGCATCCGTGGCCGGAAGGATTAAAAGTTAAAGAAAGTAGATAACACCTGACCTACAGCTGCTGAGGTCTACACTTCAGAGCAGGACCACCATATTTGATAAATCAAGACAGCGTAAAACCCCTTATATGAAGCATAGAAGGCAAAAACAAAGAGCTCAAAGCAAATGGTCATCACCGTCAATCCAAAACCAAGAACCGCGTGCCCCTTGGGCCCCAGTCAGGATCACTATCCTCCCTCGCGGCTGCCCACCCGGTATAGAAGATTTCAAACTCCCTCGGGGTCATCCTCTCCAGCACCTTTCTCTTCTCGATCGGGTGATCTGGGTGCAGGCCCGCGCCCAATGAGTCTTCAAACAGTGGCTGCAACACGTATCGGCAGTAATAACAGAGCGCTCCGACATGCCCCGGGCAGAGATACTGCAGGTCCTTGCGCACAACAACGACGCTCCCCGCAGGATTCATCCAATCCCATGGCACAAACCCCCATCTCGGGAAGCCAGTGCTCTCCGGATCAGTACCCATCTGTAGGAAGGTCGCAGCTTGGTTGGTTGGGTCGAACGAGGCTTTATCAAGGCGGGGCATGTACAGCGTTTCCTTGCCGCTGCACCTGATGACCCTGACCGGGAAGCCGACACGGTTCGAGATCTCGGCTACGGGTGCTCGGGTGACGGCATGATGCTGCGGGACTGAGATGACTTCGAACTTTGCCCTCCCGCTGGCCTTTATGTCCCCTGGGCAATTGATCCTCACTGCTGGGATTCGCCGCCGGTCGTGGAATTGCGGTACCAGGGCACCTGTGCTAGGTTCGCCGGGTGTCGGGGGGAAGTTAAAGAGGTCGACGACGGTCCGGAGGTCCACCGTGTCCATGTCGGCGTAACCCTCGCTGCCTGCGAGCTTCACGGCGATGACCGGGCCTTTCCCGACAAACGCATCGCCGCCCGCAGTCAGCGCACGAACGCATCTATTATCCGAGAAATTTGTGTTCTTATTATCTAGGACCAGAATCTCAGCACTCAAGGCGCGGGTGCGTAGATTATCCCGAGCTAGCGAGGCTAAGCCTCTTAATGAAAGCTCGGCTATGTGCTCGAAGAATATATTGGACCTGGGATCGGTGCCTGCTCCTAGGTGGAACCCGGAAGGGATCCAAATAAATTTGGGGGCCATAGAGAGCTCGGTTTCGGACATCTCGGGGAAGAGAATGGCCCGTTTAAAGGACGCTTGCGGCGGTGCTGAGAAGTTTGCGAGCTGGCTGCAGAGGAGCTTGTGGACGGGCCAGTCGTCCTTTTGGCATTTCCGAGAGCAGTATCTGCTGCAGCCACAGCCCTTGCAGCGCTGGGCCGTGGGCTTGACGCACATGGTGCACTGCGTTGAGTTCGGCATCGCTCATAAAGGGATCGGGTCTTCTTGGTGGGTGTGGGAAGGGGGGTCTGGGAGGATAGTTTTCATCGAGGCTGTCCTGTGTTGGGGTTGGTAGGAGGGGGGAAGAGAATACAGTGTTGTTGGGTGGGTTGGATGCCTGAACCGAGACTCTTCCGCAACTATGATACGAGTACCTACGGATTATTCGGACCCGGAACCCTACAATATCACGGGACCCGATCGTAGCATCCGGTCGGGGGCGGAAAATGGTAGGATAGGCGTGGTTATACCAAAAAAAAAAATGCAAATTCGCTGCGCCAATAGACAATAGATCAATACAGGGCGCCCCCCTAGGACACATAGTGAATTAAACAAGTCGGACAACAAAGGGCGTGCCCTGGGGGGCGTAGCGCAAGAGTAGATACATGGATATAGCATAGTCCATAATAATAAAATGGGGTCGACTAGAGTACATAACACGTGATAGTGGGCAGGGAAGGGTTTGCGCTTTGTGTACTAAAAAGATGAAAAATAGGATTTCTATCATTGCCTGAGGTAATCGACAATATGTATGGGATAACGGCTGTTTCTGATAGAGATTAGTTTTCCAGACAATCCGATCAAATCCCCAGTAAGCTATAGTCGTTCTTCTCCACATAACGACATTTCATGTAACGTTGAAATGCCCAACTAGGAAACAAATCGAACTATCCCTCTTGCAAAGGTCAAATTTCAATAATCGCTGGACGAAGAGTAACATATATAAAATAATCATACCTAATAAACCCCCGAAGAATGAGGTCGTTGTGGTCGTTGCGCTATCGGTATCAGATTAGAGAAAAATGCCTTAGTTAAAGTGACCTTAACTAACATGAAGCCGACCCGACCCGCAAGCGGATACTAACTCCAGAGACTCCGATCAACCTCCGAATATAGTGGTCCAAAACCATAACGAAAGATTCGAACCGGACCTAGATGCCAAGTACACCAGCGACAACGAGGCAGCTCATAGGCAGCATCTATATCGGAAATATAGACCTCCGAGTGCTGCGAGCCTGAACGGCAATACAGATCGAAGTGTAGAGGGGCCTTAGGAAACGGTGAGAACGGATTCTCGCTCTTCTGAAAGGAGCGCAGGAGCCCCAACAACCGAGCTCTGGCAACTGAGCGCATCACCAACCGTACTGGTACCGATCAGCTCCCAGATACAACATTAGGGAGTGACGACGCCGGGTATGCATGCTTCGCAGCGGGTGGCCACAGGCCCGGAGAAAGTTCGCGAACCGTCTCGACCGATCATCATCGACTAAAGACTAGTTCTGAAACTTCTATTCCGGAGTTTTCAGTTTCACCTCACAGCAGGCCCTGCCTTCTTTACATCAGCTACCGGCTACGGAGAAGAAACTGGGCGGAAGGTTTGGGAGCGCTCACGACTCGACTTTACGGTAGAGGTTTTGTTCGTTCACACCCTATCCCTGCGCCCGCAATATTTCGGCACTATCGGTCAGCGAATTAAGATATACAACCCAGTCCAAAGGCTGAGGAAGGGTGAGGATTTTAATTAGTCTAGGCGGTGAGGAAGCTGGAGTGGATATGACATTTATTTGGCAGGATTTTTTCTTTCTTCCGGATTTCAGGAAACCTATACCCAGAGAGTTGGTCTGTGGGAAGGGTTGAAGTGGTTAAATCTTGATATCTATTGTCTATTTTATTTAGCTTCATTGAATTTCATTGCCATTTTCCTTTGTTGCCTTCCCAAACCTTGATATCTCGATGTGAGAGGATGTATGAAGAATCAAACGATCAATAAAGTGATGCGAGGCGTACAAAGGGTTTTATCTGGGCAGAGTAGTGGGTGAACTTCCATGTGTCCTTTACTTCAATCGCCGGTTCAAACCTCCGGACCCAGCACAATTTCTGCCAAAATATCAGCATATGACCGGCTCATGTCCGCTTCCCCTAGATAGAACCCCCCCCCCCCCCAACCCGCCACTTCCCTTTACTCTTCCCCAGAGATACAGCTACAACCCCTGGCCACTATCCACATCTCTACTATCCCGCCATGCTGCCCCATCAGCCTCTACAGCGTCGGACCGCACCCCTCAGTACCCCGCCTCTATCAGTAGACCGACTAATGTCTTGGACAGTAGTTATCTCTACTCACACAATGCTAAATGAACTAAGGCAGAAACTACGGTGTAGATCCCTTCAGTCGGCAGTAGCTTTATAGAGCCCACAGGACAGAGCGGTGGAAGCTGCACCGCGGCTATCATCTTGATAGTCGCGCTTAGCGTCGTGCTCGTCGTGAGTCTGGGAGAAGGGGGAGGAGGCTGTATCGCGGTAGGCGATCTGGACGTAGTTTAGTTAGGGTGAGCGTGGATGAATGGCGGTGGATGGTGGGTGGGGGTAGCTGAGAGTGTTACAGGATTGCTTGGCGCCTAGACTACTAGTCGGATAATGATATTGTCCTAGTGCGATGGTGCCAAGGATCGGGTGACGTAGGTTAGAGAAGCGGGGTTCGGTTGTAACTCGGCAACCACGATCACGCCATAGGAAGAGTTTTCTCTACCCCACCGAAAATGTGCATGATGGCGTTTGCTATTGGAGCGAGTTAGGCTTTAAGGAGAATCTTTACGATAAATAGCTAGTGAGTCCCGAGTCTTAGGGGAATCATCATCCTCTCGCCGAACGGAATCCGTCTACAATATTACAAGCTTTAAACGCTTATAGAACTATTGCTTAAAGAAAAGCCTTATCTCGCCGACTTCTTCGGTATATCCCTTTACACTATATCAGACCTTATCCGATCGCATTTTACGCAGACCACCACTTCAAGACAAACACTTCGCCACAAATAACCTCGCGATTGCTGCAGCAGACGGATAAGTACACGCACTTGCTAAGAGACAAGAGAAGATAATGATCGCAGTTTCCAGATACGATCCTCGCTTCGCTTGTCGACCTCCTTCCTCGCTCCAAAAGCGCAGCGCAGAAAGATCTCTATCGCGGCTACCTCCAACACCGCTTCTTCACAGAAGATGCACTATCGCCACCTTCGCGAAGTCCTCAACCCAACTCCGCCTCTATCCTCATCACGCCGCCGTAACTCTCACGCTTAACAAGCACTCCTGCACATTACTCTCTACCTCGCGCATCACCACCCCCGAACTCCCAATCGAATTCTTTAAAGATGTCCCTCCCACTAGCGTTACAAGCTCCGGACGATACGCCTATGGAGGAATCCATCATCCTGCGCGACAAAGACACCGCCATCGCCCAGAGCCCACCAATCACCCAAGCAAGCAGAAACAGGACACCCCGCCACGAACTCTTCATTCGCAGGCAAAGCCTCGGCAAGGTCCTAAGTCGGCACTCCAAAGCAGGATACCAGCCCGCCAAGATAATTTCGACCCCTTTCTCGAGACACCAACCCGACAGTCCGCTATTATAGCGAGGCACTCTGGTTCGGATGGGGGTATGAGCGACGCCAGCTACGCGAGCACCTCATCAATCGGCGGGCATTACTACGGAAGAAAGCTCGCCGGCGCCGAGCAGGTAGTCGCCGGGATCTCCGCGATCGCCGCTCAGACGAGCTAGCGCAAACGGAAGCCCAGGCCAGACAACGGCAGCACGGCCAACTTATCCAGGAAGGGCAGCAGTTGGTGGGATTAGTGGACGGGAAGTTCCGGGAGGTAGAAGGACAACAAGGGCAGCTAGCGACCGCCCTCAGTTCCCTGGTCAACCAATTCCAAATCTACACCCAGGAGCAGCAAGTAGCGACTGAACAAAGATTCAGGCAACTAGCGTTGGAAGCAGAGCAAGAAAAGGCCCGGACGACCGAGCTGGTGAACTTTATCCAAGGGCAGCAGTCCCTAGAAGTCCCAGCCGGAGTCGGCGCTACGATCTTAGCAGCTCAAGCGGCACCATTAAAAGCCCCAACCCCCGCTCCTGCGCAGGTGAGACCGGAACTGGAAAGAATGCTGAAGGAAGCCCTGAAAGCATTCAAGGGAAAGCAGCCTAGAGTGGAATCGGTAGACGATTCAGGAGGAGAAGGAAGAGCGCCGCCCCCCTCACCCCCGAAAAATAAAGGAAAGAGCCGTAAAGAGCCAACTCCACCCCCCAGAAGATCCCACGGTAAACGTAGGAGGGAGGAGGAGCCAATAAGGGGTGAGGAGGCAGGAGGGCAGGGTGGAGGAAATGGTGGAGGAAGAGGAAGAAGAAGGCACCGGAGAGACAGCAGTCCTGATTCTTCGGACTCATCAAGCTCCTCCGAGGAAGACAGAAGAAGAAGGAAAAGGAACAGGCACCATCGACGAGCAGAGACGCAGTCGCCAGAGCCTAGGAGCCACCGCAAGGGAGAAACACCCAAGCAAGCTAAGATTCCTTTTTCCGGCGAAGTTAAAGAAGATGTCCGAGAATGGATCTCCAAAATGGAAATCCTAATGGACCTACAACCTCGAGTCACATGGGATGATAAGACTCGAATCCTCTGGGCATCCCTGGAATTTACCGGGAGTGCCGCAAGCTTTTGGCGTAACTTTAAGGAAAGGCTAAGCAGAAACGCTGAGCTCGGTACTTGGGAACGTTTCAAAAAAGAACTCCTCGTCCAGTACGGAAACCGCACCAGCCAAGAACAAGCCAAACAAAAGATGGATAAACTCCGTCAAACTGGCCCCATTGATGATTACATCAATGAGATGCAGAATCTGGAATGGGACGCACGAGTTGGGCCAATCGTCATGAAATCTATGATCACCATTTGGAATAAAACGCCGTTGGAGCATAGAAACTCTGCGCGATTGAAGAACCATCGGACTTTGCCGATTGGTTAGCCTGGGTAAGAAAGGTGGGAAGAAAGGATGCCGAAGTCAAGGCCCGCAAAGAAATATTGCGAGGACGAGAACAGGCAAAAACAGAAAGCGCGGCCGTCAGACAGCGCCGATCGTGAAAGGAGCGAAGGAATCACACGACCACTCAGAAAGAAAGCGTGAGAGTCGCGCGTAAGCGTAAGCCAGCTACAAGCAGTCTCGGTGCTACTCAAGCCGAGAAGGACAAATGGGAAACGGAGAATAAATGTCTCCGATGTGGCAGGGAAGGTCATTGGACGAAGGAATGCTTCGCAACCAGTAAGGCGAGAGCAACAGGTGGAACGGAACGGTCGAAAGAGGGGAAAAGGAAGAGAAAATCCTCCGGGAGAAAGGATCCGGAAGAGGGGAGTGAAAAAAGGCAGAAATTAGGGACCTCTGGTGAGGCATTTAGGGCTAGAATTACGGCACTTGGGGAAGACTGAAATTGTTATTTCTTATACTTTTATGGGGTTATATGTTGTGTTAGAATTACGGAATAAAATTATCTTAAAAACTATACTGCAAGGAAGCAAAGGCCTCCGCCAGAAACCCAGACCAGAGTCACTAGAAGTTCAGAAATCAGAGGGGCCACACAGATATGCGGATGGTAGAGGCACTGCCCACCATTGACTGCCACGACCCTGTGGAGAGACTGCCAATGTAAAGTAGGAACTCGTGATTAGAGGCGAGTGATTCTTGGGCGAGCGCGTCTGAGCTACCCATGGCGTGTATATAAGAATCGTCGGCGAAGAAGGGCGTCAATCTCTCTTACTTCCACAACAACAAAGTCTACTACAATGACTACCCGGAAACCAGCGCCGAGATGGAAATCTCTGGCTCAACAGGCAGAAGCGCTTTCACGCTGTCGGCTGCTGGCGTGGCAGGCATGGATAATGTCGCGGGACTGTGTTAAGAAAGCCGACGTCGATTCAAAGCTCGGCCCTGTTCTCATCGTCAAACAAGCTGATGGCTCGCATCTGCGCTCGGAACCCATGTCGCAACCTCTCGCGCTCCGCGTAGGTAGCGGCCGACAGGTTAGTCACGCTGTGAAATAGGTCGCTGCGGAGAAAACGCCGTTATCTGCGTCGATGGCTCGCGAGCGTCAACGCCGGATCGTTGGGGCCAAAATAAGGTTCGGCTTTGCGATGTCAGTGTCAGATTAAGGGATGTATGATGACGCCATGGCGTATGCGAAGAAGGTTGGCGAAAAGGTCGTCGGATTACTGCGGCACGTCGCACGAGCACGGCGTCGTAGTCGCGCTGGTACGATGAAATGCGGGAAGTGAGACTACCGCTAGTCTTATCGGAAGTGTTAAGGCTACGCAGATGTGTTCTCACGAAGAGCAAGCCGCCTGCGGAGCATGGTGAGTGGGATCATGGGTTCATTTCTTGGGCGAATAACCGTGGGCGTCTACGCGTTATCCGGAACAGAAAGCGTTGAGGAATACGGGCGAAATGTTAGCGACAGGTAAAATTGTCCCATCTTACAGTGGCAGCGGCACCTATCCTCTTCGTCCCCAAATCAGACGGGTCTCTCAGATTATGCGTCGACTACCGCGGATTAAATGCCGTTACAGTCAAGAACCGATCATTCTGGCTTCGTAGTGAGTTGGCGATTTCGGCGAAAGGATCTCTTCTTCAAGATAGATCTCAAAGCGGTTATAACGCAGTAAGGATCGCAGAGGAGAAGAGTGGAAGGCTTTCGGACCAAATCGGCCCGAATATAAGGTTATGCGCTTCCGGTTTGACCAGCGGCGGCGTTAGAGTAGTCGATACCATATTCAAAGACCTGTTAGATCGAGTCTAGTGGTTTCTTGGATGATATCACGATATATTCGAAGTCTAGAGAAAAGCGTGAAGCTCTTGTGCGCGAAGTCTTTGGGCGCTGACAAAAGCCACTATCTGACAACGCGAAAAGGCTGGCTTGGTTCCGCGAGATAGAATTCCTAGGATTCAAGCTATCAGGTAGTAGTGGTCAAGTCTCGAGAAGGTGAAGGCTATTCTTGAGTGGTTGATGCGCGAAGGTAAAGGATCTTGATCTTCGCAGGTTTATCGCTCTTGAGAAGGTTCGTATGGGTATTCGGTATGCAAGCCATGCCGATCTCTGAAGAAAGATGCTGTATGGAAATGTCGGGAAGCGGCAGGATCTTTTAATGGCTCAAGGAGATTCGCGCTCTATCATAAAGCCTGACAGCGAGCATCGCGTGGCTGTCACCAGAAACGAATCTGTGGCAGGCGAGCTGCGGTCTTATCGCGAGCGTTCGAAGATGATAAGTTACATCCGGTGGCTTATCGCTCATCCATGAGTTCAACGGGCGAAGTCAGCTACGAGATCTACGATAAGGAGATCTTCATGTCGTTCAGCCTCTTGACTTGGAGGCTGGCTGGAAGATGCGGACATCTGTCAGGATCTATTCGATCGCCAAAACCTTCAGTCTTCTACAATAAGAAGCTGTCGAAGACAGGCCAGATGGGCTGAAAAGATATGGCACTTCAAGATCGCTTACGGCGATAAGAGCGAAAGCAGATCGTTAATGAGGCGTCCGAATCTGTATTTGGAAGGGAGTAGTTCGAGCAGCCTGTAAAATTCTCCTCTCAGCCGAAACGTTTTCGCGGAAAACAACCTCCTCATCAACGTTTTGCAAGAAGAGCGGCGAGAATAGAGCGCCGTGAGAAATCATCTGCAATGCCTTTTGAATCGTTTACTTGGATCGGTGGAGTGCAGCTCTGGGAGTGGGACTGCCATCGGTATTGCGAAACTGGTATGGAGAAGAGAGGGCCGATGGTACCGTAGGATAGTTCGGATGAAACTTCGCAGCGAGATCAGGAGGACAGTTGGGCCGGCAGGCGATCTCGAGGATGCTGCAATAGAGTGGGATCACGATCGAATACAGCGACTCATGAAGGCGTATTTGGGTAGTCTTTGGGCGCAGTCAAGCAGGTTATAGAAGACCGTCATGGCCGGCCGAGCGTCTGGCGAGGATAAAGCGGCGGAATTGATTGATCGGAACTACTGGTGGCCAGGAATGACCACGGATGTAGCCAAATATGTCAGCACATGCGATGTATGCCAAAGGGCCAAACAGCGCCGACAACATATGTCTCTTCCACAGCCCCTAGAGCTAGCTACGACCCCCTGGGTGGACATCTCCATGGATTTTGTAGTGGAGCTACCCAAGGAGAGGTCAAGTTTCCGGAACGTCTTGGTAGTAGTGGATCGCTTCAGCAAAATGGCGCACTTCATACCGATGACGGGAATCAACGCGGAGCAAACCGCACAGGCATTCGTCAAAGACATCTGGCGCTTTCACGGACTCCCGCGATCAATAGTATCGGACCGAGGAACGCGGATTAAATGTCGGTAGCCTTACGGGCGGCCAGACGGTTAGGGATTGTAGAAGGCTCTCAACGCCGTTTCTTCAGGCGGAAAGGACAAACCAGCGTATGAGTCTCTGCAGGCGTTCTGGCCGGCACGGTAAGAAGTGGAGAATCTCGCCTATCTGCGAATCTGCACCGTAGCACTCTACCGGGCAGTCACCTTTCTATTGCAACTATGGGTTCCACCCTCGCACAGACTGGCCTACGGATATGGAGATCGAAAAGCTAGACGCCCAAGGAAATAACCACCTGGACGAGATCCTCGCCACCCACGAACTAGCCAAGGAGACCTTACAGAAGACGTACGATAAAATGGCGTCTCGACCTGGCCCTGTAGTGCAACAATTCGAACCCAGGCAGAAGGTCCTACTAGATACTAGGAACCTCGGCGGATATAATAAGTGGTCAGATAAGTTCACGGGACCTTTTGAGGTAATAGCAAAGGTCGGCAATCGAGCATACCGACTTGACCTACCAGTAGACTGGAAGGTTCACAACGTGTTCCACGAGATGCTCCTGCGTCCCTATCGAGAGGACCCCGACCCCAAAGAGAAGCGGAACAGAAGCGGTTGAGAACCCCAGTAACCCCAAGAGGCACGGAAGAGAACGCCAAACCAGCTATTCACACGCGCCATACTCGGGCCGGCGTTTCAGCGCCGTATCCCGACGCAATCGAAGCATCGGCGGTTGATGGAAATCGTAGTGCCGACACTTCCTCGCCACGCTTTTCCCCATAGGGGTTTTTTACCATTGGAAGGGTTTAACGGTCGAGGACGACGGCTAGGAAGGGGGAGTAGTGTTACAGGATTGCTTGGCGCCTAGACTACTAGTCGGATAATGATATTGTCCTAGTGCGATGGTGCCAAGGATCGGGTGACGTAGGTTAGAGAAGCGGGGTTCGGTTGTAACTCGGCAACCACGATCACGCCATAGGAAGAGTTTTCTCTACCCCACCTCGTAGTAAACCGGAGCGATAGGGGAAAGTATTGCGGGGGTTTTGCTATTGGAGGAGTTAGCGGGTTTAAGGAGAATCTTTATGTATAAATAGTTAGTAGGAGTCCCGGAGTCTTAGGGGAATCATCATCCTCTCAAGCGAACGGAATCCGGTCTACAATATTACAAGTTTAAACGCTATAGAACTATTGCTTAGCAAAAGCCTTATCTCAAGTGACTCTCTTCGAGATATCCCTTTACAGAGAGCTCTGCGTCGAGTGGTTTGGGGAGGTAGAAGCTGCTGTCAATAGAAGGTAGCGGGGGGGGGGGGCGTGAGGTGGTGGGTGAAGGAAGCTGGGGGCGGGAATTTTTTAGGAAGGCCAAAGGAGAAGGGGGGGGGGGAAGACGAGCGAGAAGCAAGCAGAGTTAGATTGAGATAAGCATTTTTAACGAGGTCGGAATAGGGAGAGGCGCGCCTCAATTGAAATGAAGAGGCGTTTCGGTGCCGTATTTTAGGGTCTGGATAGTAGGTATAGTAAGGATCTAATCGGGTAAGGGGCTGAGCTGGAGGAAGGCGGACGGAGGGGATCAACAAGTTTAAGCCTAGCTCAGGTATAAGATGCAGCTCCTATCATCGGGGTACCTCGTGGATATCGTCGCATACCTACACGTGTCCTAGTGGACTGGAGCCAAGATCCGATATGATAAGCCACATATGATATTAGTGGAGCATTAGCCACACCGCCAATTTTTACTCACTTCCCTGATACATCTCGAAGTATTTGAGAAATGAATGGTGCCAAGCACGATATCATAGTCAAGCTAGAATTATAACGAGAACCCAAACAAAGTACTATATTTCGCTTATTTGTTTATCCAATTTGAACTACATATATTAACCAACTTCTCCCTTCGAGACATGTCAAGAAGCATTCAATAACTGCGCCATTGCTCCCTGAAGCCCAGTAACATGTGACAGAAACACTTTCAGGTTCTCATCCTGCAAGAGGTTCATGTTCCTGTTCGCCCCCCAAGACTGAAGACATTCTCTTACAAAGTTCCTATATGCTGGTCCCATGTTTCGACAGATGCGTTCAAAGCATAGCATCAGAAACGCATCTTCTTGACCAGCCGGAATGTCTTTCGTGCTGCAGCAACCAAGCTGGAGCAAAAGATATCCCAAGCGATAGATGTCGCGATTTTTATCTGCGAGATAGGAAACGTTATCGTTGTCGCGTTGTAGTGAAAGGTATGGTTTCCAATAGCCGATGCACGAGTCAGCTTCCTCCTGGCCTTCGAAGAAATATATTGTATTGATACCCCAGTCTCTGACCCAAGGGGAGGAGTAAAGGTGTATAAGAGACCTGGCGAGATTAATCGCAATGAGGAAGCGGTCCAGGGTTGTTAGGTCGGAAAGGCGATGCGAAATAACGTCGTGGAGCGAAAGTGGTTGACAGGACCTTGAGCCAGAGGTGGAAGGGTGTAAGCGCAACCGGAATCCACCGCCGTCTTGTGAGCCATGTAAGCGCCTGTCATGTATTTCAATCTTGGACGAGAACACCTCGCAGATCTTCGCCGAACCTGTACCTTCGGCTGGTGCAGGACTCGGTGCAGCAGTCGTTTCCGAAAGGAACACCACAGTGATGGGCCCAGGCGGGGGAGTGACTATTGGTCCAGCATCATCGGAACTAGCTGATAGTCGAAAGGAGAATTGAGTCGGAGCTTCTGCTATCGCGGAAGGCTTCCCGGATTTACTAGCACATTTTACTACTTCTGCAACCTGCCCGTCTAAGCATAGATGCACCAGATGGCAGTCACAGAGTAGATTGTTGGACACAATTGGATGTAACCTTCCCGTGGCAGCATTCACAAGACATGCTTTCGCGGCGTCCACAACGGGGTCGTCTGATGGCGAAGGACCCCCCCGTGTTTGTGCAGACCTTTCGAGACGTAGCTGGGATTTCTGTACAAGCTTTAAAAGAACCCTCAACTGGGTAATTTCTTCATGCAGCTCCGTGCATAACGCTTTCATTTCAGCTATTATCCCTTTAATACACCCGACCAATCTCTTGCGGGAGTTATAATTCGACCGAAATCGGGAACATATGACAGTCGACGCTATGGACTATAGAGGGTCTAGGGTCAGCGGATCACTTTCTTCTCGCACACGCTCTAGTTCTGTCATTACTAACCGCACCGTTCCCAGTTTGCTGGGATCCTAGCTCTCCTACGGTGGAGAGAGCAGCATCAGTAGCCATAGCGATCCTATCCTGAGAGCTCCTTTGTGTCTCCCCCAGCCTTCTTAAGGTCGTCTGGCAATTCCATATTGCACCTTTTACAACCGGCATCTGGGGCCCAAGCTTCTCCTCGAAACGCTCGTTCAGCTCAGGCTTTGACCAATGCTCGCTCTCAGGGTCTTGTAACATGGCCCGCCGGACACTTTCCTCCACCACACCCTCGAATGAATGGTCAAGTGTCTGCGTAAATATCGCCTCGAGGACGGTAATCTTCTGTTTCACGCTTCTAGAGTCCTCCTCAAAGGTTTTATAGCTTGATACAAATTCCTTAACGGTGCGATAGCCCTTAAAGGCCAGAACAATAATCGGAATCGTCCCAAATGCGATATCCATGCTTGTAGGTGAATGTAATGCCGTCGGTTAGACCTGAATATTTTTATTAGCAAAGGTCTATCCGCATGTCACTCGGGTTGCCACGAACTATTACTACGAGCCCGGCCTCAGTGACTCCTTTCTCTACTTAGGAAAGTGGCCGCCGTATTGCACTTCGATAATATTCAGTTTGACGATGGGAGGGGTTGGGAGCTAGTTAAAGCTCGACCGTACTAAGCGAGGTTGGTGATAACCCCCCGCCAAGGAAAGCATTTTCACCAAGCCCTGTTCCAGTTCGGAATGCTCGTCTATCAGCAGAAAATGCGAGTGACAAAGTCAAGGATTATTTGTAGTGGCAACGTTCTGCCATACAAATATCTGATCCTTATTTCTGGTTCTTACCCTGGTAGACGAGTAGATATCAACCGACAATTGATCAGGCACGGCGCTCAATCAGGATAGCCTCTGCTCTCTATTCGTGTATTTTGAAAGAAAAGAAAAAGACAAAAGGTGATCTAAGGTATCAGTCTAGTTCTCGCCACAGTATGATTTCCGGCCTATTGCCGATCTGTCCTTGTATCTCTGCACTTAGGCTCATTGCCATGTTTTGCCCGTTGTCACATATCCTGTGCCACAACGGTGAGGGGTTGAACTTCAGAGTCTCTAAACTGTTATCCGCCTCGGACACGATCATTCTTGCGCTGCATTTACACCTTGCCATCTTAATCATGGCTCTCCCCAATACTATAGCAATAGCTAGTACCCTTGCTAGCTCGTGTATCTCTCATATCTCAAAGGTCCCGGAACCACGAAAGAAGCGCAAAGACGACGACTATCGGATAGCTCTCCACCGAGAATTTGGGCGTTTTAGGCTTTGGCTTCATGGTTTCCGTGAGCCTGTCACTAGGCAAATGATTGATCAAAGGTCTCCCAATAATGCACTAGACGAAGTGCTAGAGGAGGCAACATACCTCAAGGAGCCCACGATATTACTCCTCTCGACCTTTACTAGCTGTTTATTATCAGACCATCTGAAAAAGGGTGATTCCCTACAATAACATAATGGTTGATGGTAGCTAATGATACCCAGTTGGCGATGACCTTACCCACGCATCACTCAAGGTTTCCCTTCACCAAACCGTGAAGATTTATCCCCACATGGAAAAGGCCTTGGAACGTCGGTGGGATACACGGGAGTCAGTTATCACAGACATTTCTGATACTATCGACCTGTTATTCGATTTGGTCCCTCCGTTGGACGATGTACTTGAGAACATCAGATATCCGCTGGTCCCTTCAAACGGCATTACAGAACCGCAAGGAGAGGTTCTGGCAACCTCAAGCGAATTGATGGAAGAGGACATCCCAGAATGGACAATACCTCTAGCAGACGCGTACTGTAAAATCTACCAGAAGTATATCCAGGACAAGTTCCCAAATGCCAGTCCCGACCTCGATATAGATAGGTTTGCAAAAGGGAATGCAAAGTGTCATGATAGATTGCTCGCTGAGCCTGGAATGCCATTGCCCAGCGAGTCGGATATCCAGTAGGTTTCAAGGTCCCATTCCTCTATCAACATAATCTTTAACATCTATACCACAGCATTGTGGCACTGGCCTCGAGAGGGGGTCTGGATGAACCCCCCCAGATCAGCCAGCCTGCAGAAGTTCAGGTAGCTGCAACATTTCACGATTCGGGCCTCGGGAGCTCGGCACCTACAAAATCTATTATTAGCCCTTCTATGGGAGAGAGTTTTTCCATGGGAGAGAGTTTTTCCATGGGAGAGAGTCGTGGAGGAAAGATGCCTACAGTAACAATACTCCAGGACTCTTGTTTTGGGGGCTCGGCTCCTCCGCTGGTCAATACGGCCTCTGCTCAAAAGGACCTTGAATGCGGTACTTTTCTTGCTCCGCCACCTTCGATATCGGGCCTTTCACAATCCACCCTTTGTTCCGAAAGTTCTACTCCAGATAAGAGACCTTCCCTGCCCGCTATTCCCGAGCACCCTCCCTATTACTGTAAACTGTGTCGGAGTAATCTGAAACCAATGCCAAAAAGGTCCCGTGGCCACCAATGGAGGTAAATAGGCTCGAAACACCCTCCTAGCTTTATTTCTCGGATTATATATTGATGTTTCATCTAGGAAGCATATATTTTCCGATATGGAGGCATATATGTGCATCCGTGCGAACTGTTCCCAGAGAGACGTTTTCTTTAAATCGAAAAGGGAATGGGTTGCACACGACATGACGTGTAACCAAGATCTACCACAAGAACCGGAGCGTACCCAACCGCCTGCAGCTGCACAGTGTCCGTTTTGCGTCAAAGAATTCGGAGCCAACAAGGCGGGATTCTATAATCATGTGGCACATCACATGGAAGACATCAGATTGTTTGCCCTACCGCCGTCCTACAGAGACCTGACGGATGATTTCCAAAATAGCTCAAATACCGGAGCCTCGTCAAGTGGCACCCATGTTGTTAGGGACAGGCTTCCCACAATCCCAGAAATTGGGGATAGCCAGCCATATGATAAATCAAGCTTTGAACGATATCTAAAAGCTAATGCGAAAGCTGACAAATCCTTCGTTGGTGATTGGGTTCTCGGTGGAAGTCCATCACACGCCGAAGGGCAAACGGTCTTAGCGAGTGCGGGCACCGCCAGAGGGGCAAAAGAGGTGCTCGATCGCATGCCACCAGCCTTGAGCGAAACGTACCCGCAGATACTGGAGAGGATTCAACTGCAAGATCCTGACTCCCGTAGAGTCGCTATGATTATCCTGAAGTGGCTACTATGCGCTCAAAAAGCTTGTACAACGGGATGTGTTATCGAGGCTCTCGCGATAGACCCTGGGGTACCCGATTTGAACAATGAAGGACTAGACCGAGAAATACCTGATATCCTAGGTGTCTGTCAGGGCCTTGTGGCTCATGACGAGGAACTCGGAATATTACGGTTCGCGCACTTTTCCGTTCAGGAGTTTCTGATACAAGAGCCTGTATTCGAGCGGGAGAGCAGTAATACATACATCGCCGAGGTTTGTGTTACAGCGCTACTATATCACCACGGGGATGGAAGCTCGGTCCCTGAATTATATTCTTACGCCATGGAGTACTGGGGGGATCATGTCCGCCTTTCAGGTGTTACAACAAGGGCTCTGACGACCCTTTGTATGGGCTTTCTCAAGTCTTCCGTGGCTTATAATCAGTGGGGCACAGAAATAACGAAAATAACTAACACTCTCAAGCCAGGATTAAGAGAACATACTCCAGTAGTAGGGCCGCTATTGGTAGTCTCCTATTATGGGTTACCAGATCTATGCAGACTTATAACCGAGGACTCACCCGGTCAACTACATTCACGGAATAGGGCTGGCAAAACCCCATTATGCACAGCGGCGGGTAAGGGCCATGACCGGGTAGTCCATATACTGCTAGAGTGTGGGAGTGATGTTTCCTCTAAGGACAACGCCGGCAGGGCCCCACTATCCTGGGCAGCGGAGAACGGCCATGAAAATGTAGTGCAGCTGCTGCTGGAGGGGAAGGATGTGGATGTAAACTCGAAGGATAGTACGAATGGGCAGAGCCCATTATCCTGGGCAGCGGAGAACGGCCATGACAAGGTAGTGAAGCTACTGCTGGAGAGGGAGGATGTGGATGTGAACTCGGAGGATAGTAGCTATGGGCAGAGCCCATTATCCTGGGCAGCGGAGAAGGGCCATGACAAGGTAGTGAAGCTACTGCTGGAGAGGGAGGATGTGGATGTGAACTCGCAGGATGACTCGCAGCGGAGCCCATTATCCCGGGCAGCGGTGAACGGCCATGACAAGGTAGTGAAGCTACTGCTGGAGAGGGAGGATGTGGATGTGAACTCGAAGGATAGTAGCTATTGGCAGAGCCCATTATCCTGGGCAGCGGAGAAGGGCCATGACAAGGTAGTGAAGCTACTGCTGGAGAGGGAGGATGTGGATGTGAACTCGCAGGATGACTCGCAGCGGAGCCCATTATCCCGGGCAGCGTTGAACGGCGATGACAAGGTAGTGAAGCTACTGCTGGAGAGGGAGGATGTGGATGTGAACTCGCAGGATGACTCGCAGCGGAGCCCATTATCCCGGGCAGCGTTGAACGGCGATGACAAGGTAGTGAAGCTACTGCTGGAGAGGGAGGATGTGGATGTGAACTCGAAGGATAAAACCTATGGGGAGAGCCCATTATCCTGGGCAGCGGAGAAGGGCCATGACAAGGTAGTGAAGCTACTGCTGGAGAGGGAGGATGTGGATGTGAACTCGAAGGATAAAACCTATGGGCAGAGCCCATTATCCTGGGCAGCGGAGAACGGCCATGAGAAGGTAGTGAGGCTACTGCTGGAGAGGGAGGATGTGGATGTGAACTCGCAGGATAACTCGCAGCGGAGCCCATTATCCCGGGCAGCGGTGAACGGCCATGACAAGGTAGTGAAGCTACTGCTGGAGAGGGAGGATATGGATGTGAACTTGAAGGATAGTATCTATGGGCGGAGCCCACTATCCTGGGCAGCGGGGAGGGACCATGACAAGGTAGTGCAGCTACTGCTGGGGAGGGGGGATGTGGATGTGAACTCGAAGGATAGGAGGCATCGGAGCCCATTATCCTGGTCAGCGGAGAACGGCTATGACAAGGTAGTGCAGCTACTGCTAGAGAGGGAAGATGTGGATGTGAACTCGAAGGATAAAACCTATGGGGAGAGCCCATTATCCTGGGCAGCGGAGAAGGGCCATGACAAGGTAGTGAAGCTACTGCTGGAGAGGGAGGATGTGGATGTGAACTCGCAGGATGACTCGCAGCGGAGCCCATTATCCCGGGCAGCGGTGAACGGCCATGACAAGGTAGTGAAGCTACTGCTGGAGAGGGAGGATGTGGATGTGAACTCGAAGGATAGTAGCTATTGGCAGAGCCCATTATCCTGGGCAGCGGAGAAGGGCCATGACAAGGTAGTGAAGCTACTGCTGGAGAGGGAGGATGTGGATGTGAACTCGCAGGATGACTCGCAGCGGAGCCCATTATCCCGGGCAGCGTTGAACGGCGATGACAAGGTAGTGAAGCTACTGCTGGAGAGGGAGGATGTGGATGTGAACTCGAAGGATAAAACCTATGGGGAGAGCCCATTATCCTGGGCAGCGGAGAAGGGCCATGACAAGGTAGTGAAGCTACTGCTGGAGAGGGAGGATGTGGATGTGAACTCGAAGGATAAAACCTATGGGCAGAGCCCATTATCCTGGGCAGCGGAGAACGGCCATGAGAAGGTAGTGAGGCTACTGCTGGAGAGGGAGGATGTGGATGTGAACTCGCAGGATAACTCGCAGCGGAGCCCATTATCCCGGGCAGCGGTGAACGGCCATGACAAGGTAGTGAAGCTACTGCTGGAGAGGGAGGATATGGATGTGAACTTGAAGGATAGTATCTATGGGCGGAGCCCACTATCCTGGGCAGCGGGGAGGGACCATGACAAGGTAGTGCAGCTACTGCTGGGGAGGGGGGATGTGGATGTGAACTCGAAGGATAGGAGGCATCGGAGCCCATTATCCTGGTCAGCGGAGAACGGCTATGACAAGGTAGTGCAGCTACTGCTAGAGAGGGAAGATGTGGATGTGAACTCGAAGGATAGTAAGTATGGGTTGAGCCCATTATCCTGGGCAGCGTTGAACGGCCATG
The DNA here is from genome assembly GCA_024713875.1 of Morchella sp. 2016-57. NCBI lineage: Eukaryota > Fungi > Ascomycota > Pezizomycetes > Pezizales > Morchellaceae > Morchella > Morchella sp. 2016-57. The sequence goes on from JAMGZE010000020.1 coordinate 566,130, forward strand.
ACAAGGTAGTGCAGCTACTGCTGGAGAGGGAGGATGTAGATGTGAACTCGAAGGATGAAGGCGGCACGACCGCATTAGACCTAGCGGCGCAGTATGGTCACAGGAAGGTGGCGGAGCTACTAAGGGCCAAATCATAACATACTAATAACGATATTGAGATGTAAGTAAAGACTAAATCCATTGGCCCCTCTCATCAAACCCGCAGGATACTAATCCATTATATAGATGACTGAATTTCGGTAGTGAGGTGCCTCGCTAAAAGGAAAGCCGTCTCCTCCTGCGTAGAAGACCAAAAAAGCGGAAACATCTCTACAAGATATCCCGTTAACATTCGATTGGGGACCGTTTGGAGGAATGGGATATTTCACTCTCAGGGGGCGAGATCTTGTTACTCTTCTCCTTTTGGTGCTGGGAGTTTTTTGTTTTGTTTTTGGTTCGTTTTCACTCGAGGACGTTTTTCATATATGCGTGGTTGGACGTGTGGCAGCTTTCATTACTTCCTAACTTTATCTATTTCCTGCCTTTACTCCATTTTTGCTTCGTATTCACTTGATGACCTTTTTCATATATGCGTGGTTGGACGTGTTATGTTCATGTGGCAGCTTTCATTATTTCCTAATTTTATTTATTACCTAAATTCTATCCTCCTACCCACTAGCAGGAAATTGACATTTATGACGCCTCCCCAAACGCAAAACGACACCGCCCGCCAGCCCCTCACAGCTTAAGGACTTTGAGACTCCTCAGGGTTGGTAAACGTCTGTAGTAATGCTGGCTGCCTTGCGCTGCGGGGCCTTAGGTACTGTTACTCCCGAAGGGAAGCCTCGTTACAGAGTGGGGGTGATTATTTGGGTCGACCCGCTGATGCCGGAGGCCTCCAAAATAACTTACCGGCGATGGATAACCCGGCCATGACAGAGACAGTATTGCTGCAAGCGTGAGATGGTGGATTCGGCCGCAGGTAGATTGGCTGATAGCGTAGTTAGTCCGCCGGAAGGGATACATATCTTCCTAGAATGCGCTACTCATCAGTCCTAGAAAGTTATACGCTGCGTTACTGTGTCGCTGGGACGCGTCCACATCCCGTATTGCTGAGGCTTCGCGCTGGCACCTGTCGCGTAGAGTAGAGTAGAAGCCGTTAATGTCAACCCGCGACGCGTCATACGTTAAATGTTCAGTTATAGACATCCATGCCCGCGGAATCGCCAGAGGGAGAGGGGGGGGGGGGGATCCGCATCATCGCTCCTGGGAGGGTTGGCGGGGTGCTAGTTACTACCCCGCATCGCTTATCGATAAGACATTGCTATGCGGCTCAAGAGGGGTTGGTGTGTGGTGCTGGAGGGTTGGGTGGGGTTAGAGCGTTTTTTGAGCTCGCAGTTAAAAAGAAATACCAAGAAAACATACCATGAAAAATATGTAGGCGGAGAGATGCTAAGGTCGACAGATGTAGGATCAACATTTCCAGTAAGGAGAGCGAGAGTGAGGCTCTGGTCTTGTGCGGGGTTGATGGTCTCCTCTTGGCGCCAAGGATCACGTCGCATCATAACACAGTTGACGCGTCGTTGGCCCATAAGCTCGAATTCCGACGGCACCAGCATCAACCGCAGCATCTCCATGACATCGACACGACCATTATCTCTCCCTGCGGGAGAATTGGCAGCGATGGGTGTGTAACTAACCAGGACTAATAACACGCGACATCTTCTAGCTAGCTATAGCCTTAGTACTACTCCCTCCGCGCCCAAAGTCTTCTTCACAACACCACCACGCAAAATACCCGAATCCAGCTTCCAAACCCCTCCACTACACCGCCGCACACCTCCCCTCTCCATTCGCCGCCAGGACCTGTACCCTTCGAGTTGGTGCTTAATCCGGCCGTTGCGCTTCCTTGCCAGCCCGAGCGGCATCTACACCGTCGCTAAACCAGCTTGTCCAGGACCACGGTGATGTTTGTGTTGGTGGAGGCGGTCGCCGGTGTTCATGGGGGATCGCGTTGTGGCATGACCGGTAGTGAGGAGAGGGTGGATTGGTGGAAGTTGTGCTATGGGTAAGAATGCTAGTTTGTGAGCGGGGTCAATCCCCTGGGCTAACACGTTACAGCTTCGAATATAGATCATTCGGCAACACAGCAGCGGTCGGCGGGGCATTCTGAACGTTTACTTCGATAAGCCACGCAGGGTATCACCCCGCTCTCCCCACGTACACACGCCGATATCCCCACAAATAGCTCCGAACCCCGCTACCCTGACACAGGTCATAATCTACTACCTGCGTAACCCGGCGTGGAAAAGCGGCCATACCCCACACACAACCTACCCGGAACCCAAATAATTCACCTCGAACTCACACTCACCGGTTAGAGGAAGGTTAGGTACCGCGGGGTTACGTCGGGTATGTCTACATCAGTTATTCTAGAACTGCTAGAGTTTGGAACACCCCCACAGTCCGCTCGCTGCATTACTTTCCTGCGTCTTATAGGGTACCTACTCCTAGTCATACAAGTGCTTCCTGCGGTTGGACTACTTAAGCTACACCCCCCAACCCCAACCAACAGGACATTGCAAAGCCACAAGCCACCGGCGGGACTCCTACCTTTATCGCTAGATAAGTGCCCATCTTGCCGTTTAAACATACATTGCGGACGGGTGCAGACATCCTTGGGAACCCGAGAGCGCGGTAGATCGGATGCATTGGGAGATTATCATGGTGCTTAAAATTGTTGTGCGAGGGTTCTGCCACACCGCTTCATATCATATCATCTGCGCGCGCAGGATGTTCTGTACACCAGTGCGTGTGGGGTATAGAGAAGTAGCCTAGTCTTAATCTATGGAAACTGATATCCCGGTTAAGATGATACGTTGGGGTATCGATGAATTCGGCGCGCAGATAAGGGTGGGGGGTAAGGGCGGGGGATGAAGGGTGGCGTCGGTGGTGGTGGTGGTTCTAGCACCGGTGGAAATGTACCATCCGACTCATTCCCGGAGGTGGCTTCTACAAAAGGACACAAAAGACTCGTTTCCATGCCCTTTTGATTTATGACCAGTCGATCCCCCTCGCCTGCATGTAAATACTCCCATTTGTTCCGTCCGTTACTCACAATAAAAATATACTTAAGCCGCTGTCCCCTACCAAATCGAGGCTTTCCCATGTGAATATGATACCTCTTCCGAATATCTACGGTGTCTTTGCCCCTAGGAAACACAGTCAGCAAGAGTCATGCTTTAGCCTACAATATTATATTTCCACGCCGACTCAGAATCAGTGAAGCGCGCTTATCCTGACTCTGTCGTTGAGACCTGTTTGGCGAAAAAGGAAACCTTTGTATGGTTGGCACCACAAGTGTTCGATTCATTGGTGATATACTTCCAACCGATCCCAGCAGCACAGCACCAGAAGATGGCCACAAGAGATGTAGGAAGGAGTAGATTCGGACACAGGTGCAAGGATATTAAAGGGGGCATGTGCAAAATATAGAGCTAGTGTTGGGCACGAGATAGTTTATCTCTCGAGAATTGCGGTAGAAGAGGACGAGACCTAGAGGACAACAACACGAGACTAGTCATAGATGTCTCGGGACCTTTTTCCATATGAAAAGTTCCGATACCAGGGTTAGGGTTTAGCAACAGGCTTCCGACTTACAATTTCTGGCCTTTTCTGGCCTTTTCTGGTATCGAGGTGGTATGACCGCGAGGTCTGGAGACTTTGGGGTCCTTGTCTCAAGACTTCCGGGACCAGAACGAAAAAAGACAAGACCCTTCCAAGTCTCGTCCCACCTTGTCTCGTGTACGTGGAGCTTATACGTTAGAAAAACAGGTTTCTGTATTTTACCTACCCCCCTGATGGCTACCTCTAGAGAGTGGGAGGAATAGTGAAGCTTCATGTACATGATGAATGAAAAAAAAGGGGGGGGGGGGAGGCAATGACAGGGGATTCATACAGGACCGAGTGATTTCTGGTGTTTAAGATGCAAGACATAACTATTCGGTTTCGGATGGGGGTATTTGTCACAACTCCAGGTCTACTACAAGATACTATCAGAGCTTTCAGGGGGAAATACACTAACGGACAACGTTTGGGCTCCACTAATCATCCTTCAGATATATGTTCGGGTTTCATAGGCGACGGAATCGAAAGAGAGTCCACAGATGGCAGCTTAGGTTCCATTTCGGGAATTCAGAGAGTATTCTGGAGGCCAATGGGCCATCATTTCGCCGTAGCCAGGGCTGCATGTATGGAGTATCAATAAGTTGTAATGGGTGTTGCTCACAGCACAGTCAACCATTGCGCCAGGACTATTTGCGACTGTTTTATATGTACTCTTCTTGTACTCAATATTGAAATACTATCGAGATTTCAAAATCACTCGATGGGACTTCATCGAGTGATGGCTCATAGCTATAGAATGAAGACGCGATGTTCGGGAATTTTAAAGCAACAAAGATAGATTGAAGCGCGCGTGATATGCTTTTGAAGGTCCACAAAAGCAAATGTAAGGTCGGCATTCTTCCGCCCTAGAGACCAGGGGTTGTCCCCGGTCTTCTTATCATTTCGAGGTATAAATCTCGGTATTGTTTTCCGAGTCACCACCGGTGGTAGGATAATTTACTACCGTTGGTAAAATTAGTTGACACGTTTACCGTTCCATAAACCTGTGCGTTAACAATGCACAACTCACAGGCCCAAATCCCTTCTGGCCTGCCTTTTTTTAAAGTATTAATATTCAGGAAGCACCAACGGGAGGGATTGGTAATATTTCATACGTAAATTTCGCGTGTTATGGATAAGGGGTTGTGCAAGTGATGCAATTTCATTGTGTTAATACCTTATGTTTGCAGTGTAAATTGCAGGGCAGGCGGCACAACTAGAAGTAATTCAACTTGGAGACCAGACTCACGAGTGACTTGGAATCAAGCGGCCATAGGCCTAGGGAGGGTGTGGCATAAAAGCTTGATTGGAACTGGGTAGGTACTAAGCTGTGCTGTGTAGGTATAGCAGAACCCCGAAAGTAGCATGCTTGGTAGTAGCATATTTTTGGCCAATCCCGGGTGAATTGGCCAGAACAAATCTGGTTACCAGCGGTAGACCTATTTATTTCTTTGCCATTCATACTCGCGCGTTAACTAAGTATCTGGATATTCTTGCAACCGAATGATTGATTACCTACTATATTCCGATCGCGACTTTGTAATTAACTGGGTAACTCGGTACTTTAATGATAATACACATACTACTGTTTTGTAAAAATCTGTGTAGTAGTCTAGTGTTTCTTACAGTCTGCTGGTACGTGGCCCCCAAATCACCGCTGTTCCCTCCACCTTACCGCCGCCCCCCCCCCCCCCAGTCGCCGCTGTTACCTACAATATACGTATACCTGTATCCTACAGGTACCGCTCTAAAACAGATCAAGCCAGTTAGTAGGAGATTGGGGTCGGAGGTAGGAGGTCAATTCTGCAATTAGATATTTTACATCAACTGGCGGTCGCGACCTGACTATCACTTTCCCAATCAAGTAATAACTTGGCACTTTATTGCCAATGAATGCTCTTTGGTGCCAAGTCCCAGTGGGAAAATTGCCCGATCGGATAATTAAATGGCGAATGCTTTATCTAGATATAGGCAACTTTGGGCGACGTTGATTTGCTTTCTTACTAGGAAACCAGCTTTTAGAAATTCACTAGCTCCACAACCATAAACGATAGAGTTCATCGGGCTCTGTCATGGTGTAGAGCGGAGGCTAAAGCATTACTTAACAGAGAGGAAATAATTTTAGGTGGGGTCGTTGGAAAGTCATCACCCCCCAAAGGTTGAGGCTTAGCCTCGGTCCCAGGCCCGAGATTTGGTGTGCTACCATCTCAGCCATCTCAGAGCCTGGTGAGCGTTGCGCGCAACACAGCGCACCCAAAACCATAGTAAAATGGAGACTTTCTGTGCTTATAAATCAACAACCAGGGCTCGCACAGAAAATTCAAATAGTAGGAACGAATAACTGCTGCTTAGAGAATTATCTGAGAGAAAACCGCATGTTTTCGCGGGGTTTCTATTTTCGTGGTAGTTGCGCTCGCTTCAATTTCACCCTCTGAGATGGTAGCACACCAAATCTCGGGCCTGGGAGCGAGGCTACCCGCAACCATAGCTCAGGTATGCTTGAGTATCCCTGCTGCAGCAAAATGCGGGGTAGCCCCCAAACTTTGAGTTTAGGGATCTCGCAACCTCGCAACCCCGCAGGTAAACACACTTATCCTTATCGATAAGACATCCCATAAGAGCCTCATTGTCAGTTGTGACACAAGGAGTAGTGAGAGGAATGATCCTTGGCACCAATTGATCTCGGCTGGGTACCAATTTTAAACAGTGATTAAATCGCGGGATACCGTTCATTCGGACGGCGGTGTTGGTGGTATTTTTCAGCTCCTCTACAAAATTATCCTCCTAGCAACCGTCCGAGATTTTACGTACTAAAAAGCGCTATCATATATGGTGTCGTCGATTGCGAATCGTTTTTCGAATCATTTGATACAGTTGCGTCTCGCTATATGGCAGAACTCGAAATGCCAGTTCCCCTGTATATTGTCCCGTATGATACAGTTTTTTGGGGTTTTATCGTAAAGTCAATTTGGGGGCAACGGCGAACCTGGGGCAACGACGAAAACGCAGGTTTCAGGATTTAGATACCAGCCTGAGCGCCTGTGCTTTGTCCGTCAAAAATCCCTGTTCGTCGTTCAACCAGTTTCGTCGTTGTCCCCAAAGTGACTTTACCCTGCCCTACTAGCAGCCGTAGGGTCTGTAACATTGTCGTCAATACGCACATATTACCCACATACACACGACATTTCATTTGTGTTTATTAGCACAATAAATTAACGACGAGTGTGCTGATTGTCAATAACTCGCACAATAAAAACACAAAGTTTTCGGTTAATCAAATAGGACCCCACAGAATAAATACACAATAAAGTACACAATACACAATAAGGGACACAATAAGTCAAACGATAAATCACACAATAGGTAACACAATTAATTCGCTTATTGGTTATGCAAGTACTACGGGGGTAGGGGAAAGTCTCTAGAACATGCCCTGCCGCAAGTTCTGGAGACTTCCCCCTACCCCTGTAGTGCTAAACAATTCTTGGCATAGCAGTTATTTGAAGAACACATATATAACTCTATGATACTGATCTATACTTTCTCTTTACAAATTAAACAACGGAGTTTTTGGGATATATGGGTCTCAAGCGACTGATGACGCTCAAGTAAATAATTACCAAGAATCATGCCCATCCCTTCGTGAGACTTTGTGCAAAAGGTGTCAGCTCTATTTTGTTAATCTGACTTGGTGTGATCGGCACAATCAGTTGTATATTTGCGCAAAACTTCTATTTACCAGGCTAGCTGTTATGTACTCCAATTGTGTTATAGAGGGTGTATACCAGTGGTTAATTAAAAATTCGGAGTTTTTGATAAGCGTTTGGCTGCAACGGTATCCGAAGACTTAGTTAACAACAGTGTATCTCGAAGATTTCTACCTGATATCGGGCGGCGGGGCCCCGACAGCAGGGGACCTTTTCCGGAGATTCCGGATTCTGAGGGCATGATTTTTAGACATATTTGCGTTGAATATCTTATCCTGCAGACCTTTGTCGTTATTAGAGTCTTTTTTTTAACCTATTACTCGCGTTAATTAAGTCCTGAGAAATTTTGTGGGCCCGTTGCTTCCAAGAATTCTCAGGACTTAATTAATACGTGAGTAACACTAAATTGAAATCCCAAAGACTGGTGCATACAGGGTGCATATCACATATCGTTTTTTGAATTCCGTGCTTAACAATACAGCGTTTGATACTCAGAGTACTAATCCTTAGGATTATGCTTTGCGAGTATTCCCGATACCATACGTGCCAAGGCTCCCCTAATGCATTCTGTGTATTTCATTTATTGCGAGCTTATTCTGGCGGGTTACTCTAGTGGCGGACGCCTACGGGAAGGATTGCTACGCCTCCAGGTTCCGCATCACAAACTAGGCTATAATAGAAGAAATATATACTTGAAACACCACTTTTATCGGCCTAAACCCCCTTTCCGCCAAATCTGGTGGTCTGCATGTTATACAAACCTGGTGTTTATCTTGCTACATAGGGTAATAACCCAGTCAGGATAGCAACAAGAAAGGTATTTTTTCGTCCAAGATTGCCAAGGCTGCAGAGCACCAGGCTCTGAGCATGTCTCGGCCTACCAGGTATTGGCATCACGCCTAAAAGCACAGGTCGGTGGTTATTGATCATATCCACCGAGGAGGTATTCTCCCCCCGCCCCGCCCCACCTCACCCACCTCGCCCCGCTGGCTACATGGAGCTATATTATCTATACCGACACGACCACCCGCCAGACGTCAAACTCCTCCGTGACGATTACTGGCCCCACCGCTACAGGAACGGCCGCTACCGATAAGACGGCAAAGGATGGGACGGCCGAACCGTGCCGCCAACGAAGGAGATATATCACGCAGGGCGGATGAGCGACAAAGTAAGAGATGGAACCGGAGCCAGAGCACCGCGACGCCTCCTCCACCCAGCATTCATCGCGCTCCTCACAGCCACTGCATACCCCGTCCTCTTCCTCTTCACGACGCATGCGCAATGCCTAGGTAGGCTGTACACGCTGATTTTATCATCAGAATGGCACGGCTCGCTGCAGCAACTCAACACCTGGACGGCCGCCAAAGTTGAGGCCTCACAGACAGGCGGCAAGCTTCCCCCCTTCCTCCAACGCACATGGTCATTCCTGTCCCACACCCTCCCCTCCCCCATTCCTCCGTAAACCGACGCTGTAACCTTCCACCTCGCCGCCCTCCCCACTAGTTCACCAACAGACTCCTGCACGACACTTACTATGCCACCATAGCCCCGCGCCACGCAGCTCCACCACCACCACATCCGCTCCGCGAGCGGAACCCCTGCATGCCCGTCCACTGAACGCCTTCGGATTGCCAAACGCACAGCCCGTTTTATAGCATCAACGCGCGGACCCGCAGTCGCCGCCGTCAGGCCGTGAAGAACGTGGAGAGCCCGCGGAAGCGCGCGGAGGGCGCGTCGCTGGTGATGGAGGTGTTTAGTCGGGCTCTGGGCGACCGCGTAGGGTGGTGGGCGGGGGCCTCCGGGGTTTGGTGGTGTTAGCGCTAGATGTTGGGAGCACTAGAAAAGAGTTGGGTATTGAGGAAGTAGGAGTGGAGATGAAGGGGGCGGGGACAGCGGGAGAGAGAGTGTGCGTAGTAGCGTGCTAGCTAGCTAGCCAGTGGCACGAGTTTCTTATGTCTGCTGTACGAGGGACGGGATTTCGGCGTAGGTGTACGGGTGTATATATCTATATCTATGTACGGCACATTTGCGGGCTTAGATGGCCTAACAATAAATGTCTATTTCCTCTTGTGATTTGTCGTTGGTTGAATGCAGTCTACGCTTGGTTGGGGCAGTGTATTATGTCCAAGGAAGGTCATGGGAGGAGCTAGCCAGTTATACGGGCATAGGGATCTTCATGAACTAAAAGAGAGAACCTTTTCTTTATATATCTACACCTCCTCCACCGGCACCGAGTGGTTTAACTGTCTGTATATCCCCTCCCCGCCCTTTCGAATCTAAACAATTTGAGGATGTTCCAAAACGAACCATGAGACCGTCAATATATGCCTGCGTCAACTTGTCCTAGTATAGGGCCAGCATCGGGTGCTATCTACTATGCCATTAATAGATTTTGAAGCTCCTAACAATGGTCAATCCTCCTCCGGTGTTTGAAATGGGGGCCCATTGACATACCTTCAAGTGTTGGTTTGATGTGGGCTTTTGAGTCTGAGACGTCAAAATGCCTGCAATAGCCAACTTTCTTTTCTGGAAAGACACCATGGACTTTGTCGAGGGTTTAGCTACATACACAACGCATGAGAAACAGGGGCGGGAGATTCCACTGACCTCCTCGATGGAGCTTTTCACGATATAGCGAGTTGTAACAACTTCCTTTGTTTGGCCGATCCGGTGTACTCTGTCTAATGCCTGGTGTTCAACCATCGGATTCCACTGTGGCTCCATAAGGTGTACTCGCGAGGCGACGGTGAGGTTTAAACTTTTGTCTACTCAGCAACAACTACCGCCTTAGATTGCGAGGGGAAGGGGGGATACTTACCCAACAGCTCCACTGCCGATCGATATTAGCAAGATATTGATCTGCGGGTCCGCGCGAAAACAACGAACCGACTCATCTCGTTGACGCATAGAGAACCTTCCATCATACCGACGGAACCTCATTCGTTCATTGTTCAATGCGATTGATACCAGATCTAACATTTTCGTCCAACAAGAAAATACAATACTAGAAAAGCGGCCAGTATCAACATACGCCACCCCAACAAGTTGAAGTTTATGGGACAATACCTTTTTATTGGTTGACCTTCGCTATCATTTCTAGCATCTAGTTGAAGGTTCTTTATTAATGCCTTGACCTTTGTAGACGGTCCACCGTAGGGTCTATCCTCCATCCATCGGGGGTTATCCTCATCTTTGAGGCTCTCTAGCGAGAACCCGGCGATTTCTGCGCATTTAGGACAAGAGATTTGAGACGAAGTGCCGAGTTGCGTTGTATTGAGCTCATACAGCCGTAAACAGCTATCACAAACGGTGTGGGAACAAGCTTGGGAAGGGGAGATTGCTTCGAATTCCTCGAATTCTACTTCAGCCGCATCGGTTGCTTTGTTGCACAGTGCGCATCTTGGCGTGAAAGATCCGCTTGCGATTGGTTCAGTCGGGCTTTCTTCCTGCACGTAATCTTCCATTTCAATGTCGAAGCTACTTGATGGGTTTCTGTTATCAGCATATGAGTATCCTTCCAGCCTATTTTGTACCGCTGAGGACAATAGGTCTTTTCCATGGTCACACATCAACCTTAGTCTAAGGATAGACTGCAGAATACTAAAGTAACTGCAACCACTTCCACTTTCAGTCAGAGCATGCTCGATCATATTCGCCGAATACTTTTTACAACTTTCATATAGACGTCGTTCTGGCGGTTCAAGGCGGATGTATACTTCTTGATCAATCTTCGGTGGTAACTCAAGAATATCTTTATTCCTCCTTAAGCAGGTGGAGCCTATGAGTATATGGAGGCATCTCAGACCCTCCGGTTTTGCTTCTTTCAGTGGTCGAACAATGTATTTGGAAAATGTACCCTCCTTATCGAATGGCGATAGGCGTAGGAATCGGAGAAGTGTTCCGAAATCTTGCAGCTTATTCTGTATCGGGGTGCCACTCAGACACCAACGGCGTTGCGCTTCAAGCATACAGACTGCTTTCGACTGTTTCGTTGAGTGTTCCCTAATTGTGTGTGCTGTTGTAACTCCGTTAGCCTAGATAGGGATCGAGCTTCCAGTAGGATTCCCCAATACCTTCGTCAAGGACGATCCGGAACCATTTAATCTCCTTCAGGGGTGACCGGCGATACTGGTTGACCGGCTTCGAAGTGAACTCAGCTCTTACGGTTCCGTAGGTAGTAAGAACGATATCGAAATTTATGAGCTCCTCAACGTTGATATCTTTCTGTGTCCCATGGTATGTATAAAATCTCACTGCTCCTGGTTTAACGTGGCTAGTCTCTTTATTTCAGTCACTTGATTCGCGAAAAGGTCTCCAGAGGTGCGCAGTACATAGACATATTCGATTCACTTACATGCGTATTTGCTCTCTCCAGCTATCTAGAACTATTGGCAAATTTTTCATGAGTAATTATATGGATATTAGAATCTAGATTGAGAAAGACCTACGTGATGCGGGTGCAATAACCAGGGTTGCCCTGGAATGTTCCCGAATTCGACCCAACACAGGACAATATTGGTAATTCGTGCTCTGCATGAACAAGTGTGCTTGGTCGAGGCTACCGGCGATTAAAGCAAGAGTCGTGAGCGACTTCCCTAGGCCCATATCGTCGGCAAGTATGCCCCCATAGACTTCCTGGGGCCTTGCGCAGGTCTCCTCCTTTGTGATTGAATTTACATAACTAACGCTCCCAGTCAGTATTAGAAGTATACTCTTAGATTCAACCCAGGGCGCTCAAAGATTACCTAACAGCTCCAAGTTCGTTTTTTATTGGTTTATAGATCGAAGTACTGGTAAGCATATCTTCCTCATGAAAAGCGTGGGTTGTCTCTTTCCAGAGCATAAAATACACAGCCTGTTTTTGATGGCTGAAGACCCAAATTAGAATAGTTTTCGCGATTTAAACAATTTGAAACCTCAAACGACAATGATTCTGGGGTGATAGTACCTTAGTAGCGACGTTTGAAGCTCATCTCCTATTTCAATCTCTGGCAATTTATCATTGATATTGGTATCAAAGATTGTCTCGACCTTTTCCTCAACGTTTCGTAGACGGGGGAGAGATGCAGCGACCTGACTCGCCGTAACACGCTCATCTTTGTCGAAATAATGAGGATTTTTGTATTTGGGTTTCTTCTCCTTGTTCACTGGAGACTGGAGGTAGATGCGGTTTGTAGAAAGTATCTTTCCTACGTCGTCGCCGACACTGCTAGCACCGTAAACATTGATATAGATAAAGATCGAGCTCTGTGGCTCCTGGGTTTTCGCTTCGGGAGTCTCCTGCAGAGACAACTCAGGAGATGGTTGGGGTGAAGGTAGAAATGCCTGTAATCGAACTGATGGTATCTCTAGGATTTGAGAAATCCCCTTTGTTGAAATATCATCTAACATTCCAATGTATTCCTTATCGCCAGACGATAGGTGCACAGTTGCGAATGACTTCCGAAAGTTGATGGTTGTCTCGATTGGGGTATGCGTTTTAAGCTTGCTCTTGCGCTTCACTACTTGTGGTACACAAAGCTGTCGCAGATAGTCCGCGCGCCCTGTGATGATGGTAGAGTCTTTGATCTATGACGAATAAGCCGAGCCTCTTGTGATGTATAGCTAGTAGGGCAAGCGGAGAAAGCCTAAGTGACTCATGATTAGGTATATACCATTCCAAAACATATCTCGGGCCCATCAATCTCTTGCTGCATAACAATGTCGTCCTCATCGTGATCCTCTGCTTGTGTGTATGGTCAGAATGATGTGCAAGTGTCTTAGGTGTGTGGTGTAAAAGATACAGACCTTGGTTGATACTTATTGGCGTATCAGTATCGTTTAAATGCAGCTTCTCGAAACAGTTTTCACGCCCAGTATAGGAATCTGGACCGCTAATTTCAATCCGTGGGGCCTGTAAGCCTCCGGGGTTCTTGTGAATATTCTCTTCCGCATGGTGTTTCAAGACTGCTAGACTGTCCGTCTCCATAGAAGAATGACCGCAAGGACTGACGGGGAGTGGATACACAGTAGGAGTGCTCGGTCTAGAACATGGGCTATTTGTACCGCTAGAGATACGCAAAGGCGATCGAGAACGGGTGAAGGCTTCACTATCGCTGTATCTCTGCCTCTTATCTTGGCTCGTAATTTCCTGGGTGGAATCATAGTGGTTGTGGGAGTTATGGAACTCGAGAAAATCGCGTTTGGGTGAGAATATAGGATAGTTCGAAGGTGCCATGGAGTGAGATATTAGAGGGACGCACAAGGGGAGAAATCGAAAGGGCTTTCAGCATTCACCCAAGCTACATATATGCGGGTACTTACATACATGTACTCAATGATAGAAAACGAGGCTATCTCCCGGATGCTCGAATATTGGCGAAATCTCTCTCATGTATGAGCGCCTGAAATTTGGGTGAAGGCGTCAGGGTAACAGCTGCAGTCCTTAGAGTACTACGGATGTGCTATAAAGTTCGCAGGTTTATGCATGAGAGAGGTTTCGCTAGCGTTCTGAACATCCGGGAGATAGGCATCGTGGGGCTGAGGAGCAAACCTTGGCGCGGGGCGGCTTGAAGGTGACATGTTGAACCAATTAGAGCACTGTAATCAGCCACTTCATTGCGGGAAACCACCTTAGCCGCAACTCTGTAATGAAGGGTATAAATGTATATCAAAAATTGATGGGATCAGGATCTTATCATACCTACATCCATAATTTGATCTCATATCTTGTCTGGTTGAGAAGCTGTCCGCGATGCAATCTATGTCACCTTTTAAGGCTAGGTTTGGGGTGCGCAAATTGCGGGGCTAGCCTCGTTTGATTACTACATAAACCGCCTCAATTACCGGCCTTGCTCTACTATACTATTACCCCTACTACTTCTACTACTACTCTTAATTGCTGCCGCTACCACTACGCTACTGCAACGACTGAAATCCCTATTAAAGATCCTTCGCGGCGTTTACGTGACCTGGGTTTCGATCCCACGATCGCATCATGGCGGGAAGCAGAGGAACCTCTGTGGCTTTCGAACGCGCGCTGCTCAGTTTTAAAAACAAACTGCTTCCCGATGAAGTTCAGGCCTTTACCGGCTCAACCTTAGAAGATATTCGTAACGAAGCGAGCGCAATACAGGATTCGCAAATAAAGAAGGATGGGGTAATTCGAGGTATACGAAGAATTCAACCGTTGATCAATGGCCTTACGCAATTTTCGGGTGTCATTGGGGTCTTTGTACAATCTAAGCCTGAAGTACTGGCATTCATATGGGTACTTACTTTCTTAGCTAGATAATATATACAAAACCTGCTTATGTATTTTATTTTTTATGCTTAATAGGGCCCGATAAAATTCCTCCTTCAAGTATGCACCCAAATCTACGTATTCTATGAGACGTTTTTGCCGATTATACCGATACCGGCTTCGTACGCATGCGAGGAAAATGGCGGGGCTCTTACCTCATTACAAATACACTTTGCCATTAGAGTTGCTCGTACTAACGCTCTGTTAGGTTACAAGTTCATATGCAGAGGCTTTTGACGAGCTTCTAAACGCTTTCAACACGCTAGGAGAGAATCTTTCGAGATTCCACGTATACGAAAAGACGTTTCTCGATGTTCCACGGATGCAAGATGTTATTGTAATGATATACGAAGATATCCTAAGATTCTACCAAGCTACATTGAATTTCTTTCGAGGAAAATGTGCCTGCCTACTTTTACGAATTCTTTTCGTGGATATAACACTAATAACTCCGTGGACGCTGTAGGTTGGCGAAGGCTCTTTAGGTCCCTGTGGAATACCTTTAATGATAGGTTTGGAAACATACTTTCCGACCTTGATCGGCATAAAGAACTGGTCGACAGTGAAGCCTCAGCAGTTCACATTGCCGAAGCACGTGCTGCCCGCCAAGCAGCACAGAAAGCGGAAGAAACCACGAGAGCCTATAGAGAGAAACAAAACCTTCTACAAATCAAGATGTGGTTGGACCCTGTAGACTACGACGCTTTTCTCGCAAAGTTAAGAAGCCCTCATAGCACAACCGGGCTTTGGTTCGTTCAGGAGAATGGTGTACAGGCATGGCTAGATATGGCAGACAAGTCAAAGAGACTATTATGGTTAACTGGTATTCCTGGAGCCGGTAAGTGTTGACTTTCCATTCACTTCTCTCTTCTACGTAAAGGTATGCAAGGGTATTGTTCCCATACCAATACCCGCCGCTGGAGTCAAGACCATCGATACAAGAGCCTGGCGCCTCTACGCCGGCATGGCAACCCTAGGCCTGGATCTGTGTCCGTACGTGTATCAATTTACTAATACTACACACTTGACAGGCAAGACATTCTTATCAGCTTCGTTCTTGAGACATACGCAATCAAATTACGGTAAAAATGTGCCTATAGCTTACGCGTTTCTCAGACATGATAGTGATAACACCTTCGCAACGATAATGCTGACACTTATCTCTCAACTACTCCACCACAACCTCCAGCAATTAACCTACTTTGATGAAATACGTGAATCGAAAACCCACCCTCCAAGCTCCCAGGAAGAGGTTCAAGAGATATTCAAATTTGTACTTTCCAATATTGGTGTTTCTTATATCTTTATAGATGGCTTAGACGAAATTGACACCGACAAGAGGAAAATCGTACTCGATACGCTATGTCATCTCTTAACGGCAGCGGAAAATTTTAAGATATTTCTCAGTAGCAGACATGAGGTGGATATATCAACATCCTTGACAGACGTTGAGAAACACATCCATCGGGTTGATCTAGCGGGGAAAAACCAGCAGGACATCAAAACATATATTGTGGAGGAGGGCGAAGAGATTTTTAGAAGATTTAGCTTGGACGATGAAATGCGACAGCAAATTCAAGATATACTCGATGAAGTGTGCGACAAGGCCGAAGGTGTGTAATCTCCGCTTCTACGGTACTACTATTGCTTACTAGGTGTAGGTATGTTTTTATGGGCTCGCTTGGTCATTATCGACCTGAAAGGCCAGGTTGATTTTGAGGGGCTTGAAGATGCGGCCCGCCAATTACCAGTTGGGCTCGACGCAGCGTTAGTATTGGCATATCTCCGAAAAAACCGTCCTATGTCTGGCTAACTCGTGTTTGAATCCCGTTTTTATTAAGGTATGGGCGAATTTTAAACCGCATAAAGGAGAAATTATCTCAGAATGAACGGGATCTTGCGAGAAGAGTCCTAGGATGGGTTATGTGTAGTACAAGACCTTTAAGTTTGAATGAACTTAAGCAAGCTATGGCAATCCGTAAAGGGGATAGTTGCATAAACAAACGGAGGATAATATTGAGACGGTTGGATGAGCTTTGTGGGCCTGTAATAGAGATTGATGCAGAGGATAAGATCCACTTTGTTCATTTCACGGCGAAAGAGTAAGTTTTACATAATGATCTATTTCTAGCTATAAGTGGCTAATGGGGTGCGTTTCAAAGATACCTCACGAGTAATTATGGTGGAAGATTTATACGTCACTCGGAAGCTCATCAAGATATTGCGATTACCTGCATCAGATACCTGTCATTTTCTTGCTTTGATATGGACACTACAGATGACAAAGTTAAAGCGGATGTACTATCGGGAGAGTATTGCCTCCATCTATATGCCGAAAGAAATTGGATGTATCATGTCAAGCATGCAATAGAGTTAGACCATGACGATAGCTGGACTAAGTCATTTGCTTCTTTATTGGCCGAGTTTGTACACCTTAGGTTGGACGAAGGTTTACCCCAGGTCGCGAATCAAGATGTTCCCTCCGAATGGCGCTTCTTGGAACGTCTTAACCCCTCGCCAAACGTGCAGAGACATCTCATTAATTACTGTATATTCAATTCCGGAGAAGGCTTATCTAGAGGAATTTCATGTAAGTCAACCCCATTCGTTTCTATATATATATATATATGTCTTGTTCTATGTCTTATACTGTTTTACCAGTCGACCCCCTTACACTACAAAAATCGACGCAAAGGTTTAGGCAGCATCTTGAAGATATCTTCACTTTCTTTTCAATGTCAAATCACCAGGACCAGCTTCAAAGTATCCACAGAAACTATGGTGAAAACATATTCAAGTGTTCCCGAGTACAATGCTTACATTATGTCAATGGATTTGACACCCGCAACAAGAGAGACGAGCATTTGAATACCCACACCCGACCCTTCCCATGTAATGTCCAAGGGTGCGATTTTGTCTCGTTTGGTTTTGCGACTACGAGAGCCCTTAAGGCCCATCTTCAACAGTATCATCAAACTCATGTTTCCGATGTCGATACACAGACGCGAGGCTATTCTAGCCTGGGTACTTGTCCGCCATTAGGGGGACTGGACCTCGAAAGGCTCCTATTCGACTCAATAAGTACTGGAAATGTGTCAAAGGTCAAGAGCGTGCTGGAACTTGATCTCGACTTGAATTCTGGTAGCTTCAACGACAACGGCGAGTCTTTCTTACATTACGCACTCGCGGTAGGACACAAAGATATATTTCAGCTACTTTTGGAGAAAGGAGCTTCTGCAAATACTCTGAATATGGGGCAAACAACTATTCTCAACTCCGCAATCTCTAAAGGATCAACAGAATATGTTGAGCTATTGTTGGAATGGGGGGCCAGCGTTAACAGATTAGGGGTGTGGGTAAATTGGGATCCTGAAGTGAACGATGATCCTGCGCCTCTAATAGTAGCGGTTCAATGCAGCCAGAAGGAGTCAGTTCAACTCCTCCTCGAACACGGAGCAGATGTCAATTCAACAGACGGGGCTGGAGTTGCAGCTCTCCTACACGCCGTCAGCAACTCCTCGGGGTCCCCAGGTATCACCAAGTTACTGCTAGAGCAGGGGGTAAGCGCAAACACTGTATCGCCGGACGGTACCCCGGCTTTGATACTGGCGGTTAAACACAACCAGAAGGAGTCATCTCAACTCCTCCTCGAACACGGAGCGGATGTTAACTCAACGAATGGGGTTGGAACTACAGCTCTCATACAGGCCGTCAGCAACCTCTCAGAATCTCCAGATATCATCAGGATACTGCTAGAGCAGGGGGTAAGCGCAAACACTGTATCGCCGGACGGTACCCCGGCTTTGATACTGGCGGCTAAACGCAGCCAGAAGGAGTCAGTTCAACTCCTCCTAAAACACGGAGCGGATGTCCACTCAACAGATGGGGTTGGAACTACAGCTCTCATACAGGCCGTCAGCAGCTACCGGGAATCTCCAGATATCATCAAGATACTGCTAGAGCAGGGGGTAAGCGCAAACACTGTATCGCCGGACGGTACTCTGGCTTTGATACTGGCGGTTAAACACAAACAGAAGGAGTCAATTCGACTCCTCCTCGAACACGGAGCGGATGTCGACTCAACAGATCGGGTTGGAGTTGCAGCTCTTATATACGCTATCAAACTCCGCACACATTTTCACTCTATCGTCGAGATACTGCTAGAGCGTGGGGTAAGCGCAAACACTGTATCGCTGGACGGTACTCCGGCTTTGATACTGGCGGCTAAACGCAGCCAGAAGGAGTCAGTTCAACTCCTCCTAAAACACGGAGCGGATGTCCACTCAACAGATAGGGTTGGAACTACAGCTCTCATACAGGCCGTCAGCAGCTACCGGGAATCTCCAGATATCATCAAGATACTGCTAGAGCAGGGGGTAAGCGCAAACACTGTATCGCCGAACGGTACTCCGGCTTTGATACTGGCGGTTAAATACAACCAGAAGGAGTCAACTCGACTCCTCCTCGAACACGGAGCGGATGTCGACTCAACAGATCGGGTTGGAGTTGCAGCTCTTATATACGCTATCAAACTCCCCGCACATTCTCACTCTATCGTCAAGATACTGCTGGAGCATGGTGTAAATGTAAACGTAATATCGGCGCGCGGTAGACCGGCTGCTCTAGAAGCACTACAACGCTCCTCCCCACTAGCTCGACAGCTCCTTGAAAAAGGAGAGTACATCGATGCCCTCTGGAAAGATCAGCGTAACACAGCTGCGGTCAGGGCTGTGGAGATGATTTCTAATGAAAAGTTGCCGATAATGAAGCTTCTAATATTGAAATATGGCGCCAGTCCGAATTCAAAGAATGCTGAAGGAAACCCAATCCTGGATATCATGGTTTTAGAATGGGAGAGTTCATACTCAGAAATAGCCGAATTCCTTATTTCAGAGGGAGCGGAGAGGGACCCGAAATTCAAGGGTAGGGGGCCTAAGTATTCTATGACTCAAATCCAGATACATAAATGCATCTCTTAAGGAAAGTACCGCTAACCCACGACATAGCGAACTCGATTCCATCCAGGGTAGGACCAAAGATCGGTATGTAGTATACTCTCGTTAGCCCTCAACCGCAACCCAAGCATACATATATATGTGTATTTAAACATTGTTAAGCCACAGAAATCGGTGCTGATCGGATACTTAACGGATATAGATGCACTGCTCGGGGCGATATATGTTGGAATGATAGAATTGGTTAAACGTATTATTAAAAGAGGAGTACCTGTCAACCCGCGGGACCAGTCAAGAGCGTATTCTCTTATCGCGGCCCTACTCACCCCCCATTATGAACACGAGATCCTTGAAATGCTTTTGAAGGCTGGGGCGGATGTCAATCACACCTTCGGGGAAACTGGGTCGGCAATCCTCCATGCAGCGGAAAGGATTACGGCAGATTCGGGAGACGATGCGCTGAAGCTTCTTTTGACGCATGGTGCAAGGATCGACATGGTACTAAACAGCGAGAAACAGACAGCATTACACAAAATGGCGGAAAAGAAAAATACTTTCGCCGCTAGAGCTCTGCTGGAGCATGGAGCTCGTGCTGATATACCTGATAAGGAGGGGAAAACAGCCCTGACAATTTGGCCAGAGCTTTTTAATCAAACAATACATTCAACGGGCGAATCACAATCCTCATTACAATCGAGTGTACCGGTGCCGATGGATGAGGTGTAGGTATCAATCGAGGGCATGTGTATCTCGCGCTATTGGATTTGTTTGGGTAAAGGGAGTGTGCTTGGTTACCATTCTTTCATTATTTGCTTTTATCTAGGCTTGGTGGAGATGATGGGTTATCCTCTTTTTGCCTTCTTTTCTTTACTTTTCATTCGATTTCTTCTCTTTTTATCTTGAGGACGGGGGTTCTTAAGTCATTTGTTGGGGACCCGGGAACTTTCGTTTTCTATGTGAAACATTTGTCATACCTTGCAATGATTGGTAAGTTGATCCAGTTTACTAACTACTTCCTCCTACCATCGAAGATATATTGCCATAGTCGTATTAACTGAGGTTTGGACTGATTATTTCTTAGTCGGTCGGTTCATCATAACTCTTTTCATTCACTGGTGTTTATCTATCATTCATACCCACTTAAAGTAAATCACATCCGTCCCCGCCTGTCATCCCGTACCTGAGTTTGGTATCTAAAGATCAGAATTAGAACCGATTACGAGACGACGGCGAAGATTTATAGTGATGGTGTCCGGTGGTAGGCTAGAGATTTATTTGATTTTACATATGTAGCGGCGGTGGTGGTGGGGGGCCTAAGTTTTTCCTTTGCTTAAACTAAGTTATGTTTTATCGTCTTTTTTTTTTGGAATCATTTTAGTTTTAGTTTAAGGTACAGAATTATAAAGTGAGCGGGTGAATGTCGTCGAAGCCAGTGGTAAAGTCTCTTGCTACGTAAAAGATTCATGAATATGTGACAGGGGTACCGACTCTTCAAAAACCCAAGCCGCCTAGTAGGCGGCAACAGCAGACGGTGACCCAGAGATAACCATAGTCCTGCACTTGCCGAGCGAGCCAGCTGATGAATGGCCTCTCCGGCAGCGGCCCGGTGGGCTGTGGTGTACTATAGAGTATAAGGACATTTGCAAACCTAAGCTCATGAATTAGGACATTTCCCAGTGCCGGTAGAACCTCGCCCAGAGTAATGGCCTGTCCGCCCGACCGATCTGCCCGCACCAGCTAGAGAGGAGATCACAAAGGCAGACAAGGCTTACTGTTCGAATTCGCCTTGTTATTAGACTCACCCTAAGTGAGGCTGAATCTCAGGGTTGACGATTTTTTGGCATGAACCCCTGCTGAATGTTAGGCTCGCTTGGAGTGTTTCCGCAGAGCCTCAAGCCTTACTCCGCAACATAACCCCGCACATGGAGCTTCTATGCAGTCGGTAACCGCCATCGCCCCAACGCAACGACCTTCGGCGTTTTGTTCCGGCCACAGCTAGGAGTAGAAGGCTCGTATCTAGCCCTCCTGCCGAAGGGACTGTGCTCCGGCTCTTTGCGCGAGTATTGGGAGGCTACCCTCAGGGTCGGAGGCCTGTCGGAGGCCTGTCGGAGGCCTGTCGGAGGCCTGTCGGAGGCCTGTCCGAGGGCTATGGGAGGACTATGGGAGGGTCGGAGGGCTGTCGGAGGTGAGTTTACATACAAAAATAGTTTTTTTTTTATCTTCCAGCGGAAGTCCCTAGTCCCCGGCTATCTCTCCGATCGCGATACGAATATTAGGTATTTCTAGCCTCCCTAGGCTTCTTTTGGATCACCAACATAGTCACTTGGGGTTGTTAGGGGGTTAATACTCCAGACCCCACGGTGAGCAGCAAGCTGCTCGTGGAGGATGGGTACGAGACTAGAGGTAAGGCTCACTCTTCGCCGAGAGCGGGTGGGTGTCCGAGTAACTTGTACACCCCAACTGCATAACCTGTCCCCCATTGCCCCCCTACGCTTATTTCTCCACTCATTATTGATTTAGGGCGGAACAAGGTTTCGGAAATATCGTCTACGAGTTACAGAGTTTTAGTTAGATCCACTAATAAAGTTCGCGAGTTTTTGCGGTGCTGCCTCTCTCTTCGCTGTTTGCATGGGAAAATACAACCGGCCTTAACTCTTGTACAGGTTTCTCGCGTAGTTAATCCTTACTTCAATAATAGCTCTCCCGGGCCTGCCTTCTCGATACCCGTCGGTGGTAGGTAGGGAATTTATAACCATACAACTTCTACCAAGCCTAGCCAGACCTCAGCCAACAATCACGGGGCCGGATACCCGGGGGAAAACAGCTGGCTCATCCCGGACTTGGGAGAGCACGGGAGGCGCACACCATTGATACACACCGTTGCATCTATATTCATCCCGGGTTGACGAGCGTTAACATTGCGGTGAGATTTTCTGGGTTGGAAACTACGACTACAAATCGTTTTGTGTTCTATTCTATCCTATGGGTTGATGTAATATACTATAGTCTTATGATAAATGCGCCACTTAATACATCATGAAAAAAATGGCCAGTGATAACCACTATCGAGACGGGGCAATATAGCAATAAACTCTCTTTGTGTTCAGGGATGAATAGTTCTCAGGGTTGTGCTGAAATGGGATGTTGTGGAGGTATATTCCTGAGGCATAGTATCTACAAATATTTTCAAATAAACGGCGGTTTAGAGTGTCAAACAGGGAGCAGTGTAACTGCTTGGATTCGGTGGTGGGGGAATTTCGCCATATTGGCTCATGGGTAAAAACGAGTGATATTTCATGATGCATGCGGTCGGTTTTTTTTTTTTTTTTTTTTTTTTCATTAGTTTAGGAAGTAGAGATACGAGAAAGGAGAAAAAGACAAGGGAAGAGAGAAAAAAACAAAGAAGCAAGGCTAGGATGGAGCAGATTCAAAATGATGAAGCAGAGGAATAAATTGCGGAGATGCCTGCGTGCAAAGCTTATAAACTACAACTCTAAGCAACCACTACCGCCGCCATATATTCCCGTAATCAACGAGATTGGCCGGTGTCGGGCTACGCTGACTACGTTGGTCCTCGGGCATGATAGTTGGAATGGGCAACTGACGGATCTTGTCGTGCTACGGGAAAGAGAGGTGGCGCGGTTGGTTGGGTGTTGCCCGTCCCTCGAGGACCTGTCCATGGAGGTGGGACTTGGTGATATTGTGAGTAATCCTTCCAATCATGAAAGTATAGAGTATATGGAATAAGAATAGCACTCACCTAGACAAATCGGGTTTGCGCCACGCTCGGCTAGGCTCCGCCGCCTACCCCACCTAACCCTAAAAGTTGTCCATGGCAGCCCCCACCGAGCACCCCGCCAGCAGCCCCGCCTACCCTCTCCCACCAAGCCCCATCCCGCTGTGGTCCATCAACAAGCACTTGTTCCGCCCCCCAAAACGGCTACTGGGTACCCGCGCCCCCCACCGCCACCACGCCGCCCGAGAAGACCACCCCCCCCCCCTCCTCGCCGCAGGGCAAGTCTGGTGTGTAATCCATCCATCTCGACATCGTCAGCACCCGAGGTACCTCCGCCGCAACCCCTGAATTGGTAAGAGACGCGACGTGGCACCCCCGAGGACAGGAGGCCCCGCGGTCCGAGAAAGTCCCCGGGACAGTGGTATGCGTGGGGCGGCGGTAGGTTTGTGGCCGTGTGCGCGGATCGGTTCAGGGCGGGGGAGACTTTTGTGCCCGCTTCGTGTTGCACTTTGTGGTTTGAGGGGCAGTAGTCTAGTGCGGATCTGGTTGGCGGATATTCGGAGCCAGCGGAGCAGGAACTTTGTTCGCGTCCTCTGGGGTGAGTAGTTTCAATAAATCTCGCCGACTGAAAGCCGCTTCTTTGCTGGAGTTAGAAGGATGCCTGGCCACCGCAAAAAGCCATATTGTGGAGTTAAACAGGGCTCTTACCCGACCCAGCCTGAAACACATACCACAATGTTTAGGAGGAATTATCCTACATTGACTCCGCTAAGAGTGATATCTACGGCGAAGATGGTGAGATAGGTTGAGGGGGGGTGAGTGGCGGTGAAGAGGCTGAGGGGGCGGAGTGGTGGATGAGGTGGAAGCGGAGTTAGGTGGGTAGAGATGGTAGTTGCGGTGGGTGGAAGTGGTGGGGGAGATGGGGATATTAGAGGTTGAGGGCAATTGAAGAGGTGGAGGTGGTTGAGGAGACGGGAGGACGGTTGAGGACGCGGAGGGTTGAGGAGGTGCAAGCTCTAGAGCATTTGGGGAGTGGTGGGAATGGCAGAGTGTGGAGAATCCAGTGGCGGAGGTGGCAGAGGGTGTAGAGGTTGGTGGTGGAGGCGGAAGGAGTGAAGGCGGATGCCGTCTGATGGCGATTATGGATCTGAGGCCAATAATAGAGCTGGACGCCAAGGGCAAAAAAAACCATCACTGAGCGCTGTAGGTATATAGCTGTCTTTGCCCAAGGGTACGCGGGGGTTCTTAACGCCGGAGTATCCCAACTGCAGCACAAAGCGGGGTAACCAGCCCCAACCTTGGCAAGACCCCGCTCATGCAGGTACACAGCGCTTTATCGATAAGACATCCTGCACCGCCACACAGCGCCTGATTAAGAGCCTCATCGTCAGTCCCCGGATTCCGCGCCAGAGACGGCACTGTAATATATATATACGTACATCACGAATGGGAGATATTAATCATATATTGTGTCGTCGATTACGATCCATTTTCCGACTCATATGATACAGTTGTATCTGGCTATATTTATGCCCCTACAAGGAGTTCGACGCTTCCCATTCTCTCCCGAAAGGTGTTCGGGGGGGGAGCTCACTATTTCTCATGTCAGAGCATGAGATGCGATCGGTCCCTGAAATATGATATCGGGTTCTGAATTGTGATACCGAAGTCCGCGGTGTGGCGTTGGAGGCCGAAATATGATATCGGAGGTAAAAACAACGTTTCTCTTCATGTCGGAGGTCCGAAATGTGATGTAAAAGCCCGAGTTGTGATACCGAGTCAGAATAAACATTAGATTTAGTGTCGGAGGCTAAAAAACCTTAATTCTCATGTTGGGAGCTAAAAAGACTCTATTTTCTATATGTAAATGAGGCTCTGACAGCTCTCGAACAGCCCCTGACCTCCGCTAGCAGCCTCTCCGACATCCGACTCGAGTGCTGTCAATACCTCCGCAAAAGCCTCACTAAGACTCAGAACAATTTAGCCCCTGCGCCCCTGGTAGGAGGCGGGGTACGAGCGCCCGCGGCTGGAAAAAAGAGGGGTATGCTACTGACGGAGTTTATGTTAGCGCCAAGTCTCTAAGCTATAGCCTATGATTTATTAAAAATTACGAAAATTAGCAGGAGAACCAGTCTCACTGTGTACAACAGTAGGTAAAGGTCATTGAAGTAATTGAGGTATTCAGTCGCAGATCTTTCCAGCCGCATTCAATGGCTTTTTACCTACCGCAGTACTTGCTTGTGGGAAATATGGGCAAAAACTTCTAACAAAATTAGCATATTTCTAAACATGAACCTAAGCATATGCTATTAATGGAGTATGTCAGATTTCCTCAGTAGATTCCTTGAGAGTTGCTGGAAGTATGCTATTATTGAAGTTATGCCATTATCGGGTATGCCACTATCGGGGTCTTGCTGAGACTCGCAGAATCCAGCGGTTCCTGTTGGAGATGTGACATAGTCACTGAGCCCGTTTCTTTTCCGGTTGTACCACGGTTTGTCAAGTCTTTTTTAGTAAGTTTAACTGAGACGGGGGGTCCTGGGTTCTGCGAGTCTCAATAGCCCGGAGGACACCTGTCAACCACACCGAAATTACAGGTACCCACCACAATCTCAACAATAATTTTGTGTTCGAGACACAATCCAAATATGTTACTGACACTATTAAACGACCAAAATACATACGATTACTCAAAACGGAATAGGTTTGTTAAATACACAACCTTTCTTGTACTAAGGTTAACTCTGCCATTGGCTTCAAATCACTGCGTGCCGTCAGATAGTATCCAGCTTCACTAGGTTAGCAACTGTACTGTCTTCCGCGGGGCCTTGGCGGATACTGAGTGTTGATGGACTCGGGTTAGCAAATATCAACTTGGCGCGCATGTCCGACTAGGGATGAGGGGTGAACGGACTGTTATAGCAAACAGACCCGGGAGACTTCAACCAGAGTATTTACGAAAAGATCTCTGTGAAGTACGTGATCTCCAAGTTGTGGATCTATTCTTTAACCTCGGCGCACAATATTTCTATTACCAACCATACCCGAGCTTACAACAAGTATGAGAGACTTCCTTTTGCGCAAGTCAGTACTATACCGACCTCCACTTGTATAATCAGAACCCAAGAAACAACAAAAAGCCTGTCGTCGCTAAAGGTAGAAAAGGCATACAATATCAACGGGTCTACTTTAGGTCGCTATTTGAAAACCTCCGAACAGAAAAGACTTGATGATTGCAACATATCCACAAGTAGGGAGACACTCTACTTTCTTGCCAACAGTATCCTACACACACGTATTTGTGACAAAACACAATGTATTGGATGCCATTTGACGTACCGGTTCTTATGCCGCTGCAGTGAGTGTTGCTATGTAATTAAAAACGGTATTGCTGCCAATCAGGGCAATCCGGAGAGTTAGAATGTTATGGATGGCTTTTGCTGAAAGGTAAGTACTACTATATCTACTAAGTGTTGAGAACTCTAGCGGCTTGAAATTACCACATGATATATACAATCTAGATAAAGAAGAATTTTGTTTAGATAGGTGATAGCTAAGTTAAACGCATTTGTCGTAGCAAGGTGACCTGTAATTTTTGTATGTGGTTTCATTGACCTGACTAGCCGAAGGCCGGAGAAAACTAGTACTTTTTAAAGTATTTTCTGGTCAAAATTTGCCAAAACAATTCATTACAACGAACACGGCAGATATACTCTTTAGATTGGAAAGTGCCTTTTAGTAATCTCCCTATAGCTAGCACCTCTAAAAGAACATTCAATATCCGATACGGATATTGACTCGATTCAGATGGAAAAAAAAGTTAGAAACTCCATGTAGCATTAGTACTGCATTATTATTTTATATATTTGTTTTATTAGAAACAAGCCAAATATGTCAATAAACACAAAGACTTTTATGAGAAATGGCATAATCTCTAATAAATAATAACATATCCAAATAATATATCATCACCACCGACTCATCCACTATCTCCATAGCGATGAAGTGTAAATGCGGACAAAGCAAGGATGGCTCAGCACATTTGCAGTTCATAGATGCAGCAACTATCATGACTGTGGTTTCCAAAGTTGAACCCCGGGAGCTAGGAAGGGAAGCATCGCGACAGTTTATGACAAGACTCATTCAACGCTCTGTGAGCTACTAAAATTCTAGAGTTAAACCTCATGTCTATCCAGCATCAAAGCCTAGGTTAATCAATGATTGTCTTCTTAAAGTAGTTAAATCGATTAGTTATCGATAAAGTTCGTAGAAACAATAACAAAAAACATAGTTATTGACATTTCCTTATTATTATTACCTACCAACTACTGTTGAACACTAAAACCCCCTATCTTGACTGAAGTGTTTCTTCTATTTCATCGTTTTCGTGCCTCAATGCGTATCTTAAGTGATTTGGTCTGGAACCAGAGATTGTTTCTTACAGTAGCTACTCTAATGGTTGCTTTGGGGAATTTCTTGGTCGATAAAGGGTCGGTCTTCACCACACAACAGGGCTAGAAAGAAGGTTCCAGAAGAGTACCGAATTTTAGTTATCAGTTGGCTTCAATACAATTAACGGAATTCGCAATTCGCCCCCTACATGTTCTATTCTTGACATATAATACTAGTATGGGTTCATTGGGCGGCAAAATGGCTATAACATATCCATTATTTAGAACCTTGACAAAGCCTCTGATAACTTTCCATGGCCGAGGG
Organism: Morchella sp. 2016-57; assembly: GCA_024713875.1. Taxonomy (NCBI): domain Eukaryota; kingdom Fungi; phylum Ascomycota; class Pezizomycetes; order Pezizales; family Morchellaceae; genus Morchella; species Morchella sp. 2016-57. The sequence goes on from JAMGZE010000020.1 coordinate 594,174, forward strand.
AAGCCACGTGGAAAGATTATCAATTTGGCATTTTTGTAGAGTCCAATGATACCACATATGAGACTGAAGAGCCTTTCAATAAATATGTTGAGAGATACCGTATTTCGGCCTTGAACGAAAATTAAGACCATCTCTCTTTAACTTAAACCTCTATATATTAAATAATACACCTGTCATCCTAGACCTCCTTTGTTCGTATCAAATAATCCTAAGTGTTATACTAGTCGAGTGTACAGCCCTGCTCAAAAGGTCCTGGCACCCTACTATATTGTGCCTGCTTAGGAATTCTAACCCACTACTACTCCTCCTGCGCATACTCAATAATTGATAGGTACGGCCGTAACGAAGATACCGCAGCTCTCTGTTATTATAGTCACGGTTACGGGAGAATTAGAAAATAGCAGAAAGACCCTCGTAATGTTGTCCCGGGGGCCGGTGCCAGGACCTTTCGAACGGGGCAGTACAGCTTGGTATACTCTAGGGATGTATCGATCAACAGGTCTAGGGGAGAATACATTCCTACTCTAACAGATGAGACAGTAACTCACTGTGAAAGTGTGGATGCATACCAGAAGTGGTCAGTCAGTCACGTCACAGACGTATTCATACTAATTGGAGTGTCAGAAATGCTTGTTATCTTTTTGCGGTTGGGGCGGTGGGTTGAATAGCAGGGCTTTCCTCAAATTGAGTCTCTTTCTCGCTGTAGATAGTAGTGATCAGAGTGACCAATTAGATATTAACAGCTTTCAAGCTATACAAATCGGTGATTGGAAACTATACCTTACCCAGTCCGCAACCATCCAGTATCATAAGGTTTCTCTATATAGGGCGAGAACAATGCGGAAATGAGTTTGTAGAGTTTGTAGCATATGGAGAGTGATACACCTGTATGAACATACGTCAGGCCATCACCAGCACTTTGGTCCCGGTTGACACCTCACCTCTACGAAGATAGTAGATCAGAGAAATAAAAGTATCTATACCATGGACCGGTGAATGTTTCGGAAGTGATGGAAGTTTCCCCCGGTGGGCAATATGACTCATAGATTTGCTATATATATTTAGATATCGATATTATTTTCGCCACCATTAGTAAATTTACTTTCGACATATTTACCGCACTATACAGTACTATAAGGAACGAAATGGGATTGATATGCACGTGCATTATAGTGGGGAGCAGCGGTAAATAACTCAACTAAATTGATTCTGGGGCGGAACCTTGCGAGTCAAGATATGGAGTATCTGAGCCCGCCAAAAAGATTCTTGGGCATCATTTACCGTAGGGTAACACCCCTAATTAATTGGTATTATATATGTAACTCCCTTTCTCCACGCATGCCCACGCACACCGGCGCGCGGGAGGGTAAAGTGCCCGCGCATCGTATATGCAGAGCACGGAAAGCAGGGATTGTGGTAGGGTACAGACGGATATACCGGTCTCTATTGAAGTCGAGGAGGTAGAGGGGGAGGCGCAGATTACTGGTGAAAAAGGCCGCGTTTCCAAGCGCAGACTATGAATGAGCAAGGGATGAATCCTGAGCACTGATTTGGCACAGGTGGACGTGTCAGGAAATGCATGCTTTTGAGCGCTGATCTTGTGAAGAATCATGAATTATCACTCGTTAAAGATTGCGACTCCAATTCCCGAAGGACAAGAATACTCTTCCGGTCCCCAATCCTGACGACGTAGAAGGTATGATTAAGATCACACCTGATGTTATTCTGCCCCTCTGTGCCCCAATCATGCCCATGATTGGGGCGGATATCTGGAACGCTATTCCTCCAACCAATGGGCAAAGACATTATTAACTCCCTTACCGAAATCTCCTATTCCTATATCACTGGTATTCTAAAAGTCATGAACTCTGGTGTGGACGAGAGTATAGTGGTTCATCTTTAGCTAACTGAGCTGAAACAAGTCACAGACCCAGCACACAGGGCTAGGGTTGGATGGCCTGTTTTCACCATTCCTCCAAGGTATAATTACTTTTACTATACATTTTTCTCCACTCCGGAGATGCATCTCGCCTGCTAAGAAATTAGTGACAAAATCCGCCACAAACTCAGGGCCAGACAGGCACCTCCCGGCGCCAGAATTCTTAGACAGGGCGAGGGAGTTAGAGAAACAGTCAAGGAGGAAGAAAATCAAGACGGTCCTAACGCTATTGACGTGATTGTCATATCAGATGATGAGATCTCGAGCTTGAAGTGCTCGGTAGTGCCAGTACTACCAAGGAAGATTTCTCATATCTCTTTTACTCAGACCGCCGGTATGGACCCACGTTTTGATGTCCATTGTTCTCACAATGTTGCGCCCGATTGACCAGCAAGCCTACGTTAGCTTTGTGGGTTAATCTACAGGTTGAGGGGCGTGAAGAAAACAAGCTTATATCGATCACTGTCGGGCCTTGGTTTATGGGGCTCGTGGGATAGGAATTAGGGAGATTATTCTTAACCAAGTATTTGCTTGTGTATTTTGTCTCTGCCTTTTCCCAGATCTCAGCCTGATCGCCATTGGGCTTTCTCTTTCCATTTTCTTTTGTCTGGGTTCTAAGGACGCCAATCTTGTAGGGGCAGTGCGGTTAGTAGTGCGCGACGGTTAGTATAGTTTAGGCATCTGGCAGTGGGAATAGTTCTTTTTACTACAGGATATGCTTTATGCAATGATTATACTTAGAAACAATCTAAACAAGTTCACACCAACACTTTTTCCGCGAATAAATGTTATTGCGTCTTATTTTTACAAAAGTCCTGGGAATAATGGCTGTAGGGGATGGGTTTGGGGGTGAGGCATGCGGTCTTGGGGGTTGGTGGCAGTCTTAACCTGATATCTTGATGGAAAACTGGCTGAAGTACGGTCATTCTGCTGAGGTGTCCCTGATTTGGTAGATTTAGTTTTAATGTCAGTCGGTAGTTGATTGCAACATCAAAGTCATTTGTGTAAATAGCCAGAACTAGAATTGAGGTTATTTTTAGCATTCACAGCGCGCAGAGAGGTGGTAAGAACAGTTCCTCATGGCTGATTTTGCTGTACATGCCGTCGGTTATTTCCAGAGTGTTGCCTATAGTTTGAATCGACTTTGTTTTGTTTTTCAGCTGGATAGTTCCATGGTTTCTTGACTCAACATCAAATCCCTCTTTGGTTTACAACGGATAAATTCCAACATATATCTAGTGATTACATACAACTTATTGTATGTTGGCTACAATTCAATTGACAAAATTCACAACCTCGATCCTATATGGAAACTTGTGACGAAGTGAGTTTGACTACTAGAGGGACAGATGAAGATGATGTTGCAAACAAGATCGAGGGGCACAGCTAGAAATAACGAGGTCACAGGCGGCGGCCAAGACGAAGATCTGGAGGTAGGGCAGGGAAAGCAAGGATCGTATGTAAAGTACAAGCGAGACTATGGAGTTGGCTTTAATAGGCGACCTTTGAGTGAAACTACGAAAAGCAGTGAACTATAGACTATGAATAGGATATGTTCCTATTTATCGAGATAAGAGAAAAACGAGACAGAGAAGAAAAGAAGAAACGAACTAAGGTACACTCCGTATTTAACATCCACTTCCTCCAATCTGTTTTGACTCACATCACGCTATAGAATCTCATAGAATCTGGTTGCTAGCACACCTCGTATTCCTTCACACTATCTTTCTGAATGCTATTATCAGTCCTTTCTCCAACCGAAGCTTATAGAATCCGATGACGACAACCTCATCCCATCCTCGCTTATAGCTATTAAGCAAACTGAAAAGTAGTAAGTGCACCAAAACGCTTGGACAGAACTTGATTGATAAGGATGATGGTTGTTATATGTTGAGCAATATTTGTAATTTGGAAACTTCTTTATCTTTTGAATATCTTGATACACACACCTAGTTTTAAAACATTGAAATAATATAGGGAAAATCAAGTCGTAGCGGATGGGATAAACAATAAGCTATAGTAGGATAAACAGCATGCTATATTAATTTTGTGTTTTTGAGGATGGTGTAGCACAAATACGACCACTCATTCTCTTTCACAGAAAAGATAGCGGCAGAGAGTCCCATATCAGCAAACTCACATGTCTCCATCTGACGCACCTGGCATCCCTGGCGCTACAGGCGTTGAAACCACAGACCAAATCTCCAGGAAAGGGTACTCCGCCAGGGGTCCTGGTTTCTGCCACTAGTGCCTGGCACACATTATGATCTCCTGGCACAAACTACGATCCCATGGCGGACACTACTATCTCCTGGCCTACACTATTACTCCTAGGTGCATTCTCTCACTAAATGGTGGCGATTAGACAATTGATGTAGCAAGTGATTGCGTTATTATTTACTTCCATATAGTCTAATAATCTAATATGTACTATCGTTGGGTTTTCTGAATTTTTTTCGCTCTGATTGACTGGAGGTGACAGGATTCCTTAGTCAGCTTGCCTCATCAAATAATCAAAAAAAAAAGCCGGCACCCAGAACCCCACAATAACCCCTTCTGTTCCTCAAAACTATTTATTTCCAGAAATTTATAAAGTTTCCAAATCTAATATATACATTGTTAGGTTTTCTGTACTTTTGAAAAACCTGAGTGTTAGCCGTTACCCCTAACCCCAGAAGAAACCACACCAGAATAATAGGAGCTCAACAGTGGATACTACAAAATTTGCGGAACACTTATATAGTGAATTGAATACATGTATATAACTGGCGGTGGCGGAAGTTGAAGACAGCTACTAGTAGCTGGAAGTGGGTTGGAGTGGAGGTGACTCCAATAAAGAGAGATTCGAGTCGAGTACACTGGCAAGTTATTATGAGATGGGCTTCAGGTGGTCAACCTCTCTGAGTGAGGGACTATCACGGTTCATTGTGAGGTAGTTACTTCAAGTAGCCAGTAGTGGTTCAAGTACTAGAGACTGTCAACTGGAGAGTTGGGGGAAGCACTGGCAGTATGTACTCCCAGGCCGGTGTTCCCTGTGGTCTGTTGCTGTTCCCTACACTGTCGCTGTTCCCTATACTGTCGCTGTTCCGTATACTCTACCGCTGTTCCCTCAACCGAAAGGGTGGGAATAATATATTCAGGTTATTGGATCATCCCGTGGTCGCGAGCTGGCCACTGCTAGTATCTATGTACTACGGGTGTAGGGTAAGTCTGTAGACAGTGGTTGTGGTTGCAACAGCAGTAGGTGTCTACAGACTTACCCCTACACCCGTGGTACATATGTATGCCTCTGCCCGAGCCTGCGCGCCTGCCTGCGCGACTACCCTACCTGCAGAGGTCATCAATTTGCGCGTGTCAATGTGCCTATTTGAGCGTGCCCATGGCGTCTATTTAGGCGTGTCTTAGGCGAGTTTTTGGGCATGAATGTGGACGCTGTATAGACAAGCATGGGTGTCGGAATATAGAGCTAGGGAGATACTCAAGATAGAGATAGAGGTGGAGGTGGAGATGGAGATGGAGGTGGAGATAGAGGTGGAGGTGGAGATGGAGGACGGCGGAAGACCACTAAGTCTTGGAGATCGCCAGTGTTCGCAATGGGGCGGTCCGTCGGTCCTGGGGGTAAGGACTAGACCGACTACGGGCTGTAGTCGGTCTTGAGCAAGTATTGGGGACCGACTACCGGCTATTGGGCTAGGACTACCGACTGTAGTCTGGATTATAGGGTTATAGCTTGACATAGGCTGTGGGGCTGCCACGCAGATATCTATCGTCCGGCGCGTTATCTATAGTCCTGGCAAAGTCAGGGACTGGACAGACCATGACCATGTAGTCCGTCCGGTCTGGAAGCACTGCCAAGTCATCTATAGATATCTATAATCTGGACCTGACCGTTGCGAACACTGGAGATCGCCCGAGCACTCCAGGCGCAAAGGCTTGGAGTCTCCTCCCTGGCAAGAGGCTTACGCCTGGGGCTCCAGGGGCGAGAGGAGACAGGATATAGTAACGTAAAAGGATCCTATAATTTTCGATTGCATTGTCCCGGCTTTACCTCAGGAGACTAATGAAGTCTTGCTGATGCCCTGCTCTGTCTCCTGGTCTTTGATTTGGCCGCTGCCTTATGCTTCCGTTCATCAGCAAACTACCATTTGTATCCTTAGGCCTCTGGATATCTTTTGAGTCTCCTGAGGTTCAGGAGACATTAGGAGACAAATGAAATCTTGCTGATGTTACTCCTGGCTGTGCCCCTTCATCTCATCTGCGTCATAATCTTCATCCTGTCGTCCAAGTAGCCTTAGGTACTCCGTCACACTAGACGTATCAATAATTAAACTATTCAAGGAACGGATCAGAGATATTACTGACAAAGCTATCGATCAAAGACCAATGGACAATATATGGACCGTAAGGGAACGACGCGTTCTGACTATCAAATGTGTCGGATAAGCTTGGGAGGACTTTTGTACTCAATGCTAAATAGTAACCGATCCCTTCTGGCACGTTGGGCTGTCCCTTCTAATTGATAGAAGCGATGCCCATAAAGATGAATATCAAAGGGCTTGGAGGTGGCCAGGGAACCAACCGGAAGCAGCCCCTAAAGCAAGATCATTAGGAGATAGTGGCTTTACAGTAATACCAGTAGGTAGTGATGAGTCCGCAACTATTGAGAACCTTAGGCCCTGGGAAGAATCTTGAAAAGGAGAACTCAAGGGTGAGTTGAAACTAAAGCCTTTAGTTACTATCTAATGCCAGAACAACTGCACTACCATTTCATTTGAGATCGTACCTTTTGAGTCCTTTTGATATTGCCCAGCTCATTAATGCATGTCTCTGGTCTCACGCATCACAACCCTTGCTGCAGCGCAACAAGGAGGCCCTTGCATCGCACAGATGAAGCGTTGTTATTGGTTCGGTTGGATATCCTTCCTGCACGATCTCCAGGCACCACACCTCCTCGGGCAGTTGGTAATGGCACCACACGATAAGCGAAAACACTTGGCATACATCATCGGCCCACCGCTCCAGCTGTCAGTAACACCAGGGCCGCGGGGTCCAAGCGACCGTGGGGATTCCTACCACGAAAATATCTCCACCCCACAATGGGATAGACTGCTGAACCACAAGTTGTAATGCATCATGGTCTGTAGTTATCAGTCTCAATACCTGGGTGTTCAAGTAGCCTGACAATTTTTGTTCAGGTGGCACATCTACCCGTTTTATCCACTTCTAGAAGAAACACAGCGAATGGACTTACCAATAAGCAACAGAAATGGCCGACGCAGCCACAAGAGCTCGGAAAACACAAAACACGGCAGTGGTGAACTACTCGCCAACTAGATGAAACTAGGGGGCAGTTGCGTCAAATTGCAAACGGAACGAAACATTAAACGAAGCATCGACCGACAGCTTTTACGCCAGTACGCAAACCTTTGTTATTTCGGGGACTTAAACTAGGTACTACATAACATCGGACCAGCGGGGGGAACAATATTGCTCGTATCTTCAATTCGCGGCTTTCTGACGAGACTCAGCGGTTGTAACCATACTATAGCATACAGGATGAAGTCATTGAGGGCTTGCCCGAGGCAATTGCGGACATTCCCAGGTTAAATAATAAGTAAGGCTTGGTTACTAAGGACAATATATCGAAGTCGAGCTAACAGTGTATGCTAGCTGTGGGTGTAATATGCTAGCTGTGGGCACAAATGCCATACTGCGACAACTAGGGTTGCCGGTACCTGATGACTGGAGGACAAAAGGAGGATGTTGTGTCGCTATATTGGGCTTATGGTATCATGGGCGTGACAAGTCATTCTACTATTATTTTGCTACGTGGTGTTTGTGCATTTAGGTTTATACATTTCTGTAGTTGTGGACTGTGGCGCGAAGGAATTTGCTTATACACGTTCTTTGACCGACGTCTGGAGGGGATTAGTCATGAAACTTGTTAGATATTTTACGAATGGGAATTTATTATTATGTTATTTTCTTCGGGGTCTCGCGGATCACAACCTGTGTTATTAGTTATTTGAATGTAGTTTGGTTTCTGACATTAAAGGAGTGAGCGAAGCAAGCGGTGGGAAGGAGGGAGTGAACCGACCAGCTGATCAATCAGGAAAACGGTGCGCCGTTCAGAATATGGACAGTAAGGGCTATAGGGTTATGATTCCCCCTGCTATCTGTCCAGCTACAAAGTTGAACCCCCCCCGGGGGGACTTTACCGGTGCCACTGACCATGAGGCTCTGCCCATAGAGGCATCCTGGAAGCCCCATAAAGCAGCGACACAGCCCCACCTTCCTGATTGGGGGAACAGGGTAACAGTCCAGGATACTTCACTACAACATGTTAACTGAATGGACGTTTTCTTTTAATCCATCACAACTACCTTTGGGTCCGGCTTACACCTCTACATTCTTTTGGCAACATATCAATCAACCAAGTGAAGCGCAACACCAGATTGCAAGTGAAGGTCACCTTGTGCTTAGACCACACGGGCGTTTATCAGGATGTCGGTTTACAGGATTGCAAGTGGGTTCCGTTCTATGGTTGCCCATCACCCTCGTGAGTTTACGTATCATCTACGCGGTTTCGGTCTCATTCAACCAATTCGCGTCGATCAGCCACCTCGCATCATTCAACTCATTCGCACCCAAGTAGGTCTACATATAAACTGTGTCTCGTGAGTTATGCATAAGTACTTACTATGTGGCTCCATAGAAGTACTCGACTGACGACAGCTCTTCGGAACCGGATGATTTTGCTAACCGTGTCACTAAATTGGAGAAGGTAATGTTTGCAATGATACACCCAGGTATTTTGGGTGAGCCTTGGTTTAACTGTCATCTAGTTTTTAAGCACCACGATGGAGGGCGGACTCCAGAAGGTGAAAGACGAGTTAAAGGAAGAGGTGAAGGGCGAGTTGACAATGAGCTTGGAAAAGAGCTTGAAAAAAAGCTTAGGGGAGAGCTTGGGGGAGAGCTTGGAAAAGAGCTTGGGGGAGAGATTAGAAAGGAACTTGGGGGAGGGCTTGGAAAGGAGGTTGGAAAAAGGTTTGGCAATGACCAATGATGGAATCGAAGATCTCCGTGCATGGCTAAGATGGATTATGGGTACATTTTATGTTGGGGTACGTTATCGGTGAATTCTCCTGCATAACTCTGGGCTAACAAATCGACTAGATTATGTTGAAAGTCGTTCTTTACGACCGTTATGTTGAGGAGAAAATGGAGGAAAAAATGGAGAAAAAGCTGGGAGAGATGGAGACGAGACTTACTACAATGACCCACTATGCTATAACTCAGCTTAAGCTCGAGTTGATGGTTGAGAATCAGCAAAGGCAGTCTGGCTAGAACGACAAGAATCAGTGAAGAGCCCGGGGGAAGTCTAGTTAATTCTCTCTGTTTACTTCAATGTGTTTGCTATTAGGCGTTCTTGGAAACTTGAACGGGAATCGGAATAATCACTGGTTTGGCTTTGGATCGGCACATGCTTTGGAAATTTTTCCGGTTTTAATTCGCCCTTGGCGTCCATAACCTAAATCAGTATTATTAGCCCCAAACCCCCGAACACCACCAGACATGATCCGCCTCTACCCCGTGGGTATTTGTACCGAAACATTGGCTATCCCCGGCCAGGGATACTCGCTCGGGTGATTGGTTGAATTACATAGATCTGCATGAGAAGCTTCCCAGATGTAATTTTGATCTCTAGAGGCTAGAGTTTTTGCGGTGCGTTGTCGTGCATAACTGTCTTAGGGCACGATCCAGATGCGGTCTTTTTCTCCAGCTCTGTTACTTGGTATTCATTACTAAGCGAAAGGCTAGACCGCATCATGTTCTAGAGTCGAGATATGAGGAAGCGGACACATGTATCCGAATACGAGCTGGCGGGGATAAGAGCGAGACGAGAGGAAGAGGTGGGGGACCCCCCTCCTCTTCATCTTTTCTATTTCCGTTGCAATACAACGCCTTCAACTGGTTGCAGGCATTCAGCTACGCCTTTCTTAGTCAGCGTTCTTAGATTTCCTAGATTGAACCGTTCCCGAGTAAACACTCATCATCAGTTCAACCCGATTGAACGACTTCCACGGGCCCGTTGTTTCGTGGCAACTAAGGCAAGCTTCAAGTGTCAAGTGCCGACTGTTTTAATAGCTAAATGAACGGAGTGGCACAGGAAATTAGTACCGGTGATGAAGAGAATGGCAGCACAGATTTCCCCGGGCCCAATACTTTACCCGGGTGGACGCCCATATCTGAGAAGGTAAGCATTCGCAAAACGCACCGATATTTACATGTACTTACAAAAATGCTTAGCGGCTGCCAAGAACCTGCATCCCCCCCTTACAGAAATCAAGAACTTGAGATCGATGATTGAGCATGGATTCAGGATCAGATGGATATTAGGGTTCGGCGTGGGAACGATGGGTCTTGGCTTCGGGGGAGTACATCGTTGCACCAGCCCTTGAAATTGCTGGCTACTTCTGCTGACATGTCTAGAGGATACTTACAGTATTTTACTGCGATACGCAAGCGAGGGCGGAGATATTGGCCACAATTCCCACAGCTGTTGATAGAGAGGTCGGGAAGCAGTAGCCCGGACCGAGATTGGGCGTTTGGGGGAAGTACGTGCTGGGAAAGGCTTTCCTAGAAATGGCGGAATCGGAGTTTACTCACATTGATAGACTTAACGGGTAATAGATACAATAAAAGGAGTTTTATCCAGAGTATCCATCTATCTAGACGGGCGGCGAGAGACATGGCCGAAGGCCATCTATATGAATTAACGAACGGAGGCCCCGCCAAAAGTTGAAGCCCATTTTTCGGAGGTGACGGCGAGTCTCTAGACAGATGATGGTGAATTCTGGATTAGGTGTGAACTTTGTGTCTGTGGTGAGCCACACGCCCCGCCACTAATTAGTCACCTACGTACAAGGCTCTGGCATAAAGTCATCGGACGGTTAGGGTTTGTCTTAAAAGTACGCAGTAATACTTGAGATATGTACATAGTGTTCTTGAATCTGAAAGTGGGAAAATCTATTCCTCAGTAGAGAAATCCCATTCAAGAAGGGAACACGCAGTCTAGAGAGGGACGTTCCGTATACCCGGAATCCTTTGGCCTCTTCCCTTCATGCCCGAGAACGCTAGGAACGTTCCCATCTTGCCCGTGTTTCTCGACGGCCGGAGTAGGGTGCCGTGAAGTATCCGAAAACGTGTCTAAAATAGGGCAGGATCCATGTGCTGTTAGAAACTGGAGTTCCCCACTTGGGTTATGGTGGTATAGGGTTATGCTGGAGTATGGTGGTGGTGTAGGGTTGCGTTGGGGTTTGGTGGTGGTAGTTGCGCTGTTGTCGCCCTGATTTGCAAATCATGTTAGCGTTTACTAACCTTTATATGTGGATCATGTTTGCGTTGACTGGCTATTCCCACGCAACCTTAACAATGTCAACCCCAAAGCCGGATACTAACGCTGCACCTTATAGCTATACAGCTACAGGTAGAATCAGGAAGAAGACTTTAAAATTCAGGTATTCAAATTTTCAATATTGGTCAGTATGCTTAAAGGACTTCAACGACGGCCATTAAATCCATATAGTTATTTAGCAATAGCTTCGCTGTCCTGCTACTAAAGATACAAGATATAAAGAGAGATAAGATGTTAAAAAATGAGTATATAGCAATCATTCTAGTATATGTTCTCTCTGTATATTGCCGATGCCTGTGTGTACTAACCATATCAGCCAAGCAAAAATGGGAACAGGGGATGACTAGTGCAGCCCAATGGAGTGCTAAGAAAGCAAAGCGGGCTCCAGCAAAAGGTATAGCAAAGCCTAGGATTGAGGGAAAATCCAGAAGGGCGGAGGGGTTTCCAGAAGCTAAGCTTAAGGAATCATTGGATGAGAAAATACTGGAATGGGATTCCAAAAATTGAATGTATGAAAATCGTTTTAGTCTAATAACCGTAACTTATCTGTTGCTAGTATATTTTTCTCAAGCTTCCGTAGTCCCCCAGTTATCCATATCCGTTTCTTCAAATATCATTTTAATTTTCCTTCTCGTGATTATCAAATCCCAGCATTTTGTTACCGAGTAACCGCCATCTGACAAGTGATAATTGAACAATTTTCCCACATGGAAGTATCAATGGTTTGTTGAAAAAAAGAGTTGATATAGAGAGTCTTCTTGCTAATTCTGTTCAGAGGCATTTGAGTGATATGAGATTGACGGAGGTGATAAGAATGATATAAACCAACAATAGCTCTTTCCAGAGATAGTTGTGTATAGTTTCTAAATATTATAATATATCCGCAACCCTGATAGGAGTACAGCCTTTCTCCTTCACGTTTTGGTTGTACGCTTCAATGGTTGAGTTGGAAAGATTTATCCTCAAATAAATTTTGATAACTTTTATCAATTTGTATAAGATTCAGAAGTGTACTGAAGTTAATTCTTGCATGTCTAGAAGAATCATACCACACTATTATTAAAACCGTCGTTTATCGTTGATTGATGTTGGTGTGATGCTGAACATTTCAATAGCAATCTCCTAAATTCTATCAATTAGAACTGTACAAAATAGCATATATATAACACATATACCAATAAAACAATGTCGAGTGAGGCATATAGCAATGTTTGCCATCATATAAGAATAGATCGGAAGTTTGATAGTGTTTCACATGGAGTAGCGTTCCAGCCCTTCATCCTCTCTTTTCCGCTGCTCTTGCCCTCTTCTTGCGCACATTGTCGTCGGTGTTCTCAGAAGCGACCTTGCTTTTATTGACAAGACATTCCTCCTCTGTTTCCTTTCAGGCTGCGCCACTAGTATCCGACTGCTCACCTGACCCTCCATCTACACACCTTTAATAAAGCAATTTCGCCAACAACCCCTGAATCTAAATATTTATTTCTTGGCGATCGTTTGTGGTGTGAAAATCCAGCCAAGAACCCAAAATTTGAGCTCAAAATTTAAAAAACAGGGATTGGCCAAATGGTTCTAATATCATCATTTTTGCAACGGACATGGGTACTGGCCCGCAGTTTTTCTTCCTGGCTTTTTTTTCGCATGGTTTTCGGAACTGGAAAGCTTTTCTTTCCCCCCTTGTAGAAGCCTTAGCGGGACTCTTGCCCCTGCCACCCCCTTTTGCCGCTGCAGCACAGTCTCACCCATTTGTTACCAGTCTACTTGCCTCGGTTTCGGTCTCCAGAGTCCCACCCGCTCCCTTATAAACGTGATTTTTGATTTGCAGACCCATGGTGACATTATTAATAGAGCAGGGTAAGAATGGGGGGGGACATTATTCGCACATTCCGATAAAATGTCACTGGTTGTCACGGTTTCCTCCTCAATATCTAATATGTCGATTAATCCAGTACACTTCTTTATGGCGAGGACATGTTCATCGTCCGTTTCCACCATCAGGTTGTAATCAAGGGGATCTATAACTATCCTACGGACCTTCGTAGATCCTGCATTCCATTATCACCGCTGATCTCCATTGTAAAGTAGTGCGAGAAGGGCTGAATCCTGTCCGTGCTACTGCAAGTGTAGCCTCCTCAAAGGCGGCCAACGTTGTAGGGACCGCCAGCTAGGACAAACAATGAATCAATGCGCCATCATTAATTTCATACTTGACCGTCACTCCACGCCCAAGCCCCCTCCCCCGTTCCCCTTCCAACTGACAGTCGACACCTCTCGAATAGTTTGAATCTTCTGTGGTGTCGCACGTGAGCAACTATTGTTGTCCGGACGAAGGAGGCTGAGACACCAGGCCCGGGCCGCGCCTCCGGAAAACGGAAAACCCAATGAACTCGACGCCATAATTCCTACGGGATAGGTAGTTGATAAACTGGTATGTATTCGGAACGTTCAGGGTTCAGAAAGCGGGGGGCTGCCTACTAATGTATATAGAGGCCACCACTGCTAGCCACAATACTTTAGAATCTGCTAGAATAACCTTTCAAAAGATAATACCTAACTGACTCAATTCCGTTGTAGTCATACTTGGGGGTATAGCCATCCCTGAAAAACGAACGTTTTGGCTTTCCTAGAAACTGTTGGTATCTTGATCCCTTTGCAACCGTAGTAGTGGTATCGATGCGTCATTGGTTGGAACATGTTGGTATGTTCGCCTCCAAGAATTATCGGATATCTCTCACGTCATAGTTTATTGATTCCCTACAACATCACCCTCTGATATACGCACGTGAGTAATCAGCACATACCTGATCGCGACGTGATCTGTACAATACAGGTTGGTATCCACATACTCCCTCTGGTACCGAGAGACATATGAGACCAGAACGCACAGAGAAAGTGACTCTGACATGATACATCATCTATTGCCCCGAACCAATATGCGTCCCTACTAGGTTACCCATTTGTGGATGGTCCCATTTGCGAACTGTAGTCCCCTTTGCAGCCATTACTCTTGCGGGCGGCGTTGGGAACACAAGCACGGGAGCTAAGACCACTTGCTGGGAGTGGGCACATTTACACAGAAACATCAGCGAAAAAAAGAAGGGAAACTGTGTAAAGAGTATGGTCTAATGAGAAAGCACTCACCGAGGAGCCGTCACCACCAACACAACGGCACATGCGGTATACAAGCGGACGGAAAAAAACAACGAATACCTGCGTTTACTGCGACGGGCGATAACCCCCACCACTCCACCTCTGCCGCTCCGCCACCACCTCGTCCTCCTTCCTCACCACACTGGCGGACTCAAACCTGGACGCCCCCCGCCTCCTCGACCTGGAAGTACCCAACAAGGAACCCACGCAGCCACATCCAGCCGCCCTTACCCACGCGGCCCGGGTACCGCTCCGCCCCATCCCCCCCACGTGAACGCGACCCCGCCTCCAGGCGGCGGAGACTCCGGCCACATCCCGGTAGGCCTACCAGCGTGACCACCTCACGCGGCGGGGCGAGGGTGCAGGAGAGGACCGATACAAGACCTACGTGTACGAGGGGATGGTTTCAGCGTTAGTAGCTCCGCCACGACTGTCCTGGCCGTCTCGCCGGCCACCTCAACGACAAGGGGGGGTACTTGAGCCCCCGGATGCCTAAGCCGCTGTCCCGCTGCAGCGCGCTCCCGGCCTTCTCCCGACCCTCTTCCTACGCAATGTCGGGCGGGGGGCGCGCCGGGTAGAGGAGCTGGCGGAGGGCGGGGAGTGCGGCGCGGATGCGCGGGAGCAGCCGAGTTGTTGGGTGTCTGGATTTGGAGGTGCGCTGCTGGAGGAGGCGTTGATGAGGATGGGCGGAGCGGTGGGGGGGGGGGGGGACGAGATAGAATTTTACCTTAAGTTCGCCCGATTTTGGGCAAAACAGGTATTCAGGAAAAGCTTGCTTTCACTATTGACTTCTGCTTCTAGGTCGGCCGATTCGATGTCAGAGGGACCTCTCTGTCGTATTCCATCACTTTTTCTAAAGGAAACCAAAGGAACGCAAAGTATTATGTTGGCTGGCGGCCATGGTGCTGGGGTGGTGGGAGTTGGAGTGGTGGTAGCGGCAGTTGTGTAAGTAGTAGTAGTAATAGTGGTGGGGTGGCTCGGTGTGGGAAAAGTGATGGCGGCTTGATTTCGGAGCCGGAGTGTCCCGTGGATGATGGACCATTCCAGGAGCTCGTACGCCGTAGTGATGGGATGCGATGATGAAATGGTGATGATGGCGGCATATGGAACATGAGCGGAACCCGTATGATGATTCCATTCTGTTCTTCTGATGCCTGCTGAAATACAAACACTACTACAGTAACAGGCACCTTGCGACCGCGAGCGCGGGTGTTGGAAGCGGAGACACGTTAGCCCCCGACCGGAGAGCGAAGGAATGGTTCCGCACCGGGTCCCCGGGCGCGCGCGGGGTCGGGTGGGTACGGGGTAGCTTGGCTGGTTGCTAAAATAGCTTGGTGACTGTAAATTCCGGACTCGGGAGACAGAGTCAGTGTCCGGTGTTTTGCGGTCCTCTCCGGCCGGACCGCTCCTGCAAGCATGGCTATGTTGACACGCTGCCAGTGGAGGTTGCGGAGGCCATGGTTAATGGGGGTATGGTTAATTAATTGATACAGCCACCTTCACCTCCGTCCCCATCCCCATCTCGAGCGTCTCCTACCTTGATACCCCAACCTACACCAATATCTCCACAGACCCCCAACCCGCCCAACAGCACAACCTCGCAGGTAAGGATGATCTAGCAGGGAAACAGGGCCTTCCATCCTGTGTCTTCTCACTTACGCATACACAGCTTCATAGAATTACCCCCGCACGAGGCACACCCTCGCTACTGTGACATTAGCTTACTAGCCCAAAGTGGTCAAGGGCCTGCTGCGACCTGGCTGTCGGGCAAGCGGTACACCCCGTGCAGAAACCCCGGGGAATGCATCTGGGTGCATTCCAGCTACACCCCCTCCCCCCCCAGCCGCGCGCGGGACCAGCCCTGGTGACAGTGGTCAGCGGCCTCTAAACCCACTACCCCCACCCCGAGCGGGTGACATCACACAAAACACCGGAGAAGCTTCGTCATCGCCCTGTGGCCTCAAGGGGACCTTTAGTCACGTACCCGCCCCTTGCCCCGTTTTCACTTCCGGTTGTGTACGTCAGCCTGGTCAGCCCTCGTCCTCCCGTACTGAAACTCAAACTCATGGACCCTGGCCTAGTCCCGCTTCGCATAATGTTGCGCGGCGTCATCGGTGCTGTGGTGGAGTTATCCACCGTTTCTATTGGTCTGCGCTTTAGGGATGTTGTCTCTCCCCAAGTTCTATTGGGCTGGAAACATAATGTTTTCTTTATTGAATGTGCTTACACTTTGGAAAGTTCAACTGATTGTATCTTATCCAAATTCCCCTTTGGACCAATAGGAGCTGGCCTTTTTGGTGGAAGCCACTACATCCAGGCTCTTGTCAGGGTTGGAGACCTCACGATGTAGAGCAATATTCATCTATATCAGAGCCTAGTTGGATCATTTTCAAAGGAGAGTATAAGCGAGGAAGGTCAAGAGAATGAAATTGTAGTCTATAGATCTCTATTTATAATCTCTCAGTGGATGTGTTCTTGTACCAAATTACTTTAAGCTTGTCAACACATCTCTTGTCAGTATACACTATGACTCCCCTTTCTTGCCTATAATGACTAGCTGGACTTATGGAATGAAATTAGGTATACAAAGTCAAGAATTTGACGTGGGTGTACAGAAAAAGAGGAAACACCACGTTCAGTAATTCCCCCCACCTGAAACCTTTGAATGATACAACGACATACGGCAGAGATATTTCTCTCCCTAATGCAAGCACCACTCCAACTCAATCCAGGATGCCCCTTCATAATGATTTAAGTCTCACCAAGAGTATAGCATGATTAGTATCGTGGCCCCAGCCTAGCGGCAAAACTACAGTGCCCACACAATGAGTGAATTCTGGGCGCGGAGTTAAGGATATTACTAGGTCAGCAGCTTCCTGCGCCCCTGGTTGGCACGCGGCATTAACAGTGTATGGTCAGGTTGGCAGTGGTTACAGTCTAGACGTCGCGGGACGGTCATTCACTTTAAGAGCCATCAAGCCGGCATCGAGTAAAAGGAGTAAGGAGTGAATCCCAGACGTCAAGCATTAGTCCCTTGTCCTAGCATTCGCCTACAGGCACCAGCACATAGTAGCAGTCAAACCCAGACGCCAAACAGTTATTCAATTACCGGTACCAGCTGTGGGTCCCAGGCCTCCAAAGCGCCAGCGGGTAGCCCCAAACACCAACCTATGAAAGTAGTGCTCCGCAGGGGCGATGGGCCAGTCCTAGCAGCAGTAGCTAGTGGTGTGCACTAGTAGTAAGTCCTAGGCGCTAGAGGGAATTCCCAACGATAATCTGGTATTGTGACACGTATCAATAATATTCACTGGTGTTATAGTGAGGCAAGGACGATATGATGATCTTTAGATAGTAGGTAGGGTATAGATTTTGTCTGGATCAATAATATCATGGACATCATGCCATAGGAGCTTGACGCCCAGTTAGATCTTCGCTTGCTCTTTCTAATCTAGATTTATGCAGTTCATAGATTAAAAATGAGGAAAGAAAAGGCACACATATTAATGCTCCGGAACACTTCCAGCAGCATATGTAATGGATTAAACGAAGCAAAAGGGGCTTCCAGGAACATACGATCACGGTATCAGAAATTATAGTTGGTACTGCAAAATATCATGTAGTTCGATAACCACCTGAGCACATGGCAGCTGCAGTGAGTGCGGTATAGCATCAAAATCACACCGATACATGCTATTGGGAGTTCTGGCACTAGCATGTTATGGCAGTCACTTGCAGGGAGTCTTGTCCACCGCCTAGTTGCGAGCGGTTGGTCCCAGGGCAGCAGGCACTATGCAGTGTCAGCTTCCATGCATGGTCTTAGGACTCGCTTAATTCAGTGTGGTGTAATGGAGCGCGTTAATGTGAGGTAGCGGTGCGGCCCGCTGGAAATTGATGTGGTATGGTGGTGGTAGTAGGGGCCGTCCCTATAGGAGCAAAGACCACCCGGTGGTAACGGAAGCCAGTGAGGTGCTAATGAAGCCATATTGATGATGGTAGCCGGCGCGGTGGTGGAAGAGTACTTTCTAATAAGATCCCAACAAGTGGCATATTCCTGCTTAACGGTGGGGGCCCGATGGGAGTAATGAAAGTCAGCCAACTAGTGGTGGAAGCCATCATGGTGGCGGAAGCCATACCAGGAGTGATGCAGGTATCACGGTACCGGTGGGAGCCATTTCGTGATTCTCGTGCAGTAGTAGAAGCCATGATGGTGGTAGTGGTGGAAGCGACCTGGGTGTTTGGAGCGAGCCTGGTGGTTGAGTTATTTCGGTGGTGGCGGCGGGTGTCATGTAGCTGGTGGTTGAACCTAGGCTTCCGGTCCGGTTCCCATACAAAGCGTAGCTGACCAGCCATACCGCAGTTCAGTTGTGTGTAGCGTTGGTTAGGGAGTCCTTTGGGTGGTGGCTTCTATCCGGCTTCCGTACCACGAGGGTGGGGTCGGAACGGTAGCGAGTACCGATTCGATCTCGATTGGCCCATGTTCGACCCAAATATGACAGGTCCCACAAAACCACTTTAGAGGCACTTTGGGTAGGCCCGGGTGCGAGGGGTGTGGTCATGTTTATGGGGATCCGTAGTCGTCCAGCCTGGCAATGATCCGGATCCGTGTGACGTACACTGGCCTGATGGCCCTGTATGGGCGGGGGCAGATGATACACGGTTTCGGGCCTAGTAGTGGTGTACGTGTTACGGCGGGCGAGTGACAAGAAAGACGAGAGGGCCTGATACCCCTACACGAGGCGAACAGGTTCGGGACACGGTGTTACCAAAGGGCACAACGGATAGCGTCCAAGGCCTGGGATAAAGTCAGGGAACGGATCATCACCTGTCAACACCATATTTAGCTTACTCACTTTATCTCAGAGCCGTGTACGGAAGAACCCCGAGTCAAGAGAGAAGAATTATCTTTCTTGATAAAAACGTGGTTTCGTAGGGAAGAAAGGAAAGAAAAGAACAACCAGAGGAAAAACCAACCCATATAACTAATACCCAATACACGATGACTAATCCGCGTAACAGAAACTGATTGAAAAGTCAAACAAGAAACATGTACCTAAAAGCGGGAAACCAACAACAAATAAGATACAACCCAATCAATAACCAACCGCTTTCCGCAACCGAACTGCCACCATGCTACGCCGTCACAAGGGGGTGGGATTTTGACAGTTTTTGCATGTAGAGCCGGAGGTGTAGGCGCAGGTTAGTGTTGAATAATTCCGTAAGAAAAGTACCCGGATCCACCTGGTCACCATACAGGATTTAAGAGCCATCAAGCGATGATAAATGAACGAGCCAAGAAAAGGAAAAAAACATTAGAGTAATTTGGCCAATCCCTATTTTTCAAATCTTGAGCTCAAAATTTGAACTCTCGGCGGGATTCTCACACCAAAAACTATCGCCAAAAACTGAATTTCTAAATTCGAGGCTGTTGGCTAAATTGCTCTATTAACCGACGAGAAACGATCACCTAAGAGCTGAGGAAAGGCAATGTACCGATAGTAAAGGATTCTGTAACTAAACAAGAAAAGCCATCAGGTGATGGTTAACGATTCAGTAAGAAAGCCACCAGCCATGCGTTAACGTGTATTGAAAAAGAGGAAAAGTAGGCGGGCGATGGTCATGGAAACATGAAAAATTTAGGAAACCAATCGGGCGATAAGGTTTGGATGTAGAGGAGACACTAAATCCCAGTGTGCAATGGAGATCGCAAAAAGGAGGAATATTGACTATTGGGCCTAGACGATGAAGGTGGTAAACGTGAACAGGGAGCAAAAAATAAATCCGATGAAAACGGGTACTGCACGAGAGGGGCATAGGTGGCGACGGGTCAGCAAAGCAGGGTGAGCCTAACCCGAACCTCAGACCACAATTAAATCTACAAATTCACAAGAGCGAATAGGAAACATCTGTTTAACCCTCCCGCGAGCTAACGTTAAATCTGCACCCGCACCCGCATAAGCGCGAAGCACCTACTATCAGAACCCTCCATAGCTTTAATCTCCCTTCTGCAAACTATATTGCACAGTTCCCCTCAAAAGCGAACCTTGATCAGCGTTAGTATTAGAGATTTTATCGCTTATTAAGGAGAACAGATAGTTGTCCTTATCAGGTATGGACCTACAATCTCACCAAATATCACCTCTGCTGGTTGCGCGAACACTACCATATAGGTCCTTGCCTCAGCATCACGATACTACCCCAAACACCGCAGGACGATCGAAGAGGCAAAAAAGGGCAAATCTTGACGCAGTCTGTGTTCCGGATGCATCTTCGTTGACCGAATACGAACATTGTGAAATTCTCAATGCGGCCCACCCGAATCCTCTTTTGCTTACACCAGACATAACAAAGGTCAGCTCCAGGTACTTCAGAGACCCTCAGGATACTTATGGCGACGAAATACGACCTTCCATTGACTGTGCGCTAGGGCTGGGCCTAGATAGCAATTATTAATCGGACTCCTCTTTAGCCTTAGCTTGTCCTGTCTGCGGTCTCAAGAGGCCTCTCAAATCACCAGGAAAATGAGTTTGCCTGGTTGCGTTTCCCACCAGCCTGTAGCTGCTTGCCTCGGATCGCGCCAAGTTCCGAGCGACATCCGGGCATTGTAGAGTTGCTAGGAGTAGTCTGCGGATGTGGTAGTATATATCTGGAGAGACCTGTGGTTATATTCTGGCTGCAGCGATCTCTGAGATCGTGCTTGGATGTGACGCCGCTGGGAATTCATATCTAATTAACAGCAATCCATGGTTAGAGCAACATATAATCAAAGTGGTTTGTTTTCCGCCTTAAGCGCATTGTATTCGGAAAATTCCGCACGGGCCTAGGTATGAGGTCGTCTAGCTTAGATGATTTCCAAGCTGGCGGATGTCTTTGTTTTGCGCTGCACTCGCATATCAGTCGGCCTGAATTTCAGGGTCAGCTGGGATGGTATTACCCATGGCCGCTCCAGGTTAAGTCGACCGACGTCACTAAAAACGATATTCGTAGTTCCCAGGCTTCTAGCAACTACTCATGGTATGACTCGAGCTGATGCTAGCTATTATCTGCCGGAAAGAACCTATTAAGTTACCTACCACCGCTCAATTATTTTGGTAGGGTGCAGCGCTCATAGTAATCTCGGCAATTCAAGATCTCCTTTGTGTTCAAGCTGTTTCGACCAACGGCTAAAGAGCAGAGTTCAAACAAAATGCAATTGAAATCCAACACTTCCGTTTGTACCATCATCCCCCACCCGTACCTCAGTCCACACATCACTCCCTCGCAACTCCAAAAAGAAACGCTATCAACCGAACCCCACTCCGCAGAATATCCATCATAGACCAAAATTGAAATAACGAAAACAAGAAATAAACCAGGAGCACTTCCCGTCACGACCATAACCATTCTCCCGCGTACCAAGCCCATTCTTGAAAAGAAAACCGTTCCATCGAAAGTAAACCACGTGGGATATTCAGCCAATCAATTCTAGGGAATGAGTAATCTTAGAGGGGGAAAGTCTGGGTGCGAATGATTACTCAAGAAGTATGATTCTTACTATTCCCAACCATATCCGTGATTTGTGAAACGTGTTATCACTGGTCCTGTATCAAGTTTAGCAAATGATCAAAAAGAGTGGAAAGGTAGTACCCACCTCAAGTACTTCAATTCGCGAGCTTAATAGAGTATTAGTCTGGAGCTCACTCGTGAGGGATGTGGAGGGGACTCACGATTGCGATCTTTAGAATGTTATGCTCTGCTCTTCATTGTACTAGGGGCCAGAGACTACTCACCCAGCGTACCTAACGACTCTCCGTCAGATAATCATAGACTGACTCCGGGAGGGGGCGGTGGGGGGCAAGGAGGGTTTACTCACACGCTGTATATGGTCAGCATATCATCGAAGACCTCCGGGGGGGGGGGTGTCTACTCACCTCCTGTATATGGTCAGCATATCACCAAAGACCTCCGGGGGGGGGTATCTACTCACCTCCTGTATATGGTCAGCATATCACCAAAGACCTCCGGGGGGGGTATCTACTCACCTCCTGTATATGGTCAGCATATCATCGAAGACCTCCGGGGGGGGTGTCTACTCACAGCCTGTATATGGTCAGCATATCATCGAAGACCCGGGGGGGGGGTGTCTACTCACCACCTGTATATGGTCAGCATATCATCGAAGACCCGGGGGGGGTGTCTAGGTGTCTACTCACCCCCTGTATATGGTCAGCATCTCATCGAAGACCTCCGGGGTGTCTACTCACCACCTGTATATGGTCAGCATATCATCGAAGACCTCCGGGGTGTCTAGGTGTCTACTCACTCCTGTATATGGTCAGCATCTCATCAAAGACCTCCGGGGTGTCTAGGTGTCTACTCACCTCCTGTATACGGTCAGCATATCATCGAAGACCTCCGGGGTGTCTACTCACTCCCTGTATATGGTCAGCATATCATCGAAGACCTCCGGGGTGTCTAGGTGTCTACTCACCTCCTGTATATGGTCAGCATCTCATCGAAGACCTCCGGGGGTGTCTAGGTGTCTACTCACCTCCTGTATATGGTCAGCATATCATCGAAGACCTCCGGGGGGGGGGGTGTCTAGGTGTCTACTCACTCCCTGTATATGGTCAGCATCTCATCAAAGACCTCCGGGGTGTCTAGGTGTCTACTCACCTCCTGTATACGGTCAGCATATCATCGAAGACCTCCGGGGTGTCTACTCACTCCCTGTATATGGTCAGCATATCATCGAAGACCTCCGGGGTGTCTAGGTGTCTACTCACCACCTGTATATGGTCAGCATATCATCGAAGACACGGGGGGGGTGTCTAGGTGTCTACTCACCTCCTGTATATGGTCAGCATATCATCGAAGACCTCCGGGGTGTCTACTCACCTCCTGTATATGGTCAGCATATCATCGAAGACCTCCGGGGTGTCTACTCACTCCCTGTATATGGTCAGCATATCATCGAAGACCTCCGGGGGTGTCTAGGTGTCTACTCACTCCCTGTATATGGTCAGCATCTCATCGAAGACCTCCGGGGTGTCTACTCACCTCCTGTATATGGTCAGCATATCATCGAAGACCTCCGGGGGTGTCTACTCACTCCTGTATATGGTCAGCATATCATCGAAGACCTCCGGGGTGTCTAGGTGTCTACTCACTCCCTGTATATGGTCAGC
This sequence comes from Morchella sp. 2016-57, assembly GCA_024713875.1. NCBI lineage: Eukaryota > Fungi > Ascomycota > Pezizomycetes > Pezizales > Morchellaceae > Morchella > Morchella sp. 2016-57. Next base: position 617,845 of record JAMGZE010000020.1, read on the forward strand.
ATCTCATCGAAAACCTCCGGGGGGGGGGGTGTCTACTCACAGCCTGTATATGGTCAGCATATCATCGAAGACCCGGGGGGGGGGTGTCTACTCACTCCCTGTATATGGTCAGCATATCATCGAAGACCTCCCGGGGGGGGGGGTGTCTACTCACCACCTGTATATGATCAGCATATCATCGAAGACCCGGGGGGGGGTGTCTACTCACCACCTGTATATGGTCAGTATATCATCGAAGACCCGGGGGGGGGTGTCTACTCACGAACTGTATATGCGATGAGGCGCTGGTCAAAGAGCTATAACAGCGGGGTTGGAAGAAGCACCTCACCTTCTGGACCGGGTCTCGTTCACACGAACGTGGAACCGGTGAATATGCATCAATTCATCCTCCTTCGATGGATCGCCACTACTAGCTCTTGAACCTAAGCCCTTTGGCTTTTCAGTGCTATCTATTTCATGGACTCTCGGTTCTGAAGATACTTGAAACCACCGCCTGCAAAATGTGCTGTTACACATATAGCTCAGTCACAAATTATATCTCACCCCGGGGCAGTTCAATTACCACTTCACACGCTCAAGTTCATTTCCTATGCCAATGCTTCCGGTGTATAGTGTTTCGCAACCCGGGCACCTATGATCGATTTTGCCCTTCTCCATCTGCTTCCGTATGACTATTGCCATCGAAAGCAAAATACCAGGCCTGGTGGCGTGGCTCCACTCTTCCATCCTCAGGAGCGCGCCGCTTTCTTCGTTGATGATGTCGTATTCTCCTCGCTCCACAAAGGATCTCCCCGCAGATTTCTTGAACCCCATTTGGACCAAAGAGCGGAATTCCTTTAATCATATGGTTAGCAATATTGCAAGATGCATGGCATCAAAGAATGTTATACCTCCCATGTTCTGCAATACTCCCATGGCAATAGATGCTGTCCGTTCAGCGCGTCAATAAATTTAATCGGCTCGTAGTCTGGAGAAAAGCCCATATGCTTCATCCCGTTTTCGACTCGTTTGACTATGACATTGGTTTCTCGAACTGTGTCTGCGACCACCGCCCTGGAGACCCACGCTGCTTAGCATGCACCTGGTGGGGGTCAAAGTTCAAGTCCACAAACATCGACCCGCAAATGAAGAGCGAATTTATCGTTTCAACCCGCTCCTTGAGCTCTGTCTGGTACTTTTCAAATTCTGCCCTTCCACATACTTCCCACGCCGCTTGCCGAAATGCCTTTCCTTTCACGAGCTTATTATTTAGCTCCTCGAGAACCTGCAGGGTTAAAAAAGCCGCCTCAAGCTGCCTCTTGGCATGTTGAACAGCTTGCGGTGGCAACTGTGCGTTAGCAAGCATGGGATCAAGCATTTTCAACTTATCTCTCCATTCCATCAGGTTTGCCGTCAGGTCCTCGCGTTCCTTTTTAGACCCCCTGACGTTCACCCATAATCTGAACCCGATTTTGGTGACTAAAAGAATATCGCCGACACCGACACCGAACGACATGATGATGGCTGCAGTGAGTGTAATGTGTTGTTGCAAGGGTTAGTAGTGTAAGATAGATGGAGCTACTAGCTCCACGGCGCTGAATTATAAAGCGGGGTTGGCCTTGGCAGGACAACACCCGTTTTTGTTGAGCCACATTTACTCAAGGCTGGTGTTAAATACCGCCACAGTCAACAAGTAAGTAACAAAATGAGAAGGCTTATGATCCCCTGTAATTACTTGTATATATGCCCACGTACGATGGAATAAATACAATGTAGATGTAGTATATGCCTATAGTCTCATACAAATATTTACTTTTGATTGTTCATTCATGTACAGAATTACCAGATCAAAAATTACGGCAGCGAAGCATGCAGGGCTATCCCTTAGGCTGACTCCCAAAAGAAAAGCAAAGATTAGTTGCTTCCACTAACAGATCTTGTCATCACTCTCAACAAAGAACAAATCTCCTATAGAAATCCTAGCCCTCTAATATAGGGGTCAGCGACGACAGCTCAACAGATAATATTGCTTTGGGAATACCAACATCTACTTAGGTAGTTATGTTAGGTCCCAAACTCCCTTTCGCTCCCCCCTATATATTACATAGCCGCTGCCCGCTACACAAAATAAACCTGCTCGCTTCCCCCATCAGCCCGGACTTGGGACAAACAAACCAATGCCGTAATCAACATGCCGGGCATGCACTCCACTCAAAAACAGAATTGAAACGAAAAGTAAAGTACTACGGGGCTGTTTGGAAACATGTTAAAACCGGGTTAAGAGGGGTGAAATTCCATTTCAATGACATCTTTCTCATGCCCAGTAAGCACCTTGCTTATGTATCACCCACAGGCTCACCGAGCGTTGACATTTATCCCACCCACTGCCTTTTAATGCCACAAGTATCGGTACATATCCAATGTTTAACTTGAGCCAGATCTTGTAGCCCGCGGCCGAGGAGGCGGGTCTTGAATAGAACATCCGCAGCATGCACTGTAGCTCAAGATCGTTGATCCGCGTATTGGTATATATATATAACCAATGCGCCTTATCAGTCCTATACGCAAATATCCAAATTCGGGATTAGTGTCGGCCAATAGACTCGGGGGCATCAAGAAAGCCTAGACACAACGCATTTGCGCGAACAGATAAATTTAGCTCCATGTCGCTTGAAGACACAGTCAAAATTAGTACCAATCATGTACTATCACTCGCTTGTTCATAGAATATCACTCGAGTATCATAGATGCTAATATTGGCTTGTAGACCCCGAGCCTAGGTTGGTTGGTACTTTTAGTCACGTCCAGTACCCGAGTTAGCGACCCGTCCCATTGCGTGCACCCTCGTTATGCCCGAGACAGGTTCGGCCGGGTGCGGATGCCCCCGGGGGCGCAGATGTCACACGTCGTAGCCTTGTCGCGATATTCTTTCATGAGGCAGACGTGCACAGAACGGAAGGGCAGTTGCAGGGCTGCTTTGAGCTATGTATGAGACAGCAACAGGTTTTATAATTTATGCAAATGTTGTAGCAGTCAACGAGGTCGAGAGGGTATCTAGCATTGGCTCCTAAACCATAACCGAGGCCTACGGCGAAAAGACTTTTTCAATAAGCAAGCATCAGTAGGATTATTTACGGTTATACAATACTAATACAAACAAACAGCCTAGGAACGGCGCTCCCGATGAGTGGGCAAGGTCGCAGGCTCGAGTCCTGTAGGGGAATGGTGACTTAGGGGATATTAATTGGGTTTCCTTTCCTGGCTTGGCGTGTGGGGCTGGTTTCTGCGTGGAGGAATGTGACTAAGCGAAGGTGCTGGCTCTTAGGTCGGTTGGGTATTAGAGCGTATTCGCCACACTCATATTTTCAAATTTTGGATTCAAATTTTGAGCTCTTGACGGGCTATCCGCACCAAAAACCAGTCGGCAAGAACTAAATATTTAAACTCAGAACTTGTTGGCCAATACGCTCTATTCCATACTCGAGAATGAAAGAACGGCGGGCAGGGTCAGGGTCAGGGTCAGGGTCAGGGTCAGGGTTACTATGTCTTCAGCCACCAGGTGAAGTGGTTACTACTGAGAACGACGCAAGCTACTTCACCAGACGCAACATCAAACAAACCTCAAACCACTGGCGTAGAGTACATGTAGTCCTAGAATAGACCGTATTGGCCAACAACTTCTGAATCTAAATATTTAGTTCTTGGCGAGAGATTTTGGTGTGAAAATCCCGCCAAGAACTCAAAATTTGAGCTCAAAATTTGAAAAACAGGGATTGGCCAAATCACTAATGCGCCCGAAGAAACCAACAGAACGCCACAGCCAACGCCACTGAGGCGGGGGACCCGCTCTCGTCGAAGCCCACTGAACCTTTCCGAACCCCCCCCCCCCTGTGCCCGCCTCCTTCACCTTAATCCACAGCCACCTCGAGAGCGGTTACTATCATGAGCACTCTCCCGTGCTCACACATGTCTCCAGCGCTACGGGCATAAACGAAACAAGCACCCCCGGTTTTTTAGCCCCCCCCACCACAATCAGGTATATGATGTATCTATGTGCTAACACACATAGCTCCGCAGGCAACGCTCCGCTTCGCATCTTTACTATTCGTCCACGGTGCCCTCAACATTTGGCTGCCAGACATGTACCCTGATCTGCATACTAGAGCGATCGCGCGTGGTGCTTGCCGCCAGCAGCCGTCTCGAACTACCAGCCGGGTCGGTGCGCCGGCCAGGTGCACCCTTCTTCTATGCATGAGTACCAGCGGATGAGCGGTGGCAGCGTGATCCTTTCCAGGGGGTGGTGTCTGAAGCTGCCTTCAAGACGCGGTATAAAGACGTGGCGGAGGTGGCCAGAGTGTCATTGATAGGGGTCGGGAGGCAGGGTACATGTGGTAGTGGTGGTGAATATCGAGGAGGGCGCTATCGCGACTGGTGGAGCTGACCCGGTTGTGCCGTTGAGGACAGCTCTGCACCAGGATGAGGGGAGTTGGGAAGCTGCGGGGACGAGGACGAAGATGAATCCGGTAGGGAGCAGGTGAGGTTGGGGCACTCCCCGTCACCCCTCCGCCTCCGGGAGTTCCACGACCCATGACACCTCGCAGCGGGTTGGCCCCCCTCACGGCCACCGTCGATCAAACTCTTCCAACGAAACCGTCCGTGACGGGCACAAACACGTATATGCTTTTGATCTTAATGCTCTTACTACCATACCCGCACCCCCGGCGCACGGCAGCTGGAGTAAGGCTCCGCCCGCGTACCCCCCCCCCCAAAAAAAAAAAAAAAAAAAAAAAAAAAAACAGAACATAAAGCAAAAAAGAACACAAAGAAAAAAAGAGAAATAGTTATACATACTTTGTTAATAGTAGCTGTGAGAATCAATTCATTACTAAGCCCTTGTCTTCGAGCTCACGTAACTCCTGCCAGAACACTGAAAGGCTTGAGCAGCATCCTCCCCGCGACCCGGGGACCGCTGAATATCCCACCCATCATGTCCGAACAAGGCGGAAAACCGCACTCGAAGACAGGGCCGTACGAACCAACCAAGGCTCATGCTTGGCGGCGATGGATCCTTTTAAATCTCCGAGTCAGCAGCTGACGAATCCGCATAAAAAAGCTTACCACCGCTGAGAATATATTAAATTCCCGGCTGAAGTGCCTCCTCATCCCTCCGGATAAGCACGCCTTCGACTCGTAGAATGGAGTCGGCGGGGAAAACATAGATGATCCCACCATGAGTAGAAGTTAGCCTTCGTTACGCCAATCGGTAAGGACGAGGCATCCGCGCTCCGCAGCGGGGTCATTTGCATCGTAGATGTGGATGCCGCGTCCCAGTGAGCGATTAGCAACGGAAATTCTCGCCGTTGAGCGCTATAAGTTGGGTGAGGGTTGGTGTTGACTTCCGTCCTTCAGGTTTGAAGGAAGACTTCCTATGGTGGGGGGGGGGGTGTTGACAGGCGCTTAAGTAGGCACTACGGTGTGGTTTTGGGCCCAGGTAGTTCAGAGTAAGTCAATTCCGCCCCAAAAAACCGACTCCAGCACTACAATTAATCAATTAAACAAAAAAAAAAAAGACTCCAGCATTATAGTAGGGTTAGGGTTACGCACCATTACTATTTATTTATTTATCTACACTTCATACACCCTGTAGGCTATGGCAACCATTTTCTCCCCCCTTCCCTTCCGGAGGGGATGAATCCTCCTCCCCTATATCCTCCACCCCCTCTCAAGACAAAAACACAAAACCTCGAAATGGTGAGAAGATATAATCCGGGACAAGCAGGAGGGGAATCAAAGAGTCACGGTTCTGGCACGGCTATCTCTAGCATCCTGTGAATGCATTTTCAGTCCTAAGACCGTATTCGTGAGTATGTACTATTTCCACTGAACCCACTATCTTTCCGTCAACGATTGATGAGGGGAGCTGTCAAATATGCATGGGATGATAAAGCATATACCAACGATTCCCGCCCTGGAGGACTCTGGCCCGCTCTGCCAGGTCTCTACACATGTCGCTGACTGCTCCCGTCGTGATATGTCCCGATCATCGGAAATCACTCGCCTCTCACTTGAATCATGGAATATCACCCGCCTATGATCTGATCATGAGATGTCACTCGCGTCGGTGGTGGATGCCTACCTCTAACCTGGATAACATGGCGTTCATTTCGTTGATGGTACCATTCACCTCTGGCATGCCGGCGTAGATGGAGAAGTATTTCTGTGTTGGGGTGGCATTGTATGTGTATCAGAATGGAAGGATCTGGGCTCCATTATGGAGAAATGCTAATTATGCACATTGTTTCTAACGGTTGTAACTGGTTTATATTTTCAGCAAAACTGAACTGAACTGAACCAAACCGAATCAAAAAAGCCTGCAACTGAACCGACCGGCAAGAGCAGGTTTATACTGCAAGGGATACACCAGAGGTGGGCAGGGTAAGGATACCCCCTAAATAGGGTGTTCGTAATATCTTGTATGGGGAGTTCCAGCTCCACGCAAAACTGGTTTTTCCCTAGCCCAACACTGAACCGAGCCTAATAGAGACAGGACAAAACTGAGCTGAACTGTTTTGTTAAACGGTGTGCCACAATACACATTTGCGATAAGTGTAGTCATTATGTAAATTTGTCTTTAAATATTCTTCCAACAATGGCGGTGCGCAGTTAAAATAATCCGTAGTTTCTGAACCATACTAGAATGAATGAATGTTGATGAATATTGCAGCAACACGATACTGCAAGGGAGCTAGACACTGGCGTGGCCGCTGTGTGGCTGATACACCTGGGGTGTTCCAAAGCCATAAAACGTCCGCAACCCCACTTTATCATATGCACAAAACAATCGAAACTTTGCACGGTAGCCCGATCGATGTTGATCCCACATCGGCCAATCAGATAACCAGCTTACTTTGCCCGTATGCATAGCTTAGACCTGTGGATATCTGCTAATCCTAGTTGTTTTTAACCCTGACCCTGAACCCTGACCTGAACCTATTTACTTTATGGCTTAGCCTCAGCCTCAAGCCGCCTGCGTTTAAAGATTTCCGCCCGAGTGGGAAGCGGATTTGATGAGACTTCCAGTACCAAAAAGAGGGGTGGGATCACTACGGTATTCCCGTTGATACGCTGGCAATGCGGTAAGATTACGGTATTTGTACAGTACACTTCCTCTAATGCCGGTTTAATTCGGTATTTGTCATTAAATTCCGTAGTCCTATAATGGTGTTTTCACCCCATTTTTTAATACTCTCTTCTTTACTCCATTCACTCTGCTAATGTCGTATTACACCACCAAATGATTTCTGATTGGGGTTGATCGGCGGCACCCCAACTCTGGCGCCGTCAGTATATTCTGTTCACCACAACCTCACACCGCTCTTATGGTGATGCAAACTCTGGATTCTACTCTACCCTCGGAAACTACACGAAATGAATGATTGTGGATGAACCGCATGATACCATGTCTGTGCTAGTAACCCTGACCCTGACCCTGGGCCCACAGTTTTTTTTTTTTTGTTTACATCATTAATCGTATCCAGCCTAAAGGCTATGACGATATCGAACGCCCAGAACTACCCTGCCAGCCCCTGGCCACGCCCAGTAAAGGGTATTCAGCAGGCTAGCAACTTCCACCGCCAACTCCAAAACAAAAACACAAAGAAAACACCTTCACTACCTCCTCAACACTAACCAACTCGGCGCGCTCGCTGTCTCGAGCCTCATCATTCGCCGCGCAAGTAACTCCCCGCAACACACAAAGAAAAACATCAGTCTCATCCCTCCTCAACACTAACCGACACGGTGCGCTCATTGTCTCGAGCCTCATCATTCACCGCATAAGTAACTCCCCAAAAACAAACAAACAATTTCTTCTCTATCTCCCTTCCTTCCTGTTTCCCCTGTCTCATCACTCCTATTCTGTCGGCTAACACACCATGATTATAACTGTCTTCCGACGTACACACAAGGCGGCTATACATGTATCTTTCCCACTGCCATTCCTTCTATTCTCAATTTTTTTTTTTTTTTTTTTTTTTTTTTTTTTTTTTTTTTCCAACCCCCTTTCTGCCATTTTCTCTTCGCTGCACTTTAACGCGCCTCATTTCATTGCCTCATAATTTGCTCGATGTGGTGGGTTTCACATCTGCTTTGGGGGGCCATGAGTGTCTGGATACTCGCAAAAGATCTTTCCGCTTAGTTGACATCGCGCTCCTTCTCGTATTTTCTCTCGTAACTCCCTGCCCAAAGAGTTTTGAGGATGAGGTTTTCTGATTGGTGAAAACCCATAAAGCAGATTCTCAACACCGCGCTGGAGAAATACGACTGATGATTGGTCGGTTCGTTCCGCACGCGTTGTCGCGAAATTTCTGGTTTGCCACGCTTGTTTTTCTTTCTTTTTTTTGTTTGAATCATCAATTTTATGCAGCCTCACAGCTATGCACAAAGATCATGTAATTCTCAGATCTTGGTACGGAAGATGACCGAGTATTCAATTGGCCGCATTATCAGTCTTCAAGATACTTAGAAATATAAGCCGTAAAATTCTCACATTGCCGCAATTTCCCTCATGTACAAGGTTTCGCGCTTCACACTAGAGAGACCCGCTAACTACGTATACAACAACATCACTCCCGTGTTGTTACAGGATTGCTTGGCGCCTAGACTACTACATCAGCAAACTACTACTTGTGTATGCAGTCTCCCAACAGTCTCCTAGGTCTCCTGAGGGTCTCCTGAGACTCCTGGATATTTTTTGAGTCTCCTGAGGCTCAGGAGACCCCAGGAGACAAATGAAGTCTTGCTGATGTAGTCAGATAATGGTATTGTCCTAGTGCGAAGGTGCCAAGGATCGGGTGACGTAGGAAAGCGGGGTTCGGTCATAACTCGGCAACCACGATTACGCCATAGGCAGAGATTTCTCTACCCCACCTCGTAGGAAACCGGAGCGATAGTCAAGGGCATTGCGGGCGTTTTGCTATTGGAGGAGTTAGTGGGTTTGAGAAGAATCTTCATGTATAAATAGTTAGCAGGATTTCCGGAGTCTTAGGGGAATCATCATCCTCTCAAGCGAACGGAATCCGGTCTACAATATTACAAGTTTAAAACGCTACAGAACTACTGCTTAGCAAAAGCCTTATCTCAAAAGTGACCCTCTTCAAGATATCCCTTTACACGCATGACAGATTATCCATTAGTTACGTGCGCTTTATGTAACTGCAAAAAAAGTTTCACAAGAACGGACTACTGAGGTTACTGACTATTGGTAGAGACTGACTATTGGTAGAGTACATCGCGTGAGCGGGTTTATGGCAACTGACTATCGGTAGGGTACCGACTATAGGTGACATCGTATTGCTGCTTGTATTGCACCTACAAGAACTGCTTGAGAGCGCCCACAAAGAATCTGCCAGATTGCTTGCACATAAATTGGCCATATATATATGATTTTGATGAGAAAAAATTGCAGAATTTCACAGGAGTGATTGGTAGTCCTAAAAAAGAAAAAAAAAAATGCGAAATTTTGTGAGAATATATCTAGTTGCCTTTCTTAACACGCCTTTCCTTTTCCTTTGCCCCTTGTCTTTTTCGCATTTACTTTCTTTATAATCTCCTCATACTGCTCAGCAGTATCCTCATCTTCCTTCTCGTTCTGAGCTTTTTTCCCTTGCAGCTCTTTTTCTTCCGCCCATTCAACAATAGCTCCCAACCCCTACTAGCAATCTCTCAGATCTTTTACCTGAGCCTGAAGTTAAATTCTGTGCTCTTGCAACCTTTTCGATTGTTGAGTTTGTAGAGTTCTCAGAGTTTTTCTGCTTCTCCTCAAGTTTCTAATCGTAGACAGAAATTATTAAATAAGAATCTGGTCAATTCAACATACTTCTCTTGTCTTTTTCAATACCAAGAAGATAACGAGCTGCTTTCACACACTCTCTTCTTCTGTCCCTTACTATCCTCTTCAATAGCTTCCTCCTCCTCTCTAGCTTCAGCCAAAGCTTTATAATGGTGTAGATGTCTCATTAATGCCTTCCTAGCAAGTTGACCATCAACATAGGAAAAGGCTTTATTACAGCCTTCAGCAGTGCAGTTGAGGGTAATAACACCTGGCGTTTTGGGGGTATTGTTGTAATTGTTGGAGCTTCTATAGGATAAAGAAGCTGTAGTTGTGGTAGCAGGCTTGACTTTGGCTTTGGCTTTGGATTTGGCTTTGGCTTTGATTGTAGTAGGTGTTTTCTTGACAGTCTTGGGTTTGGTTTTGGCCATTGTGATTGAAATGATAGATTTGATGTATGTGAAGAAAATTTTGTAGTGGTGATGATGGTGTTGGTGTTGGTGTTGGCTTTGTTGACAGATAAAGTACTAAAGCCGCTACAGGACTATTGACAGACAGGACTATAGGTAGTGAAGACATCAGATTGGCAACTGACTATCTAGAGGTGATACATGACCATAGATAGAAAGACGATATTTCGTAATATTAATAAAGTTAATAATGAGCCAAAAAAAGAACTATACAGTGTACATTATATCGTGAAGCGACTATCGGTAGAGTGACTGACCATATGATAGTGACATCGCATGACAGACCATCGATAGTGACATGCGACTATTGTTAGGTGACGTAAGTTTCATGGACCAATACGCAACGATTTGTAGAGGCCAGTAGAACTACGGGTAAGACATCGCACTAGAGACTGACTATCGTAAGTGCGACTATGATAGAAAGATACGATTTAGTAAAGCTAATATATTTAATGGATCAGACTCACCGATAGATAATGAACATATATCTTTAAATAAATACATTGAATCCAAACTACAGAAAATTCTCATACTCTGAATCAGTTCTATATTCAAGATCTGACCCTTCCTCCTCCTCTTCCTCTTCCTCATTATCAGTATAATTTATATCTGTTAAATCTTCAGGAATTCCTCTTTTGCGTATTGCTTTTGCAGTTGAACTAATTGGATAATCTGATTCTCTTGGTGCCTTCAATCTCTCAAGCTTCAGATTTCTGTTGCCTTTCATATAAACATGTTTCCTCACAGTTTCCCGTAAAGTACAGTATACCAAAAAGTGTGATCTAGTACCATCCTGCTCTCGAGCCTCGTAGGTAACTGGTAGAGTAAAACCATAGCGGCTTAGTGTATGTTCACACCATAGTTTGGTAGGTTCAGGTAGATACGAATCATGATATGTTGAAATCAGTACAGAGGTTATATTCAGTTATTTAGGTATAATACTTACTATAGTTTCTGATTTTGTTTTCAGTACTCCTTAATGTACTCAAATCGGGTGTACTAGCATAATCCTCAACACCATCCTTAGGGAAATAATAATTATGCCATGGATTGCCGGTAGGAACATCAGCAAGATTTCATTTGTCTCCTGAGGTCTCCTGAGCCTCATGAGACTCAAAAAATATCCAGGAGCCTCAAGAGACTCTCAGGAGACCTGAGATCATGTTGAGACCGCATACACAAGAATGGCTTGACGAAGGTTAGGCCGGTTCTTTGCTTTCTTATCCTACGAAAGATTCCACCACTCTACAAAATCACGTAGTTTTTCTCAACGGCGGCATGTAAACATAAAGCAGAAGAATAATATCTTCGAACCGTAAAAGAGATTTGAGTTTGTAATTCCACAAAGAACGCTTATTAGATAAATTAGTATGCATGCTAATAAAGAATTGTTCTATATTTTAATTGTATGAATCATACCTTCCACTCAATTTCCTTCCCTTTACTCAATTGTCCCCACCAAGATTCGATTCTCACATTTTTAGTTGAAGTCCCGTACATAAATACTTCTGAAAGCTCTATATCCTGTTTTTGTGATTTATGTAAATCCCAATGAGCGTCTGCAATCATAAGAGTTTCTGTACCTCTATCTGCCCGTAAAAATTGTGGAAAACGCTGGTATTTGACACAGAAAGATATACCAAAACGCTTATACCAGTTTTTGCAGATATACCACAATAAAAACATACAATATATCGTGAGTATGCATCGATTGCTGCATATATCTCAATTCCAAAAGCATCCAGCTTCATATGCCCATCGATACTCCAACACCAATTTCGACCGCGACACGAAAGATGACGTTTTCTGTTGACATCTTTTCGCCTTGCAGCAACTCCTTCTGGGTCGATAATGAGTAAAGCCTCCCGTATACGTTTTCTATTTATCAATTAGCCAGTTTATAAATTTGATAGAATAGTATATTATATACGCTGATGCTACAATACCCATATTCCGCAAATGTGACCATACTGCCCGATGTCCTGAAAGAACAATATTTCCCTTATTAAGTTCATTCAAGATTACTGCTTTAAGTTGATCGTTTGCAGATCCATATCTTTCGCCATAGTTCTTCGACAATTCCCATAGAGTCGAATCCGAATGTTCGCCTTAACTCAATTTGAAAGTCTACATCTGTAAGATCTTAAAATCTCATACCATATAGTATACTATAATATTCTCAATTGGATCAAATCAGTAGTATTGAGATGAATTACCCGCAATATATCTTGATCTGAAAGGTTTTGAATCCAGAATAAATAAGCAATTTGAATTCGGATGGCCGAGCTATCTTCAGATGGATTTAGTTTTCGGAAATTCCACTCTGTAAGATTATTAGCTAAAGTTCTTAATGAACAAATACAGCCTAATGTCGCCAGTTTCTTCAAGATATCCTGACGAGAAATTCCTTGTTCAATATAAAGATTATAGATTGTATCTTTATATGGTAAAAGATTGATTGCGGTGCGTCCCATATTGGTAAAGAAATTTGTAAGGGACTCAGATAGTTCATGGAATTGATAAGTTTTAAACGCTAGTAATTTTGTATAAAATAAAGATATGGTAAACCCTTTGAAATCTTAAACGTAGTTTAATGAAATGACCGACTATACTAAGAACTACGCACACACCCACAAATCATCAATAAATACATGTATATACTTATAAACTAAATAATATTTATTTGTTACACAGATTTTTATCATCTATTGTGCTCACTACCGTGACTACAACCTATATCAAATGTCTCAACAGGAAAAGCAGGAAATTCTGCATACAGTAAGATCAAGAAACCAAGCATTTAATTCAAGATTGAATTGAGATATGAATGTTGCGGCAAGTTAGTTCCAGACTTTTTAAAGATAAAACAGGATCCAAATTCATCAATCAAACGGCAACTTTCAACTACCGATTCGCATAATAAACGGAATAGAAAAACACCAAAGACAAAACCTACACTTTCAAAACCGGTAATCAACCTTATCTCTATGACTCAGAGAATGAATCAAAGCCAATTAAAACGGAAAACAATCCAATAAAAAGAAAGCTTAAGCAGAATGCAGGTCAGTTTCAAAGTCAAAGCCGAAAAATCATTGAAGCTGCCAGACAGAAATCAATTAAAAAATATCAACTAGAACGTCGATCAAAGATTACTGGTTCCCGCTTTGGTTTTTCCTCACCACCCCCACCTCCTACATCACGCTAAAAGGATTAGCAGAGTGACGCTGATATTACGAAAGCATCGATAGTAGAAAACTATCTATACTTGAAGTTGGAGAAACACGACTGCATCGAAAGCGATTATTGGTCTCAATTCATTCATATCGGTAGGTTTTGGTTTTATAATTGTCATACTATACGATTGATCTCGCTAAAAGAATATAGGTATATCCACTAAAACATTTTCGAACCTTAACGATCCAATTCATTTACCAATGGATCTCTATATTAAAAAAGAACTGCTTGAAAAGTCTACTGCTTGATAGAGCACAGAAAGGACAAAATCGAGATCCATTGATATCAGGTTCAAATTCATCCGAAAATGAGAGAACTGTTCCTTTAGCAACTGGGTTTCATATCAAAGAAGGTCCATATTATATTGAGAGGAGAGAAACCGATCCTCAAAGTGTTGGCGATTTTTTAAAGGATTTTCCATCTGGAGCTGGGACAGGTACTGGCAGGATATTTTTGATAGTTGAGGAAGTCATTTCCGAAGATACTATAGGTAATGTTTCAATGTCTATTACGATATTTAATACATTTACTAACATATTTAATAGGGCCAACAGTAAAAAGAGAACCAATTATAAAAAACGAACCCTTTAGAATCAAAGCTGAACCTGTCGATGATAAGCAAATTAAGGACGTTGACAGTTTGTCATTGGTGGAAATTGAATCTGAAATTAGTAGTTTATCTACAGAGTTGGAGACAGATATTGTTTCAGAGGAAAATAAACAGGAATTAGACGAATGCAATACTATAAAAGTCTCAAGGCGGGGGTGTGGTTTGGGCTTCGTTCCGCAAGGTGCAGATAGGGTAGCAGCGATAACTCCGATAGTGTAAAGGAGTTATGAATTATATAGTAAAGGCAGCGATAGTTCCTGAGAAGAAAACTATAATCAATTGCTTAAATACAGAAGACGTTGCGTAGAGAAGAAAGAAAGAAAAGAACGACACAAGTAGGCCCCGTTGCCTCCCTTATATATCCAACAACCCCTCACTTAGACATAACTCATACTACCCGCGTAACCCCGCTATGACTCACTCTCCTTCGTGCGACAGAACCTCATAGAACCTTTTCTGACAAATCCTTCTTCCCAAACGCACAATAATCCCAATCCATCCATTTCCCGTCCGCCCATCCTGCACAGTCCATTGTATCCATGAAAAAAAGAGAAGGAGCCGGTATTTGAACTTGAGAATGATACTAGCCTGAAACCTACAACAATTTTGGATCCATTTGCACACCCACCTGCAAGCAGAACAAGGTACAAACAATCAATCTTGAGAGATACTAAAGGTAATAACACCGAATATAGCTTATTTATTATTTAACACTATGCTAACATTTAAATTTATATAGAACTAAAGAAATAGTTTAACATTTTGCGCGATTCTTGTATTTAAATCTATTTTATTGATGTATTTGAACGATAGCAATTCTATGCTTCTATACTGTCTTGATTGTCAAATTCTATTAGCATCACGAAATACATATATCTTATCTATAGTCCTGTACCATACCGATAGTCCGTCTCCAGTACGATGTACTTACCTATAGTCCTACACCCTACTACAATTCATTAAACCTATTGACTCCATTAAACTTACGTACCCTAACAATAGTCGAGTACCCTACCGATAGTCCTTCCCCAATATAATGCATCTTAACTATACTTAGTTCTTTTCTTCAGCACTTATTATTAATTTTATTAGTATTACGAAATATACGTACCCTATCTATAGTCATGTACCCCACCGATAGTCCGTTGCCAATATGATGTACCCTACCTATAGTTGTTTACTTTACCACTCATTGTTATTTTTATTAGCATCACAAAATATATGTACCCTAACTATAATCCTGTACCCTATTGATAGTCCGTTGCCCATACGATGTACCCTATCTATAGTCCAGTACCCTATCAATAGTCCATTCAGTGTTAATTTTTTATGTATCTTATCTATAGTCCTGTACTTATATTAATAGCCCGTTGCTATCATTTGCATGGTTGCGATGCACCCTACCAATAGTCCGGTACCCTCCCGGTAGTCCGTTGCCATGGACTTTTTTTTTTGCACACTGGTCTATAAGTGCCCCCGTAATTAGTCCACCTCTTACTTCACCTCCACGGCACGTTCACTATATTCTTTTCCTTTGAACTCAAACGAATACACAAGTACGGTCTCAAACCTTATCTTCAAGTTGAATGATATGTGATAATAGGTCTCCCCAGCCTCATTGGTCCTTTTCTGGTCTTCGAACATGTGCGGTGGAACGACGTTCAGATTTGTTATGAGTGGACACACCTCGTAGACGTCTGCAACACAGCGAAATTTCTAGTCAGGTACCAAGCAATATAGATGAAGCTTGGGGGGGAGGGAGGTGGGGGGAGGGGGGAGACTACCTTGGTTTTTTTTCCTGGGGGCACATGGCTTGTCGCAGGCAACCAGGGTTGTTACAAAAGTCAGGGAGTGATTCAATGGTACGGAGTAAACAAAAGGGAGGCTAATATCCTCATCGCTAGTTATGGTAGCGCCCTTCATGGTGAAAGTCAGTTCACTCCCGGTTTTGGGGGTTTGGTGCCTTAATGTTTGGTCCCGGAAACTTACCTTTCTTATGAGCCAGTTTACACAGTTGGGGATCTTGGTTTACCCAGTGAGGGGACAAACATAAGATCCAGGTTGATTTCTCGGTCCATTTTCCACCGTCCTGAGACAGTGAACACCGTAGCTGAGTGGGGAAACATGGTTACGGACAATGGAGAGACCTTCCAATCCTCGCAGGCAAGCCCCGCGGGCAACAGCAGTCCATCTGGCGTAAGAGTCAGTTTTATGACAAATGCCTCGAGTACTAGTGGGAGGATAACTCACGCATTCGCAGGATCCAATAACCTGATTCCTTGCGCGTTACAATTTTCTTTCAGACGCTTGCGAAGATACTTGGGCGCCCCAAATTCCCCAACGAGCACTACCGCCTGTCCCCCAGTCAATACCACCAGGATAGTTTTGCGGGTGTCAGTAGTAACATACCGAGACAGTACCCCGGCCTAGGGCCTCTACGCTACCGATCTGCTGCTTGACGAGCTCGAGAATTCTGGAGACCACGGGATCAAAAAGAGCCCTCATTTCTGCCCGGGTGATGGTAATGAAACCATCCTCAATACCTGCATCTAGACTAGACTTAACCCCGGGGACGCAGCAAAAGAAATCCTCCAGGGATTCATCGTCCGAGAAAGTACGCATCAGGCATTCCTTAAAGTGCTTGTTCATTCTCATTCGGCTCCTTGGCTTTTGCAGAGCAGACCTGGCAAATCAGTATTGTTGACTCTGCCACGGGGGTATCACGTCACTCGCCTTTGCGCCCCCATCCGTGTTTTCGCCCATGCCTCGAATGCTCGATGAATAGAGTTTGAACCGCACGTGTCTCCTGTGCCACCAACACATTCCTTAACTCCCAACTTGGGGTTCAACGCGGTTATCTCGTATGAGATCAAATCCTAGGCCCTAATGCTTAGAAATGTACCTTTTGATAGGTGACGAGCCGGAAGATCTTGACCTACCACCATGTCTGTCCCACATTCTACGATCACAAAAGCATCCTTGATCTGTGAAACCTACATGTAAGCCTTCTCTATGGATCCTTAGGGAAAGCATCCAGTTACCTTGAGGTCGTGCGGCAAAGTCCTAAGAGTGTATAAGGCAATTGCCTCGGTCTCAGAAATTAGAGGGAGTGTGCCCTTAGTCCCGAGGCCCGCGGCGCTTGCTGCTTGTAGAATGAGTGCTTTTGAAACGTCACTCCAGGTCTGGGTATCGTCAGCCACCTCTGGATTTTGGTCTGTCCTGACATACTCGTGGGTTACCTACTCCTGGCACGGTCAAGACGTATTCTGTTTTGACCTGCTTCATGAAGGCGTTCCCGTATACTCTTTCTAAGATTGTTGTGATATGACTCCTGAGGGCTGATAGGTAGTCTGTGACCAAGTCTACCGGCTTTTTGTCCGGAGGCATTCCGGCCTTTGAGGCCTCGAGAAGGGTCTTAGGGAAGTGTCCATGCATTGGGTCGAGGAGAACCTTAAACCATCTGAGCCTTCCAGACTCATTCGCTACTTCGAACCCCCATCTGTAGCCTGGATGCGGATAGTCTGTCGAATATTTCAGTTCGGTGGGTACCATGTCCGTGGTTTTGTTCCCCTAACGCCGGCACGTTCGTTAACTCGATCGCCCAATTCAACACCCCCGGCTTGGACCCCCGGGACGATAATGTTACCCCACAAGGCCACTTTTGGATCACATTGATCTCGTCCGGTATTGCGGTATAGGCCTACGATCGTTATCTTAGCATTAATTCAGCTTTCAGACCTCGAGTAGCTAGACTCGGCGGTTTATATGTACCCAAGCCACGCATGAATGCGTCGTTCCAAAGTCTATCCCAACCTTTAGACTGTCAAACACGGACATCGCTGGACTGGACCCTGGATATTGTGCTCAAGGAGGACGCGGTCGAGGCTAATCAATGTTTATCGGTAAGGTTATCTTTAGTTAAAGTAAATTCTACTATTGTGCGGGTCTGCCAACATATTTTCAGGCAACCCACTGGGTTACATATAGGTAAGGATCTGCGGCGCCCATCCAATCATCATGACAAGACCAACCACCATGCATCCACCCTCACATAAATCGCTCATTCTACTCGGCGGAAATGTCTAGCGCTGGGCTTTCGTTAACAAGGTTCCCCTCCACCAGCGACGCCAGGCGCGACAAGACAATCGATGGGCACAGGACACAAAAAAACACCGAACAGTCCAAACAGGGGCACCAATTGTCGCTTCTAGACACTCTCCTGGAAACGGACGACGATGGGGCTACTGGGGGTGTCCTCGTGCCTAAGGACCACTCACACCCCCAAACCGATTCTCCTGTCAACGGCGTGCCTCCGGTACTGATTAATCTTCAGGACTAGATTGAGGATACTGGTGTCCCCGCCGAATTAAAGAACTGGTAACCCACGACATCCGAAGGCAGTGTCGGCCCAACTACTCCGGTGAAAGCAACCACTCAGGAGGGTCGGTCACTCTTAACCACGAAGATCAGGAGCAGATCAGGCAAGACCCGCTGCCCGATATTCGGATAAGCAGGGCAGACAGGTACTGCGAGCTGCACCCCTTATCCGATCCGTAAAGCTACTGACACCGAAGTCGAAGATACAGGCCCCTGTTACGTCCTCTAGTACGCCGGAACAGACCAGGGAACGGCCCTCCGAATCCAAGATCAGTGGGCTCGGGGGTGCCATCGGGGGTAAATATGAGCAGATATCCCTTCTGAAGGACACAATATCGCGTTCCCACCGGCGCGGGGGTGACCCGCCCAAGGCTGACCGCAATGTAGCAACAGGTTTTACCGCTGTTGCTTGTCCGATTGAGCAACTCGTCCCCCAGTACTGCCGCACTTCCAAAGATCCCGATATCGAGTCGTATTCCCCGGAGTTATGTACGAGGGTTGGTCAATGCTCTTAACCTGGCAAGCACCTCCGATCCGGTTAGAAGGTGCGGATGAGAATTCTGTGGTCGGGCGGTTACTCTACGAGCGTGTGTTTGACGGACTCGGGAGTGATTTGGTTGGTTCGGAGTTCTCCTTTCAACTTTAGCCCCGTCAAAGGACGGCGGTGGCCGTCGAATGGATGACATCCGCGTTACAGCGGAACAGACATCAAAACTAGCAATCGAGGTTGGTTGCTGATTCTTAGGGGTGCATGCTCATGAGCCTTATAAGTTTGTCAGACCTCTCCATGGCTATTCTGGGGAGGAATTCAGGAGGTGTGAGATTGGGAGAATCAGATTTATTGATATGAAAACAAGGAGAAGAGCAAGATAGTCGCTTCCTTATTCTAGTTATTGATCATGATACGATACCTTGCCTCACCATCGTCATTGATACTACAAGCTATCACCCGAGCTATCGTCTCGAACTGATTTGGAGATAGGAATTGATAGAGGAGGACATCCCCCACCACGGGAGAGATCCCAAGGTTGGTCGGGGAACAGGTAGGTACACAATACTTTACATCGAGCGAATTGAATCTTTGACGATAGTAAACTGTGCATGTGAAAAATCCACTGTAGGCCCTGAATACCCTGCAGTACCAGCTAGATCCAGCCCCTCCGATTGGTTTATGGAGGACCGGATCGCCGCCAATCGAGCTAGAGTTTTTGTAATTAAATTAAAGGGACTATCTAATACCATTAAATCTCGGATAGTCCGCTATCCCTACAATTCCATCTAGTCAGGCAAACTCAAAAGCTGTAAGTAAATAAGTAAATAAATAAATAAAGAATAAGGCAAATTAACTCGGGGTCACCACCATGGATTGTGGCTGAAGAGACAGAATGGGACGCCACAAACAACACAGCCATCGCGTTCCCTCACCCCCCGCCAACCCCACAAACTATGTCCAAACACCACCGGCTCGTTCGGCTACGCGCTGCCACCGCCCCACTTCACCTCTGGCCCCCAGCACCCCGCGACACCACTCCCCGCCTTAAGGTTGAGCCGCTCCGGACCACCCCCCCCCCCCCTCCTGCGTGTTCGTTTGCTTGTCTCCGATCGATCAACAGCTCCCTCCAAGGCGATTACCATGACGAGCCGTCTCCCGAACTCACACACGTATCACCTCTCACCTAGCATGGTTATAGTGTTAGGAGCTTAAACAAAACAAACACTTAAATGGGTTCGATATCTGCCCCCCCCCCCCCACCTCCTCCCCCCGCCAGGAGCAATACCGTATGGACGCGAGGTATTCAGTGCGTATAAGGTCGCAATTACTCTCAGCTAACATGATCTACACCGTTCAACCAATCCCTGGCCGGAGTTGGCCAATTCTTCGAGTTTTCGCGGTATATGATATATGTGCTAACATACTACATACATAACTACACGTACGATGCGCGGCCCCCGTAGCCTTACTCTCCGTGGAATGATCATAGCGGCCCACAATCGATTTGCTTAGCACATGGGTGTTAGAAATATACGCTGATCTGCGCACCGTGCTCTCCCCGGAAGAGCGATCGCACGTGGTGCTGGGCCTTAGCCATGACGTATCGCTCCGGGGTGGGTGCTAGGGGCGAGGAAAAGAGCTATGGGCGAGGAGGCTGGAGTCGATAGAGATGAGTTTGTAATGTTAGACGGGAGGAGAAGAGGGGCACGAATAGGGTTAGGGTTTAGAGGGCAGGGTGAGAGGTGCAGGAAAGTGATGAGGTTGGTGTTGAGGATGGTACTGTATCTGCGTATGGATACAGGTGAAGATAGCTACATATATTCTAATTACTAGAACGGATCTGCTTTACTACATACGTGGCGCAAGCAACTAAATAAAATTAATTTTGGTAAATTAAATCCCAGATGTCCTCGGAGGTATCCCTCTATAGGAAGATATAAAACTCGCATCTATGGGGAAACAATCTAGATCCTTTGGCTGTAGCTACAGTTGGGTACCAAAATAGTCGCGCGTTGGAGATATCGCACCCATGGATAGTAACAGTAGATAAGTTAATCCCCCTATTTCTTCCTCAAGAGGGTATTATAGAGTAAGGTAGTAACCGAGCAAGGCATCGGAGAATAACATGGTAGATCATCTTCCCGGGGGTATATAGAGCTTGTGGATCCGGTCTGTGATGATGGCTAGGACAATAATGCAATCTACCTTATCGTAAAGACTGCATGAGAAATACTCATAGCCGTGCACTGGTACGAAGTATGCAAATATTATTGCATACTAGTGCGCCTTACCATATTCCCTGATCTCCTTCGTACGCGTTAAACTATAACAAAACAACTGCCCATAATCGCAGATTCCTTTTACAACGAAAATGTGAGTCTAATTCCCTAGTCAGCTACCAAGACTGAGAAAAAATACAAGAGATTTAGAATATGGAGGGAACTCTATTTGGACTTGGTTCCGTTTCAGTACCGGATTCATCAAAATCACAATACCCGTCGACCATACAAACCTTACATATAAATTATAAACAGCCCTTTGACTGTAGAGAAAGCGCAACCCTAACCCTAACCTGTCTCGGAACAAAGTAGGACCTTACTACTAATTCAGAGTTAGCTATTAGGTCGTTTTAGCCTGCACGGGCTAGTTATATAAAACTCAATACTCCCCCCCCCCCCCTAAAAATGCGCTGCTGGTTTGCAAGTGGAACAATTATTAAGTTTCCATACTAACTCTTGGCGAGCTGGGAGTCAATTAACTACGGGCATTGGTCTACCCATCTTTACATTACCTTGGTACGGCGGGTGCTAAGGCCGCGTCCTGTACGGCACGGCGGTAGCTTCCCCCTCCTTAGTGCCCTTGCCAAAGGTAGCCGCAAGCGGTTCAACACCAAATCCCTTGGAGGCTAGTCTCGTCCCCAGACCCCATTGACATTTATTATTGTTCAATACCGGAAGGGTCTGGTGTGCTTACCCAAAAAGTTTGTACCAGTCCTTTTTTCGGGAATACTAGCGCCGTGTCGGAGGCCGAAGGGCTGCCGGAGCTTTTTTACATACAAAAATAAAGTTTTTTTGGTCTCCGGCGGGAGATTTATTCTGACCCCGATACCACAATTCGGACTTTTATATCACAATCCGGACTTTTACATCACATTTCGGGCTCATTTCGCACTCCGGTATCACATTTTGACTCCGGTATCATATTTCGGACTCATTCCGCACTCCGGCATCATATTTCGGACTTTTTCCGAAAAATGCCGGAAAGATAATGCTCCAGACACTACTGGTATGGGCTAATAAAAATACAAATATACTAACCACACCAAAATAGGGGATGGGCACGAGACTACTTGGAGGCGCATAAAGAACACAAATATTCTGAGATCCCCGTGCTTCTCATCTTAGCCTTATAAGCAAGATCCGGGACCACCGATATGGACCCTCTTACCACGGCCAAAATAATCAGTAGCTGAACCCAGAGATTAATCAGACGGGCGTGAACTCGCAATACGCTTCGGAAGGAAAGATGACTTAGATCGATGGCATACCGCGCCTTTAGGGAGAACATGATAGGGGATGTACTCCCAGGAGTAGTCCTTCTTGGCAGAGCTGGGCCATTCAAATACGTAGGGTTAGGGTTTAATAGGGGATTTTCGGTACCGGTGAGGAGAACACTCTTCAAATGCATCTTTCTGATATACCAGCAGCGTTTCAGCTATTGCGCAAAGTATGGACATACATATGTATGCATGCCGGGGATCGCGGGATGTCGATCTGGACTGAGGGGAATAAAAGTGCCTATTATGCTGCAGTAATATTAATTATTAGTGTATTGATATTTAGGAAGAGATCCGCAGCCATTCACACAGTACGACGGGTAGGACTATTTGTCGAGGAGCTCAACCTTCTACAGCTGAAAGACTCTAGTTAATGGGCGGTCTATATCGATCCTACGCTTTAGTTCTCATCCTAGGTTATCTTGCTTAATACTTGTCCCCCGATAAGTGGTGGTTCTGAGTAAGGAAATTGTCAAAAAGCTACAGCATTTGGGGCCTTTGCTCTGTAGTGGGGCGAAAGATAAAGCAGATACAGGTGACATAGAGCAAACATGAACAACCGGGAATTGTGTGTCTAGCTAGGTGGTAGTTAACGCTATATATCTTCCTTCACCCACACGCTGAGCCTCTTTCCGGCAACCATAGGTTTCGCGGGCTGTTCCAGCATATCTCTTATTAAAGGTGCATCTAGTAACCTCCTAATATAGTAAAACAACAGGCACAAACAATCACTACCCAAGGCACAGTCGATCAGGCCGATTCCGGATTGCCCCGTATTGGTCATTAGGTATCCTTCCCATACCGCTATAGCAAATGAATTGTACCTCTAATCGTAAATGACTTAAATCAAACATCGTGGTACACATAAATCAGGTCGCCTGTACTAAGAGACAAAGAGTATAAAATAGATTTGTCGGTGTTTCTAGAACGCTTTATTGTTGGGGCGGAAACTAGTGTGTATTACATGCAGTAGAAGCCACCCCGCGACCTCGTACCTTAAACCGAAGTTAGGATGATTCCGAAGTGGGGGGGAAGGGGATTGCAAGCCGATGGAATTGATTATACACGATTGCTGGAGGGAACAACAGAGGTGAATAAAGAATTTAATTCTTCCCCTGTCTCATGCCCAGCCAAACGTACAAGTGGTGCCAAGGTTCGCTCGTACCTCATGAGGCCTCTCCGTTCTTCTCACACTCTAGCCCTTTCATTCTTCAACTAAAGAAGCTAACTGGTAACTAAAGCACAATCAAGGTCTCTCCCTCCTCCCCGATCCATATCTCACCTTCACCCTCACCATCACCCTCACACTCGCCCTCGCCCTCCAACCCCGCCTCCACACTATCCTTCATATTCTCCACTCCTCTATGAATATAAACCCTCCACCGATTCTCCCGCAATGTCCCCTTCTCCACATTACTCGAGAACCACCTAAACCCGACCTTTCGATACTGTACTGCGTACACCTGCTCCCCCTCTGCGCACCACCGCTCCCTCTCCTGTCCATGCTCGGCCACCATTACGCCCCCCCCCAGCGACTGGCCATCTGTCACCGACCCGTCGTACTCTCCACCCCTACTAGTCTTCATAGTCACAACTGCATCAACAACGGTATGATGACCCACTACCAAATACACGCTCTCATCCTCCTCCAACGCCTCTTTCAGCCACTCCCTCACCCCCTCATCACGACATGCGTTTGCGAACCATTTGGCGCTGTTGGGCATGAAATATGTATATGCATTCGTCGCAGAGAGGTCAATATCCGCCGTCTGGGACCGTTTGTACTGAGCTGAGAGGAGGTTGATCAGGCAGGTACGTAGCCTGAGAGTGTTGGTGGAGGAGATCAACCGGTCGTAGCCTTTTTGAGCCTTAATGAGGGGCTCTGGAGTGTTAGGGGGGTCGTGGTAGGACTCATGGGGGTCGTTGCGGTTAAGGACGAGGCGGCCTAGGCGAATGGAGGTGAGAGGGAGGAGGGAAGGGGTGAAGGCGCTTGTGGTCATTTCGATTGTTGCAAAGATAGTGGTGTTATTGCTGCACCGGGAGAACTGGGGCGATCCCTCTTTATGATACCCGCATCCCGCTTTATATGAGGAACTCCGTTGCGCTGCAGCATCCAGTTACTGCCTCCGGTTGGCTCATACCCCTGCTGCAGCACAACCAATTTATCAGGAAATGCAAATGACACTGCAGGGGCCACCCGCATGGAGCGGCGGAGCTTTACCACTTTCTGGTTTTTTCCCGAGCAGTACCGGGGCCGGGGGTTCACCTAAAGTCTGAGGATAGACACCTCTGTTTTACAGCAAAATTGGCTCATCGAGTTCTTCAGCTTATGCTAGTGGACACCTGGTACACCTCATGTGTCCTTGCTATAAACGGCGTGCGTCATCGTCATGCATCCAAAAACGTGACAATAACGAGCGGGGCCGGACCGAGAGGGTGAATATGGTTGGGGACACCTTGAACCGGAGTGTCAAAGTTGCCGAACTTTGAGACTTAATGGCTAACCACCACAACACATTAAAATTAAAACAGTTCTGTAGGGTGATAGAGTAAGAGGTGAATAGCACTGTAACAGAGCCTGATTAATTTTATGTGTTGTGGTTGTTGAGCTATTGAATTTCTAAAAGTTGGGTTTTTGGTGAGAGGGTGATTGAATGTCGCCCATAATTACCTTTCCAGGCCAATAATTACCCAATTAGGAATTCACCATTGGTTCATGACCGGTATCTTGGCATAAATGCGCTATCTTGGCATTTTTGAGCGAAGTCATGCCAAGTAATTACTAGATTAGGAAGGTGATCTTCAGCTGGGACCAATGTCGCACCCCTCTGTCTCTAGGTGTCCCCAACCATACTGCTCGAAGGGTGTTTAGCAGTGGAGTGGCTTTGCATGATTCTAGCCAGTGAGAGTACAGCATCTACCGGTTCGGTAGGTATTAGCGCGCCATGTGCGCTCAGGCTGACCTCTATATGTCTGTTTTGGTGCCGTTGATATATATACGACACACTTCTAGGCCTGACGTAGTACTACTGGGTTGAAAATGTTATGTCCTGGACTGGAAAACCGAAACCTGCGCACTTTGTGAGGGGATTTTCCAATCTCTCATACGTCCAGGGCATAGCCAATACACCACTTAATTTTTCAGCGGTACCCGATTAAGGGATAACGAAAAATCCCGGATATGGCGCCCTGCACGTTAAAGGTGACCACTCATAGCTTTTTAATTAGGAAGGATATCAAAGGAAGATTTCACACATGTCTCACGCGCCATTTATACCAACATTTAGTTCAGCCGTAGCGCGGCTGGAAGCTAAGGGTCTTATTGGTTCATAAGCAACCGGAGTGGCCAAGATTCTTCCGACTGAGATACCGGCATGTCACTTTTAAGACGCGCCGCACCATCGCAAATTGATTTTGAAGTAAAAATCCCAGCGGATTTCGTATGGGAGAGCGTATTAGAGTGTTTTAGCCATGCTAAAATTCAACAATAGAGCCAACCTTCGAGGGAATACAATTAATGATGTAAACAAACAAACAAAAAAACTTTCGAGGGAAAATGACCGGGGCGTTTGCGTAGAGACACCTAACCCTCGCACTTTGCAGGGTGATATATCAAACTTCTGAGGTCCTAGTTGGTCATTGGTCCTCATTTGACGCTGCTCAGGCACCCTGGTCATTTTGCCTCGAAAGCCACCCGGACTGTCGATTTTGAGCGTGGCTAAAAATATCTACTGGGATCCGGCATCGAGTTCCGAATGTACCCAAAAATGCAGCTGTACTGAATTGGTGTATTTCCTTCTTTTAATGAAATGAGATTTGCATTCAAGGCTTGCATATTAGAGTGATTTGGCCAACCCCTGTTTTTCAAATTTTGAGCTCAAATTTTGAGTTCTTGGCGGTATTTTGACACAAAAACTATCACCAAGAACTAAATATTTAGATTCAGAGGTTGTTGGCCAAATCACTCTATTCGGTCACTTCTTACTCTACTGGTTGGCCTATATGACTGCGAGACTTTGCGGACACTGGGTGTTGACGGGTAGGGGCTTTTGACCAATAAGATAAGTATTCTGGACTTGTCTCTCTTTCTGTTGTGCGATCCGAGGAACCAGGCCGGGCTGGGATTCATGTAGTACTCTCACTGGTTAGGATCATGCAAATTTACGCTTTTGGTGGTTGTGATTCAAGCTCGATTACGATCAAGACCTCTTTGATAAATAAGAAAGTTATATTCAACCTGCGGTCTCAGTCGAGTTCTTGCGGAATGTTATGCGGCTAATGTGTGTTGTGTAGAGTAAACCCAGTCCATACCAGAGGTTTCGTACAACGAAAACCTGCCGATATGCCGGATCTCAATACGCTAGATCCCTTGTGCCACGTACGACATCCTCTCGGATTTGAACCCCTTTATTGCAAAACCAATTTGCTATCCGGGATTTTTATTGCCCGGTACGAAATTCTTGGAATCTTGGCAATCAGTCCTATGAGTTGCGACTAGGTACAGTCGTTCACAGGGTTTTGACGAACACGGGGTTTTGGCGAATCTCTCCATAGCAACGCCGTAGCAACGCCTAAACTGGCGAATTTGTCTAATAACAACGGTTTTTATTGGCCCCAAATCCCTGTTCGCCAAAACCCCGCGTTCTTTGGCACCCTGTGAACGGCTGTAGGTACTCGCTATCCACCATAAGAACCTGAAAATGCAGCCTGATCGGGCAGGGTTGCGTACAGGGTTGCGCCCAGGGTAGCAAATATCAAAAAGGAACGTTCAAGTTATGATAGTAGATACAAAATAACTATCCTACCATTTCGTGTGTCCACCCTGATTGGCAATGACCTGCGCAATCCTATCTGGCATAGTATCTACATACTTTGAGATCTCATCCTTTGTGATTTTATTCCACTCCTCCAAAATAACCTGCTTCATCCCTTCTGTCCCGCTAGGTCTTGGTCCTGATTTTCTCTCAATACGGCCCTTCAGAAGTCCCCAAATATTCTCAATAGGATTAAGGTCTGGGGAAGAAGCAGGCCAATTAAGTGATGGCATATTATACCACTCTCTTTCCCTTTGTGTAGCCCGAGCCCTATGTGCTGGTGCACCGTCCTCCATGATCCACAATCTTGAACCTGTTTAATAGGATTAGTGATTGAGGAAAAAAGAAAAAAATGCGGGTGGAAAGGGAAAGAGTTTACTAACCTAAATCAATACTATTGTAATACCAGAATGGGTGAAGAGCTGGCTGTAGGATGCGATTGATGTATGTTGCTGCATTAATGCTTCCCCAGTTGGAACGGTCCCAAAAAACCAATTCAGATTTTCTATCACCCACGATTGCCCCCCATATCATGACTGAGTTGACTTTTTTGAACTTAGGAACAATACAGTCTTGATGAAATAACTCTTTTTTTCCAATTTTCCTTGTCACATAAGTTCTGCCTTTGGTTCCTCCACTGCGGAAAATAAAGCATTCATCCGTCCAAATCACCTTCCTCCAATCATCGATCGTCCAGTCTTTGTGTGCAAGTGCAAATTCTAGTCTTCTTTGCTTGTGTTTGGTCGTTAAAAAGGGCTTTCTTCTAGCTGCTCGACGACCGTAACCTTCCTTAGGGAAGGCTCTGCGTAAAGTTGCATCGTTGGCTATGACGCCGCACTCTTGTGCGATTTGACAGAGGGGTTTGCGACGTTGTAGAGCGTTTTGGGTAGCATGCTCTACTAGAAGGCGACGGGTAGGAGAGTCAAGTTTGGGAGGACGGCCTTTCTTCCATCAGCAAGACTTCATTTGTCTCCTGATGTCTCCTGAGCCTCAGGAGACTCAAAAAATATCCAGGAGTCTCAGGAGACTCTCAGGAGACCCAGGAGACTGCTGGGAGACTCCATACATAAATAGTAGTTTGCTGATGTCTTCTTTGGTGTAACAGGACCTTGGCAAATATTCCAAACAGTGCCGACCGACAAGCCTTGATTAACTGCAATTTTGACAATTGTCCATTTTGCATTAAATCGAATGGCATGTATATAGGCTCTTTGTTTGTAGGAGACCTCTTGTGTTTTTACCGGCATTTTTTTAAAAAAATATAGAATCAGAAAAATAGTAGATAGGAGAGCCCGAGTCTGGAGAGTCCGAGTCTGGAGAACGACAGCTTGACAACGGTTTCTTTTATTTTCTACAACATTTTATTTTCGTTTGCTTTCGACAACGATATCTTTCTACAATATTCCATTTCCGTTTGCTTTCTGCTTACCACGTTCCATTTTTATATCCAGATCCTTGTTACTACCCTTGACGCTTCCCTGTTACTACCCTTCGTGCTTCCCTGTCACAAACCCGATCTGATCACTGCATTTTCAGGTTCATATGGTGGATAGCGAGTACTCGGCCGCGTGAATAGGTTCTGGTGCCTCCTCGGTGCATGCATAGTTGACGGCGGCTGAAGGTGTCTTTCCATTGGTGAGACCAATAAATTTGTTGGCTCTTGCAACTAGGTATGTACCAGTTGAAAATTCTCGGGGGGGGGGGGGGGGCCTGGTAGTTACCGGCGGTTATTTACCGCAAAATCCGAAAAAGACTCGTTGCGAGACAGGAGGAGTATAGGCCGGCCAGAGCCCACCTTTAGGCGTCAATGATCTGCAAGTTATTTGTAAATAATCCTTGCTGCAACATATTGATTCAGATTTTGTGGTATTGTAGAACATAAGGAGCCTTCCTACCATGGACGATGTGTTAATACAAAACCCTCCCTTAGTTGTTCTTCGTCTCGCTTTTTCCCTCAACCCTTTCCAATTACAACCAGTGTAATACGACCTGCCCCACTCGCAGCTATTAAACATTAACGAAGATTTCATCCCCAAAAATGGATCTAGCGATAGACACCACGGACGACCTAGGCCATGGTGGCCCTAGCCGTGATCTTCACCCGCCCACCTTGCTGTCCTCCTTTTTTGGTTATTCCCCGGAGAACGGCCTTTCTCGTTTCCAAAGTGATTTAAGAAGGAGGGATAAAGATACGCTCTCGATGGACCTTCGTGGTATTTTAGACTTTCCAGAGCTCGCAACCCCTACTACAATTCCCAGCGAGGTTGGAATGGTGTCGCAAGAAAAGGCAAGTATATACTCGAGGTGTCTGTGTTGGCGTTAAGGGGGCAGGCTGACAGCTATGTAGGATATTCCAGCGGATGATGAGATTGGGTTGGAGGCAGAATTGATGGCGTTGTTGAAGTTGATAGATTCTGGGGAAGCGTGGGAGGGAATAGCATACGAGAGGAAATCCGTAGCATCGATGCTAGACGAGCTAAGGGACATCACCGGCCGCTCGGCGCCGCCGGTACTCTTACCTGATGATGAGGATGTGGGTATAGATGATATCTGGATTGATCTCATCGACATATACGTTCAGCAGTACGGTCTCGACAAGGCAGCGCCGTACGCCGACAGAGGGCTGAGGATTGCTCAGCGAATGTTGGAAAGAAAGGAGGAGAGTGATGAAATGTATTATGATATTCTGCTCGCTGTCGCTACGGCCTACAAGGTAAAGTTCTCTAGCAACCTCTTTAGGGCGGATATCGATGCTGCAATCAGCACCACCCATCTGGCGCTGAAATGGGTAGAGTGCAACGACGAGGAGGTGATAGCGACGGAGATGAAGCTTCTCTCAGATTTGTACAGCGCCCGGAGCAACGAGTTTTGGGAAACGAAGGATCGTGATTATGCGATCCAGTACGCCCGGGAGGCGCTGAGACTGGAAAATGGGGGCCAGGAGACCAGGACGCTCATGTTTCACCTTGGTGGGTTGCTGAATGGGAGTAGTGTGGAGGGCGAGAGGGATGAGGGGGACAAACTAATCGAGCAGGCGTTCGGGATGTGCTGGCCCGAGGACGAGGACGAGGAAATGGAAAAGGCGTATAAAAGGTTGATGTTACTTAGATCAACGTTGGAACGGGCGAGGGCAAGCTTAAGTATTTTCATGTATGATCTGAGCGCCAACACTGCACCGCTTGAAGCGGAAATAAAAACCCTGACGGAGGATTTGGCAGCCTACCAACCAAACTCTGCCGAAGCTATGTTGATTGGTTTTGTGCTAGGGCTCGTCTATTGGGGGAGGTCTATGGTTAGCGGTAATGCGTATCATATCGACAAAGCGGTGGACTACTACCAGATGTTTTCTGGAGGTTGTGGGGGAACTAACACTAACACTGGGGGGCACTACTCTACCTTGTCCTCCTTACTCATGACTCGGTATGAGAGAATGGGTGTGATGGAAGATATGGACCTTGCCATTATCACAGCACGGCAGGCGCTCGATTGTGCGCCAATCGGATCCCAATATCGCCCTCAGTATATGATAGGACTCAGCCAACTCCTCATCGTCCGCTTTGAACGGCTCGGGTTGGTGGATAACCTCTACGATGCCATAAACCTCGCCCAGGTTTGCGTAGATACCGCCGATTTTCAGCGAATAGCCTTCTGCCGTCATATACTTGCCAAGGCTCTGTACCTCCACCACAAAACCTTTCCAACCGCTCCAACCTCGCTCGAAGACCTCGACCGAGCAATAATCCTCGCGCAAACCACCATAGACAAAAACGATAATATCATTGGTAGTGTAGACCCTCCCGAATTCTATTACAGCCTGGCACTCTTTCTCCGCACACGCTACCACCACTCCCGGGAGGACCTCAGGGATATCGATCATGCGATTGAGGTCTTACATAAAGGCATTGGACGATGTCACAAGACCCTGGGTTACATAGGAACGGTTTTCGAGCTTCTAGGACACTGCCATCTCGACCGCTACCACGCATTGAATAAGACAGGTATCGACGAGGGAATTTCATTCCAACGCTTCTTGGATTCATGGACACTCGAGTCCACCACGCCGCTTGTTCGCATCCGTTCAGGGCAGAAAGTGGCAGAGTTTTACTATAACTCTGGGAAGAAGACACAAGCAGCGGAGGTGTACGAGGAATGTGTAAAGCTCATGACGCAGGTCAGCAGACCCTTCCTATCCCGTGTGGATCAGCAGCGGCTGTTAAAGATGCTCGCCGGTGTAGCCTCGCAGGCTGCCACATACTCTTTAGAGGCCGGTAAAGGAGCTACACACGCGCTGACACTGCTTGAGCTGGGACGTGGGATCATCGTGAGTTTCTTGATTGATTGCCGCAGTGACATGACAGACCTACTGTCCGAGCACCCGGAGCATTATCAGAGGTTCATGGATTTGAGGAAGCAGATGGAGGGTGTGCTTGCCACACCGGTTCGTACACCTGGGTTTGAACTGATCGGCCCTGACAGTGTGCTGGCGCAGCGTAAGCGGGCGACGGTCGAGTTTGAGCGGCTTATGGAGAGAATACGAGCTCTACCAGGACACGAAAGCTTCCTAGCGCAGGGGAGCGGTGAGAGTCTCATGGCGCTCGCCGGCGGCTCTGGGCACATAGTGGTCGTGAACGCAATTGAGACCCGCTGCGACGCCATCATGATTACCGGAACCTCTATAGAGAGCATCAAACTCGATAAATGGGAATGGGAGCGTGCAAATAAACTGTTGTACGGTATGAAGGATCTTGTGAAGGGCGATGGGTCCACCTACGCCACACGGCAAAGGGAGATGAGGGAGCTGCTAATCTGGTTGTGGGATGTTGTCGTCTCCCCTATTCTCGCAGCACTGGGTATTACCGCTCCACCACCGCAGCAGGGTGGTGAGCTGCCTCAAATCTGGTGGATCGGCACGGGTCCGATGGGCCTTGCTCCATTCCATGCAGCTGGACATCACATGAAAGGCTCCACCGAGAACACGATTAGCCGGGCCATATCTTCATATACGCCAAACATCAAGGCATTAGAGTACTCACGGCAGAGACCAGTCGGGGAAATCAGGGAACTATTGCTCTTGACCATGCAGAAGACAGAGGGCCAGGGAGACCTCGACGGTGTGATGGATGAAGTGAAACAAATCATCAAAGTTGTGGAGCCTAAAGTCACCACAAAGCAATTGGAATATCCCACCCCCCAAGAGGTTCTTTCATCCCTCGAAGACTACCAGGCCATTCATTTCGCCTGCCACGGCGTCGTTGACACTGCCAACCCCAGCGGCGGCGGCTTACTGTTACAGGGCGGACGTCTCACCGTTGCCGATGTAGCAGCAAAGAGAGGAAGCGCATTGATCGCATACCTCTCCGCGTGCTCCACTGCCGAGACTGGAGACATTGGCTTGGTGGATGAAGGGATCACTCTTGCTGGCGCCTTCCAGATGGCTGGTTTCCGACATGTATTGGCCACAATGTGGGAGGGGGACGATAGGGTTTGCACGAAAGTCGCAGAATGTTTCTACGCGGGTATCGCTGAGGGACGTGGGGTGGCCCGGGCACTGCATGATGCGGTGGTGAAGGCGAGAGGGGACAAGCGGGCCGCGGGGAAGGTTTTGGATTGGGCACCATTCATACATAACGGGGCGTAGAGGTCGTGTACGTTGGATAGCTGGGCGTATGCGCGCGGAGGTCGTCCATGATGGAGGTTTTCTGTTTGTTTGTTCTCTCTGTTCAGTTATTCATTCCATTTACTTCACACACACTCTCTCTCTCTAACTCTCTTTCTATCACTAGTTTTCTCTTCTGTTTTTATTTTTACGGGGAAGGGGGGGCTACCTATTTCCCTCTACCTATTTCCTTCCCTCTCTTTTTGCCTCTGTTTCTACTTCTATTTTTACTTTTATTATTATTTTTACCGGGAAGACTAGGGGTTACCTTCTTTTCTTCCATTTATTTCACTCTCTCTCCCCCCATCCCCATCTCTGATTCTATTTCCACTTTTATCTTTACTTTTACGGGGAAGGGGGGTTACCTTATCCTCTTGCATTCATTTCATACTCTTTCCTTTTAGCTCTATTCCTATTTCTAGTATCACTTTTATTTTACTTTTACGGAGAAGAGGGGGTTACCTTCTTTTCTTCGATTTATTTTACTCTCTCTCTTTACCTCTATTTCTATTTCTATTGCTGTTTTCCCCTTCATTTTTGTTTTTACGGGGAAGAGGGGGTCACCTTATTTTCTTCCGGCGTGTGAATCACGTCCACTCTTACCCAAATAAATATATATCAAAGGAAGAATCAATTCTTGAATTCGAGGGTTCTTTATAGAGGTGTATGCATGCCTCCGTATATATCCATGAACTGGTTTTCTTAAGTTATCCATATCTGCGCTTTTAGAGAGAAGTCCCAACGCTGAGGTTTGATTTTTTCCGCCCGCTAAAATGCGGCGTATAGCAAACAATATCTTGTGTCATTAACAAAAACTCATCTCCGCCTCAATACACGCCGAACCCGACACTTAATCCATAACTATGTCACATTATTCCACTGAAAACACCATCAAATAGAGGGAGAAACACATTTACTGCGGCCATTCCCCCCCCCTCTCCACGTCTAAGATCTCCCTAATTCATACTAGTTTCTCTATTCCCCCGGCACCAACCTCATCCGGCCCCGGCAAAAGACATAAAAAAGTAATTAAACCTCTCCAAAGTGTATATCACCCTAATCATCTGTACATATCAGTATATCAAACTATACAGAAAGGCAGCCCTAACCTGACGGTAGTGGGCAATAGTTCGTACTCCTCGATCCTCTGCAAGCTAAACAGCCCATTGACAAATCTATTAATTAAATGTTAGGAGAAAAATCAGTCCGCACCCTGAAAAGCCTATCCTCCGGCTAGAGGTCTCATAGGGTTGGCCCTGTTTCAAGTCTCGGAATCCCGTAGTCCTCTAGCTAGATAACATATGATACGGTGTAACTCCAGCAGTAACTCTTTCCCTGGTCCGTTGATGCTGGCCCCCTTATAACAGACGAATTGAGTTTGTATGGGAAATCTATTATTTGATAAGGGAGTTAACAAGGTCTGTTAGTAAAGCCACACTAAATTTACTTTTTCTGATAAGAACGCAATACACCTGATCACCGTGGGTAGAGCGCGCGACGGTGCGGTTTGCGTTGCTACCCCATGGGACGGGGGTAGGTAATGGCTGTAGCAACCAAAGTCCTATTGACTAGTAGATATGCCGGATTGCCAAGATTCAAAAAAACCGGGATAGCAAATTGATTTTCGGTAAAAAAACAAAAACCCTGGATTTCGAACGGGACAGCAAGGGACCCAGAGTATTGAGATCCGGCATATCGAGTTGCGACTGTAGGTACTCTTACTCGTCTGTCCATTGGATGCTGCCCAAGAAAAAAACAAATCTGGTGTGGCTTTACTATTATGGTGGGGGAACCGTAGACACGGCATGCCAAGAGTTATTAGATGTCGTTGACGAGTTGCGAAAAAGTAAATCCAGTGCAGATCTTGTTATCTCGCTTATCAAATAATAGATCTCCCATACAAATTCATTCGTCTGTAACCCGTTAGTCTGTCAGAAGCAATTTTGTGTGGCTTTACTAGCAAATCCCCTTATCAAATAATGGACCTTCCATACAAATTTAATCCATCCGTTATAAGGGGGCCAGCATCAACGGACTATGTATGCATATCAGGCATCCAATCCAGATAACTGACCATTAATAAGCGATGTGACCCCTCGCTTTGTTTAAAAGGAACTCTATTCCCTCCTCTCCTGTCCCTTTGTCTAAGTCTCGAGAATCACCGAGTATACAGTATACTTGTGCAGCCACAAGCTATTGTCCAACCAAATCTTTGTCTACTCCGACCATGTCTTCGTTTGGCGCTCCACGTCCACGCAATCTCTTTGGTGACCGTAAGTATAGACTCTGCTTCCCAGTCTGCCCCAATATACCTACTCTAACCTAGACTCCGGATTCATGCAGAAGACGACGATTCCCCTCCGCCCTCCAACCTTTACCAATACCCCGCAGCCCCCAGCTTGTCCCTCCCCACTGACGTCGCCGCCCTCCACTCCATAATCAATACACTCCAAGCCCAGCTCCAAGCCTCCTCCACGGTCAACACCCACCTTGCCGCCACCGTCGCCCGTCTCCAAGCCGAGCAGGCAACATCCACTAGTTTCACTCCCAACACCTCCGTCCCTACCACCCCCACTCCTGCCAAAGCCACCACCACCAACACCCCCGCCTCCGCACCACCCCCGCCCCCAAATCACCCGCCGAATACCGCCTACGGGCGGGGCGCTGGCTCTCCTGAGGCCTTCAGGCGAGTCACCGAGACCAACTGGCACGGCCGTCTTGGGCGCGCGCACATGGTGGACGTCGACGCCTTGCCCCCCGCCGCCCTGATGGAGCTCGATGGCCTCGTGCGGCGAAAGCTGCGCGGCCTGCTCCCCCGGGGCGCGTCATGCACCTATTCGATCAATGCGGACGAGACCTTTGGCGGTCTCGCTGCCCTGGGACTCCGGCTGGAGAACAGGGACCGCTATATGTGTCAAATACTGAGTGACAGTGCTTCGCTCACGGAGTGCACCACCAGGAGGGCGAGGAACCTTGCCGAGTATTATTATGCGAATGAAAAGTATACCCATAATGAGTACATGCGGGGCTTTTTGATCGAGACATTAGTGGAGCTAGGAAGATACAGAGGGCTTTTTGATGATGAGGGCTTTCTGAGGGATGAGTAATGCTGGAATGGGCATGTAATCATAATCTATCACTTGTAGGCAGTGGGGAGATGAACGCATTTGAAAAAAGAAATCAGACATCCCAGAAATAGCCCTAACCCTGGCAAACTGTCTTTTTTTTTTTTTTTTTTAATTCATACTCGCCTGAGCTACTGTCGGCTATTGGCTGTGCATGTTATTACATTATTATATCTGGCAGCTATCTACTGTCTCTTTATCTGAATCACAACCTTGGATATTTACCCAAGGTATTCTCAAACTGTCAGAACCGATAATTCTACCATGCATGTCCGGCGGCAACCCCGAGAGCTTTGGGCAATGGGGATTTCCAACCCTCCACTACCACTTGTAGTCGCTTCGCCGCCAAAAGACCCCTATAACTCCCCCGCTTGCATGTAGATAGGGATGCACCAGCATGCAACCCGCCTTCGCGACCATCCCCGCCCCCCGTCCCACCCCTGCATGGAAACCACACATTCAGCGTCGCCTGCGGGAGGTGCTAGCTCTAGGTCTCCGGAGGATAGTCAAGACTGGCTGGGACGTTCGTTTTGGCCGCACGTATATGGGGGGGTAGTACCAGCTTGGGGGGGATTGACCAAGTAATCATACAATGATTCATTCCTTGTTTGTAGGTAATCACAGTACTAACTACGGAAGAGAGATGAGCATGGGACTATCGTGATATTTGCTGCCTCTGAGGATAGTCAACGATAGTGCCTAGGAGTAGTCTTCCGGTAGAAATACCTATCGTAAACAGGTATAGAAGACACCTCCCTTAATGTGTTCTAATCCTGATGTTAAACAAGCCTCGCGTTGTTTACCATGTCCAAACTCTAGTGCGGCGCGTCTTAAAAGTGCTCTTGAACCAGTAGGAGCCTTATATTCCAGCCATGTTATGGCTGAAAACTATCTCTTGGCTGCAGGTCTGTGATGTAGGGGTATAATATTGTTCCACTTCACCAAGTCTTGGCGCTTTTTACATACAAAAACAGGCAAATTCAATCTCTAATAACTTTTTAACAAGGCAGAATATCAAAAATATGCCTGATAGAAGTGTTTATAATCACTAGACCCACACTTCTATCAGACAGATTTTTGATATATTGCCTTGTTAAAGAGTTATTAGCGATGGAGTTGCTATCACCTTTATGAGGCGCTATATATAATATGTATGAAATATGAATTAATAAATATGTAGCAATATATAGACGGATACGGATGAGTCGAGTGATCGCACATGACGCTGTCTTGTGATACCATCGGCCATTTACGGGATGCAAGGCGTATAAAAAAAGCAAATACAAAAACGATCGATCGAACCTCAGCCTTCCCGCAATTACCCACCACGACCTGGAATACTTTCGCTCCGTCCCTCTCAACACAAAATCAACTCTTAACCGCATCTCCAAACGGCCTCTCTACTTCAATACGCCTTCCCCTAACAGAGCTAGATATCTGGGTCGCTTAGATATGTCCGGTGCATTTGAGTTCAGTACTAATGGTGGGGGTGGTGGGGGCTTTGGGTTCCCCTCCGTCCGTAAGTCCGAGACCTTGCCACCCGCTTCCCAAACCAAGACCCGCTTTAACACCGCCTGTAGGCGTGAAAGGCACCACCGGCGCGGCTGACCCAGCGAACTCGATCGGATCCTCCCCCACGCCCCCCAAGGTCCCCCCCCTAACCACCACATCCACCATCTCACCCCTCCCCACCGACATCGCCGCCCTCCAGTCCAGGATCGATACTCTCCAGGCCGAGCTTAGAGCTACTACCCACCTCGCCGCCTCCGTAGCCCGCCTCCAGGCCGAGCAGGCGACCCCCACTCCTGTAGCTCCCACCACGACCACGACCACCCCCACCCACGTCCCATGCTTGCATCCAGACCACCCACGCACCATCGCCTCTGGACGTGGTGCCGCCTCGCCTGAGGTCTTCAAGCAGATGAGCAAGACCAACTGGCACGGGCGTCTTGGGCGCGCGCACATGGCCGACGTCGATGCCTTGACCCCCGCCGCGCTAATGGAGCTCGACAGCCTTGTGAGGCGGAAGCTCCAATCCCTCTTCCCTCACGGCGAAATGCACACTTATACCATTGAACCGGACCACATCTTTGCATGTCTCGCTACTCTAGGGCTTCGGCTGGAGGATAGACCCCGGTATATGGGTTTCCCAATAGTGGGCAGTGAGACGACCGTAAATGAAAGCACGGACAAGAGAGCTAGGCAGCTTACGGCGTATTTCTATGCGAATAAAAGTTTTAAAAACTCGGGGTACTGGCATGGGGCTTTGTTGGAGACCTTACTGGAGATAGCGAGGTATAGGGGGCTGTTTGGTAATGAGGGATTTCTGAAGGAGGAATAGTGGTTCATGGAGGGCTCGGATACATGTAGGGGGATGAGCATGTAATTATAGTACTAGATACTACGGTATTCCCGTCAATAGGCTGGTAACAGGTAGTTTTAGCTGCAGAGGCTCGGGTAGCTTGAACAAGAACTCATGCACCCAGTAGGTGTTGCGGGGGTTTTGAGAATAAAGTACTAGCTCACTATTCTTTCCATAGCTAGTATTTCACACCGTTGATCCGCCCCCCCACATACTGCATACTCAGTAGTTGATATTGAAGCGCGAGTATAATGTGCCATTGTAGGCACCAGAGGGCAGTAGAGCAATGAAGTATAAATAAATGAATAAATAGACTCTGATCTCATGAGTCGAGTGAGGTTTCCATGCCGCTATCTGTGATATTCACATGTGGAAATCCAATTGAAATAAACCCTAACCCTGAGTATAAATTGATACCCCTCCAAATATGCTGTAAACTCCAGGTAAATAAACTATTGTAGTGTTTAAAGTATTTTCTTTTATTCTATTAGATCACTTTGTCCAACAACCGCTGAATCTAAATATTTACTTCTTGGCCACAGCTTTTGGTGTGAAACTTTGCTAAGTGCTCAAATTTTCAAAAAACCAGAGATTGGCCGGCCAGATCGCTCTATTTATTTATTTACCTATTTATACTTCATAGAGTCGCTCTATTTAGACTTGATACAACGGCTACATGCCAGGAAATGAACAATATCAAGTATCCTATATAACAGTCCGTCACGATGTCCTCTGAGGCAGGGTGCACCATACCTCCCCCGAGAAAGCCAAACCAGGTGTATCGATGATCCTCCGTTCGAGGTTCTACAGGCAGATAGAGCGTTGACAGGGGAACATATAGAACCCCGGTATTGGTGACCGTGGAGTGTTGTGAGTTTCGCTACCATTCCCACTACGCATATCTGCAACCCTAGTGGGAGTTACAGGCCTAAATATATTGTCCCAATTTCGTGCCCCGCCATAACCCATAACAGATTCAAGTTAGAGGTGCTGTTTGTTGTTCAGAGCCTACAGGTGCAAGAATAGAAAGTGACCTGGCTAGCGGTAAACCCTAACCCTATTTGTGAGTTATCTTTTTTTATTGTTTTGTTCATTGATTTGCTGGGTTGGTTGTAGTTGGTTGGTGATGATTCTGGCTATGCAGCCTGAAGGGGGTAACATGTACACTAGATTAACAAGTTGCGACTTGGGACAGGTAATAAGGAACCGAAATGTAAGTTGTAAAGTAGGGAACTAACTTGGTGTAGTTTCTTAATCAGAGGATGATCTACCATACACTATTTTTCACTTGTTCCTCATTTGATGATCCGAGCCCTCACACTCTGACTTAACAGTAGACCCAATGAAGGATTAGCGGTAGTTACCACAGACGACTAGAAATCGCTGGAAGAGCCTATCCGCCCAACGGGCGGCATGCCATACTATACGACTTGGCGGGTAGTACTCGAGTATCGTAAATGTGCATATCGCATTTTTGAACTCCGGGCGGGCTACCCACGCCAAAAGGTGGGGCTCTTCCCCGCTAGATAGTGCCTGTCGAGGCACATGTCAATCACGACAGGATAACAGAGATCTATCTGATAGAAGTATAGTTCTAGTGATTATGAACACTTCTATCAGACAGACATCTGTTGCTTTGTCTTTTTGAGATGCTATTGGAGTCTAGTTTGTATGTAAAAATCAGCGCCAAGACCTGGTCAAGTGGAACACTATTATAACCATTTATACCCCTATATCGTTTGAAGCCAAGATTGAGTTCTTCCACCAGCCAGCTACCCCTCCCCACCCTACCACCATGTCCACGCCAACTCCCGCAACTCCTGGACCCCGGCTCCCTCTTGAGATCCTTCTCGCCATCGCCGAGCACCTCCCCCTCCGCACCCTCTCCGCCTTCTCCCGCACCTCCCACACCCTCCACGCCCTCCTAACCCCCCTACTCGACGCCTACTTCGCCCGCAGCGCGCGCTGTATCCTCCCCTGGGCCGTCCGCACCTACCGTCCCCGGCTACTCTCACGCGCACTAAGCGTCGCCCCCGCCCCGCAGCCCCGCGACGCCGAGGATCTCATCTTGGGCGTCGTCGCAGCCGGCCACACAGACCTGCTACGCATCCTAGTGGAGCATGGCGTCACACCGATAGCAAACTGCTTTAACTACTCGCTGGCAATGGCGATTGAGATGGCTAATGTGGAGATCGTAAGCATACTCTTGGGCGCTGGGGCTACTATACATGGGGTCTGGCTAGACTGTCGGACGTGGATCCCGGCGGATGCCGCGCCGGAGGAGCGCAGGAGGGAGGTTGACAGGGTGTTGAAGACGTATGGTGTGCAGTATTTGCGGCAGGTGCCGCTGGCTACCGCGCAACCCGTGGTGGAGGAGCCACAGCCGTGGGTGCCGGGGTGGTCTGGTAGCATGTAGATTGAGATGTGGTTTGGAGGCTCAATGGGTTGTGGGTGGCAAGAGAGGAATAGTCTCACAGTAGCGTAGCCGGGGCCCAGAAATGTACCTTTTTTCAGCATGTATCTCATAGTAGGTGGTAATTG
Source organism: Morchella sp. 2016-57 (assembly GCA_024713875.1). Taxonomy (NCBI): domain Eukaryota; kingdom Fungi; phylum Ascomycota; class Pezizomycetes; order Pezizales; family Morchellaceae; genus Morchella; species Morchella sp. 2016-57. The sequence continues at coordinate 658,891 of JAMGZE010000020.1, forward strand.
AACTATATATACCAAATACGTCCCCAGACTCCATCCTCTCGCTATAATTGCCTCTGTGAGGCGTAGAGGGGGCCCCAATTGCCACTCACCTAGGCTCACCATGGCTGGGGTGACACGACATTTCCTCACCACCTGGACGAGTATCCACGCTGGTGGGCAACTGTAGTCTAAGCCGCTACTACCGATATTCCCCCGAATGATGGGCCGAGCTTGCTCGTGGTGTTGGGCCTGGCAGCGGACTTAGTTCTTGTTATATTTATACAGGAGGGAATTTAGCAGTCTTCTTATAACAACATGGTTGCCTTAGCAAAGAAGCAGTAATGACATGATACAATAGTGGTCCAGACCTTGCCACAGCTCTTACAGGAAGGACATGTTTTCCCCGGCCCGCAGTAATAATCCCAACGGGATTAATGATGTCAACAAAAAAGAAATCCAATGGAACTGCCAAATGTTGGAGCGAGTGATAATCGATAACGCACCTCCGACGGGAAAGGTCGTTTTGCGGCGGAGCAATTGAGCGGCACGTGGGGATTGGTAAGGCGGGAAGCGAGGCATGGTGCACGCGTACTTTACTGCATTGGTTGGTTGGCAAGCTCATTTATGTCTACTTGTCTTTTGGGTCCGGTGCTTCTACAAGCTTTGGGTGAGACGGAGTAGTCGCCTGAACTACAAGGTGATGTAGGAGCCTTGGTCTCCACATCTCTCGTGGTGTATATCCTTATATACCTACGTAATTCTGTCTCTTCGGATATACAATCCTTCCCACACTCAGGGCAAAACGAGGTCAATTGCGAGTGCCGTGTGCAGGTTTCTATCAAAGCTACGGTGAGCTTAAACCCTCTATAACACGCTACAGGTACAGTAGATTGAATCTAGCTCGACTGATGAGCTTTGAAGTAGAGAAGTACCAGTTCAAGCCATGATCGGAATGGGTGGGGATGTCTAATGATATGCCGCTGGGCATCTACGATTATATCACATTTGTTGTTATTATCACCCCACATGTTACACATCCTCTCGCTCCCCCTCTGTCTCGAAGAAGAACGGGGCCGGCGGGTTTCTGATATCCTCGTCGCTAGTATAAATACCAGCTGCTTGCACAATCCTCCAGCACTCCAGCCTTCCCTGGAGACACTCGGGTCTTCTCCGGAACCGCTCCAACCACCTGCAGCGGACAGGAGGCCAGCACATGCGGTGCACACGTGTCTTCGTCCGTTTGACTAGCACCTTCACCGCCTCCACATCACCCCTCAACATCGCTACCTGGAGAGAGGACAGGGAATACCGATTAGGTTCATCGAAATCTGCCCCCGCCTCCAGCAGCAGATTCAGCATTTCCATACTTTCCCCACGCCGCTCGCAGCAGACATGAAGCGGGCGCATCCCTAAGCCTACGTATTGTAGTTTCTCGTTGACGTCTGCCCCATGCTTCAGCAGCAACTTCACCGTATCCACACACCCAAAGTGTACTGCCTAGGTCAGAGCAGTGCGGGGATAGAACCTGAGATCGTCGAGATGGTATCCGCGCTCGACAAATGGCGGCAACAGCCACCGCGCGTGGAACATCGCGAAACGGATAGGCTCGAAGAGTAACATCCCGTAATACCTGCCAGGTGGCCTCAAGACCGCCCCGCGGGCAAGCAAGGCCTCGATGGTCGCAAGATCGAAAGAACGGGTGGCAGTATCGAGCAGCGTATGTAGCAAGGTTCGGCCCGAAGGGTAGAAATAGGGACGGCAAACATGGTGTGCCGGCAGGGCGTGTTCGTCGAGGAGAATAATGACGGCGGGGGTGGCTTTCGACCTACATGCGCTCGTGAGGTGCTCTGGCCCTGGCTTTGCACTGGCGGCGACGGCTACCCGTAGTTTTGCGGTGTTGTTTTGGAGACAAGCGGCGGTCAAGACCGCGTCCTTCTGCGCGATGAGCAAGGAGTGGAGGTGGGGTCCCAGGATATTGAAGAGATAGCGACAGGCCCTCATAAGATGCGAGAGATCCTGCAAATCGAGAGGCTGGACGATCTCGAGGATTAGCTCGGGGGGGAGGGCAAGTAAATGGCAAGATCTGACTGGTAGGGGGCTAGCCACTGCGAGTAAAGATGTCGGTGGCGCCATAGTAATGTCACTCTGTTTCTCCAATAGTCGTTAGGGAGGTGTTGGGGGGGAGGTGGGTGGCGTAGGGTCCGGTCATGTCGCGGGGGGGGGATTATGTGCCAGGATGTGCCAAGATGTGCAATGACTCTGATTTGGGATTGAGCTTACCTAGTTTGGATGGTTAAGTCCAAATCGGGTGAAATACTTGTCCCAAATAGGCAGTTGCTGCGACATTCGTTTGGCTCCCTACCAAAAACCCAACTTTTAGAGATTTAATAATTCCACCACAACGAAAGATAAAATTTATCTGGCTCTATTAAGCTGTAGAGAAGAAACAGGTCTATCATCCAATAGAGAGAAAACTAATCTAGGGTATGGTTGGGGAAAGTCATTCGCGGTTGAGGTTGACTCTCGAAAGTGGTCCGGTTACAGGTGTTCCCAAACGAAGTAGGTCACAGATATGCCCTGACCTGCAGATGCGACCTGCAGGCCTGTAGGTCAATCTTCGATCACTGCTTGCTAAGACCCCCTTTACCTCTAGTAAACAATACCATGTTAGTAAAGCCCTAATTAATTCTCTGGACAGAAAATGAAGTGGTTGGTACGTACTCCTAGTAGGCCTTTGTGTACGCTGGTAGGCTCAGCCTCTCGTCAGAATTCCCCTTCTCGATGAAGCCCTGAGAGAAATATCGGCTCACGCACGGCTCCGCACCCCCAAAATGCCAGAACTGGACATACCCTAAGTTGCGCTGTCTCCTGACAGGGAGGGGTTCTTGGCTTGTGCTATCCACCCCGGCCTGCCAAGAGCAATATCGACTTAGTCTGTCCATGCTGGCATGACCCGCCCTACAAGGAAGGAACTAAACTTAGATGAGAGACCTATGATCTGATAAGGGAGATAAGAGGATCTGTTAGTAAAGCCACAAAAACTTTCTTTCTTCTGGGAGCTGGGGGTGAGAGTTTTACCAATAGCCTAGGGGATACCGGGGGTGCCAACCCCACCTGCTAAACTACATTTAGTTTAGATGCTGTGGAGGAGGTTAGATCGCTTCCTCTAAACCTTGCTAACCCCCCCGAGATATACATTACCTGAATCCACTGTGAGAGAGTCGACCATTGTGGCTAAGGGGGTGGTAATGTTTGCGCTGTTTCGGGACTTTACAGGTGTACAGGTCAGTGGGATCATCACCAACCTCGGCATCCCCGAGCTTTGGCCGCAGAAAGGTGCTATGTTGTCCAATATGGTAGGAGTGTATTGTGGGTAGGTGCTCTAGCCAAGGTAGTTCCGGATTGTATGTAATGAGCGGTGCGGTTTGGGGCGGGGGAGGGAGGCTGGGGGGGGGCATGGGCAGGTAATCAATCTCAACATATTGCAGGTAACCAAAATTACCTGGATACTTATGCAACAAGCGCTGCTAACGAAAAATAGATAAAATTTTATAGTTGGGCTACCTATTTGTAAAATCTTTGGTAATAATTTAGGACTCTCTCTTTGCCTCTACTTAGGTTATGTGTTAATTTTTTTTTTTTTTTTTTGTTTACTTCATACTCGCATCCAGCCTTTAAGGCTATGGCGGCGTACCAATCCTCTCCAAGCAATCCAGTGCAGGGTCTCACCCATATGGAGCGTTAGCCCCGGGTGTGGAATACCCCAACCGACCCTAAGGCCAGCACCTTCTTGCTTAGTCACACTCCTTCGCATTTTTCTCTGCATGTCCCATTTGGGCGCCGGGTACCTGGAAAACTCCTCCCCATAGAGGCAGAAACCATCCCACATGCCAAGCCGGGAAAGGAAACCACGATTAATATCCCCTGAGTCACCATGCCCCTACAGGATTCGAACCTGCGACCTTGCCCACCCTCGGAAATTTCCTCATTATGTGTTAATTAAATCGTAGCCGTTGCGTCCGAGCACTAATTCTGATAACCTACAACAGAATGCATCGCTCGTGGTTGATGCCAAATGCCATAAAAGACAGGGCAAAAAGCACACGGGCGGGTGCGGGGGTTTGGCCTCCGTCGAACGGGTAAGAATAGGATCCCCAGGTGAAGCCTACATAAGGGAAAGCAGTAATATTCAGTCAAACTAGGAAAGGCTTCTTGAGCAATTAGGTGACAATCAATCAGCTTTATATCTATCAACCAGAGTAACAGAGCTAGCCAATACCGGAACTGTATAGCACAGTAGCTCCGCCTCTGGCCAGAAATATCGACTCCTCTCAATCAGACGGCGGGAATTGGAAGTGGCTGTATAAAATGTGTTAGTAATTGTCCATTAATTGGGACCTGTAGGCGATCCTTCTCTCAGCCATTCCTTGTCCGTTGCTGCAATACGCGGTTTGCAGCGCGGTCGCATATCTCAACATGCTGTATATCATCTGGATTTGCACCGAAATTAAAGCGGTTGTTAAGGTTCTGACAATGTCTGATCCTGCCAAATCAATGCCAGAACAGAACGTTTGGCGGCACTAGGGATGGTGGTGTTCCAAGTAAGCTTTGTTGATTTTCAACTCGCGGGGGTGCTCAGCAAAGGATGATCTAATGGTACCACAAGCTAATAACGGAGTACTAGAAAAATTATTATTGCAATAATGAACAACCTTTGATAAGGGAGGGGGAGACAAAGCCAAACAAGCGCTCGTAATGTAGGCTGTAAAATATTCTCTTCATATAATTTTATCGCCGGCATTTGATATCTTGTTGGAGGAGCATTTAAACTGGCGAAAGAGTTGTAATGGAAGGGAAAACAAAGGAAAGGTGTCATCTTTCTCATATACGGCGATATTCTTGGAACCTTTGCGAATAGCTTCGGGTTTTGAAAGAGTCTTGTTTGTATAGTAGGAGTACAGTATCGTTCATACCGGCTTTTTTTTTGGTTTAATTCATTACTCCTTGATATCTTGATTAATTGTAATATAACGCTCAGTAATCTTTGGCCGAGCACATTTGAAAACTAATTAGACCGATAGGTGTTTCAACCCCGCTATCTCACCTATTTTCCAAAATCGTCCAGGGTCGTTGTGATGCCCAGCATGCTTACTCCAACCATACGCATTTGTATTCCTAGATACTATCGTCGCTGAAGAATAATTTGAATCTCAACATACTCCCTCAACGGCGGGCTACCCTCATTAAGATGGTCCCGTTCCAACTCTGAACCCTACCATCAAAAATCCTTTCTTTCTTGACGTACCCGCACCTTTCTCCCTCAGTAATATACCGCTTCTCCCTCCTTCGCTGCATCTGGATCAGTAGGTAGATGAACCTGTCGCTGATGGGGTGGAGAGTGATGAATAAAATAATTGCATTGGGGAACGGTTTGTAGGCCAAGCTGAGCGGGTTTAACGGAGTCCATCTATCTTCATATATATCCATCATCCAGTTCTTCTCCCATCCCCCTTAAATACTCGTCTTATTCATCTCCACTCCCATCATCCAGTGCCTCCTCAACTCAAGCTCTTCCTCACCCGAGCTCCCAGAGAGATTATCCATTTATTGTACCTAGCCAATCTGTTGCAATCAAAAGTAATATAACCTACCTGCTCTGAACCCTTGATTGGGGAGCAGGAGCGGAGTTACACAAGAGAGGCAGATATGATGAATTGTAACCAGCCACTCGGCGCCACCCACATCGATTACCCCGCTTTTGCTAATATCTTCGCCTTAGGTGACAGCTCTCCCTATATAGCAACCAGCTCGACCTTGGATATTATACAATACTGTCTCTGCCTCTGAACCTACACAAAACAACCTCACATTCAAGATCCTTCTACCATGTCCGAGTCCGTTGACGATAGCCCCGAGGGTCCTGGGGGCGTGGGGCGAGCCGTGAGCTACATGTGTAAGTCCACACTCCTGCCTCCAGCTAACCCACCCCTCAAACCAGTTCTGACCTGCTCTTATAGATAGGGAATGTATTCCCGTGAGTGTGCAAGGCCTGGCGGATGCGGCAACCTACGCCACTCTACCCCCCATCTTCATCCAGCCTGCCGCGATCACCGACCCCCGCCTGTCCAACCAGTCCGGACCCACAACGGCCCCCGACGCCCCCGTACCCTTAAACGCCACAAACATCTGCTCTGTAGTCAGGGATCTCCAGGCCGAGGTCAGAGCCATTGCCAGATCCCAAGCGGAGCATGTACCCCTCACCTCTACCACTACCACCGCAACAACAACAACCGCGGCCACTGCCCCCCCTCGTACCGTCGCCTCAGGACGCGGCGCCGCCTCTCCTGAGGTCTTCCAGGACATTATCAAAACTAACTGGCATGGCCGTCTCGGCCGCACGCACATGGACGACGTTGACGGCCTCCCCGATTCTGCGCTAACCGAGCTCGACTGTCTCCTACGGCGAAAGCTACAAGCCATCTTCCCTCTTAGCGGCGGCTATTCCGCGCCGGATGCAGACACTATTTTCGCGAGTCTTGCGGCGCTGGGGCTGCGCATGGAGGTTAGAGGCGGGTATGCAGATGCAGTTGTGGTGGGTGATAGTTTACTACCCAAGGAAGCCACGGCCAGGAGGGTAAGGAACTTTGCGGCGCACTATTATACGTCTCGCAGTAATAAGTATGATGATTACTGGCTGGGGTTCGCGCTGGAGACGCTCTTGGAGCTGGCGAGATATAGGGGTTTGATTGATGATGAGGGCTCTTTGAGGGTCGTGTAGTTGGGCGAACCAAAGTAAGAAACGGGTATTAAAACGCCGCTTGTTCAATCTTTTATTTTTGCCCAGTTTTTGAGCTATTCCTGACAGATTGTGCTTGGTTGGAGTTGGTCGGCGGCATTTTAGTTCTGGCACCGCAAGCGTGTAAATGAGAGAGAGGGGTGGGCACTCTGAAATGGGCATAAAATCAAATCATACAGCGTATCTCTCGTACACCCCAGTACCACAATACCACAACGAAGTAATACCAGAGGTTGAATAGAGTAGTTGCACTGATATATAATGAAGAGAGAAGCGGCTCTAAAGGGCCCTCTCAAAAAGGCACAGCCCCTTCTAATAGATAACTATCCTTTATGATCTTGCCCCTACTAGAGGTTCTTAGAAAATATATATCTTCTAGTGTCACCGTGATGTGGATGGTGGAGTATGGTGGAGAAACACTTTTCCTCTCCTTTCATGCAGTGGACCTGTCAAGCTTGTGTTTGGTGAAGTATTTTTGTCGGCATTTCATATCTGGCCTCATATCCATCTCCGTCCTGTTTAGCTTCAGGAGTGGGCATACACTAAACCCCAAAACAATATCAGGGAAATTTCGAAACTGTGGATTAATTGGTGATCAGCTGTGTCGCGGTCTTGTGCTACCATCGGCTGCTTACGGGATACAAACTCATAGATTTCAGGCATCCAATGCAAATATCGGATTTTCGAATCCACATCTACCCCGCACTTTCACCACCCAAACATATTACTGTTTGTCCCCCTCTCTTTGAATACAACCCCCCCCCCCTTTCAAAAGCCCCAACTGCATGACTGGCTCTATGTTCAACAACTCGCATCAGCCTGACGGATCTCGGGGTGCTTCAGACACTTCCGTGGATGGAGGTGATGGTAACAGCGCGGGCTTCGTGAGCTGGGCATTCTACCCCCGTACGTCTGCACTTCTGCGTCTAGTTCTACCACATGATACCATCTCTAACTCCACGTGTAGCTACTAGGGGAGGAGACCCCACCGCGTCCGACCCGTCGCAAACGGGGGGAGTATTCCGCTCCACGCCGGCCATCGATCCTCACCAATCCACAACACACGCGCCCCCTCTCCCCACCGACGTCGCTACACTACACTGCGTAATCAACACTCTCCAAACCGAGCTCAGGGCTATCGCCAGTCTCCAAGCCGCACAGGCATCCCTTACTCCTACCACCACTACTACTACCACTACAACTACCCCCCTCCCATCTACCGCCGCCTCTGGAAGAGGTGCCGGCTCTCCCGAGGTTTTTCAGGAGATGATCAAAGTGAACTGGCACGGCCGTCTCGGCCGCACGCACATGGTCGAAGTTGACAGGCTCTCTGCGGCGGCACTCAGCGAGCTCGACTGTTTCCTGCGGCGGAAAATCCACGCGCTTTACCCCCGCGGCCGCGATAGGTCAGACCCTGACGCGGACACGATCTTTGCGGGTCTTGCGACTCTGGGCCTGCGGCTGGAAGATAGAGGCGCGTACGCCGATCTGCCTGTGGTATATGATTCTAATGTGTTGCGTACATTAACTACGATCAAGAGAGCGAGGAACACTGCGAGGTGGTGTACTACCCATGAAAAGTATAAGGACTACTGGCGGGGCTCCGCGTTGGAGACCTTGGTGGAGCTGGCGAGGTATCGGGGGTTGTTTAACGATGAGGGATATCTGAAGGAGGAGTAGTGGGGGGCGGGGGTGGGTCACGGGGGAATGAGAATGTAGCCATACGACACATCACTCAGTAGAGAATAGAAATGAAAAAGGGTGTGACTGATTCGAGTGATACCGCGTGCTGCTTGCTACCATTGGCTATTTACGGGTCGCAACGCATCGAGGAATGGGAATAAATCGGGCATCCTGGTCAAAGATCGAATTAACCACCCCCCCACTCCTACCACCAGAGATACCTACTAACCCTCTCTTTGAACACAAACTCACCTTTAAAAGATCCAACTATTTAATCTATTCTCCGCTTTTCCCTGCCGCCTCCATCTAAAGAAGCCCCCAGTTCTTCGAGCATGCCCGCCTCCGGTGGTGGTAGTGATGGGGTGGTAACCCCGGGATTTCGGGGCTGGGATGGTTTCTATATCTAGTCTCTAGCTCCTAGTACCTCGAAACCCAGTGACACCTCCGTTGGGATGGTTCAGATTCGGACAAATACATTTCTTCCCTAGTCTACACCCACAATGTAATCTGGAAGCTCGCTTTGGCTAGATTTAGTTTGGTTGGTATCGTAATCCGATACTCTATCTTGATGTGATAACAGGCCTTTAAAGAGGGAATCTCTGCGATAATTTGAAGAATTTTCAGTACCAACCTTTCGAATGCTATATATTAAGTCATATAACTTACTATGCTCACTGGTCTTTTGTCCTATACCCTGTCCCCATTGCTTTTCCTCATATTGTTGAATCTTTGATTTTTCTTTCACTACAAACCTCCCCCCCGCCCCGGAATGGGGTGTTCCCCCGCTCATTCTCGGCTTAGGGATCCATACCAGACACAGTTTCGAGGGATCAATCTTAAGATTAGCTAGGTCCTTGTTCCTGTACATACCAGCCTATACTATCCACCAACTTGGATAGTAGCATCTGATTGTGAAAGGAAATCTTGGAGACGCAGGCTATGCTTTGCAGACCGGGTTCTTTAACACCTTATAGGTGTTAGGTATCATTTACGAAAGCACGCTATAGCAGGCCTATGGTACGTGATGTTTAGTAACAGTTGAAAAAGATAACCTTTCTAATGAATTTTAAGAGACCTCAAATCAACTAAGGACTCTTCAATTTGAGACATGTACATGCACAATTACGAAATAGCATTCAACGTATATCCTGTGTCTTCAAGAATCGAAGCGGTTCCCTGTTCTCGTAATAGCTCTAGGGTACCCATTTTCTACCCAAGTAAAATTAGTCTATGCTTTGGTCACTTTGCATAATTTTATCCGGAGGCCGAGTTCTACGAGAGTTTCGAGCTGAGGAGAGCAACCTTGGCTGTTAGTAATGCTTCTAAGTTCAAGAACTCAAACAATAGTGAAGGTTTAGAGGACAATAGTGAGGTTGAAAATTGGTTTGAAACAGACGAGCATGACATCAAGAATCTGCGTAAGCGGATAGCAGACAACAAGTGGGAGGACTACCAAGGTATCAGATGCAATAGATAGACTTCAAATTTCTCTATTGATACAAAAATCTAGAGTAGGTTGAGGCCTTAATCCTATAGACACAAATTTTCTTCCTAAACTTTTCATTACGGAATACACCCTTTTTGATAACACAGAACATTTCGCTTTTCTTTTGTTCTCAGAAATGCTGATCGCAGCTACACATCTTGAGTTTCCATGTCCGCCTACTTCTCCTGCAATTCCAATATCGCATTTTCATGCTTACACGCTGCCAATTGTATCGCAGCTGCTGCCATATTGGCCATTTCTCGGGCTGTTCCTCTTCCGGCACTTGCCCTCTCCCTAGTTGGCGCCTTCCCTTTAGCCTCAACCATTGCGGGTTTGTTTCCTTCTGTTTGACAACATCCGTAGTACGTATGGAACTTTTTTCGGCTGTTAGGGGAGCCAAAAGCTTCGGATCTATCAAATGCTGCAGCTCTACACCACCTAAATCATCTCTTTGGTGCTTCCCAAGCCTCCACAGTTCGCTTAAGGACGTAATTACGTACAATGTCATCAGTGGCTCGGGTGCCAGAAAATAGAATATCAAAGTAACGCAAGGTTTCGAGTCAGGATTCTTTAGCTCCGGGTATTTCTAGTAGTTCTGTCAGCTTTCTTATTCTTCTCTCGGCTCTCTACCCATATCTTACCTCAATAATCCTCTTCCATACTTCATCTGGCGCAGTCACTACCTTCCTAACCTCATCCCACCCAGATCCGCTATTATTCCTCAACATCAAAAAGTCATCATATTTTTTCTCCGTCTAGTTCATTATCAGTACCGGCCATCGGAAGCCCTAGCGGACGCAGGAGGTAGCAGCCGCCTGAATTGGTGGCTTCGTTTTAGATTCGATTGAGCGTCATACCTCCTTTTGGAAACTCGGCATGGACAGATGCTAACACACTTTTCCAGGCTTCCTTCTTGAAACCATTTCCTGCCCGCTTGCCTGTCTCATCTCTGTCATCAAGGACTGCAGCAGAGCATTCTCCATCTGGAAAGCCCATAAGGTGCAGGTCCCTCTCTTGCCCACATCCAGAATTACCTCAAGACCGCAGTCTTGATCCTCAGCCTCGTCAAATACATGGAAAAATTTCCCTCAAGGGTTCGTCATTTTTCTCTGTTTTCCGGCTGCTAGCGGGAATTTAGGAAACCGGAGTTCGCAACCCCTCAGACACCCGAACGGGCCCTAAACAACTAACGGTAACCAATTCCCGGCCGCCAATGCCTGATAGGAGCTAATTCCCTAGGCTAGAAGTCACCAAGCACAAGGAACAAATTAGTTCGTCAGAAGTAACTCATAGGCGCTACCGATACTTCCCATGCGTAAGCAATCAGTCCTATGTGCTAGCGGTCAGTCCTAGACGCCAGCATGTAATAGCAGTCGTTCCCAGGTGCTAATTTAGGCAAGCGACGAACATATTCTATACCGCACTATAAGGGCAATTTGTCAACGGGCAAACAGATCCATCAAGAATTCGTTAATTCAAGACGTCCCCTAATATCTTCCTAAAGAACGAAATAACATATAAAATAAAACTATAGGCTACAATCCGGTGCAGGAAGTGTTTGTCGCTTGGCTAGGCATCGGATGAAAAGGGCAGCGGTGTTCGCGGATTACCGCTATTCGTCAAATGCCTACACCAGATCCGTGATTGGCGTGCTTAAGCTACTCATGTGAATACCCCGCCCCACTCAAGCCCGCTATCATGTCTTAATATATCCTAATGGTGGAAAATTACGCAATTTTGGCTCCGTTCATGGAAAATCACTCATGCCAGTCCATTTTTATTTCCATGTAATATTTATATTCATTATACAGCCCCTGCCTGATGCAATTCAATCGATAATTACTTCTCAACTTTGGGTATGGCGGCTAGTAGCTGCAATTGTGGTTCATTGTCGCCGTTGCATCACTTTGAGGACCCCCGAGGTACAGTCAGTGACGCTTAAACTGTTCTCGAATGGCAGATTTTGCCGTCGCTACACCGTCGGAACGGGAGCGCCCCTACGCCGTCACTGGTGTGACCCAAACTTTGAGTTTGATGCGTAATACCTGTTTTCTAGGTAAAGATTATCTTATAGTGCGGTATAGGCCTTATATTCTCTAGGCTCTAAAGACAATATATATATCTGCCCTAACGACTGACCCCGAACCAAATCAAAATTAACGAAACTCCAAAACTAAAATACATCCTATAAATGAGGAAATAGTGTGGCCCAATGTATAGTCATATAGGTCCCGGATGGTACCTCACGAAGTGATAAGAATGGTTCTAGGACGAGAAAAAGGCGCGCAGCCAGAAACAAAGGTACCACAATGATAAGAAATAAAGTAAAGAAACCTAGAAAAAACAACCTCTTGACCCCAACCCCAACGTATCCCTGCGCCAAAACTAGAAATGGGTCTCCCAACATCAGGAAGGGTGGAAGTATCAACAACACAGACGATATCCTCCATAACTCCCGCTCTGCCGGTGTAGGAAATTTTCCGTTCCAAAGGACGCAATGAACTCCGCCGACAACGAAAGCTACGGTAATGGCAATAATCGCAGCCGAGTTTGAGCCACCCATGGTGTTCCTCATTCGCTCTACGCCCACTGATTGCCTGAGACTGGTGATCACTGTTATGGGGGTCATGACGTCCTGTGGCTTCTGCCACCAAAAGAGATAATTGGCCAATGCGCAAATGACGTAGCCTAGGGTAACAATCTCAAGCGTTGCTAACGGAAGCCTCTGTACCCCCCTCGCTATACACTGGACAACAAACCATGTTGCCTGGACGCATGCAATGAACTTCACAATATAGCTCGCCTTACTTCTGTCGTTTATGGCCTTAGCGTTGTTGTCATGAAAGCTTTCATTTGCAGAGCCCTCGTGAATCATAAAGATATCCGGCGCTGTCAAAGATTTCCCATCCGTTGTAGCCCATCCGCCCATATTTGCAAAGAACCCATGAGTCATCGTCCACCCGTAATGCTGTGCGCATGCGGTCTTCAAGGTGAGACGGGCATCGTTCCACTGCTTGATGGCGACATACACCACAAACTCTGGCGCAAGCACGCCAATGATCAACCATTTGAGCTTCCGGCAGAGGATCTGGAGTTGCGACTCGTGCGGCGAAGGTAAGTTGAGATGGAGAGATGCCCAAACACAGATGAAGATGGTGGTCACGCAGCCCCAGATGATGTCAAGTGTTCCGCGGGGTAGCCTCGGGGCGAACCAGCCTTCAAATGTTGTAGATTCGGATAGCGGGTCAAAAGGATTGGGTAAGGTAGACATAGAACTTGAGGATATAGATTATCCCAGGAGCTATTGAGTTTCGTCGGTTTGAGTGAGGTCGTGTAATCGAATTTGATATCTTCTAGTTAACTTGGGGGGCGGAGTGCTTTGGTCGACACGTCACGCAAGGGCTAGGGTTGTTCCGTGCATCCGGATATGTAAAGCCCCTACCCAAAAGGTTTCGTGAAAGCCTAAAAGCAGTTGAGTGGCGCCCATAAAAATCTACCTAGCAACGGGTTCTCCACTAAGATATTTTACAGTCAACCAAGTCTCATATTAGAGGCTTTCAGTTGACCTGAATGTCGATTATCAAATTGTGTATTGAAGTGTTTAAAATCTCAAACCATAGTACTTAATGGTAGCTAAATTCAATACTAGGTGTTCGTGATGTCTTTATTCTCTATTATCAAGTTTCTATAATTTACCGGGTTCTATGAAGCAGAGAAAAGTTTATACTATTTGGTATATAGGGGTTTACCCTAAGGAACATACTTTCTAAGTCAAGGATACTACCAGCGATGTAGAGACCTGGGTGTTCATCTCCTAGAGAAACACCTATCACAATGGGCCTAAACTGAAATAAGGGGGTGTAAGCCAACAACAGCCGTAATACATGCTACGAGGGGCGTTCTAATTAAAGCGGTGACCAATCGCCCAGATTACTATCCAGGAAGTACGTGAGCGTACAGTTCCTCCTGACCTGAATATATAGTCCCAACAGCTTAGGGACCTGAACAACCAGTTATACTCGCGGCTTAAACAGTTTGTACAACTCATTGTCATAAGTTAAAATACCCCAGCTCCTGAGCTCAAGCAGGTCAGTACCAACGCTCAAACATGCTGTAAGAGAACATGAAAATTTATCTTTAGGACTGATATCATTGCGTAATATGCCAAAGATAAAACCACGGTTTAAACGGTTAAAACTGTCATGATAAATAGTTGGTACAGTATGTATGAGATATTGGGATAACCTCAATCATGTATCAGCACGATCTGGCAGTCATAGCAAACGCCCTTGCACTTCATCCTCTATCGCGCCATAACACGAAGATGGAGTACAGTAGATTGTGATATTTCTGTTCCCAGAACCTACCATTATTTTCAATGCCCTTTTGTCTAAGACTTTCTTTCACTCTCCGATCCTCACTCCGCGACAGACAACAAATGCCATCTATCTTTATCACCACCAGGTTTCGACGCTCAAATCAACACTTGATCCGATACTATGATACCTAATCATTTACAACTATTCCTTAACAGATATTGACGGCTCCTGCAGGCAGGCAGGAAAGCAAAAGAGGCTACGCCGGCACGGAGCCCGATTAGACACTGGGAAGGCATATATATGTGCGTAAGATTTTCTAGGGTTATTCGGTTCTTACCTGCGCAAATGATGTTAAGGTTCTGCTAAGACATGAAACAGCCTAGAAATCCTTTCCCGTGGATAATATACGTGTTTAATTGCTAGTTACCAAGTGTAGTCACCATGAGAGCGACCTGGCCAACAACCTGTGAGTCTAAACATTTAGTAGTTCTTTGCGACAGTTTTTGGTGAAAATCCCGCCAAGAGCTCAAAGTTTGAAACAGGGATCGGCCAAGCCGCTCTATTCAGCCAAGCGTGCTGGGAAAGAATCAAAATCCTAATCAGAAGAGTATTCGGAAATGAACTCAAAGAGTGAGATTATACTCTGTTCATTATCCAATCAAAAAGGTGGGTATGTTGAAGCCATGGGGTTCTTGCTGCGGAGGGACAAAAACGCACATAGGATCGAACCAGCCCAATTCCGCATCAAAATCGCTATGAAGGATAACTATATCAGCACGAATCATTCCTCAAGTGCATATCCCATAACAGGTAGTTCGTTTCGGTGTGCACAGCACCGCGCAAAGGTCCCAGGCCACCACCTTTCACCCTTTTTTTTTTTTTTTTTTTATATCATAATTTCATTCGATTCTAGGTACAAGAATGTTGCGTGCAGGAAAATCCTATGGCATAAACAAAACCTATCACCACCTTTCACCCATCTCTAACCACCTTAAACTGTAAAAGGTACTAACTCCCTCACCGCCGATACCCACAAACAGCACCACCACCTCACCCCCACCCCCGCGACTCTAGGGAAGTGCATCTAGCTCCAGCATCCAACGGACTCCCATCCTCTACTCCCGCGTATCTGCGCTCTTACCCCACATGATAAGTGACATGCATTCGGGCCTTGGCAAATGAGGACAAGGGTTAGGGTCAAAGGTGTTCATACAGGGTGATCTGCGGCTACAGCTGTCGTTCTTGGAGTTGGTCCATGGGTTCTGTACGTGCGGGGAGCAGATCAAAGTCTGTATACAGAATAGATATGGAGGCCCTATGATATACCCGTACTTAGGGCTGCTTATGGCAATTAATGACAAGGCATGAATACTACTGGCTCGAGCATAGTTCGATTATCTGGTACGTGGGGTCGATAGTAAGAAATGCCACACCTCTGCTGGTAAATCCCTGAAAGGACCACTCTACTGAGGTGGGAAAGCCGATTTGGTATATAACCCTAACCCTGCTCTCCTGTGTGCTGCTCCTCTGCTTCTTCAGTCGTAGAATATTGTGTTAAGGATTCTGGTTGGGTATATTGTTTCTCATAGTGCAGACAGCACATTATTCTAGGCGTCGATACTTAGGCACAATAGATTAACCAGAAGTGATATCATTTCCGTAGAAAAGTACACAACATCCTATCAATAGCACCCCCTCCTCCTCTCCCATCCTCGCCCCAGACCAAACATCACTTCCCAACCCATACTACTCCGCCTTCAGGAACCCCTCATCATCAAACAGTCCCCGATACCTCGCCAGCTCCACCATCGTCTCCAGCACCGTCCCCCGCCAGTAGTCCGCGTAATTCCCATGCGCATAATAGCACGCCGCAAAGTTCTTCCCCCTTCTCAGCATAGATTCGTTCTGCAGCGTGCTATCATTAATCACCAGCAGATCCGCATACGCGCCCCGATCCTCCAGCCGCAGCCCCAGCGCCGCAAGACTAGAAAAAATAGTGTCAGCGTCAGGCATGGCGAAGGCACCGCCTCGGGGGAAGACGGGGTGTAGCTTGCGCCGCAGGAGGCAGTCGAGCTCGGCTAGTGCGGAGGCGGGGAGGTTGTCAACATCCACCATGTGTGTACGTCCGAGCCGGCCGTGCCAGTTGGTCCTGATTATTTGTTGGAACACCTCGGGTGAGGCGGCACCGCGGCCGGAGGCGATGGTGCGTGGGTGGTCTGGATGGGAGCATGGAATGGGGGTATTAGTGTTGGCGGTGGTTGTGGGAGTGGGTGGGGTCAGGGTGGTCTGGCCTGTGCCGGGTGGATGAGTTGAGGGAGTCGGGGTGGTCTGGGTGGCTGTTGAAGGCGTGGGGGTGGGGGTCGAGGTGGTGGTGGTTGTAGGGGTGGAAGGTGCCTGCTCGGCTTGAAGGCGGGCAACGGTGGCAGCAAGATGGGTATTAACACTATTGGTAGCTTTGAGCTCGGCCTGGAGACTGTTGACCATGGACTGGAGGGCGGCGACATCGGTGGGAAGGGATGAACCGGGAGCTGTGACAGGCTGGGGGGGATTGGTCGCTATAGGTTGGCGAAAAATAAAATCCGGGTTGGGGCCCCTCCAGGTCGTGAAGAAGCCCTTCCCAACTATGGGCGAGGTTAAGGCAGGGTTTTGTGTTCCGAAAAAAAGAGAAGGAGTGCGGACTTACAGTTGCTGCCGCGGCCAGGCGATTCAAGATCTTTAACCGGGGTCGAAGTCATGTTCGAAGGACTTTGAGGAGCCGGAAGAAAAGCGGGCGAATGCTGGTTTATGTTCAGGAGGGTGGAAGGTCTTTCTTGGGGAGGGGGAGGGGGGGTGGTTTAAAGATCAATCTTTGGATTGGATGCCTCGTTTCCTGATTTCATTTCCTTGTAGCCCGAACTTAGCCGATGGTAGCACAAGATCGCGACACAATTAATCACTCGACTCTGTTACTAGCTTTAGACAAACGAGTGATATATTGTGATCAGAAGTCCAGTTATTCTTCGTCCATACACAACCATAGGATATCGAGCACTTCCTAAATCTTCCCTTTCGAACTAAAGGACCATTCCACATACCCAGTACAATCCACCCCGGCAAGGCATATCAAGCCTAGCTAAACACACCTCCCTAACCTCCATCCTATACTATATAATTAAACTATATCTTCTCACTTTCATCTCCACCTTTATCTCCATAGGACTAGGAGACCTATCCTAAATGCCACATATAACTTCCTGGGGCTGAATATAGACCTAAACCTTGAAAGCAACCCCTAGGACCAACTTGTGCCTAGCCCCATTCAATTACGTGACGTCATTCAACCGTGAAGAGGAGTAAAAAGCTCCATGCTATGCCATACCAGGCGTGGTTGTTCTTTTACTCACCCCAAAGTCTGAGCGAGGTGGCTTATCCACTCTCATTGCTCGGTCGTACTACTTAGTAGAGAGGCTAGCCGCCCCACCATTCGTACCTATTAGCATTCCGGAGCCTGAGGTTGATAACCCAAGGGCTATGCTACCGGTGCCATAGAATTTAGACAATTCTATCAGCCTCGGATGATCCGGGGTTAATCAAATAAAAGACAATATCCCACGAAAGAGATTGACAAGCTCAAAAGGCATGAATATCACCAGTAACAGACATCAACCAAACCAATCGAAGTGTCTCACCAACGGGTAGTAAGATGGAAACTTTGCCAGCTGCAAAACCATCACGTGTAAGCCATGCAGGCGGAAGAGGTCCATCCACGATGACATTCGCGCTGTAATAGTGACGTCAAGAAAGGATGCCTGGTGGGGTGAGGAGAAGGGACTTCCGTGTAGGAAAATGTAGTCGGGTTCTGGGTAGCTGTGCGTGGGGTTCTTCTTCGGAGATAGTTAGAAACAACGGTCTGAATAAAAGGTGTTGAATGCCCGTGCCAGAGTAAGGTATAGTTATTGGAACTCCTCGGGTACGTGTAGATTGACGGGGAGGGATAGGTTTAGTTATTGGTGTTGTGGCGGCTGCGGGTTCAAAGTTAGGTTTGACTGGCACTAAGGAAAAGAAGTCCCCCACGCACCCACAGTCCCCACGCTCTACCATTTCCTACAGTTAAGAGTCCTATTTTGTATCTAGAATAAGCAAGCAAGTTTACCTGACGAATTCCACATTGGTCGGCAGAGCTCCCCACGTGACCCGAGTGATAGCTAGAGTGTCGAGTGATATTGTATGACCCAGGTGATAAATGGTGATGGTTAACGAGTGAAACCTCATGAAGCACCCGGTCAGACTAGTGATAGCCTATGACCGAGTGATATGGATGATACAGCTCGAGTGATACCTAGTGAACAACTCCGCCTGACGAGTACTATGCTATGTCGCGCGCCATACCTGCGACCGCCACACCGAGACCGCAGCTTACACCAAGTCCGGGCCGGGTATTAGTATCACATACGGGAGGGATTCGAGGTAACAGGCTATTCCGTGAACGAGTGCGTGGGGGCGCCCGTAAGTTTAGGGTTAGTTTTTGGTTATGAGACATAATTCGTTTTCTCTACTTTGTTCATTTTTAGGCCATGACTGTTAATATATATAAAACTATACAGGCTACGTTAAATTGCCGTCACATTTCTGCCTGTACAGCGGTGGGTAATAGTTCATTAGATGACCAGGATTTTGTCTGTAAACGCGCATTCTGGTGGCGTTCTGTCCGATGACTTATTACCCACCGCTGCACAGGGAACTAGCAGTGGCCAGCTCGCGACTGCAGGTTGATTCAGTAATAGGGAACAGCGACAGAGTCTAGAGAACAGCTCCAGTATAGGGAACAGCCGTAAAGTATAGGCACAGCGGGGGGATTAACCTGTCCGGTTACCTATCATTAGCGCGCCTATCTAAGAAGTCGCGCTAACCACCTCTGTATCTAAATATTTAGCTCTTGGCGGTGGGTTCTTGGTGCGTGTTGTGCTTACATGTAGTCAACTACCCACTCATTAATCCCTGTCACTTCACCAAACCAAGCCACATCGAGATGTCGCACTTCCATATTTTCCGAGACATAGGGTAATGTAGTACTGATGTAGAACTAGGCACAACCATTGACTGTACTCCGAAGCAACACATATTACAATATCCCTTGCATTGTAGATTAAGGAAGAATGGGAGTAAGGACAGGCCTTCGCCGGTCAACCGTTCCCTTCGGTGTTGTATCCGTGGTTGGAGGGATGAGTTATGTTTTATTTCACATGCCAAGCTTGGAGTGGGTGGTTCTATTCTATTTGCGGTGGTAGGTGAGGGGTGCAGAGTGAGACCAGAGGTTCTGGGGACGTAAAATGTTCGAGGCCGTGTGCAAAGAATGAGTAAAAGGAGAATCCTCAGCACTTTCTGATACCCTCAGGACACAGATTCTGGCGAGAAGTATTGCTCAATTGGCTGGTTTAGTTGGTTTAAATTTCTTGTTTTAAGTGAACCAGGGCCAGGCCTTGGACATGGACACTAGGCCAGTTAAACTGCGCGCACTTGAATTCATTCAATTCCGGGAAAACTAGAGATAGCAGACGAAAAGCAACAGACCATACAACGATTAACAGTTGGTGTAGATAGAGAATGAAATCGAGAAGGTACTGGAAATCTGGAAGCAATGGACACAATATAGGCGAGAAACTGGCCAAGAGGGCGGGGAGAGGCGGAAAGAGAAAAGGAACTGGAATTGGGACGGGGGGGCTGGAGAGGGAGTGGAAGTGAATAAGTGGAGGAATTAGAGCAAAGTAGTAGTAAAGGAGTGTGTAACGACATCATGTTTTCTTGATATCTGTTTTCATTTTTTTTTTGTTGAAGATGGTGGCAGAGGAGAGGGTAGTTCTGGGGAGTGCGATATTGTCACAGCCTCAGAGCTGGAAGCAATTAATGATGTAAACAAAGAAAGGGAACCCAACCCGGGATTCAATCCCTAACCCTTTTATGATAAACCTAACCCTGGTTCACAAAACCGTCAAGTCATCATAGGGGGTACAAGTAGGACTTAGAATTAAACGAGGGGTTTTGTTGCTTTTGGTCAAAGCAAGTGGAATTTAGGGATTGTTCGGTAATCTAGGAGGGGGTCTTGAGTAATTCTAAGGGCCTGAGTTGGAGTGTGGAATGGGTAGCATACATGTATCTATTCAGAGGTTTTGAGTTCACGTCTCCTAGTCCCGGTTCCTCTGGAGATTTATTAATACCCACTCTAATATCTGGCTAGCTCGCTTTCCCGGACGTATACACTAAGTGCAAAGGGGTGACGGGGAAGGTTGTTTAATCCAAAAAGCTTAAAAGCCTAAGAGATATGAGGTGTTTATGGCCTTTGTATATCTGGTGCACATGTAGTATTGTTAAAGGCTATTAACACTAACGTATTGGTGATGGGCTTAAGGGAGAGCACTTACACTCTGTTCCAAAATACCCCCTCGTCAGTTGACAACGTACCTCTAGTATTGCCATGTATACTACTTCCAGATCTTTCATCTACGTGTCCTGGAGAGTAAACTCCCTGCTTTCTAGCACTCTTACATGTCTACTCGCTCTCTTACAACATATCTATACATACTCCAATTCATCCTTAGGTGCTAGATTGACTCTCAAGTCTAAGCAAGCCAAAATTACGAACGATAGTGTGCAATAGTGGCATGTCGACTTGCATTGGGGGATCCTAGGAAATCATAATGTATCTTTAACGGAATATCTCATTATGGCCAGCCATGTTCACCGTTTCAACCAGGTGGGCGTTACCATGGCCTCACCTCACTTCACCAATGTCCTCGGTTACTACTTCACTTGTTACCTGACCTCATGATATAATTAGATGAATTACCTGGCTAGTTGATAATACCTAGCCAATAAGAAGCTGGACGTAATACCTGTAATACCGTGTGGATTAGGGTTGTTTCGCAGGGAAAGAGGCGGACGGTTAACGTTCTGTGGGCACAAATGAAACCCTAACCCTAACGGTAAATTAGTTTACTCGACTTAGCCCGTAGATGATGGATGGAGGTGGAATATGAATAAGGTTGGTAGGTGTCTCATCCGGTGAGACATCACCACCACATGACCTTCCCTTCAGCCAGCAGGCTTTGGTACACGTATGGTTCTTTACCACTCCGACCCGTAGATACTTCTGCTCCCTCCCTATTATGCCTTTATTTATGGACTCAACGCTGGGGGAACGACTAGACTCATTGAGCGAGGGTTCACAGGGATCTTTGGCGGTTGGGACAATGGCCTTCACCATAAACTACATGTAGTTATATTTATGCGCGTCATGACATCTCGCTTTTACTTTTAAAGTCTTCAGGCAGGTTATCAGAATACAGGTAGCGATGAACACGAGAGTACTGGGATGGGCAACGTGTCTAGTCGGATTTATTTTTCTGACTTTCAAAGGCTTAAGACCAGAATTCGGCCTCCGGCGGCTTTCCGGACCTCCAGGTTACGTGGGTCGGGTGCTGGGAGACTGTGGTATTTGTGTACCACTTATTTGCCTCTTTACAGGTGGCGGAACAAGGTCTTTCTTTATATACCGATGGTAGGGTGCATGGGACCGCTTTTCCTTGGCGACTATAACCAGCCCTAACCTAACCCTAGCCCACTCCTCCCCACATTACCGAGAGCATCTGGTAGCAGAGAGCAAACATTAAAAAAGATTGGCATTTCCTTCCTTCAACGCCATCAGAGGATAGACGTCTTCAACCCAATTGTCCACAATCCCACTTTACAACCACAATCACAATCACCACCTCAATGAATTAGGTAAGTAGAAAAATAGCCCATCACCACCTCACTCCGTCCCACGTTCATCAATCAAATCAAACAGAGCACCTCTAGCTCTATGCCTACTCCTATTGTCGCTAATCTCACCGGCGGCTATCCTATGCTTGTCCATCCCTATTGAAACACTGGCGCGCTTACCCTTTTCGATTCCTGGAGGTTATAGAGAAAAAAAAACTCGCACCTCTAAAACGGCAATGCCCTTTTAGGGGTAACTAGAACGCAGTTACCCGCAATCACTACTTACATGTAACTTGTCCCTTTCTTTCGCCGCCTCCCCTCTTACACTGCATGTCTTCCATGGAGGCGGCCACCCATTCGCCCCCACCCATCAAAGGGCAGCGATGACGAGAAGGATAACGACAGAGACGTACGACAGATAACTACGACAGAGACATAAGGATTTGTGACAAGCTGAGCCCCCCACTTCTAGCGACGCGGTGCCCCCCGCTGTCCACCGTGCCAGACCCCCCCCCCCTCCCCCGGACCACACCCAGCAAGCCGCCAGCTGCAGCTCTTGCCCTAATGAGGCTGTTGCTATGCACCACTCGGATATCAAGATCAGTCTTTCTGACAGACAATAGGAGAATGCAGATTGTTATTTATAGGCATCCCTTTCAGGCCTCTGTTCAAATTATTCTCTCTCGACACAACCCGAGATCAGGTTATAGCGGTGTTAATGAAGGTGTTTCCTTATGCTATAGCTCAATTGACCAAGCCAAGACTGTCAAGAATAAGCGCAGACCACAAGCAGCTATTGCCGACATCTTCACCGACGCCAGACGACATTCGGCAGAGTGTCGCAATAGGTCAACTCGATACAACCTTCCTGCACCATTGACCCTTCACGCCTTCACAAAAATCTCAGGAGTGTCGCAAGCCTAATTAAGGGTTGAACACCAATACC
Source organism: Morchella sp. 2016-57 (assembly GCA_024713875.1). Lineage (NCBI taxonomy): Eukaryota > Fungi > Ascomycota > Pezizomycetes > Pezizales > Morchellaceae > Morchella > Morchella sp. 2016-57. The sequence continues at coordinate 681,837 of JAMGZE010000020.1, forward strand.
AAAAAATAACTGGAAAAGGAACGGGAGGAAAAAGAAAAAAACATATTGGAAGTCAGTTCCCAAAATTATTACCCCTCGCAAGGAGTCCCGCGCTTCCGCTCAACCATTAACCTTTACCCGGGAGTCCCTTATACCAGATTGATTATGGGGAAAAACCAAACCTGTACCGAGACATGACTTGAGACCCCAATAACTAATCCTGTGTTGACTTATCTAATTGCCCTCCGGGTCTCGCCTTGTATTGTCAAAGGCCTCGGGACCATATATCGAGACCGCTTGTGTCGTCCCGTCAATAGATGCATGTTTAAGGCCATAATATGTGACCACTATGGCCAGTGCTCTCTCAAGTCGAGCCGAAAATATATCAGGCTGGTGGCGGCGCGGCCTGTGGGGAATCGTACTCAATATGTTTCCGCCTGTCAAACATGGGTCACGCTATCTTGCTTTTTAGACCTCCCAGAGATCAAACAGCGGTTGGTCCGCACGGACACTTACGGTTGAGCTTATGCATTCCGCCGCGTAGCATCTCCCAGAAACGTAACCTTGGATCAATAATCAGTGAGGTCCCGCCGCGTCGGATAATGGCAGTGTGATTTCGGGGGGTCGCAGAGAGCATATTTATACGCTGTAGCACATGATTTCTGGATATTTGATATCAAGAATACAGCTATACGCCGGCAGCAGGATACACCAGATATGAGATTCTTAGATGCCTGATTTCCTTTTCCATACGTGCGTCTGGCATAGCCGGCAAAGGCATAGGACACCAAGAGAATGGATCGCTGGACTCAGCCCAGCTATCTGTAACCGACGTTTCCGGTGTCCGCTTGTACCCACGAGTGATGGGTTGTGATTTCATGACCGCTTCTGGTACCAAATCCCTGCCCGCCCCACCCCACCCCAGCTGACCATTCAACATATAGCTTGCCAGGTGCGCTAGGATCTCTGGACCACGCCCAGTAAGTACTTCACGCGTAGCACCCCATCGGCAAAATTCCTGCTTTATTTGCATGCAGGTCTCGGCTATGGCAATATCGCACTCCTGTATCCCCAGAACGCCTCTCTATCCACTGGTATCTTGAAATAAGATACAATTTGTCACATTCGGAACCGGAAAATCTGAAAAATGAGAGATGGCGATATAGAATAAAGTGGTTTTCGGCTCCCTGCCCAAATACCAACCTGACCGTGGAAGCATCTCGCAGCGTATCATCAGTGACAATAGGTAGGTCCAGATACACATATATCTTTGTCATCGAACACTCCTCCTGTTGCAGGCGCCGCACAGCCGCGAGGGTGCGCGCAGCCTCAGTCAGACAAAGCGGCGAGCGACGCATAGGTAGGGAGGACATTCGTGCGGGCGGGAAGTGCTGGTTCGAACTCACCGCCGCACATCTTCAAGGACTGTCTGCTTGCATTCGTAAGGTGGGCTAAGTATCTCATTTTTTTGGACTTGGCCTATTCTGTCACGTGGTATATGAGAAGAAACAACCGGATGCCGGCTGAATAACAAGGATTTGAAAGCCCTAACGTATCTATGGGTTGTTTAATACTTGAGGAAAGGATAGGCTTTCTATATCCTTGCATACGGGTATCTACCTGTGCCGGCGGGGGGTGGTATATATACATATAAGAATTCGAGCGGCAGGGTTAGGGTTTCTCTTTTAATCGGGGATCAGGAGGCTCTATGGATCCTCTTAGGCTACAGATCAGATCGCTATCTAGCGGATATGCAAGACCTTTGGAAATCAAATTTCGGGTGAGGGTAAGCAGTTCGCCACATCTACCAGTGTTTAGGGAACTTAGATATGCTGTGAATTTGCACATTACTACTCTATGAGGGTTAGATAGTTTCTTCCGCATGTGTACCTAACCGACGGTGGCACAGCTCGCCAGCACAGTGGATCACTCGGTCGCGCCAGAGTCACCTAACAGGGAAACGTTCTAATAGCTAGTGCCCACGAGTGATATATGGTGATCTTACGGGTTTCTATATACCGAGGTGCTCGGTGCTCCTAGTTCTACTGCTAACACCTTCCACGATCCCTAACATCTCATGTATAAAATGACCAGATTACTATCTTCCCCAGCGACCATCCCTTCCCATCATAGCGGACATCTCCCCACCACATATATATGGACAAAGTAGAGCCTCGGAGCAACGCTTATATCCAGCCAGTGCCGGGCAGATATTGTGGTGTAGGCTTACCCCTACAATACAAGATCAGGCAGTGTGCAATATGTACCTCAAAATGGCGAATTCTCTAGGGTTAGGGCTGTTTCGCCCATACCATGTATTTATTTATACTTCATGCCCCTTACCCCATGTTGAAGGAGTTGATAGTTTACCTAAGGACTATCCCAGTGTCACACACCATCAGGCGCCACGGGTTGAGGCGCTTATAGTCCCTGCGTCCGGAATGGAATCGGATTGACAGGAGGTTCGGACAAACAGGCGAGTTCCGAACCGGAGCAACGATATTATCGGAACCAGCTATATCATTCTGGTCACTAGCGGCCGTAAAAAAAATCTAGTTCGTCAGTGAAACAACCGGCTTCGCTATCCCTACCGCAAGCAGTTATGCCAAATGACAGTTCCAAAATCATCAGAGAATTTGCCATAACCGCCGAGCTACACACAAATTATCAACCAACCAACCAATCAATATCATCAGAGAACAATAAACTAGAAGCAGCGAGAGCCACATGTACTGGAGTGGTATTTCCAGCCATAGCAGCAAGATTTCTCACGATAACCAGGTCGAGAATAAGGGGAAAAGCAGAGGCCAGGTCTGGAAACAGACCTTGCGCCCATGAGTGCCCCCTTGATCCATTGCATCTAGAATATGGGTTAGTCCAAGCAAGAAATAGTGGCAAAGAGCCCGCAGAACATACCCTTGGAATAACGCTCTTGTATGCAGTCCACAAGACACTTCCTAGGGCGGCCAGCGGTTGTAGCGGTAATGATGGTCTTAGTAGTTCTAACACTCTCTATTGTATCAACAAGCACAAGCGAAACTTCTCAAGACCCCGGCAGGACCGCGGCTTGTAGCGCAAGTGTCATGGGTCTCCGAAAGGATCTCTACTATATAGGCGAGCAATAGAACTATCGATGGTAGTGGAAGAGATGGTAGAGTAGTGTCATGGAAGTAACAAGGGGAGGGGTCTTGGAAGTGGCGCGGGGAGCTTCATGGTCTTTTGGTGAAGGATAGGTGGGGAACGGGGGAGCTTGGTAGTGGGGGAAGTTTGGTGGTTCAGGGTTAGGGTTCAGACTAGCGTTAGGGTTAGCAAAACCGTCCCACGCACCCACACCTCTACAATTTTTCTCTTTTTCTTTCTGCTATGGATAGCCCTTACTATCCATTACTGCCACCACTGCCACCACCACTACCACTACCACCTACAACAGCAACACCTTCAACGCTGCCGCCGGGAGTGATCATCCAGATGGAACCACAGCCGTCACCATTGAGCATCTTGGGATTAGTCGCCTGCCAGGCAGTTCCAAATGACCTGGTTGAGAATTCGACGGATAATCATTCTGGACTCTCTCAAATGCATGTACCATACCAAGCTTTATTAAACCTCATAATGAAAATGAGATCATGCCGAAAACCTGCCAACTCTGGTCAACCATAGTTACAATGGGGAATTTACCTTCACATCCGGCTATTTTCTACTATTCGAAGCCCAGCACCTTCTTATGTAGCCGTTGACCGTAGCCCATGCTTCTACTACACGGCCCCGCATCTGTTGCTGCCCGCGGGCCAGGACCAGGTGTAATTACGGGAGCCGAGTGATATTTTATGTTTAATTAGGTGATTTGTGAAAACGACGACATAACATGTTTTGGGTAGAGGTATGCTCCTTAAGGCCTGGGATCGAGGGCTGGATGTGGTCGTCCACATGAGTCCTCTGAAATTGTGCAAATGCCTTGGGGTGGTGACCGCCGGGACTTATTTGTAGCGCGCTTTCGTGCCGCTGCATTTTAGATACGCTTCATGCTAAATAAACCTCGCACTAAAGTCGTTACTAATAGTTACTACGCATGAACTTCTGTTGTGGTCGGGCGGATCAGCGTTACCTTCCTTCTCGGGGTTAGTTGCGAGAAAGCCCACACAACCGGAATGAGTGATATTTTATGAAAGAGGTGGGATTTTGTATCCTGATCGCGTGTTGCCTCTGTACAGTTGAGCCCCTTTTCATTTGTGGCTATCTTTGGGAGAAGAGGTGGGTGGACGTAAAACGGTTTCTGGCTTATGGGGACTACCATAGGTACGTAAACCGGGGTAATACCTTATGACTCTGGGTTAGGGTTGGGGTTTCACATGCCTTCAGTTGATGTGTGGCTTCGGTGCCCGCCTATCGCGTGGTATCTTGAAGTCCCTGCTCCTGTGACGGAGAGCGGTAAATTGCTTGGGAGGCAGGGTGTTTATGTGGACCGAGTGATATTCCATGAACTAGCCTGATTATCAGCTCTAACTTTCCGGGACTAAGCAAGGCATAGATCTATGTAGATAGGTCTTGGTGATGGCGGAGCGTGGGTAGGCAATCCTGGGCATAACTCGGGGAAGCTCAGGCTATAACTTTGCCTCGGCCTCTTCCTTACTCACGACTGGCCTGGCCTGACTACGAAAGGTTAAGGCCTAGCCTAGCCCGGGGAAAAAAAGCCGGGCACCCTATCTCAATCTCACGCCCATTGCTGTTCTTGCTATGTACCTTCTAATCCGGAATCAAGCACCAGTCGACCAATCTATTGTCTTGAACAGGCCCGGGTAAGACATTCGTTGCTTGTGGGAGCTCTCAGTCTGGGAGGCGTCTGAGTATACTCACGTAGTTATTCTCGCCGGCTAAGCTACGGATTCGATACCTAAAGAGTCAGTAAAGGTGAGTTAGTACGTAGATAAAATGTAGAATCTAAGGGCTGCATACAATGGAAGCTCAGTCTATACTTGCACTCTGTGAAGTGTAAACCTCTCGTTCCAGTCGGGGATCCCTTATATGTCGAAGTGGCATGGATGGCCCATCTCTTCCCGCTAGGGTAACAATCTGCACCTTGTGGATCCCTTCGCTTATCTACGCAATCCTGCGCCCCCAAAGAAAACAACGCATCCGGCCCACTACTAGCCGCGTTAGTTTTTTGGTGGCATGTAGACCCAGTCCACTTCGGAAACTTCGTCTGATAACTCGTCAGGCCGACTTTGTATTTGAGGCACCTAAACCTTCTATGGTAGCGTGATGAATTCAACGCCCAGAATATTCTGGTGGTAGTTTTTTGCGTGACAGTTTTCAATTCATTGCGCTGTTTATATCACGATTACCTTTCTGGGTTTGGGTGTCTCGTTGCAATGTGGCCTGACGAGTTATGAGATAATTATATAAAGCTTCGAGTATAACTAAGATATTTGTATTGTCGGGTGTCATAATTAACTGAACATTCGTGTTGCAACCAAAATTTGTATGGGAGCGCAACTTCAAATGGCTATTACTCTATAACTGCAAGGAAATTGAGGAGGGAAGCTTTATAGATTGACTCTCTGGTTGTGAGAGTACCTTTACCTCAAGTGTCCCGTCAAGAGCACCACTTTGAAATTTTCGACTTGTTTGGTGGGTTTGGTGGTTACTCCCCCAATGGTTCGCTTACTTGTGGCAGCGAGCAATACTTAGGGTGTAGGGGTAAGTGAGAAGACACCACTCTGCCAAGGTTACGTGATAGGTGTCTTCTCACTTACCCCTACACCCTAAGTACATGTAGGATGCATATCACATATCACTTTTTGCATCAATAGCAGGGTTTTAGCCAACGACCACAATAGTTTGAAATACCCAAAAATGCATTAATTGGCACTCATGGTATGAGGGTATGAGGAATACAGGCGGGGGATATTTCTAAGGATAGGTACTAAAAGTATTAAGCGGCGTATTCTTAAGCATGGGATTTAGAAGCAATATGTGATACGCATCCTGTACTCGCTGAAGAATAAAGTATGGTCTCCAAGGTGAGCCAGAAAGCAACCGGGGATGTTCGGGTTGAGACCATACTTTTTTTTCCAGCAAGTATGTACCAGAGTCTCAATTTAGCGTTAATGGGTGCTGTGGTCTTTGGCAAAAAGGCTACTTGGGGTCGGGTCAGGCAAGAAGAACCTGAACATCGTTTTTCTGGTAGTAAACAGCTTGACCCCCGCTAGCGCGTTGCTTTTCTATGCTCGGGTTCTTCCTGCCTTACCCGAGTGCTCCTCATGCACTAAAGGCCTGGGTTTTTTGTTTTAGTGTTGGGGGCTAAGAGACTCTATCGAATAGAGGCTTTCAGTTGACCAAAGTATTGTCTTTCACCGTCGCTTGGCGGGTGCTGCCGCTTGACGGGGGGGGTTCCGTTTGTGGCGGGGCGGGCGGGGGGCAGGGCTGCGGGGTCTGCAATTTCTTATTCCCCATTGGCCCAAAGTCCCCTGCTGGCCAACTGGCAGCGTTCGCCAAGCGTCGGTGAAGGACTGTATTGTACTCGCTATCCACCATAAGAACTACGGTATTCGAGGACTAAATCTTCAGCATCGACAATTTATCTGACATGTCAGCTGCGCAAGTTTATCTGCATGCATGAGTTTTGGAAATTTGAATCCTCATGCGCAGCTAGCTGCTTCTGCAGCTGACATGTGACTATTTAAAATGTAGAACAGCGACCAGCTGAAAGCCAGCTCCTTCCCCTCTTTCTCCCTGACTTTTGAAATCAACCACCAACCCTCTGTGTGGCAATCACATCACCACACCAAAAGCTTCCCCCAACTTTAACCTCAAAATGTCTACATTCAATGACCCCCTCCTAAGAGAGGCCATTCAGGCACTAAAACTCCCCCAAGTCGGCCAAAGAGTCTTGGGACCTGACTCCATGCACTCACCCTCCATCAGCCAGACGACACAGAGACTTCTACTCGAGTCGAATGCATCCAACACAAACAAACTGATTGTCACCCTGCTCGCAGGAATAATCAACCAAACAGCCTTACTCTCGGACTCGGTCAAAACAATCGAGAGAGATATCAATATGATCAAGAGAGCCAAGATAGACAGATACGACGTCCCTGTCGCGATTCTCAATACCAAAATAAACACCCTGGAGAAGGCAATTGACAAACTCCCTGAAGAATTCGCAAAAGCCATCCCAGCCCCCACCACCACCACCATTATCATATCAAGCAGCCAGCCGGCACCAACAACACCCCCCATCCGCCAAACCCAGCTCCCACCCCCCCAAAATACCGCTCAACGCCAAGCCGTCTCATATGCAGACGCGGCAAAAAGCGGCTCGGCTACACAGCCCAAAAAGGCAGCCAAGAAGCAAAAGACCAACGAAGAACCCACACCAAAAGGAAAAACCCAGAAGGAGAAGGCACTTCCAACTGCATCCAGACGCTTCTTCGCCACCCGCACCAACCCCGCACCCATAACTGACGCTGAGAAACTCACCGCCACCCTCCCAACCCTCTTCGGTCAGATGCTGGCCAAAAACTACTAGGCGGCACCAGTCACCTCCCTTTCCGTCTCCACCAACACCAGAGGCACCATCATGGTCCTCGCCCACCCCACCAGCCCCACAGCCGCCTATGTTCCCTTCTTTGAAACCATGACGGCGATAGTAAATCAACAAGTCAACAGCCTTTTGTCTTGCAACTCCACACCATCCTTTTTCCAACCCGTCCAATTAACGTAGTAATCCAGCCCATCCACTAGGCAGATCCGCCACTCCTCGGCGCTCAAATCAAGACACCAGCCTTTCGAGAAAGTATTATGCTTATGCAGGTGTCACCCACAAGCCATTGCTTTGCCGTCGGAATTCATGCCAGGCCATGGCTATGAGCAGCCAGCATCGCGGTGGTCGTAGCAACCGGCCGAGGCGCGAGAAGGGCATTTGGCCACACCATCAAACTCTTTTCGAGGCCACGCAAATGCATGAAAATGTGGGCAGCCTCCAACAAAACACAATGCCGAAACTGCTGCTAGTTCGGACACGCCACTCCAGCATGCAAGAACAAAATTGCCTGCGCAATCTGCTCCCTCCCACACGACCTCAACACCCACAGATGCCCAGTAACATCATGTCCAGGTGCGAAGTGGCCACAAGAGAACTGCTGCGACGTCTCTGTAGCCAAGTGCGTCAACTGCCAAGGTCCCCATCGCTCCTTTAACCCAGCCTGCCCAGTCAGGCTACAACTACTCAAACAAGTCATCCCAATCCCACAACCCCCAGCCCACAGCCCACTCCAACCAATGGACACAGCCTAAATACCAAATCTCCGTACACGACCAAAAATCAACCCAGAGACCGATAGTGACCCAACGAGACTTCGAGAAACAGTAAAATTGGACCCATACCCACCCATAAAAGAAAGTACTTTTGTAGTTTTCTTTTCCTCTCTATACTTTCTTAAAAATTTTTTCAGGACAATGATTTACCAGGAGAAGAAGGCAGTTTCATTTGTTTGTTTTTCTTTAAGGGGATGGTGTTTTTGATTTTGAGGAGGCACAGGGGTCTTTTTATGCCATAGGGTTTCCCTGCACGCAATGTTTTTGTACCCGTAAACAAGAGACAAATGATTTAAAAAAAAAAAAAAAAAAAAAGACCAGCTGAAAGCCTCTGTTTTCTGCTCTAGCATATTTAGATTTATTAGGGATTTTAGGCCAAGAATCAATTTTGGGAAATCCTAATTGCCGCCTAGTAGAGCAATCCCTATAACTAATCATTCGATGGTTGGCCTCGGGTTTCCATTTAAATACGCTGAGGGTTGTGAGTGGTGCTTACGTACAGCGTGGGTAAAATTATTGTTTTTCGACCCCTGTACCCACAATACTTCTACCAGAGGCTGTATGCTAGCACTATTCCTTCCTACGCGGGAAGAAAGAGATAGGCAAATGGAAAGATCAGCGTCTACTAGCCGGAGGTATGATACTTTCTATGTCACCCACAGAGGCCTCTATCATGGTATCAAAAGTACAACCGTGCGAGCATGGCGATTAACCGCGTTTACCTGATTATACAAAACTAGTATGGCTAGTACATTAGCTATAGGGGGTTGTCTTTTTTTTCGCCGATCTTTTTTTCTTGCAAACTACGGTGGCTTTTTAGGTCTAAACAAAACTAGAAAGCAAATGTAGCCAAAGCGCAAGTACGCCCAGAAAATGACCGTGGTCTCTCGAGCAGAGCTCGCTAATACTCTTTTTTATTAGTGTTATTTGGCCAATCCCTGTTTTTCAAATTTTGGACCCAAATTTTGAGTTCTTGGCGGCATTCTCACACCAAAAACGATCGCCAAGAACTAAGTATTTAGTATCAGAGGTTGTTGGCCAAATCGCTCTATTTACTAGCCCTTTTTTTTTTAAAGCTTACTCTAAGCTACAGTTCTCCGTATATCATATTATATAATTGCTCATAGCTACTAGCCTAACCCTAACCCTAATAGTTATCTGTACATGTTGTAAGTAGCAACTTTGAAGTTTTATAATATTCTTAAAATTCCGATCACTGCGAAAAAAGCAATAGGCTTGGAAGCCTTATTGATATACTCACGGAGCTTACTCCGAAATATTAAAGTTAAGATCTGTGGGTATGTTCTTGGGGTAAAAAAACTCTGAAGAGGATAAAGTGAAAATTAAGAAGCGAACTCTGTAACTGGGGGTTGATTTTTCATTTTAGAAGAAAATTCAAAAAAGCTGTTTTTGGTTTGTTTTTACGGTTGTTTTGCTACCAAACGGTCGCAGGTGGCTTAGTACACCTAAGTATTCCAATTGCAAGCTGGAGATCACATGATATTTATGAGAGAGATTCTAAAACATTCTTACCTACACTTCCGCTAGATAGAGTAGTTAAGGCATATGTCATGAGGGATATCAGTGCTTTCTCCCCAAGGTGTCATTTAATTGTTAAACTAACCATCAATCCCATATCTCTTGTTAAATTAAATCCTCAACCTGGCAGAATTAAAAGATTACTCTACCCATTTCAAAGAGAAAAAATATAACTAAGATGAATTAGAGGAGAGTTGAACAAAGACCTAAGTGCCCGGTAGAGATTATCGGGAGTTCTTAGAGAAAATCTGCTGTACCTGTTCATTTACTTTGGGCCTGAGCCTGAGCCTAACCCAGAACCGTACCCGGAGCCAGAGCTTCAAAGGTCCAGTCGCTGATCCCCCCTACAGGCACAATCTTGGCGCCGACATTCTCGAACACAGCATATTTAATATGAGGGTCGGGGGCGGGGGCGACCATAAAGGCGGCACCGTCTAATGTGCTTCTAACTTTGAATACGCTAAGCGGTTAAGGAAGTCGCGTTAGTAAATAGACTAAAGTTAAGGTTTGGTAAAGATCCTTACTTCGTTTGAACCTTTCCGCCGACCTTCACTGGTTCAAGGTGCCACTTCTGGCCTATGCCGGTATTAGGACCACTGGAGGTTTTGGAGGCAATATGGGGACGGTGGACAAAGACGTCACCCTCTTTCTCATCCCTATTGGTGGCCAAGAACTTTCCGGTACCCTGGTGCACCATATATACAGCACGGGGACTCTGGTTCTCGATCTCGCAAACTACCCACACATCGTCATTGCCCAGCCCAAGCATCACTCCTTTTCTTTTAACCACGGTCAAGGAGTGGGTGGGGAGGCCCGAATAAAAGATGCGATATGGGCCACTTGGAAGGTTCTAGGAGAATCCTCCGTAAGGGCACGTTCGCTTGACACAAAGGTCCATGGATTGGCTTAGTGGAATACTTACCGCCATAGCCGGTTTTTGGGATTCGTTAATATAAGGAGCGGATGTGACCGTTGAGTCAGTCTGGTGAGATGTAGGACTGGATGCTGAAACTTGTGGTTGAGTTGTGGTAGGAGGGAGGAGAACACGGTGATGGTCCACCTTAAATAGTGTTTTGCCCTGACTGCAGGTCGAGTCGTTCCTACATGTATCGATAGAAATGATATATGGAAAAAGCAGTTATATGATGCGCAGATATTTCGCACACAGAATTCCACCTCCCCTGTTTTTCCATAGATCATTCCGGTCACTGTAGTTTGTGTAATCCCTCTTAAAGCATGGCTTTATGACGTCAGCCATGTGGGATAATAGAAACCTTAGGCCAACCATGACCTTTGTCAAAATTACTATGTTAGATTGAGGGTCGGCTATTCAAACTTCATTATATTAAAGCTCTAAGCTACTGTTTGTTCAAATCTCCAACCTCATGTATGTGCTACCTGAGAAATTACAGGGCTTCAGTTGATTGTGCTAAATGCACCCAAAATGTGTATCCTACTAGTCAGATTTTTAAAATCCGAAATTTCGGTACACCATAAGCTATAAGCTTTTACTATTTCTTGAAAAGCTCTATTTTAAAAGATTTCCTAAACCTATTCTGCACTTTTAAGAATGTACGTTTCTTGAACATACCTATTTAGGCTACTACTGCAAGTTGTCAAAGATAATGAAACCCTTCGGAGTTCGACGCAAAGAACTTCCACCACGACCTACCACGAAGAGGCCAAAAGTACATGATAATAGTAATCTTTCATACATCGTTGCATGAGTTGAGGTTTATTACCCGTGAGTGTGAGGATGTTTGTTGCATCTCCTGGTTGCAATCAATACTTAGACGACCTGAACCATACCCCACTTAGCAAAGATAGTATTGCTCCTCTTACTAGATAGCAGCAACAGAAGGAAACATAAACCTCCGATAATTACCCCACCAGGCTAGCACTAGCCGAAAGAGAAAAGGTTATTTTGGAAGAAACATCTTCAGAGGTCAATAAGCAATATCTTCCCGTTAGGGAAACGATCTGCGCCTTGCATATCTCTTCGCACATAAACTACATGTGTATGTAAATGCTCAGAGACATATCCCTCCCTCCACCAAGAAAAAAAGAAATCAGGCTTTACTAACGCATCTCGCTCCGTAGTTGGAGCTCTTAATGTGATCATTAGGCGGACAGTATTCGTCAATCGATGGCAAAAGACTAGGGACAGATAAGCAACATCCCAGCTGCACGATCTGAAGCTTTTTCTAAATCTCCGTGCACTCAAGGTCCCATGGTACGTCGTCAGCTAAAGATCCCCACTAAGCGAGGCCACTACTGGGTGTGTGGTCCTTTCACACGCCGCTAAAGCTGCAGCCAAGAGGTATTTGGTAAGTGGTGAATTCGCTTGGCAGGGAACGAGTGGTTGACAGTCTACAAATGAAGGCATAGCCCCGATCTTCCTCACAAATGACGTTTCTGAGCACGACCACACGCCATGACTTGGCTTGTCGTGGGTGGAGCAATGTAAAAGTGCTTTTCCTCGATTATCTCGTATTCAGCATCTGTAGAGGGGGCTGATATGCATGCGCAATCTCTTCCTTCGATCACGGCGGTCTGCGCCTTGCATGTTAGAACTGAATACCGCATCAAATGGAGGACTCTACTCATAATTGGTGGCGCTCCCGAACCAACCACTATTGAATGCCATACAAAGTGGTAGGCTTGGTGGGTTTCTCCTGTGTATGCAATAGCAGGTGGGTCTTGGGGTGACTACATAATAGTAATTTTGATAGCTAGTCTTCCGAGTGGGTTCTGCGCATGCCGACTCCCCTAGCGCAGGGCGCAGATATGCGCATTAGGGAGAGGAGATTGGGCGACCATGATCGGATAAAATTCAAACAGGGCGAAAGATGGTCCTCACTACAATCATGTTTTTCACAGAGCGGTGAGGGTTGGGCGAGAGGAGGGTATGGCGAGCTTGGCTCACGAATGGGAATTCTTAAAAACTGCCAAGCCTCGCCATACGCCCAACCCTCCACTGCTGTACTGTATACATCCTTGCCTATATGCGGGGCCGGAGGATATGCAAGCATCTCGTCGATACCTAGCTCCCCTCAGGCACACCATATAGCTACTTCTAGAGCGCAATTGAATGAATCATGATGACGGGAGTAATTAGCACCCATACACACACAATATGAGGCGACGAGTTATCTATTTGTGCGCGGAAGATCAGTTAAGCTTGATGATCCTGGCGGTGGGGTTGAACCTCCGGTGGAAGGTGATGCAACGTTAAACCGGACAGGTACTCAGAATTTCAATTTTCAAGACAACACAATGTTTGAAGAACGTACATGTAGATATTTAGTCATATGTATGCTACATGAGTCTCTAGAATAGTTCTACATGTTTTTTCCAGTCATTGATTTGGGCCTTTAGCCCGCAAAAGAACAACTTATGACGGGAGACAGTAATGAAAGGGGTAAAGGGGTATTTTTATTAGCTATTACCATAACTAGAGTCCTCAGCTTGTAACTTACCATAGATTTGCTCCAGACTCTGCTAGCTAGCTTGGTTGTTGAGGAATATGGCTATTTGATCATTGCATTCCTTTCTGGCACCCCCGGGTACACACACGAGGGGTTACCACCTCGCGACCGCGAGTTGTATAAATTTTAGGATACAGTGGTAAACTAATCCTCTCTCTACGGAACGTACATGTTATGGGGGCCTTCGGCACCCCTCCCCAGTCCACCAATATGCCATAGATTTCTCAGGTTTATGCATGAGAGGGGCTTTCCAGTGTCTCATTAATGAACAACTACCTCCACTCTCTTTCAATATTTATCATCATACCTTCCCATGGTGCGCTGTTATAAGCGCTTTCTCACACATCTCATCATACTCGTGCAATTCTGATTTACAGGGGCTGTACTCTATGGGTAAGTAGTTAACGTGGGCACGCGGATTATTACTAGGCATGATGGATACAATGGGCGAGAGGCAGACACTCGTTACAATTGATAGCTTTGAAATAGGCTAGATTATTATAACTAAGATATGGGGGAAGCAAAGGAATAAGCTTTCAAAACGCATCAAATATAGAACTGAAAGAAAAGACACTAAAAATAAAAATACTACCGAATGATGGAAATGGAAGGACACTTAATTGTGAGAGCAATCAGCAGTTCTTCAGCAGTTCCTCCTGATCATTCACTAATCTCTTTAGTTAGACATATCATAGCATAGCTGCCAAATCAGATATCGAGGGTGGCTGCCAAGTATAGGCAGCTCAGGTTACCGGGGTATGTTCGTAAGGCGTTACAGGACACTAAGTGCTCATCATGTCTACCCACAGGATTAATACCTGTAGTATCTATGGCTGTAACCAACGCAGACTTTGCATAGCCTAGTTTGATCCAGCTGCATTCATCAATTAATTAACGAACAAACGCGAACGCCGAGTTAAGGAGCTCTAGCGGAAGGAGACGGCTCGGGCAGGTAATAGAAGCTTTTAGTTACCAAGTGATAAGAGATTATGATCGGCATTGGCCTCTAAGGACCGGGTCGACACCTAATAGGCGAGTTATTCTCCGCCCGTTTGCAATTTGTCTTCGGCATCTCTACAGATCGTTTTGTTACTCTAAGCTATCCAGAAACCCTAACCCTCGACACACCCACCCTTTTCGCCCTTGACCACCATTATAATTTAGAGCTACTCGCCATACTTTAAAGTCTGGTGAGTTTTTGGTAGTGCCCACTATTGCATTGCAGGGGATATCAAATACCAATAGACTCAAAAACCTGGCGAGTAAGGTCCATACCATTTCCTGTGCAGCGCTCCTCTGTCCCAGTGGACGAAAAAGAGGATGAAGTTCCTCTCTTTTTTTTTTTTTGTTTACATCATTAATCGTATGCAGCCTTAAGGCTATGACGATATCAAAACCCCCAGAACTACCCCGCCAGCCCCTGGCCACGCCCAGTAAAGGGTATTCAGCAGGCTAGCAACTTCCGCCGCCAACTTCAAAAAACAAAAACAAAAGAAAACGCCTTCTCAACCTCCGCAACACTAACCAACTCGGCGCGCTCGCTGTCTCGAGCCTCATCATTCACCACGCAAGTAACTCCCCAAAAAGCAAAAGAAAACTTCTGTCTCACACCTCCACAACACTAACCGACATCACACAACTTCGGAAATTTCATCATTCGCCGCGGGCAAGAATCAAAACAAACAAACAAACAAACAAACAATTTAGTCTCTCACCCTTTCTTTCCATAAACCCTGTCTCATCAAGCCAGACCAGAATGTACGTGGCCATGCTCGCGCGATTTATATCTGTCTCTTCCGATGCATGGTGGCGTTGGCGTTATGTGTGGCGCGGTGTGGCGGTGGCGATATTTTCTCTTCCTCCTCTTTCTTTCCTCCGCTTCGCTACTCCCTTTTCATTCTATTCTCTCTTACTCAATTTCGCCTTTTCCAACCCGGCCTTTCTGCCGTTTCTCTTCGATGACTTTCATGGTCCTCATTTCTGGTCTCATAAATTTGCTCGATGTGATGGTTTGCACATCTGCGTGGGGGGGCCATGAGTTTCTGGATACTCGTGGCTGTAAGATCTTTCCGTTTAGCTGACATTGTGCTTCTTCTCGTGTTTTCTGCGTAACTCCTGGTGAAGCCAAAGAGTTTTCTGGATGAGGTTTTCTGATTGGTGGAAAACCCATAAAGCGGGGTACCCCCCTCAACACCGTGGTGTTGAGGGAAATATGTGTCGACTCCTGATTGGTCGGTTCGTCCTGCACGTTGGTTGTCAAGGGAAAGCTTTTTATGAAGTTCCTCTCATTCATTAGCGTGATTTATGAAGGTAAGGGTTGACCAAACTAAAGCAGCAACCTGCGAAGTTTATGGCCTTTCTATTTGTTCTAGAGACTTATAATAGAGTCTTTTAGCCACCGCCCGTAGAAAAGTCCAAATGAAAAGTCCCAAGAAATAAAAACACCCAAAACCATCGCGCATGCATTAGAGGGACTTGGCCTACATGGTATTAGGAATAACTTGACAGCGCAATCATCAATATTGGGGACTCAAAATGTCTTCAATCGTATTTCTAAGTCTTGTGATTAAAGGTGACATATCACATGCAAACCTACATGCAGAGTGGTCTTGGGACTTCTCATTTCTTGGGACTTTCCGTTTGGACTTTTCTACGGTCGTTGCTAAAAGACTCTAATGCGGCAGAGTCCTTACCCGGATGCTCTCTACGGCCGCGGCCAAGACTCAAGATCACATGGTATTCAAGTGTCAGCGAGACTCAATCCTCTGTCTCGTCCACCCGCGACATAGTGTTCGATCGGTTTGGAGAGCATATACCTGTTTTACAACTCTCCCCCGACAGACTGTATTATCAAGCCAGGTAATCCAAGCCTACCGGTAACTAGAGGCTACCGTAAAGGCTCCAATAACATTGTGGGATGGATTGCTGAATCAATAATTCGATCAAGACCAATACTGAGTTATTACATATAGCTAGCTACCCGTGTATCAGTAGCTGGCATTTTTGCCAAGACACTTCATGTGACGGGTATGTATCCCAGCGAGCTGCAGCCCTCCTCCGCCGCTTGAAGAATACTACCACTTGACAAATGCCATACTTAGTAGGTTGGCTCTTCACCGCTTCCATTCTACATGCAGACCATTTCGTTTCCACTTCAACGGTTCCTGTCCTTCTCTCCGTGAGGGCCATCGTTTTGTTTTTCACACCCCTAATTCTCGCTCCGTGCCTCGACGCGTACCCCGAATTGAGTCTGACCCCCGGCCACACCGCGTTGAGCCCGTTCTTTTCTACTGACCTTAGCGTACCCTATCTAGCCTTGACTAAACCTAACCAAGACAAGATTCAGCTCTCTTCTTCAATAGTTTGGTAAATAGGGAAAGACTCAATCTGCAAATAAAGCGTTCAAGGCCCTCGGCAAAAAAGCTCCTCGGCGGTTGGTGTCTATATATAGACATCCATTAATCCCGTTAACCGAAGCAAGCTGGCCACCGTTGGTAAAAAAAAGGGGTTTGGAGTGAGCTTCTGTTAGAGGGGCTGGCTGACCAAACTCAGGGCTGCTGTCTTCTCCGGTCAAATTGATGATATATGTGACCATACTTATTCATGTTTTTTCGTACCAGTGAAAGGTAGAGATTTGGACGAGATCAAGGGATCGAGACACCACTCATTAGGAAAGATGGAGCCATTCAGCGTTGGATGTCAGGGTGAAAGATTTTAAATGCTCGGTAGACAGCATCCGCCATCATACTATTTTGAGGGTATGAAATCAGCCCAGAGGTATACTAGCGGACTTTAATAAGTCCGTTCCTACCAAGTAGGATAGCCAATCCGTTTGAAACCCAATACCCCTCCCATAAGAGTCAAAGGTTGCCGCTCCTTATGGATTTAATAGCTTTTTGCAAAGTTACCTCTAGACGCCGAGGGTAGGCTTTTTCATGTGGCTTATTCAAGCGTTGATTTATTGTGGGGAGGTCTTGGCGGTAGCCATCCTATTGCAACTCAGTTAACATTCCAGTCGCGTCATTGTAAGCATTTGTCGAAATGTATATAATTGTAATTGTAATCATCATCTGTCACTCGGTCAGTCTGGTGTTGAGCAGAACTAATTGTCCAAACGTATTTCACTCACCATCACGATCACTAATCCTTTGCAGCATTTTGACTCACAGCAGCCAAAGATGTGGTGCGGTCGGCTAATCGGCGTCAGGTCGAGCCTTGTTGATAGCTCAAGATATATTGTCTTTAAAAGACTTGGGTCGTACCGTTTACAAGACTCTTAACCTCCCTTGAAACAAGTGGCGAGATATCTTCTTCAACGTGACACTGAAAACTGTAGCCCTAACCAGCTATTCTATGGCATCCGCGTATTCAGCTTCCCAGTCTTACCCCATACCCAGGGATTCTCGTGCTTAAGGATAGACATTGATGACAGCTATAAGCACTTCTACAGCTCAGTGGCGGTAGCGCCTGCACGGGAGAACAGCTACTCTGAAGCCAGGTTACACTGCAGGAATTGATAGACCCCCGTACCGCTTGCGGCAAAGCTGGACGCACACGACCATGCCGTCTCCACCATTTAGTAGTGTCTAACTCTTCCCCCCCTGCGCTTCTCTCGGGTGCCATCGCGTCCCTAGCGAGCGGACATACCGAACAGTTATAGTTCCGCCACCGTCTGTCGCGGCTCATGCTAGCCGTGTAGCTGCAATCAAATAGGATACCAGAAGATGTACTTCCAGTGGGTAGAGCGTTCTGTTCATTGACAAAGGGTTTGATAACCTATTCACTGATTCGATGCTTTTATATGTAGCTTTGATATGGTCTAATTTGATCCTCCATCAAGTAAGGGCTTGTACCTCCGCGGGGAGACGGGGCATGGGAGTTTTGAGTCGATCACAGACTTCGTTTTGAGTGCTTAGCAACCTTATTCCAAAGTTGATCCAGCACCTCCCTTCGTTATAGGCCTCTGGTGGAGCCCACTTTGCAGCCTGGGAACTAGCCTTTTTACCTCCAAGCCTCTTACCTGGCCTGGTTAAGCAGAGAGGAAGACCGGAGTCTGTAATCAGCCTACACAAGGAGACAGCGAACTAGTGTCCGAGTGTATTACTCAGACAAACCAGCAGGCCACATGACAACTCCCAGCTATATTACCTGGCCTAAGGAAACCGATTCTGAACACATTCCACACACGGAGCAAGCTGTTCGTCAATATTTACGTTCATATCTAGGCCCATAAAATAAAGCAGCAACCCTCGAGGTCAGTGCCTAGTCAAATCCAATAAGCTACGAGGTATCCCTGGAGGCGTGCTATTTATCCTGAGCGGGTAAACATCGGCCCAAGCGCGGGAACCAAGACCCAAAGGAGCGGACTAAACCCCGAGTCACGCTGGTGGAATTGGTAATTCTTACCAGCCAGTAATACCAGTTAGACCCAGCAAACCTGCAAATTTGGCAGACGTCATCTCCACAGTTAAACCTTCACCATATCCAGTGCGCCCTTATATAAATGTCCTTTCTGGAGGGTATCCAGTTGCTGTTATGTGAATTCCAGTGCTGTGATATAATACCCACCGGTGGACATGATGTTGGCTAGTATTGTTGGTTCTCAAAGAAAACAAGAAACTAACCTAGCCTACAACAACCAACCTTTATAAGTACCACCCTTGACTCCATAGAAAATTGACAACAAACTATTACACAACTAAAATACCTTGTTTCATGTTTCGTACAAATTTTGACATTTATGACGTCCTAGTCCGTTTCATATACGAATGCCGCGTTCCACAGCGCTGCGGGGGTATTCAGTCCTTTGCGCAAAGAGGTCTGTAGTCTTTTTTTTGTGATTATGGGGGATGTTTTTAAGGCCTGAATCTTCTGACTCATAGTTTGACTCTGGAGGAGGGATCTATTAGCGATATCTGACCCATCTCCAAGGATTTCGCCATACTTCGAACTTACCAGTTATTGTCCGATGAAGATAGTTTTAGTTCAATGAAAAGCCAGATATATATTACAGCGGCGCTTTGACCATTGTGAGTGAATAGATTCTCGTCAACTCTGTTGATGGTGGTCGCCCGGGTACTAGTGCCCAGAAGCGTGTCTTTCCTTTATTCAGTGCTGAGTGTTTTTGTTTTGTTCTCTTTCCATAAGAGGCAGGGCTGTCTTCATTTATTCTTACTCATCATGCCTTGAGGATTGTGAGTGAAGATGATTGTTTAGTTCCTTTTCAAAAAGCTCAACTAGTGGATCTCTGTAGTAGTTTCGCCTTCCTCTCATAGAGAGATATGGAAAAAAAAAAAGGAAAAAAAACGAAAAAAGAAAGTCCTACCCAAAGGCCGGATAAACACCCCGGACCTCTATACAATAGGGAGGTTTTGGTGTTTCCGACAAGATATGAGGTGCGCCTACATTATGCTAACCTTTGGTGCAGGTAAAGGATGAGGTTTTGCTGCTCTGCATCCGACTATGCGCCAAGAGCGCCGTGCAGCGCCGAGTGCAGCGCCGAATGCATTATTTAGGATCACCCCACAGCTTCACAGCTATACTCTACAAAGTCTGACCCCCTTATCCAGAGCCGTATCCATCATGTCCGATACTCCAGAACTTAGCGAGCCCATTGATCCTACCACTTTTGAGTCCCAAATGATGAGGAAAGACTACTAGAGCATAAGAAGAGCTTGATATGGAGAGCGAGTGGGGATCAGGAGAAGCCCATGTACCTGAGCCAGACCTCACATCTTTACAAAGATCTATTCAACGAGTCTATGGTTATACTTTTGCAGACCTATCCTCTGCCGAACTGGAACAACATTTGAGACTTCAGCCAATTCATATTGCAGTAGACTCTACAGCACAACCTCAGTCTTCTCCCTTACAAGAGCGGTCTCTTCCTACTCTACCAGTTCAAACTTTATCTCCACCTACCCGCAAAGTCAGAACCCATCTTACCGATAATGATAAAATCATTTTGATGAATCTATGTGTGGAGTATCAGGCTGAGCATATGCACAGCAAGAAAACTGCATTTTGATTCCTAATTAGTGTGCTTTTGGAAAATCAGACTGGCAGACTCAAGCTCAGGGATCCTCAAAAGACTGTTGGTATATTAGTTGCCAAAAGGAAAGTGGAAATTAAGGTGCAGGAAAGGGAAAGTGGTACTGTCCAGCGGGAAGACGAGTTGACCCAGAAAATAGACGAGTGGATCAAGCATGAAGAACACCTTGAGCGCATGTCAGTAGAGGCTGGTAAATCAGCTTCTGCTTTGGATAAAGAAGCAGAAGAAGCGGCAGCTCATAGGAAAAACATGCTTGTGCGGTTGAGTGACAAGAGGCAGTTGACGGTTGAAGATGCTGATGAGACGGAAAAAGATTATGGTGTTAAAGAGTTAAGAAGCTTTAGGAAGAAAAGAAGATTGGAAAGTGAAATTCAATCACTTGTTGGTGCTGTTGAGAGTCTAGGACAAGAAATGATTACTGCTGTTAGGGAATTAGTAGCTTCTCGCTCCCAGCCACAAATCAATCCGATTTTCGAAATACGTTTGCAAGATCTTAGGGGCGAGTTTGTGAAGGAAAGAGAGGAGGCAACCATCAGCAAGACTTCATTTGTCTCCTGGTGTCTCCTGAGCCTCAGGAGACTCAAAAAATATCCAGGAGCCTCAGGAGACTCTCAGGAGACCCGGGAGACTGTTGGGAGACTGCATACACAAGTAGTAGTTTGCTGATGGCAAGAGTATGGGAAACTCAAAACGCAAGGGCAGCAAGGAATGAAGATCTTTTAACTCGCATATTTGGTAAACTGGAGGAATTGCAGAAGGGTAAAAGAGATAATTGATATTGTATGTACATAATCAGGAGAGATATTCTTGTAGAGTTGGCGGGGAACAATCAAATTGAACGCTGGTTTGACTTCCATATAAACAAGTATGTATGTTAACGTAAATCACCGGGAAGCCGGATATCACTGTGAGGTTGGATGTTTCAGATTATTCAGCGACCCACAACTGTGATACTGGTAATCGGTTTGGGAGCCCCATAACCCACCCAACTCACAACCTTTTGCGATACCAAAATGGTGAGAGTGAAGACACGGCCCAGCAGTTTGTCCCAGGCGGAGAGAGAGGAGAGAATTCACAGAGCTTTAGCAAAGAAGGCAGAGTTCAACACTCCATGGGCTATTCTATCTTTGGAATTTGGAATCCCCGCTTCCACATTAAATGACAGATTCAATGGTAGAAAGAAGCGGAAAGAGGCTTCATCAGAGTCAACAGAAGCTACCTCCTGTAGTAGAAAAAGCGCTTGTCAAGTGGTGTCAAGATATGGACGACGCAGGATTTCCTCCTAGAGTGGACCTATTGCGGGGTATGGCTACAGCCTTGGCGTAGAAAATTGCTGAAGAAGAACACCTTGGTTCCGATAGTGCATATCTCGGCAAAAACTGGATTTCTAGGTTTTTAGATCGACATCCAGAGTTAGCGGCAAAATACAGTACCCAATTAGACCGACAAAGGCAACTAGCGAATAATTCAATCATCCTGCGCGACTACTTCAACAAACTAGCTCTCTTGGTTCGCAAACTTGTTCACTTAGGGTTTAAACCGGACAAAGACACCTACAATTTTGACGAGAAGGGATTCATTCTTGTCTACTCATCTAGAGCCAAAGTTATCTGTCGATCGGGGAAGAGAAATCCAAACGTGGTACAAG
This sequence comes from Morchella sp. 2016-57, assembly GCA_024713875.1. NCBI lineage: Eukaryota > Fungi > Ascomycota > Pezizomycetes > Pezizales > Morchellaceae > Morchella > Morchella sp. 2016-57. The sequence goes on from JAMGZE010000020.1 coordinate 703,861, forward strand.
ATGGGTCAAGAGAGCTGATTACGGTTGTGGAGTCAATCTCTGTTGGTGGAACTGTCCTACCATCGTGGGTAATCTTTAAAGGAAGGGGACATTATATGGGCTGGCATACATCAACAGATGATCCAGAAGCAGTATTCTCATATAGTGATAATGGCTGGACTGATGACAAGCTGGGATTGATGTGGCTGAGAGATCATTTTGATGTATACTCATCGAAGATTAGTGGAACGCGTCCAAGACTCTTGGTGATGGATGGTCATGGTTCACATTTAACTTATGAGTTTTGCGCTTTTGCATACTCTCGCAATATTCATCTCATTTGTCTCCCTCCGCATTCTAGACATCTACTTCAACCCCTTGATGTCGGCCTTTTTGGACCTTTACAGCATTACCCTGGTAAAGCTGCCGATACACACTTGAGGGAAACACGGACTGGAATAACCAAAGGAACCTTTTGGACCCTTTTTACAGAAGCACGGGCAAAAGCATATACCAAACAATCTATTATAGCATCCTTTCGAGCTACTGGCATATATCCGCTCAACCCCGATAAAGTCATCACTAAAGTCAAGCCAAAAAGTACTATAACCCTAACACCTATTGGGCAAAAGATCCTACTCCACAAGCATCTAAAAACACCTCAAAACCGCCGAGATTTGCGGCAGCGAACACAATTTGCACTACAGTTTCAGAGAGAATCCAAACCCGGAAGTGAACGAGATAAAATTTCTGCCCTGATTACCAGGCTATCCCATCTAGCAGAAAGGTCTCTAACAGAAGTAGAGATTGCAAAACAGCAATTACAGGATATTCGTACCAAGTACGAAGGTAAAAGAAGAGTGAAGGCGGATAGAAGAATACTCTCCAAAGCTCAGGTCATAACGGGTACAGAGATTATGAAGCTCAAGAGCGCACTACAGAAAAGGGAATCAGAAAAAGCCCGGAAAATGCAGGAAAGCAAGGACCAAATCCCGGGGAGAAAGTCTAGAAAACTCAAGCAGACCAAACTATTAGTAAAAAATAGTGGCCCCAGTGATAGCGAGTAGATAATAGGTATTATTCTTACTTTTCCTATTCATCAATCCTTTCCCTATTCAGCTCCTACTCTAATCTGGAGTCTACCCATATCTCAATCCTACCCGAACCTCTTTTCTTGTATATACCCTTTTTGCGCTTCAGTATCCTTCTCCCTGAACTACCTAGTACTAACTCAAGCTATAGAGACTCGGCGGTCTCGGCGGTCTCGGCGGTCTCGGCATCCTATGTGTAGAGCTTCATTGGTGATAGTGTGGCTTTGAATCCAGGGAAGGAGTGATCTAAAGGAACCTATTAGTGAACTTGCAGCATCAGAAATATTATTATAGTATACCTCTTTTGATAGCCAAAGAGAATAATAACTCAGACACTCTGAGTAACTTGAGATATCCGATTTCACCGTGATATCCGACTTCACCGTGATTTACGTTACTGAGTAGAACAGAAATAATAAAATAGCCTGCGACAGGAGATAACTCAATTTTGAGATCATTCCGGAAAACATTGAAACTCCAAAGCATCATAGTTTTGCCAAAACTGTGCTCAACACTAATACGAAAACTCGACATCAAAGCATTGACTTCTCGAAGGACCGGGCTCAAAGGTCGACCAGGTAAAGCTTTATATGCATTGATTACACCATAGGAGAGAGAATAATCAGGATCACCATACACATAGCACTGCTGATTGGGATTCTGGCCTGCATGTACTGTACGAAGCCTTTGCTGTAATCCTGAAGCTCGATACATATCCCAATCTTCACTTGACCTAGGCCATGGACCAGCTAGGTGGCTAATCAATCCGCCAGGTGTTGTGACAGCTTGAAATTTAATTACATGAGATTTCTTGTATTCTGAATAATAACACCGTTGATTGTGTGTAGGACAGCAGATTGCTCTCATTGTTCCATCTATGAACATCCATATGCGTTATACTCCGCCTCAACTTTCGATAGCCCTCGGGTATTGGTTCAAAGTATTTTCTGTCAAACGTTGCTCATCCTATTCAATTTTCTCAGTATAACGATCAATCTATTTAAGTTAGAAAATGATTTATCCTTATTTATAACTAGATTATGACTTACTAAATGGAGTACGACATCAGTAAAGATAGTGGATAACCAGGAACGTGATTTCTGGAAAATAAACATCAGGTCTTTGTAGCGAGTAGGTGAAGACAGTCAGAACAGCATAACACATAATGTAGTTTCAGGTTCACATTTATAATAATGATTGAACGTTATTTCGTCGAGGGCAAGGAATTGTAGCATCTGGTATATTTCGAGATGACCAACCCTTTCCAATACAATCAGTTTATTAAATAGTAAAAATTTATATACAGAAGGATAGTACCGGAAAAACTGCATACAAAACTCTTCGGTAAAGGAGTCTAGATCAAAAAGCATTCCAAGAGGTACCGGTAAAGGAGCATGATAGTCATCAGCAAACCACTACTTATGTATACAGTCTCCCAACAGTCTCCTGGGTCTCCTGAGAGTCTCCTGAGGCTCCTGGATATTTTTTGAGTCTCCTGAGGCTCAGGAGACCTCAGGAGACAAATGAAGTCTTGTTGATGATTTGAAGATTGTAATAGCAACGGTTTATTGCCGTATAGCGCAATTATTCCAGTTATCAAAACATTTGTGTATGAGAACATGACGATGCCTTCCTCTATAATTTCAGAATCTATAGTGATTGTGTTGGGTTGCGAGTGCGGAGAACAAGCGTTGTCGGATGCATCTTCTAAGGAGGGGCATCCGCTTAGTATATCTTATGCTTAGTATCCGATATCTTCAAATCCTGACCTACTATGCATATGCGTGACTTTCTGCAGCCCCACAGCGCGAAAATAGCGATATCGGACGCTCCAAAACCTCCCTAATCAACGATGTAAACAAAAAAATACCCGGACCTCCGACACGCGTCCCTGGCAAAAAATCTCTCACTTGGCATTGCCCAATGTAGGAATTGGCAAGCGTGACAAACTACATGTATTGGTGTTTCCTCGGAGCCACAGGAGGTAGCAGCGTACAGTCGCTCACTCGCTGACGGCGGATCCTGTCTGGTGGCGGGCAAGGGTCCAGGTTGATAAGCGAATATCAAAAGTGTGCTGTAATATTTCTTTGAGCTCGTTTGCAACCCCGCTTGCTTCTGGCAGCATGATCTAGTTGTAGAGCAATCAAATCGTGGATGAAGCTGCCAGTTGTTGAACTTGAACTTGGAGTATCTTGCGCGACAGATAACTAGCCACAGACAAAATGGGAGATACAGTCTTTCTTGAGGTTCCGTTAATGAACCATTCTTTATCCTATTCCAAGTATGAGCGACTCACCCTTGCATTAAGTCATTATTATGCCGAGGTCAATCCCATACCTATTGTCACTCAAATAGGCAAAATGTACAATGTGGCAGAGACTTCCTTAAGACGACATATCCAGAACTCCAATCAACGGACCCTTGAAGAAATGCATCAGGATTGTCAGATCTTGACAGTTGCAGAAGAAAAAATTCTAGTAGAGCGTCTACTGTTCCTGGATGATTTCAATGTTCCGGCAAGTAGAACTGTGTTCTACTCACTTGCACGAAGTCTTCTAGACCAAAAGGAAAGCCCACGCGCTTCTGGAAAGAACTGGATTTATAGGTTTCTGGCTAGGCACAAGGAATGTTGCTATGTTTTGACAATAACTATTGCAGCAAACCGAGCAAATGCACATAGTTGGGATATTATGGACGACTTTTTTTGGAAAGTAAATATTTCTCTCTTATATTAATAATTTATTTTACGTAATAACTAAAAGTAATTTGTTTCTAGTTGAAAATTATCAATTCCAAGTTCAATATCGCACCACGCAATACATACAATCTGACGAGAAAGGCTTTATTATGGGCATTGGTGATACTGTCAAGAGAATATGTCGAAATATTAGGAGGGATCCTGTTTCAAGAAGTAAAGAACGAGAGAGTCATGCAGCATAGTAGAGTGTATAGCACCTGACGGATTCTCTGTTACACCTTTAATAATTTTGAAAGGAAACAATCATATATCAAGGTGGTATCAAGAAAAAAAAGAAATGGACTTTTGGTTTGGGTATTCATCTAAAGGGTACAATAACAGCTAGTTATGCATTGAATATACAAAAATATTTTTCAACCTGAAACAGCAGCACGGTATGTAATTTCCCTCTAGAAGATTTCTATACCGCTAATTAATTTCTTGTTAGTGCTTATGGTGAATGGCGGTTGCTTATTTTTAATGGTTTTGAATCGCATTTAAACCTAGAACTTATCGAATATTATCTTGATAACAAGATACTACCTTTTTGCTTGCCAGCGCATACATCTCATGTTCTTCAACCCTTAGACTCGGATCTAGGAGTTTTTTCCGCAGTCCAGAAATATTACAAGAAGGAGGTAAACTTAGTTCATACACCAATTGGAAAGGAAAACTTTCCAAACATATTTGCACGAGCCCGCACCAAAGCATTCAGTCAAGCGAATATTGTATCTGGATTCCGCTCTACTGGTATATTTCCATATAATCCATTGGAAATCCGCGATAAATTATTTCTTCCTGAGCCGGTTGTCTTACTCTCAAATTACTTTGCCCCTGCACCAAGCGATCCAGCACATCAAAATCCCTATGATTTATTATCCTATCGCCCTCAAATACCAACAACACCTCGTTCTATACATACACTATATGTTGAAGCATTGGCTACTATCAAGTCCAATAGTCCAAAATCCGTCAAACAAAGAATTTTGTTCACCAAACTGAAAATGGGCGCCGAGAAAAGTGCAGCCAGCGCTGTCATGCATGAGGCGGGTGAGGAGTATCTTCGTAATGAAATCAAAGAGCTCGTTGCAAAAGCAAAGCCTGTAAGATACCTGAACCACTCCAACCTCTAATTATTATATCTAACTGCCTAATAGGACCGGAGAAGATTGAATACCACTGCCGCATGTGTTTTGGAAAAGGGCGAAGTATTGTTGGAGCTCAAGCGCAAAAGGGATCAAGCGGATGAGAAGTCCAATTCCAAAAAGACCCGTACCACCATAGCAAAAAAAGCCAAAAGTTCCGGAACCACAACTTCCAGAACTGAGATACTGACACCTGCTCCCTTGCGCACACCTTATAGTGGTACCATAGGTTTCTGATAGTTGGGAAATCTGTTAAGGGGCTAGCGGACTCTTTGGATATTGTGAACATGTAGATGTAGGCTGCGGGTGGAAAGTCTATGATTATCATTAGCAGAGTACTCTAGTCGTTAGGATAGGAATATATAATTGCTTTTTGGATCGTACTCTGAAACCTTGCCCACCACCAGACAGGATCCGCCGTCAGCGCGTGAGTGACTGTACCCACTAGCATCAGGTTTATGACACTCACTTCTGCGCCTGCATGCATGGATGACCTCATCCTAGAAGATTATTAGGAGTCTACCTCCGAGGTCTGTACAGTCGCACCAGACAGGAATGAATCGGGTGCGTGGGGTCCCGACATAGACGACACCACCGCCCACTAACAGTTGAGGTAGGGTTTGAATGTAGGTTTTTGTTCCTGCTATGTCAACTGTCCGGATGAGGGGGGGTGGGGGTGTGTGTTTCTTGATAGGTGGTCGAGCTGTCTCTATGTGTAGTTTCGGAGAAGGAGGAGAGCAGAGTGATGGGCCTTGTTTTGTGTCCCACAGAGGTTTAAAAGGGGTGATTTGAGGGTCGGAAAAGCCACGTTGCTCGTCGTCGATGGGGAAAACGTTATATTTGTGCGGGGAGGGTTCCACCCTAACCCTAACTGGATTACTATCATATATAGTGAAGCGGCTAGCCCACACTGTCACGATGAGCTAACCTTTTATTACACGAGTAAGAGCAACACCTCTCCTCCACCAGTACCCCCTTGGTGTCTCCTCCACTGCGACAAGCCTCCAAACGCCAACCACCGGCCGCAGAGAATATACTCTCCAGCTCGGTCCACGCTATGAGTATTGTTGGTAGTATCGAAGGCAGATCCTGCACCGCGAATGAAATTCGCTATACCTTTATCGCTCCTGATCAAGAAAGCGACCGCATGGAAAAATGAGTGGGGAGAATGATTATATTAGCGTAGGTATATCGGCAGGAGAGCCCTTTTTTCAGTGATTCCACCCTGTTGTTTCGTACTCACTCATATTCCCGCTAGATGTGAATGATTCTCTCCTTCACAACTGATCTTGCCATTTAAGGTAAGCTTCACGTCGTCGTCGATGAAAAATCAGCAACAGGTACCAGCACTCGCAACACCACATCCACTCCCACTCTCTAGTTGAAAATCCCCTTAAGAAATACTTTCCCCATAGCTCAGGTTAGGGCTATTTGGGTCTCTTAACGAGTGATGACGGACAGTACTGCGGAGATGGGTATTCTTGGCATACATCTTCTGGATATTTGCAAGCAAGCTTCAATGAAGATACCGCGAGGATTCCGGTGCGGGTGGGCCGCAACAGAGAAACATTGGTTCAACCATATGTACTATTTCCTTGGGTACTAAATCGAACCCTTTGCCGAATGTTGAGCGAGTAATACAACATGCCAGAACTTTATGGTATAGTCGAGAGCTTAATATCTTATCTGCAGTAACAAATAATTCACCTCTTGCCCTGCTACGATTGGGATATCCTCATCTCCCGTGTTCTAAAATCAATCCTAACCCTGAACTGAGTCTCTGTATCATCGGTTTCACGGGCGGGGTGAGCAAATTATAACTAGACGGTATGATTATCATGATATAATTAACAAAGAAAGAGCCGGATGGGGGTCCTGACTCGTTCGATGTTGATATATACCTGCTGGGCCCTCTCGTTGGATCTCCATCGGAGACAGTAATCATACTAATACGAGGTTAATTGTTGATGCCCGGCTAGTCCCTATGCCGACCTCTTCCTCGTGAATGCGCATGGCATCTGTCTGTTCTTACATCTACCCCCGGCCCCATTGAACCCAATGAACTACCCATCAGATTGTATCGTTGTAAAGGTCCCCAAATACCATTAAGAGAGTACCTGTCTCATGTATTGATATTGTATCTAGTAAGATTTGGCTATACTCGATGATGTCTTATCTTTAGTATCTTCATAGGACATATCTTATTCCCTAAACGCATTAACATAAAGATGAAGTGATAGAACTCGAATAACCTTCAGATATCAACTCTACATCTTCCAACACGATTTGTAAGCCTAATACCTGTGATGCTTATAATTCAGAAACATGCGGCGCGGGCTGATGGTGATACGCGGGTACACGGTGAAATAGGCTATAGCCCAGGCCCGCGAAACTGCCCCATGAGCTCAGGGGAATGGCCCTGGACGCATGGCCTTCGCAACTCGAGTCGAGGAGATAACCCTAACCCTATCCTGACAAGGCAGATCCAATATTATTATGATACGAGGCCACAACTAAACTAGTATACATAAGAAAGGAGGGAGTTGTTTTCTTTTCATACTATTTTACCCGCTACAGTCGGATCGCCCTATAAGGGTACCATAAGAATTGAAAAGCTTTTTTGTATGCATACCCTTATGAGGAAGGGTTAGGGATTAATAAGGTGCAGAGGTGATGAGTAGGAAAAGATTTCTTTGGGTGAGGTAGTCAGAAAGGAGACCCCTAGGTCGTGAACAACCTCAACAAGGCATTCCGAATTACTTCTCTACCTTTTCTAACCAAACATAACGGGTTTCACAGGGAAAGCGACCGTCACTGGAAAAGCAACAGGGACACGTCGATGAAAGATGGGAGGACTAAAGTTCAGTCTAATACGAAGCCAAATATGTTGGAGGTACCTTTTGGGTGATATTTACTTACTTGTGTAGGGTAGCGTGTGTGGTGGGGGGTACTTACAAAAGACCCAAAAGGAGGAGAAGAAATTATGTATGTATTATGACAACCATCCTTCACCACTCAGCCTTACCAAATATATATCATCTAAAATAGTCAAAAGACATCTAAGGGGTGTTTCTGGACACTTCATCCGTTCCAGCCTCAAAATCCGAAACTTTTTAAAGTCCTGTTGTCATGGTTGATTGCTTACCTGGTGATGATTGCTTTCCCGGTCATGATTGCTTTCCCGGTGAAACACGTTACCCTTGAATCCCCTCTACAGTCCCCTATTATATCCCTAACCCCCAATGTTTTATAAGGATTCCTTTCCTATCTGGCGGATGTGTAAGCCCTTTGGAGAATCTTAGTATAATAACATCTTGGGATAGATTCAAAGAGGTTAGGGTATGGGGAATCAAAGGATCGTTGCTAGCCGTGGGTTCGGGCCTAGATTTTGCCATTGTATGCTGAAGACTTTGCAACAAAAATCAATTCCTCACTGATCATGATCACATCGTTATGTATAATAAATTAAACAAAAAAGATAAAAACATTGTTATGTGGCGGTACCATGCAACCTAGGACTGAGATCATCCGGATCCACCAATCATTGGCTTAGGCAACGGTCGTTTCCCTCACACCCCTTTGTTACAAGCCCATGGGTTTACTCCCGAGCGCAAGGTATCGCGGTAGGTGTTCTAATCGCCAAGCCATAATCGCGAAACATCCTTCCGCTTCATGAGATATCACTCGACTTCACTAAACTTAAATCCACTGACCGATGAATAGTTTGAATGTGGAGCCTATCACAACGCGGTAGTCCTTGGTTCATTTAAGAATTGGACAGAAGCTTAGGTAAACCATCGCCGGTAGTACATGGTCATGCCTTTCGCATGCATCACAAAGGAGCCCAAGGCTCTGCCTCGGGTTTACCCTCATACCTCATAACGGCGGGGAACCTCTGAAGGGTATAATGGTAGAAGAGTCTCGCTCTGTCCCCGAGACATTCCATGAGACGTTAAATGTCTCTTTCTCTTTAACCAGTGCCATATCTAGGAGTGAAAATTATAGGGTTAGGGTTGTGGATATCGGAAATGGGTTTATTGAATCAAACACAGTACTCGCATCCAAGCTATGTTACTGCTAGCCGAGTAGTTCTAGTGGGGGCCTCAAAACTACAAGGCCTGACACCCGCAACCACTGACCTTGCCCGACGACTACTCTGTATCACGCTACTTTAATACTAGATCAGGATTATTTTGAGGTTGAAATAGAAATATCGAATGATCAAAATTCTGATTGGTAATGTTTGATAATTGCGGAAGAGAACAGGGCACAGGACGGTGACGTTGGGGGCGGCTCTAAGGAAGTGAGGCACGTGACAGTCAACCTCCGTATCTCGTCGGAAATAATCTAGTCTTCAGCGGGGGTAGACTAATGAGCCATAGTAGTTTGAGTAATGGCAACATGTAGGATATAAATGGGCATCTTTTCGTATTATTTATATTCACCATAATCTGGCGACGGGTTGCTATCTAAGGATTTAAAACCATCCAAAACAAACGCACTTGCAAATGATAGCCCATATCTCGCGCCCAGCACAGCGCTGAGTTAACCGTACGTAAAATTGAAAAGGGATTGGACATTAATCTACATACAACGCAATTACAAATAGCCCCACAATGCCCCACCGTTAAGAATCTTCTTAGATGGGAAACCCCTTGACATCGAGTGGGCTTTGGGAAAGAGGACTATGATGCATTAAACGCACGTACCCATCATAGGTCTTGGGCGTACGAAGCAATTAGAATTTTTCTCTCCGTAGGCATTATCGTGTCCTATATATATAGGATTTGATATGATTGACCAGAATAGATACACTATGAAAAAATGGGTAAATCACTACCATAGGACTACGGAATTTGGTGACATACCAACTTAGACCCGCATTAGAGGAGGAGTACTAGCTGTAGAAATACCGTATCCTTACCACACTACTAGCGTATCAGCGACAATACTGTAGTGATCTCACCCCTCTTTTTCGTACTGTAGTATAAGGTAACAGCAACCTGCGAACATTATGGCACAAATACGTACTCTAGGGACGATTAAATCTAAGGAGTTACAGGTTATCCGGGCGCTTTAAAGTCTCGAAACCTAAGCCAGAAACATTCACTGGCCACTAGGTATGAACTAGGTCAGTACAAGAATTGAGTCGAGTTGTGACGTGTTGAGGTATACCTGCCACTGCCTCCTCCTCTGCGGCCGGTAGTGACTCCTCTATCGGCGGTGTCTAATGGATAACCAGACTGCTCCAACGGTTATGCGTGATTATGAAGCTAATACTACATCAGTTGGATAGCAATTTCTGATAATACACTACCGCTGATACCATCCTTGATTTGAACCCCGATTCAGCTGTTATTCAGAATTGGTTATCATACAATAGTTTTATTAAGAATACTACGGGTGTAGTACTTACTTTAACGCCCGATCGGATATTCCTATAAGCCTTAGTCAAAAGTTAGTCTAATAAAGACCTTATATATTCCTCAAATCACTCCTGAAAATTCTTGAATAAGGTCTTTATTAGACTAACTTTTCACTAAGCCTTTTTTAAGGCTGAAATCAGGCCCATAGGGATATCCGATCGGGCGTTAAAGTAATTAAGCGTTACACCCCCGATAGTATCATATCAAGAAATACACGCTTAAACACAAATGGCTTGTACGTCCCGGACATAATATACGCCCGATACATAAATGTATGTACGTGTGGTCACAGGATTTACTAACTACACTCAATATATACTGTTATTGCAATATATATATACTAGACTAGAGGCTCTATTATGCGAGCGAGAAATTGTAAGATACAGATACAGATATCCACCAGTAAACCTTTGACTGCCTTATTATGTATTTCGTATTTTCATGACATCGAGCTGCAAGCATGATTCCCCTATATACACCTAATTATATATATATCCACCCATCGTACGCCCCTACTCTTAATAATGCATAGTTGCCATGTAGGGGGCCATGGGAGGACTAATTGGCCGCGCTGTTTTGACTCCCCGGCTGGTATTCAGGACTGCTGCCGGGGGCCGGAGAGTGGGAAGACTCCTCTCGTTTTGGTGATTGGGGATGTTGGGACGATGGCATGGAATGATTGGAGAATGAAGTCTCGGGTTTAATATCAGGGACTATATCTATGACTCTGGCGCCGGGAGGGTTGCTGGCGGGGCTATTCGGAATGTTTCTTGGGGGTGTGGACTGCGGGGTGCCGGTCCCTATAGAGGGCGTATAACTATGTCTGCGGGACTTCCCTAAGCGGTTCTTGACCCTTTTCCCCCGAGAGGCTTTCGGTTTACGGGGGTCTTCGTACCCGGACAGGCGGGCCGGACGACCCCCAGGAACTGTAATATTTTGGCTCGAATGAGTGTGTTGCGACATGTCGGAAGATAGGACGTCAGACTGATATGAAGTGGAGGAACTGAACCCACTCGTCTCCATATTTGTTGAGCCCGCGGGACCAACGTTGAGTAATCTGACCAACGTATGAAACCGATTCTCATGGATCTCCTCCGCTTTCTGGCGTGCCTTTAGATCTTCTTTACGCTGCTTCTCACGTCTCTTTGCTTCCTCCCTGCGCTGACTCTCAGACTTACCCATCCTAGTCGACAATTGTTGGATGCCTTGATGAATACCCTTAAAGGTATTCTCAGCCTTACCAATCCTAGATGACAACTCTCGAAAGCCATCGTCAATTCCCTTAACATTATCCTCAGTAGTATCCATCCTAGTCGAGAGCAGGTGATAGTCTTCATCGATGGTTTTGATCTTCTTGTCGTGTATCTTTGTGACCTCCTGGAGTTGTGATAACATACTGTAAATTTTCTCGAACTCGGTTGTATTCCCCTTTCCGGATGCTGGAGTAGACGGTTCCGTGTGTTGGCCGACGGCGACGGGTGCTGCTCGCGATGATGGCCCAGATTCGGAATCCTCGTCCCAACCCCCGGGCACCTTCATCTTCCCAAGAGATTTAGTTTTCCGGTGTCCAGCGGCTACTCTCTCAGTATCGCTACCAGCAGACAATGCCACCGGCTTGTGATCACCACCAGAGCTGTTCGCAGCTTCCCAAATATAACTAGCAATGTTCGATTGTATCGGTGATGTCGCGGGGGGTTTGGGTGATGGTGGGCCGTCCTCGGCTGTCAGGTCTATGACTTCGGTAGCCGCCGCCGGTGTCGCTCGGGTGGGAGGGTCAATGTCCATTTCCGTACACACACTATAGGACCGACCGCTGAGAGGGGTAGGCTGTCGTGAGAGTAGCCGGGGTGTAGCCTCAGATTCCTCCGAATCAAACGGGGAGTTTTCATGGACGGTACTAGTGAAGGATAGAGATTGACTTTGTGAGGGTGATCCCCTTAGTATGTATGAGCTACGGAAAGCCATTTGAGATGTGAGATGTGAGATGAGAGATGAGAGAGATCAGAGATGAGAGATGAGAGAGATCAGAGATGAGGGATGAAGGTATTCGCTCCAGCAAAAAAATTTAAAACCTGTTGATATAAGTATTTTTTTTTTGCTTATAGGTAAATTACACAAAGTCGAAGAGTACTCCGCCCCAAAAACAAACATAGGACACAATGGCAGCGCAGCCTCTCCTTGGCAGACTTGGCTGTCTGCCTGAAATTATTCTCTGGGATATTGGCGAGGGATAACCAAGGATAACTGGGGGATCAATGAATAATTAATATAGGTACATATGTAAGTGAGCGGAACGGTTTTATGGCAGCCCCGCCTCCTCCTTCCTAGTGACATGCATTGTGGTACTAAGTACTTTACATACACCCAACATTTTATGTATATACAGTCGTATCTGGGTTGAGGGCGATAGAGTACTCTACCAGTTTGGTGGTGGGTAGGTAAGCTATATTGTAGGTGTGCGGAGTAATGTCCGATCTGCTGGGGTATAATTATCAAGTTCTATCGCAACGATCCCTCCTCTACGGTGTCTTGTTGATCTCACCCGAGCCCACCTTTAGACGAAAATCCGGTATAAATAGAGTAACTCTGCCAATGGCTCATCGAGGTTTAATTTTGAAATGGGCCGCATATGCTTGTGTGAGAAACTGTGCCTTTACTCTACTCTAGATTGGCTTCCATAACTCGTTGCCCCGATTTCAGACAGTCCCGTACGGTGCGGATCCCTCCTCCCTGCCCTCAGAAGGCAAAGATTCACTTGACTAGATAATTGGCTACTCCCAAGGCCGGCAAGCAGGTGGCGGTGGGTGTGATCTATGGATCGAGTTATGGTATGTAGGTCCCATAATAGTACTAGCTCTTAGCTGCCTAACGACTCTCTGCTGCCTTCTCACGCCACACCCGAAGGAATCTACCTGAGGCTAGCTAGATCATATGCATTCAAGATCAGATAATCTGTCGCCAGCTTTTAGTTGACCTGAATTTTCATTTTCAAAGTGAACCCATGCAGCTAAGTTGTGTCTGCTTCTACAGTCTGCACTTGCGGGGTGCTCGCTTAACACAGACGCTTCTTGGCTGCAGGACTGGACTATCGCGGCAGGTGTGGTACAGAAATAGGCAGCCCTGAGATGCAATTCTTATTGGATTAAAAGAATGAAATACACCAACGCAGTGCAGATGCATTTTCGGGTACTTTTTACCTGTCACAAGACTAGCGCCGTGTTGATTTATGGTGTGCTAAAGAACGCTAGCGAATCAATCGAATATCAACGGTATTACATCGATCATGGCCTTGGAGGGTTCTCATATGACATGTAACGACGGCCCAGTCCAGAAAAACCCTGGATCTCTCGATCATCTGTGTCCTCTTGAATGGTGTTTGCAGTATTTACATATAGACCCCTCCGGCGCCCTTGACTGGAATGACTGACCTAGAGACTGTCACAAGTCAGTACGGGATACGATGTTTGAATCGCATAAATAATGGACGCCTTCCCGTAAGCTATAGCAGGGGTGCTATTTGCAATAGAGAGTGTCCTCAGGATAGACCCAGTTCCCGCAAGTAAAGAAAAGTTCTATTCAGTAGCTAATCCAAATAAGGGATAGGCTGTTCTAAGTTAGGGTTAGTTTTTCACTTACCTGTTAAGTGCAACTTCCCCTCAATTCCCTTTAGCACAAGTCTTCACTCAATCGCATATGACAGATCCATCCGCAATGCCTCCTAGAAAGAGAAACTTGAGAGACTTGACTGAACCCATTGTAAGAACTCCTTCAATATATAACAAAACCTACTAATACCTAGCATAGGGCTCAATACCGATAAGAATGATCCCTTCTGTTGCCGAGAGCGCCGAGATTGCCGAGAGCGCCGAGAGCGCCAGGGTTTCTGAGAATACAGAAGCAGCTGAAACTACAATACCAATGAAGAGACTACGAGGAGGTAAACCAAAAGGTGCACAGGCATTTACTGTATTTGATCAGCAGCGGTTACTGGAGATATGCGAGGAAGTGCTACCATTTGGTGCAGATCTTTGGGAAACCGTATCTGTAAAGTATAGAGATAAATCATCACATGCGGGTAGGAAAGGAAGGGATGCCCAATGGCTCAAAAAGCAATTTACAGATATGGTGAAGCGGGCCAAACCTACAGGTGATCCCAACCAGCCGGAGGAGGTACTTTGGGCAAAGGAAATATCTGTGAGTATTGAGGAAAAAATCAATATGGGAACTCTGAATGATGATAGCGAGGATGATCAGGATGAACTGGAGGAGACAGAAGCGGTTGAGAATGTCCAATTGGAAAAGCCGGTACTTGAGACTGTTAAAGGTAAAATAAATAACACATTTCCATATTTTGTTCAAATTCTGACGCTTGATTTTAGTTCCTTCTACACCATTACCGGTGCATGGCATTTCAGTACAGCGTATCCGTACAACAAAACCCTCTATTGCGTCACAGAGCAAACAGGCTCTAGATCAAATTATCTCTTCCCTCAACACTTCCGGGTCCGAAATCGCTAGCATGACTCAACATTTAGAACGTTCCAGTATGATACAGGCTATGCAGAACCAACTGGATCGATCTGAATTGAGGATTGAGAAATTGGAAGATAAAATTGAGAGATTGCAGGAGAATAATTCAGCTTTGAAGGATGAGAATAGGGAACTGAAAATGCGACTGATGTTTCTTGATAAAATTGGTAGTACGGTGCCTTCATTTTCTGATGCTGGTGAATTGGATTCAGTTCAAACTAGGGACTTTAGTTCCCGACTCAATCAATTGTAACTAGAAATACCGTCTATTATTTTCTAGGGTACAAAATTGTAAAATCTCCGAATGCGATCATTTTTCTTTATATCTTTGAACAGCATTTCCTCAAACTCTGTATACTCTCCGCCACTCTTCCACACCTATTCGTATACAGTTTTAATCTGATTTACCCCAACACAGCGTGCCCGTACATTATGTAGCCTTACACATATCTCTAAAATTACATATCTATATGCTGAGTCCTCTGCAGGCATCGGAAGTTTCAATCTACCAAATGACCCTTGTAAACACTGCATACCCCACTCCGCTGCCTGACGTGCAGAAACCAATTGTTCATTAAATCTCTGAAACTTTCTGGCAGCGACAGGATCATTAGGGTACTTGGTAAATCCTGCTTTAGGTGGTGTTTTAATCCGGCCAGCAATTTCGGTATTGGTGGATGGGAATGCGGTATCTGCAATGAGATAGTATGGTGAAGGAGTAAAATATATGAGCTGTTGAAAAAGCTTTTGAGAAACTGCAACATCATGCCATGAACCCGGCGCATTAATTGTTGCATGTATAATTGTACCATCAGGTGCAAAGGCAAAGACATTAGAGGTAAAATGTGATGCACACCATCCGTTATAGTAAGCGTTTTGTACTTCAAGTGTTGATGAACAAGCAATCGGAAGATGTAGACCGTCCACAAAACCGAATGCATTATGGACCATCGGATGTCGATTTTTAATCAGGTCAGAATAATATCTCAATTCCTTCCTTTTTGGCCATTTAATCCGTGCAGCTTTCATCTTTTTCAAGCACAAAAGCAGTAGTTGTAACGCAAACAACCGATAACGTGAGCAAACAGCTGGTGTGAGTCCGAAGATTTGCTGTAAGCTGTAGTCTACCATAGTGGAATTCAAATGATGAAGCGCTAGTCCAAGTGCCCCAGCTGCATCTAGGGATCTAGCAATTTGTCTTGTATTCCCAAAGGCTTGAACATCAGATCTCGGTACCGGTGTTGACTCCCACGCTTGTTGAAAACCACCAACTCCTAACAGATCGTCAAAAACTGCAACATCAACACCCATTGTAAGAATATATGCTCTATTCTGCCGGGATTGATAGAGATGTTGCCATGCAGTCCCAGCGCGAGGATTTGGTGGGAGTTCAGCTCTTGTCAGGTAGAAACGGTTGCGTCTTTTCCGGCGCTGTTGGGCACTGAGGAGGAGCAATACGCAAAAGGTAAGAGCAATCCTTCTGATTCGTTGTTGACGCATGAGGTAGATCATTATGAGACACTCCGCTGACAAGTCAACCATATTGACAGACTGGATTAATCTGGGCCCGTTTGGAAGTGAAGAATTTGTAGAGAAGCTCATGTAGCTCAACAAGATTAACCCGATCACAACCGATTCAATCCGCTGAATAAGCGGTCACGTTACAAAAAAGACTCTATTCAAGCGGATAGAAGTTTTTCTATCGAATAGACCCCCCCCTAGAAGGGGGGAGTCTATAAAAAACACATAGACCCCCCCTTCTATTCGATAGAATACTAAAATTTGATCTATCCGCCAATAGAACATCCGCTATACCTTACGGGAAGGCCTCCAATGTGTGGATCCTAGCTTGAATGGTTCTGCCCTCTACTAACCACCCCACAGACGTCGTTGACCCCGGAAATAAAACACCCCCTCTTCTTGCACCGGAACAACAACTGGTAACAAAAGTATCGTCTAGGATACGTCCGGGACCCCTTCAGAGAGAAAAAGAGCCTTCGAGAGGTATCTGAGGACTTTGTACCGACTTGTTTGAGAGACTCACAATGACCACCGCTCACCTCCCCGCCTATCTTTTCCCCCTCTCCTCCGCCAAACCCGGCCGGGGGATGAAGGGGGAGGAGGACGAGTACCAGTCCGACTACGAATATGAGTACGACTACTACTACTACTACTCTGGCTACGGGTGCGGGTGCGGGTGCGGGTACGGGTGTGGGTACGGGTGCGGGTGCGGATGCGGCTGCGGGGGCGGAAACTACGAGGACGGATACAGGTACGAGGACGAAAACGGCTACGACTACTACTATGACTATGAGGACGGACACAGTTACGGATACGGAGGTGAAGACGAGGAAGAAAAAGAGGAGACCCCCGCAGTACTGGCTACAGCGCAGATCCATGAGCCTGGAGGGGAGTTCAAAGACAGAGACCTAGTGGCTTCGGAAGTGACCCGAAATCCGGACCCTAGGCTACCATCCGCAGGGGAGCAGGCCGAAAAGCCCAGCACAGACATCTCACCTGTAGTCAGTGGGGAGACAGTTGGAAAGAAGGTGGGAAGGTGGAGGCCGAGGCTGATGGAGGAGGAGTGGGATATGGAGGGCGATAGGGACTTGTCTGATCATGGTGGTGATGATAATGATGAAGATAGGGATATTGTCGGTAGTGATGAGTAAGGGGGAGGGGGGGGGTGGAGAATAGGTGTTTGCCTAGTGGCGGTGGGAGGCCGGTGGAGCGGGAGCGGGAGTGGGGGGGAAGGCGGGAAAGGGTAGGTGGCCAAGCGGTTTTCATTTGATTGACATTATACGGTCTGGGGGAAAAGGGGAAAAGACATACGGTGATCAGCTTGATATCCCACGACCTGATGAGGGATACACTTATCAAATAATGAATAAATTACCTACTAGTACCCCTAACTCACACTGTAATAATGAATAGCTTAGCTATGGGCTAGTTTAGAGTGGTTTATGAGCAAGTGATATGAAGTGTCCGAGTGGCATACCATGCCCAAATCCCACGGTTCCTATCTCTTAGGTTGTTAGTAAATGCTGCCCCCCCAGAAAAAAGCAAACGTTTGTAACAGCTCTTGTTATCTCCCTTATCAAATAGTTGGTCTCCCCTACAAATCCTAACCCTCTGCCATATGGGGGCAGCATTGACAGCTTAAGGGATAGCTACTCGGTATGTGTGTTTACGGATAATGCGTATCACTGTGACCTCTAAATTCACTAGATTACACAAAACTCCGAATGAGATATACATTACTGCCAGAACGTATAGATATATGGTGCGGCGCGGCTTAAAGGTGACAGAAATTGCAGTGCGAGTAACTTTTCAACCAGACAAGATATTAAAAATCTATGAGCTCAAACTGTAGGTATAGGTATGATAAAGATTTTGATCTTATAGATTTTTGATATCTACTCTGGTTGAAAGGTTATTCGCAATGCCTTTTACCTATTTTTGTATGTAAAAATATCACGGAGGCTTGGCAAGACAGGGACGAGACGTGCCAAGGTATACAACCGAGGCAGGGCGAGTATCACAGCGTAGAATGTACTGGGTTAGGTCGCGGAAGAAGGATTAGTCAGGTGTTTCTATTGGGTTCTATGGGTTTCTGTTGCGGGAGTTCTGTGAGTCAATAGTATGCATGTATTTCTAATACGAGGGTGTGCTCGGGTTTCTATGGGTTTCTATGGATGAGTCAGCGAAGAGATTTGCGGTCTATATATAGGGAGCTCTCTCCCTCGCTTGTAGGATTTCTCTTCTTTCCCTTTTCTCTTCACGCAACCTTCTTGTCCTCTTAGTCAATACGATATTTTAGGACCTTTATATAGTCCCCTTCCTCGAGGACTCGGAGCCCCGTGCTCAACCCTCGCGTCTCATCTCTGTCTTGCCTCGCGCTCCTCCTTCAAGCTATTTAGTTTTACCTCGCCTTGTCTCTTCCTGTCTCTGCTATGTAGGCAAGACGTCCTGCCTCGCCTCGCCAAGCCTCCGTAATGGCGAACGGTCAACTAAAGTACGAAGAGGGAAAAGAAACTAAGCAAGGCGAAAACAAGGTATGAGGGACGAGCGGGAAGGCTCACATAGGGAGAAGACTATGAGGGTTCTAAAGTATTGTATTGACTAAAAGGACAAAAAGGTTGTGTGAAGGAAAAAGAAGAGAAGTCCTACAAGCGAGGGAGAGAGCTCCCTATATATAGACCGGAAATTCCTTCACTGACTCATCCGTAGAAACCCATAGAAACCCAAGCACGACATCTATCACGGCGTGGACTGTACGGGGCTGGTTGCGGGAAGAAGTATTAGTCAGGTGTTTCTGTTGGGGTTCTATGGGTTTCTATTGCAGGGGTTTTTATGAGTCAGCGGTATGCATGTATTTCTATTAGGAGGGTGTGCTCGGGGTTCTATGGGTTTCTATGGATGCATCAGCAAGACTTTATTTGTCTCCTGATGTCTCCTGAGCCTCAGGAGAGTCAAAAAATATCCAGGAGTCTTAGGAGATTCTCAGGAGACTCAGGAGACTGCTGGGAGACTGCATAAACAAATAGTAGTTTGCTGATGTGAGTCAGCAAAGGGATTTCTGGTCTATATATAGGGAGCTCTCTCCCTCGCTTGTAGGATTTCTCTTCTTCTACTTTTCTCTTCACGCAACCTTCTTGTCCTTTTGGTCAATACAATACTTTAGGATCTTTATAGCCTCTTCGCAGCCTTCGGGTTCATTTCTCGTCCTGTGTGCCTGTTTCGCTCCGCGTTCCTACTTTGACCCACCTCATTTACGTTGCCTCGTCCCGTCCTGCCTCGGTTGTGTACCTTGGCACGCCTCGTCCTCGCTCTCGCCTCGCCAAGCCTCCGTGATAACATCCTATTGGAAATACCTGCATACTACTGACTCACTGAATCCATGCAACAGAAACTCGTAGAACCTAATAGAAACACCTGACTAATCCTTCTTCCCGCAACCTGACTCAGTAAATTCCACGCCGTAATATAAAAGTAACAAGACTTTGTGAAGTGGAAGAATATTATACCTATTTATATCTTTTCATTGCTAAGATGTGATTTTCAACTATAATCTTACAGGGTGAAGCAGAGTCGATACTAAATTAGTAGTCAAGGTACACAATTGAGGAGAAACGAGGGCGAGATCATACTATGAGAGACGAGGGATGAAAAGCCAAAGAATACTATAGAGTACCAAGCGTGATGTAACAAGGACAAAAGACAAAGTCAGTGATGCGAAGCAAAATATAGAATACCAGGAGCAAAGGGCCTTGATAACTCCTTGGTTTAGCAGGGTGTCTTGACAATAACAAAGGTTTAACGATATATGTTCCTATAGAGTTATACAGGGTCAAAAAACTAAACAGTAGAGTTAATAACATAAAATTGAATTAGAAAGAGAAGAATAGAAAAGATAAAGGAAAGACTTATAGCCAAATATGTATACTGTTCAAACCCCTCTCCTAGCATGACTCACAATCTGTGTAACGGAAACATATAGAAGTTCAAAACCCAAAAGGGAACCTGAACACCCATAGCCTATTCCACAATATTCTTTTTTCCACCATAGCTCATGGTACGCCGCGATATATAAGAAGGCTGGATTACCATGCTCTAATTGATTTCAGGAGATTTGGAGCAAATGAATGTCATGGAGTAACTAAGACTCAAGGAAAACAGATGAAGATAATGATACAGATTATATCGGAGATTACAGTCAGGGACAACAGGAGTACAAGGCAGGGCAGAGAAAGTGAGAACCATAGGTGAAGCACGGAAAAACTATAGAGGTAGCCAAAGTAGGTGTTATGGGCATAAGAGATAGGACCTGAAGACACAAGAGAAGGAGTTTTTCTACGCTGCTAAGTACTCTATCACTCACTGGGCACACCAGAGAGGCACGGTACCGCCAGTATGCATCAGCAAACTACTACTTGTGTATGCAGTCTCCCAACTCTCTCCTGGGTCTCCTGAGAGTCTCCTGAGACTCCTAGATATTTTTTGAGTCTCCTGAGGCTCAGGAGACATCAGGAGACAAATGAAGTCTTGCTGATGTGGAGCCCAGTGCAGAGTTGCAGAATGTCTAGTAAATGAACCTTTTTTCGACCATGAAAACAATTCCCGAATCGTCGAATCGCCGGCACAGTCGCTCTGGACACTAGTGGGTATGTGAGGGAGTAACAGTGCGAGTTTAGAGTCAATCGGACCAAAAACTGATCTAACGGCAAAAGCCGCGAAGAGGTTGACACTGTGCCCCGGCGTCTTGGCATCAGGCTGGAGCTTTGGTGGAAGGGGTAAGGATAAGCGAAGGTAGAATGGTAGGGTACGGGTTTGATTTTATTTTGTTTTATGAGGTTCGGTTGCAGGAGGAATTGGTAGTGGAATGGTGCGAGGTCGACGTTATGACCTTGTATGAGGATTGGTTGCAGGAGGGGTAATCGGTAATGGAATTCTTTGAGACGGTGGGGAGGAATACGAGGTGTGGTGATACGGAGTTCTATGAGATTCTATGGGCTGATGTAATAGGATTCTATGGGGTGGTGGATGCGTTAGAAGTAGAATGGTGGGGGAGTATGTTAAATAGCGAGCGGAGTTCTTTCCTTTAGTTCTTTTCTTTCTTTCCTCTCTGTCTCGTCTTCCTGTTCTCTCGTACATAGGAATATATCTATCACCTATCCATAGTCCTCGCTCTTCTCGCCTAGCTCGAAGGTTGCCTACTACTGCGACCTCTATAGTCTTTTCCTTTGCCTGGCTCTTAAGCCCTGTCGCCTCGTCTCCGCCGTTATCTACGGTCCTCGCTTTCCCTGCCCTGCTTCTGATCTTCGCCTTGGCTATTGCCCTGTGCTTCCTTTGTTTCTGGCTGCTCGCCCGCCGCTGCCACCTTCATCGCTCCTCCAGTAGTCTTGCCATCTACGCAGCACGGCACCATCTCCAAACGACCGACACAGCAATCCACTCCGTACTCTAGTTCACCATGACAACCGAACCCACCCCCTTCGACTATGTGAAACTTCACAATGACCTCACGGCCTTCTTTATCGTTCACCCCGAAGTCGACCCCGAGGCTACCCCTGAGGCTCGACGAGTATATGATTTATTGGTATGAGCCCATAAAGGAGTCATCCAATATTCTATCGACCTACAGACCCACCACTCAGAGACGGAGCAAGCCCGATCAGAGTTTCAAAAGGAAACTCACACCCTTAAAGACAAGATCAAGAAGCTTCAGGAAGGGATCAAAGAAGGTCTCGGAGAGCTTCATAATGACCTAACCAAAACCAAATCGGAGAAATTACCTGATCCAGAAAAGTACAAAGGGGACAAGAGGGGTTTGACGATGTTCCAAAGACAGCTACAGATAAAATTGTCAGCCAACTTCGACCGATTCCCTACTCCCGCCCAACAAATCGCATACTCTATTTCTCGACTACGACTCACGGATCAATTTCTTTATATTTCAAACGGCGATAGCCTCGACCTACGACCGAATTTTTGAAATCTCGATAACGCCTTCGCGATCCGGATAGTGGCCACGGCTGCAGAACCTCGCGAGATAAAGACAACAACTACGCCTTCTAAATATTTTATGGAGTTTCAGCGCCACGTCATGGACTCTGAATTTAACGGTTCGCAAAAATTGAAATTGTCTCCGGAGTGGTCTTAACCACGAGCCTAACGACTACGATTCAAAATGAAACCCCAACTACCGTGAAAGATTGTGGTCTCCTTCTGCAACGACTGGACAACAAACAACGTGCCTTACAGGCCAGGATGGGGAGATTCAGATTCCAGGTCCCAAGTGGCCCAGCGCCCCATTCCTTTAACCCTCGGCCCCCCCTTACACCAGCAATAACCCCAGTCGTACGACCCCACCGCCGCCACCCCCGAAGAATGCTACACCATTTGGCCACCCTTTATATACTCCTTGTTCGCTCTTGGCGATTTGTCTAATAACCGCCATTGTCCGACCTGAAGAAAGTCCTCAAGAACGAGAATCGTCATATTATCGCGAGAGCTTCATTATTCGGCTCGAGACGCTCGCCCCGCCGGAGCACCACCTGCATGAAGCGTGAGCATCATGGAGCCCAAGAAGAAGAAAGAGGAGGATTTAGTATCTTATGAGTTAAAAGATTTGTCCCCGCCTGCCGGCAGCCTGCGACCTCTCCCGCTTTTTCTAAAGTGTTTATTTCAACGCTTTTAGTATCGTAACAGAGATTACGGGAATCAATTGATTGTAGTTTGTTCTATTTCTCAAAATAAAAAATCTATTGTACCCACCTATGCTTTGATTGATACTGGAGCATCGGGATATGCATTTATAGATGAAGACTTTGTGCGCCGCCATGAATTGAAAACCAAGAATCTACGAACGGCAAGGGAGATTGATGTGATTGATGGGAGGCCTATTGAATCGGGAAAGGTGGTTAAGAAAGTAGTGTTGGAGTTGGAAATTAACGGACATCTGGAAGAGTGTTCATTCTTTGTGACCAAGCTGGGCCACTATCCGATTGTGATAGGGATTCCTTGGATGAGAAAACATGGAGTATTGATTGATAGCAGAAGGAACAAAATTTTTTTTAAGTCGAATCTCTGTCTGGAGCGCTCTATCGCCAATCACAAACCAGTCGTGGCCCGAGGAATATCGATTCAACCCCCCGATAAACCCAATGTTAATATTTCGGCAGTGACTCCTCGCTCGTTTAAGAAGTTGACTCAGGATGCGACCGTACAACTTTACTCGATTACTCTTCATGCCATTAATCGAATTCTGGAAACGCCTGCCAACCCAGAGGGACTAATCCCTATTGACTACCAACGCTTCCGACAGTTATTTGATGAAACCAATTCTTCTAAACTACCACGCCATCGAATACACGATCACGAAATTAAACTACAAGAAGGAACTACCCTCCCCTTTGGCCCTATGTATGGTATGTCACGAGACGAGTTGAAGGCTCTACGGGACTACCTTGTCAATAATTTACAAAAAGGATTTATTCGGTCCAGCAGCTCCTCTGCAGGCGCTCCGGTACTGTTTGTTAAGAAGGCGGATGGATCCTTGCGTCTGTGTGTTGATTATCGAAAGCTTAATGCCATTACGGTCAAGGATAGATATCCGCTTCCCCTGACCCCAGAGACTATGGCCAACCTAGCCAATGCGAATTATTTTACCAAGCTTGACTTACGATGGGGATATAATCAAATTCGAATTAAAGTAGGGTACGAATGGAAGACGGCTTTCCGAACACGATATGGACATTGGGAATACCTGGTAATGCCCTTTGGACTGACGAACGCCCCTGCGACCTTCCAGCGATGGATTAATGATATTCTTCTGTTACAGGATTGCTTGGCATAGGCGCTACTAGTTGGATAATGGTATTGTCCTAGTGCGACGTGGCCAAGTAAGGTAGGGTGACGTAGGAAAGCGGGGTTCAGTTATGACTCGGTTACAACGATCACGCCATCAGGCAGAGTTTTCTCTACCCCACCTCGTAAGAAACCGGAGCGATAGTAAAGACATTGCGGGAGTTTTGCTATTGGAGGAATTGGCGGGTTTACAGAGAATTCATATATATAAATAGTTAGTAGGATTCCCGGAGTCTTAGGGGAATCATCATCCTCTCAAGCGAATGGAATCCGGTCTACAATATTAGAAGTTTAAAAGCTACAGAACTATTGCTTAGCAAAAGCCGTATTCTATTGAATCTCTGAGATATCCCTTAACATCTTCGTCCCTTCTTGGATCGATGCGCTACGGCTTATCTTGACGATATTCTGATATACTCGGAAACCTTAGAACAACATAAACAGGATGTGCAACAGGTGTTGGAAGCACTGGAAGCCAATGAGGTACATTTGAAACCGGAGAAGTGCGAGTTCAGTGTAAAGAAAACCAAATACCTGGGCATGATTCTTACACCGGGGGGCATGAAGATGGACCCTGCCAAAGTATCTACCATTGTTGACTGGGAAGCACCAAAGACTGTGAAGGAGGTTCAAGAGTTCCTGGGATTCGTCAATTTCTATCGTCGATTTATATATGCCTATTCTCGTTTGGCTAAACCTCTTACTACTCTTACCAAGAAACATGTTCGATTTGAGTGGAGTTCTAAAACGGAGCAAGCTTTCCAGAAATTGAAAACAGCTTTTACAACAGCGTCTATTTTGCAACACCCGGATCCGGAGAAGGAGTTTATCGTGGAAACTGATGCTTCAGATTATGTCTCAGCCGGCATTCTGTCTTAACGAGATCAAGAACAAATTTTACACCCTGTTGTGTTTTTCTCTAAATCTCTTACACCCCCGGAGTGCAACTACAAAATATACGACAAGGAGTTACTTGCAGTGATTCGATGCTTTGAGGAGTGGAGACCTCACCTGGAAACGGCGCAATATCAGGTTAAGGTACTTACAGATCATCGGAACCTCGAGTACTTTATGTCCACCAAACTTCTTAACCTACGACAAACCCGGTGGGCTGAATTTCTTTCGCGATTTAATTTTGTTATTTTGTATCGACCCGGAAAGCAAGGGCAAAAGATGGATCTCCCAACGCGGAGACCCCAGGATTTACCTAAAGAAGGGGATGAAAGGTTGGAACAACAAAGTCGTTTGGTATTGAAGAAGGAAAATTTGGACCCCAAGATAAGTTTGTTAGCGGTTTCTTTGGCAAATGAACCCGCTGAAGGATCATCTCCTGTTATTGATTTATTTAATAAAGCTTACCAAGAGGATAGTTTTCCGAATAAGATTTTGTCGCTATTGCGCGGAGGGGTGCAACAATCCAAAGAAATATCGCTAGCGGAATGCAAGGAGAATGAGGACAGATTTTTGCTTTATCGAAACGCCTTATACGTTCCTAATTCGGATGAACTCAGGCTATACCTTTTACGCGAATATCACGATAAACCGGTAGCCGGACATCTGGGCCGATCAAAGACACTGGAACTTCTTAGCAGAGACTACTACTGGCCAACTATGCGGAAATATGTTGACTGATATGTTCAAAACTGCCATACCTGTCGGCGGAGTAAACCAAATTTGAATCCTCTTCAGGGGGTACTTCGACCCCTCTCGATACCTAAGGGACCGTGGACAGATATTACCATGGATTTTGTTACAGGGATTCCTGAGAGTTAGGGCTTTAACGCGATCCTAGTGGTGGTGGATCGATTCACAAAAATGAAACACTTTATTGCAACAACTGAAAGTGTTAATGCCAGGGAGCTACCTCGTCTATACTTGGAACAAGTGTGGAAGCTTCATGGGCTGCCAGAAACCATCGTATCGGACCGAGGAACACAATTTACGGCTGAATTTTGGAAAACGCTATGCGAACGCTTGGAAATAGCGCCCCGCTACTCTACCGCTTTTCATCCTCAGACGGATGGCCAAACTGAAAGAACTAATGCTATTATGGAACAATTTTTACGGAGCTACGTTTCTTATCAACAAGATAACTGGGCGGACTTTCTACCTCTTGCCGAGTTTGCAACTAATAATCATATCTCCGAAACAACCAATATGTCCCCGTTTCAGGCTAACTATGGCCACTACCGGTGGTAGTCTAGTCCGATTGTGGTCGATTGCAGTCGACTATGCCAAGCCAAACAGTCCAAAAATTGAGACGGACTATATGGACTGCAGTGGACTGCAGTCGACTGCGATATTTTAGCCAAGCCAGTCCGTCAACCTTTTGGACGGACTGGACGGACTATGGACTGCATGATGGTATAATATACTAAAAATAGTATAGTAAAGTGAGTATGATGTGTACATTAATTGCGGTAATATTGATAAAACACCTTTTCTAAACAATCTCAGCTGGTAATCCGTGTATGACTAGTTATCCGAGTACAAATACAACACAAAATATACTCAACTATTTTCTAACAAGAATTTAAGAGCTCACGAACACATCAGATAACAAAATATCAATTAATGAAGACATATCCGGCACAACAGCAAGCTCTATTTATGAATCGTCAATCGCCGATACAACACACTCTGCCATCGACAACAATTTACTACCGGCACAGGTACCAGCGGCTTTTCTTCCAAAGGTAAAAGAAAGAACTAGTTGGGTTTGGAAACATGGTTCAATTTTCCAAGCTCCTGATAAAAACGGTATTGTGAGAGATCGTTGGAGATGTAATTTATGTATGTTGAATTAGGATTGATACATCAGCAAGCTTTACCAAGTGTGACTGGAGTCTCCTGAGTCTCCTGACAATCTCCTGAGTCTCCTGAGACCCCTGTAACCCCCCGAGACTTGTAAAATCTTGCTGATGTACTGTTGAATATGAAGCTTGTTCTTTTTTGTTTTTAATTTTATGAATAGGTCCAAACCCCGCAACTGCTATCCACTATGCCGATAGTACGACAAAGAATTCGATCAATCATTTAGTTAGAGTACATGGGTTTCATCAAAACGGGGAATTACGATCGGTTGACAACAACGAAGAAACAATTCATATAGGTCCAAGTTCTACAGCAGTTATGAACTTGAATGCAAGCTCCAATCTCACAAGTGGGACATCAAATAATGCAACCAGAATTCAGTTTAATAGCGATGTATTCAAGCAAATGTATCTACGCTGGATTATCACCAACAATATTCCTTTTCAACAAGCAGTTTCGCCCACCCTACGTCATTTATTGATGTATCTTTGTGCAGTTGTAAGAATCTTTATACTTATTTTTAACTTTGTAATGTATAAAAGTATACTAATTCTTAATAAAAGCAATCATCATATACGGATTTAGGTAAAGCAATGCCAAAAGCCTCCTCTACGATAAGCAGTTGGATAAAAGAATCCTATAGTACAAATAGGGATTGTGTCAAAGATAGTTTAAGCAATTCAGTTTCTTCGATCCATATTAGCTTTGATTTATGGACATCACCAAATAATCTTGCGCTTCTTGGTCTAGTCGCATACTGGTTAGGTGAAGATGGTGTATTACATCATGGACTGTTAGGTATACGACGATTGCTTGGTACTCATAGCGGAGAAAACCAAGCAAATATTGTTTGCAAAATAATATATGATTTTCAAATTGAAAATTCTATAGGTTATTTTACGTTGGATAATGCTAGTAATAACATCACAGCACTTCGATTTATACAAAATCATATAAACGGTGCAAGCTCGTCTTCAATTTCACCAATACCATTACCACTTCAACTTAAACCAACAATGCCTCCTCCAAGCAAACTACAATCAATAAAACCTACCTCTCGGTATATTCGATGCTATGGCCATATTCTGAATCTTGTTGTTAAAGTATTTCTTTACGGGAAGAAATCAATACAACTATTATCTCTTGAGGACAAAACTCGGAGACAAATAGAGCAAGAGAATATTGAGTTAGATTGATGGAGAAAAATTGGACCTTTGGGAAAACTTCGAAACCTCACCGTATGAATACATGGAAGTCCACAACGCCGTGAAGCATTCTGTACATCAGTTAATACAATCCTAGGAGTTTCAACACAAGCACGGACATTGATACTCAGAAATGTTACAAGATGGACTGGTGATTATGATGGACTTGAGAGGGCTATGAAATTACGACATGCAATTGATTTTCATTTCCATCAGGTTTTGCGAAATATTCCTACTTCTACAAAGTTGACGATTGAAAAAGATCAGCTCTCTCCAAGTGATTGGGATGTCCTTGAACAAATATTCGAATTTCTGAAACCCTTTCGGGATGAGACTCTAGCTTTGGAATGTCATCGAACACAAGGATCACTGTATGAAATATACCCTTCATTTGAAAGGCTGCGTCGACATATTCTCAAACATCAACAACTCTCGAATCCTGAAGTTATTACAATATCTCTACAGCTTGCTGTTCAAAAGCTTGAAAAATATTATTCAATTCAAGAAATTTCACCAATTATTTGTGCATCAATTGTTTTGCACCCCGACATGGATAATTCTTTTGACGATACAGAATCGGATTGGGGTGATCGACCAGAGTGGGGTTTGAAAGCTCGAAAGCTAGTCAGTGAATTGTGGGAATCTTCGTATAAGCAAATTGAACTTCATGGGACATCAAATGCATCACCTCATTCTCCTAAACGAACTCTTGATCCCAATATCTCAAAAAGAGCTAGGAGTTTCAAGAAACAACGCTTAAATCCAGAGTCAATTGAAGATGAACTTTCACGTTATCTTAATTGGGTATCA
Organism: Morchella sp. 2016-57; assembly: GCA_024713875.1. Lineage (NCBI taxonomy): Eukaryota > Fungi > Ascomycota > Pezizomycetes > Pezizales > Morchellaceae > Morchella > Morchella sp. 2016-57. The sequence goes on from JAMGZE010000020.1 coordinate 732,967, forward strand.
GAAAACAGACACGAGATCGGAGCTCCTATACCATGGTGGATTAAATCCCGGCCTATGTACCCTCGACTATCTATTTTAGCTCTCGATGCATTTTCCGCTCCAGCGATGTCTGCTGAATGTGAACGGGTATTTAGCAGGTTTGTATCTCTAGGTCCCAATACTGTTGTGTTTTGAAATTTTTATCTGTATTTAAAAAACAACATTAACTGACGTTTTCATTTTCTAATAGCGCAAAGCAACTGATAACCGATAAACGAAATAAATTAGACGAGAGTACGATTGAAGCCGGTGAATGTCAGAAGTCATGGGCTAGAGCAGGCTTGATCACATTTAATCATGCCAGCGAAATGTCTGATTTTTTGCTCAGACACGAACGTGATCTATTGACATCAGCGACTATGAGACCGTAAGTTATCTTTATATCCTACCCTTTTTAGATCAAAAATTTAATTTTATTATTTTTGTTTATAGTATCTGAACTCCTATTGATATGATTTGTGAAAATGTGTTTTCTCCTATATATATTCTCATTACACGATTTGTTATTTTTACTATTACCAGTACTGTTTGCGTCATATATCCGCTGTCTCATTATATATTTTATTAAGTATTTTTTTGAACGTCAGTGAATATTTGTTTGTCAGTTCGTCAATAGTTCCTTTCAAGACATTTTCAGTATAATTTTCTTCATTCCTTAGTTCGAATCTCCGTATTGAGTCTCTTTTTATTACGTGTTGGATTTCTTTATGTTACGCGTCTTGTTTGTTGTGATATATTTTTCAATCTATTAAATCTTGGCATCTTTATTATATAGTGTATCTAAATCACAATACTAAACTCCATTACCACCCTTCAAGTGTTCCCGATAATTGAACAACTACAATAAGAAAAGTATATTGCAGTGAAGCCACCAATATATTATCTTACGCAAGATCTTTAGGTGCAGTGAAGCCACCTCCTATTGATTCTGCTGTAGTTTGGAAGTTATGGAAACATCTTCAGATTTTTATTGCAAACTTCAAGAACAATCATATCAAATTTTACTACACTCCGCTGAAGCTTTGGTACAACAACAGAAACCTTATTCTAATGAAATATCAGAGCAAAAACGCTTGCTAAGGGACTGCTCTAAAGCATTTTATAAAGAATTCTCAAATTCCACATCCTCTTCACAACTCAACTATACACACTTTCTTCAAAACTCGTGTCACAGACTCTCTGGTATCAGTATTGGTACTGATTCCGAGATTCTCCTATCAGCGCAACAAATACCATTAATAACCACAAGCATACATGTCAAATCAGCCGATGATGAAAACCTTCTTATATTTTGGAAGGGCGCATACAAAATGCCGTTTGGCCCTATTGATGGCGACCGTATCCTGGGACAAGTTGAAACTGCTATTTTAAACCTGCAAACCGTTTACAAACTACCTAAACCATCAGCAACCGACAAGCGACACAACATACCTCAAGCTAAAGGTCAAGCCCATTCTACTATAGGCTGGCATGCTATGTCAACCAAAAAGTCCATCTTCCCGCATCAAAACTCTTCACCTATTCAAAAACCTGGTATTTGTGGTCTCTGGCACTTTGCATGGTGGTTTGCGCAGGGTCAAGCCAAAACAAAAGCACCAGTTATTTCAGCGCATCTTATTGATACTGCTTACAAGTTAGTACGCGTTTTGACGCGCTTTTTACCCTATTCTTACCTATATACAAAGTTACTAACAATTCGCATAGGAATCAAGCATGCATTCGCTTTTTCCAGCAGCTTGCCCCCGCCCTACAGGTTCTAGGCATCGTATACCAAACAGTAGATCCACAGGATTACTGGAGCGCGCTTTCAAGAGTCCGTGTAACAATCAGTACATGTAGCGACACAGGTGCTGCTACCAAAAATGGTAGTGCTTGGAGCCTTTTTGTTACAAGCCGCAGGTTCGCGTTTCACGGAGTGGCAGTACTTCGAAATCTACGGGTTCGTCCTCATAGGGATGGTGGGGATAGGAAGGATGGATATACAATGATGATATGTGCCGGAAATTTCACTAATGGATACCTGGTACTGCTCCCCCGCTCCCCCCGCTCCCCCTCCGGTCCAAAATGATTATGAAACTAAGTGTGAGTAGGTAGTTCCTCAATTACATATCAAGTTGGATTTCAAACCTGGAGATATTGTCATGTTTAAAGCAGCTATACTGGAGCACTACCTGACGGATTTTGAGGGTGATAGAACTAGCTTTGTCTTCTTTACACACCAAAACACATGGAACTTTACTGCTCAATAATTGTAAATACTTTGCGCAAAAACCGTCTCAAAATGCCCAAAATTTCTCGGGGGGGCGAGGCGGTGCTTCTCGGCGGGAGTGGCAGCCACCCTCTCGCCAAGGGCGATTCAGGACAGCCCTAAAACGCTAACCCTGTCCTGTGACTTGAATATATGCAGTCCATAGTCCGACTATAGACAGGCAGCAGTCGCCTACACTGGCAGCAGGACAGCGGACCCTTACCCTCTGTTGATCAGTCGGGTCAAGGACCGGACCGGACTGTCAGCAAAGTTGACTATGGCCGACACCCTCATATGACGTTCGGACCCTTAAGGCATGGGGCTACTGTTAATGAAGATCAGGCAAATGGATTGGCAAGAGAAATGTCACAAGTATTTGATTTTTTGAAGAGCGAGATGTTTAGGGCTCAGAAGATACAGGAGGAAATGGCTAATATACATCGTACCCCATCACCTCGTTATACAGTCGGGAATCAAGTCTGGCTATCCACTCAAAATATTGCTACCAAACGTCCGTCTAAGAAGCTTGATTGGAAACAGATCGGACCCTATTCTATAAAACGCATTGTTAGTCCTTATGCCTATGAGCTAGACCTCCCGCCCTCAATGAACATAGATCCTGTATTTCATGTTTCATTGCTAGTACCACTTATTCAAGACCCCGTTCCCGGACAAATTATTGAACCACCTCCACCCGTCGAGATTGAAGGAGAGACAGAATGGGAAGTGGAGTAAATATTGGACTCAAGGAAACGAGAACAGCGATTGGAATATTTAACCAAATATCTGGGTTACGAAGAACCATCCTGGCAACCTTCGGACGACCTAGAACATGATAGTCCTGAACTTCGGGAGCTTTTCCATCAACGGTATCCTTCCAAACCTCGGCCTATCAGAAGCTAGGCCTTAGGAGGGGACCTGGTCTGTCCCGGCGTCTTGGCATCAGGCCGGAGCTTTGGTGGAAAGGGTAAGGATAAGCGAAGGTAGAATGGTAGGGTACGGGGTTGATTTTATTTTGTTTTATGAGGTTCGGTTGCAGGAGGAATTGGTAGTGGAATGGTGCGAGGTTGACGTTATGACCTTGTATGAGGATCGGTTGCAGGAGGGGTAATCAGTAATGGAATTCTATGAGACGGTGGGGAGGAATACGAGGTGTGGTGATACGGAGTTCTATGAGATTCTATAGGCTGATGTAATAGGATTCTATGGGGTGGTGGATGCGTTAGAAGTAGAATGGTAGGGGAGTATGTTAAATAGCGAGCGGAGTTCTTTCCTTTAGTTCTTTTCTTTCTTTCCTCTCTGTCTCGTCTTCCTGTTCTCTCGTACATAGGAATATATCTATCTCCTATCCATAGTCAGTCATATTTCTTAGCGCCTCGGAAGGGTCTACTAAACAAGAGTGTAGGAAGCAAGAGGGCCGGTAGAAGATAGAAATTAGGTTTAGAGACTAAAGATTCTTCTCGGTAGACTTAGAATAATCTTAAGGGTCTTCTTCCGCTTGTTACAACTGATGATCAGGAAAATCAGAACAGATGGGCGGAAACTGGAGATGAGTACTTATACTCCAAATCTCTCTGTTTCCTGCATTCCACCGCTCTTACTAAGTTCCGGTGAAAACTCTGTTTTGAACCGGAAACAATTCCTCCATTTACTTTTCCATGGCGTTGGCGGGTGTTTCGGTTCTAGAGTAAGCGCCCTTAGTCAGGGTCAAGGATCACCTGCAGCCTGGCTGTCACACAGCTCGGGCCTGCGTCAGATGAGTCTCCGCTCAAGTGGTCTACCCTAGATGGCTGCAGAGCTGTAACTCATTGTAGATTATTCCCGGGCATAACCACTGCCGCCTGCAGCAGGGTTATTCTTGCACAGAAGGATACTGGAGATGCTCGGCACTTAGAGACCTTTCCCTAGCCGATCCTCTATTCACTGACAACGCCTAGACTCGTCAGCCTACCCTTTCACGAATAGATCTCCACCCATAGCAGTCAGAAGGTAGGTACACTTGTAGTAGGTTGCGGTCCTCACTACAGGTACTTTTCCTATCACTGTAACTGCTGGATTCTATCAATGACTCTGAGCCTATAACAGGCCCGGTGAGAACTATTCTCCTAACCGCTAATGTGGCTCTGTTATAGAAGGTTGCCTACTACTGCGACCTCTATAGTCTTTTCCTTTGCCTGGCTCTTAAGCCCTGTCGCCTCGTCTCCGCCGTTATCTACGGTCCTCGCTTTCCCTGCCCTGCTTCTGGTCTTCGCCTTGGCTATTGCCTTGTGCTTCCTTTGTCTCTGGCTGTGTCCCTCATCCTCGCCTTCGTCGTCACCTTCATCGTTCCTCCGTGTAGTCTTAGTTACTCCGTTACACACTGGTGGCGCCCAGGGAAAGGTAAGAAAGACTACCCGACACCTCCGGTACCGATCGTTGACAGTCCTAACGTTGAGCTAAACTCCTTAGTGATAGACAACGATGCATGAAAAAAGTAGATGGGCGAAGTCAAGCCCGGTACCAGGGTGTTATCAAGTAGGCTGACTTCGAGGCTACTCACTGGAATGACCACTGACCAAGGCTGAGTGTATGCAGTAGCGGAAAGTAACGTGAGTGGTTTTTGGGTACAGGCGTTTGGAATTAAGATGGTGGGTGTATAGAATTGGCATTTGGTTTCTTGGCAGGTTTTCAGGGTCTTCAGGGTCTCGCATATGGTTGTTGTACTTAAAATTGTTAGTCCGCGTGACATTTGCAGGGGATATGAATACGGTGTCATCCTCCGACTTTGTTGAAATCATCAGCGATGAAGCAAGAGTCTGATGAATATAAAATCTATCGATATTCTATTTACATTTGTAGCTTTATTTGAACTAGGTGATTCTTTCGAAGAACTTTACCTGAACTATTCTTTGATCTTGTCTGGACTATGGTGTGGCTCGTCTTAAAGGTGACATGCCGGTATCTTAGCTGAAACAATCTTAGTGTTACGGGTATAAGAGCTGGGACCCGAAGACAAGAGGAGTAGCCCTCCCTACGCTACTATTACCCACTGGGCGCGCCAGAGAGGTACAGTACTGTCAGTATGGAGCCCACATCAGCAAACTACTACTTGTGTATGCAGTCTCCCAAGAGTCTCCCGGTATAACAGAGCCACAAGCGGTTAGGAGAATAGTTCTCACCCGGCCTGTTATAGGCTCAGAGTCATTGATAGAATTCAGCAGTTACAGTGATAGGAAAAGTACCTGTAGTGAGGACCGCAACCTGCTACAAGTGTACCTACCTTCTGACCGCTAGGGTGGAGATCTATTCATGAAAGGATAGGCTGGTGAGTCTAGGCCTTGTCAGTGAATAGAGGGCCGGCTAGAAAGGTCTCTAAGTGCCGGACTTCTCGAGTATCACTCTGTGCAAGAGAGCCTGCTGCAAGCGGCAGTGGTTATCGGAATAATCTACAATGAGTTACAGCTCTGCAGCCATCTAGGGTAGACCACCTGAGTGGAGACTCATCTGATGCAGGCCCGGAGCTGTGTGACAGCCAGGCTGCAGGTGATCCATGACGCAGCTAAGTCTTACTCTAGAACGGAAAGCTTCGCTATGACTTAGGGAGAAGCGGGGTAGCAGAGAAATTGTTTCCGCTCCAAAAACAGAGTTTTCACCGGAACTTAGTAAGAGCGGTGGAATGTAGGAAACAGAGAGATTTCGAGTATAAGTACACATCTCCGGTTTCCGCCCATCAGTTCTGTTTTTCCTCATCATCAGTTGTAACAAGCGGAAGATGACCCTTAAGATTATTCTAAATCTACCCAGAAGAATCTTTACTCTCTAAACCTAAACTTTTATCTTCTACCGGCCCTCTTGCTTCCTACACTCTTGTTTAGTAGAGGCAGAGCCCCGTCACACCCGGGTCTCCCGAGAGTCTCCTGAGGCTCCTGGATATTTTTTGAGTCTCCTGAGGCTCAGGAGACCTCAGGAGACAAATGAAGTCTTGCTGATGCAGTGTGGAGTTGCAGAATCCCTAGTAAACGAACATGTTTTTGACCCTGTAAATAAACCCCGGAGCGTCAAAGCGCCAGCACAGTCACTCTAGACACCAGTGGGCATATGAGGGGGCAACAGTGCGAGTTTGGAGTTAATCGGACCAAAATTAATCGAACGGCAAAGATAACGAAAGAAGCTGATACTGGTGGCGCCCAGGGGAAGGTAAGACTACCCGACATCTCCGGTACCGATTGCTGTTATTCCTAACATCGAGCTACGCTCCTTAGCGATAGGCAACGATGCGAGGAAAGAGTTGGCGAGCGAAGTCGAGCCCGGTACCAGGGGGTTATCAGGTAGGCTGACTCCGAGACTCCTCATGACCACTGACAAAGGCTGAGTGCATGCAGCAACGGGTTGTAAAGTGAGGTATTTTTGGGAATAGGCGCTGGGATTTAGAAGTGGGTGTATAGAATGTGACGGGGGTCCACTCTATAGTAGAAGAAGGACAGGGCAGATGGTCCAAAGCTTGTCTCTGATATAGACGTGTGTTCTCAGAGCCCAGTAGATGACTTCGTCTACTTGCATAGAGGATTCTCTACCAAGGGATAATGCTTGGGAGAAAGGACGGCCGGTAGAAGATAGAAGTCAGGTTTAGAGAGTAAAGATTCTTCTGGGTAGACTTAGAATAATCTTAAGGGTCTTGTTCCGCTTGTTACAACTGATGATGAGAAAAATCAGAACAGGTGGGCGGAAACTGGAGATGAGTACTTATACTCCAAATCTCACTGCTTCCTGCAATTCCACCGCTCTTACCAAGTTCTGGTGAAAACTCTGTCTTGGAACGGAAACAATTCCTCCGCTACCCCGCTTCTCCCTAAGTGCTAGCGGGTGTTTCCGGTCCTAGAGCAAGCACCCTTAGCCAGGGTCAAGGATCACCTGCAGCCTGGCTGTCACACAGCTCCGGGCCTGCATAAAATGACTCTCCGCTCAGGTGGTCTACCCTAGATGGCTGCAGAGCTGTAACTCATTGTAGATTATTCCGGGCATAACCACCGCCGCCTGCAGCAGGGTTTTCTTTGCACAGAGGGAATATAGAGATGCCCGGGCACTTAGAGACCTTTCTCTAGCCGGTCCTCTATTCACTGACAAGGCCTAGACTCGTCAGCCTATCCTTTCGTGAATAGATTTCTACCCTAGCGGTCAGAAGGTAGGTACGCTTGTAGCAGGTTGCGGTCCTCACTACCGGTACTTTTCCTATCACTGTAACTGCTGAATTCTTATCAATGACTCTGATCCTATAACAGGCCCGGTGAGAACTATTCTCCTAACCGTTAGTGTGGCTCTGTTATATAGAATTGGTATTTGGTTTCTTGGCTGCTTTTCAGGGTCTTCGGGGTCTTGCATAGGATTATTGTAATTGTAACAGTTAGCCCGCGAGACAGTTGCGCGGGATATAAATACGGTATCATTCTCCGACTTTGTTGAAACCATCAACGACGAAGAAAGAGTCTTATCGATATAAAATCTATTGATCTCCATACATTCCTATCTCTACTTGAATTTAGTGATTCTTTCAAGAACTCTACCTGAACCATTCTTCGGATCATTCTCTTGATTACCATTGTGGACTAGCAGTGGACAACCGGGACTTCCAGTAACAAATTGACTGAAGAGACCTCGTTCCTTTCTACCTTTGTAGTTAGCACTTCGAACTCCAAGCTCATTACGAGACCGCTCGGGTTGTCTGTTGCGATACCCTAATACTTAGCCACTCCAGCTGCTTGTGAACCAATGAGGGCCTTCGATTCCAGCCACTTTACAGCTGAAAACCAAATCTTGGCTTTATATTCGCATGGTAGGGGTATAAATGGGTATAATACTGTTCCCCTTCACCAGGTCTTGGCCCTTTTTACATACAAAAACAGCCAACTTCAATCTCTTATAACTTTTTAACAAGACAAGATATCAAAAATCTGTGAAATCAAAATCCCTATCATACCTATAACTACAATTTGATTTCACAAATTTTTGATATCTTGTCTGGTGCGGCACCGTAATAGTAGGCAATCTTTGCGCTTAGGCACAAAGATTGAGGACTATGGACTATGAATGGGATAGATTCCAATGTACCGAGAAGACAGGAAGAGGAGACAGGGAGGAAAGAAAGTAAAATAGTAAATAAAGCTATTCGATCTCATATTCCTAGACTCTCATAGTCCATAGTCTTTGCTCTTTGCACCTAGAGCTTGAAGATTGCCTACTACGGCAAACCCTACAGTCTCTCTTGTGCTTTACCTATGGTTCTCGCTTTCCCTGCCCTGCCTCTGATCTTCGCCTTGGTGTCCCGGTGTCTGAGCATCGGTCCCGAAGGTTCGGTAGTAGTAGCGCTGTTGTGGTTGACGGAGTAAGAATAAGAGAGAATTGAATAGAGTGGTGTGAGGTTATCGTCATTTCTTTCTATGAGGTTCAGTTGCAGGGAGGTCTGGTAATAGGATTCTAGGAGATGTTGGTGAGGAATACGAGGTGTGGTGATACTGGATGTTCTACGGCATTCTATGGGTTGATGTATAAGTCAAAGTAACTTGGCGGGGGATGCTGTTAAATAGCGAGGGGAAGTGTTTCCTTTAGTTCCTTTCCTTTCTTTCTTCTCTGTCTCGGCTTCCTGTCTTCTCGTACATAGGAATATAACAATATCCTATCCATAGCCCTCGCTCTCCTCGTTTCGCTCGAAGATTGCCTACTACCGCGACCTCTATAGTTTTTCTTCTTGCCTCGTCTAGCGGGTTTCATAGTTCTGCCTCTACGTGTATCTACGGTACTCGCTTACCCTGTCGTATCCTTGGTCATCTCCTTGGCCACTGCCTTGCGCCTCCGTTATTCCTGACTGTGTCCTTCAATGTTGTCTTCATCATCTTCAACTGTCCCGGTCGTAGTCTTAGTTACTCTGTCAGACTTGGCCGCTGCCTTGCGCCGCTGTTTTTCCTGGCTGTGTCTCCCGATCTCGCCCGTGTCATCATTGTCATCTTCCTTCCTCTTAGTCCTATTGATAGAGTACGGCTGGCACAGTAATAGGAAAAGTACCTGCAGTTGAGGACCACATGCTGCTGCAAGTGTATCTATCTTTTGACCACTAGGGTGTGGATCTATTCATGGGAAACTAGGCTGACAAGTCTATGCATCGGGAGTGAATAGAGGACAGACTAGAGAAAAAGTCTCTAGATGTTCGGGAATCATCTCCCATCAGCAAGACTACATTTGTCTCCTGATATCTCCTGAGCTTCAAGAGACTTAAAAATATCCAGGAGTCTCGGGAGACTCTCAGGAGACCCAGGAGACTATTGGGAGACTACATACACAAGTGGTAGTTTGTTGATGCCAGTATCGCTTCTGGCGAATTACCCTGCTGCAGGTGGTAGTGGATATGCCTGAGAATAATCTACAATGAGTTACAGCTTTGCAGCCACACTGTGACGGAGTAACTAAGACTACCCGGAGGATAGATGAAGATGACGACGAAGATAAGAGCGAGGGGCGGAGAACAACGAGGCGAGGCAACAAGCGAGCGAGGCGAGGCGGGAAGTCGTGGTAATGGCAGAAACGGGACTATAGGTCTGGCGAAGCCAAACAAGAGCAGGACTATAGATGTCGCAGTAGTAGGCAACCTTCGAGCAGAGTGAGAAGAGCGAGGACTATGGATAGGATATAGATATATTCCTATGTACGAGAAGACAGTAAGACGAGACAAAGGAGAAAGAAAGAAAAGAACTAAAGGAAAGAACTATGCTCGCTATTTAACATACTCCCCCACCCTTCCACTTCTAACGCATCCACCGTCCCATAAAATCCCGTTACCTCAGCTCATAGAATCCCATAGAACTCCGTATCACCACACCTCGTATTCCTCCCCACCAACTCATAGAATTCTCTTACCAACCCCTCCTGCAATCAAACCTTATAGAAACAATGACGACACTCTCAGACCATTCTACCTCAACCCCGCCTGCAGCCGAACCTCATCGAAAAGAAATCACGCCACCCTCACCTACTTCATCCCCTCTTCTTATCGCCTCCGTCCGCATCGCGCTACTGCGAAGCACGGGTCTAGTCTTAAGGCGGGACACTGGCATGAGGTAGATCATATGAGTGGAAATTCATCTAATGCAGGTCTGGACCTGTGCGAGATCCAGGCTGGATGTGATCCTTAATCTTGGCTTAGGGTGTTTTGTCTAGGACCAGAAGCACCTGCATGAAACAGAGCCATACCAGTGATTAGGAGAATAGTTCTCACCGGACCTGTTATAGGCTCAGAGTCATTGATAGAATCCAGCAGTTACAGTGATAGGAAAAATACTTGCAGTGAGGACCACGACCTGCTGCAAGTGTATCTACCTTCTGACCGCAAGGATGGGGATCTATTCATGAAAGGATAGACTGACGAGTCTAGGCCTTGTCAGTGAATAGAGGACCGGCTAGGGAAAGATCTCTAAGTGCCGGGCATCTCCAGTATCCTTCTGTGCAAATGCTTATGCCTTAGGCGGCAGTGGCTATGCCCGGAAATAATCTACAATAAGTTACAGCTCTGCAGCCATCAAAGGATAGACCACCTGAGCGGAGACTCATCTGATGCAGGACCGGAGCTGTGTGACAGCCAGGCTGTAGGTGATCCTTGACCCTGGCTAAGGGTGCTTACTCTAGGACCGGAAACACCCGCTAACGCTTAGAGAGAAGCTGGGTAGCGGAGGAATTGCTTCCGCTGCAAAACAGAGTTTTCACTGAAACTTAGTAAGAACGGTGGAATGCAGGAAACAGACGGATTTGGAGTATAAGTACTCATCTCCAGTTTCCGACCATCTGTTCTGATTATCCTCATCATCAGTTATAACAAACGGAAGAAGACCTTTAAGATTATTCTAAGTCTACCGAGAAGAATCTTTACTCTCTAAACCTAATTTCTATCTTCTACCAGCCCTCTTGCTTCCTACACTCTTCTTTAGTAGAGGCAGAGCCCCGTCACACCGCAGGTGGTTGTTTAGGTAGAAGTAGAGTAGCGGAAGAACTGTTCCCATTCCATCAACCAAGTGATCACCTGAACTTGCTAAAACTTGTGGATGCAGGAAACAGACAGATTTGGAGTTTAAGTACTCATCTCCAGTTCTGTCCATCTACGCTACTTTTTCCTCATCATTATCAGTTGTAATAAGCGGAAGAAGACTCTTAACTGGAAGATTACTTTAAGTCCTACAAGAAAAGTCTTTACTCTCTAAGCCTAGCATCTATGTTCTACGAGGCCTCTTGCTTCCTAAAGTCTTGTTTAGTAGAGGCAGAGCCCTGTCAAAACTTTTAAGGTCGGTGCAACTCCTATTAGGTCTGGAGCCGCCCGAACCCTGTTTTCAACAACGTTCCTCATGGTTCTCCTGCTACTTCTTCTTCATTCTAGATATGATTTTGGATATCTCTTTGAGGTTTCTTCTTCCTCGCTTCTGACTTTCTGGGTCTAAGGAAAACAGAGCCACACTGTCCCGGCACGGCAGTGACGATACAATGTACTGGTAATGAGAGGAGGCGATGCAGTGGGTGTGCAATGGTTGTATCATAGGTGGGGAAGATGATGCAATGGTTGGGTAATGGTAGGGTAGTAATTGCGTCATGAGCGGAAGAGACTATGTAGTGGTTGCATAATAAGTTTCTACTATGAGTTTTCATTACGCAAAGGATGAGTCATACTGTACTGGTAAAGGAGGTCTGTAAATACTAGTATGGGGTGAGATACTTTCCTTTACTCTTTTCTTTCTTTCCTCTCCATCTCGTCTTCCTGTCTGCTTGATACATAGAATCATATCCTACTCACTGTCCATAGTCTTTGTTCTCTGTGACTAAGTTCAAAGGTTGCCTACTATGGCTACCTCTATAGTTCTTCTTGTGCTTTACCTACGGTCCTCGCTTCCCTTGCCCTGTCTTTCATCTTTGCCTTGATGGCTGGCTTGCGCCTCCGTTATTCCAGGCTGTGTTCTCCGACCTCATCTGCGTCATCATTGTTATCTTCCTTCCTCATAGTTTTAATTACTCCGTAACATATACTAACACTTAGGAGTAATAGTATTCGCCGGGCCTATCATAGGCTCAGGGTCATTCCTAGAGCCCAGTTAATAGAGAGAAAGGAAAGCACCTGTAGTTGAGAACTGCGTCCTGCTGCAAGTGTACTCTCAAGGGGGCGGTCTGGTGGCGGCTTCATTCCATAAGGTACTTGGTGATGGGCAGCAATAGTCCCAATAAGGGTAGAGACTATGATGTAGGTAAGCAAGCAAGGAGAGCTATTGTTTCATAAAAGGGAACTATGATTTATTGATAGATACAGAAGACGTTGTATAGAACAGACAGGAGGGGGAAGAAAGGACTAGTATAGAGATAGATGCCATTCCCACCCTTAAATACTCAACACTCCCGGCCAAGATGTGACTCATACTCCTTCCTGCGCAACCTTAATCATGATTCAATCCCCTAATTAAGAGAACCTCTCAGAACTTGCTTGTCTGACTCATCCTCTCTCCCGAAGGCACGACAATCCCAAACCGTTCCGTTCCAGTCCTCCAACTCCTCCCAACCAAACTTATATGTAAAATGTATTCAACTTTTCATTGGCATAGTGGAAATCAATTTTTGAAAAGCTAGGCTGACGAGTCTATTCATCAACTATAACGGAGCCAAATCAACGGTTAGGAGAATAGTTCTCACCGGGCCTGTTATAGGCTGAGAGTTATTGATAGAATCCAGCAGTTACAGTGATAGGGAATGTACCTGCAGAGAAGCCTGCAACCTGCTGCAAGTGTGCCTACCTTCTGACCGCTAGGGTGGAGATCTATTCATGAAAGAATAGGCTGACGTGTCTAGGCCTTATCAGTGTATAGAGGACCAGCTAGAGAAAGGTCTCTAAGTGCCCGGGCATTTCCAGTATCCCTCTGTGTAAGAATAACCCTGCTGCAGGCGGCGTAGTTATGACCGGGAATAATCTACAATAAGTTACAGCTCTGCAGCCATCTAGGGTAGACCATCTAGGCGGAGACTCATTTGATGCAGGCCCGGAGCTGTGTGACATCCAGGCTGCTGGTGATCCTGCACCCTAGCTAAGGGTGTTTACTCTTGGACTGGAAAAACTAGCTAAGGCTTGGGGAGAAGCGGGGTAATGGAGGAATTGTTTCTGCTCGAGAAATAGAGTTTTCACCGGAACCTAGGGTGTGCGGTGGAGGCTGGAGGCAGAGAGATTTGGAGTATAAGTACTCATCTCCAGCCTCCGCCCATCGATTCTGATTATCCTCATCATCAGTTGTAACAAACGGCCCGGGAAGAAGACTTTTAAGATTATTATAAGTCTACCCAGAAAATTCTTTATACTCTAAACCCAACTTCTATCATCTACTGGCCCTCTTGCTTCCTGTACTCTTGTTTAGTAGAGGCAGAGCCCCGTCACCCTCGAGCCCAAAGAAATTTGACTGTTCTATCAACCATTCATTCGCCTTGCTGGGGTACGCAAAACGGAGATTCTTATTGAAGCCCGCTTATCACGGCGTGGAACGTACCGAGCTAGGTGGCGGGAAGAAGAATTGGTCAGGTGTTTTTATTGGGTTCTATGGTTTCTTTTGCAGGGGTGTTATGAGTCGGGTGTACATATGTATTTCTAATAGGAGGGTGCGTTGTGATGTTCTGTGCGATTCTATGCATGAGTCAGCGAAGGGATTTTTGGTCTATATATAGGGAACTCTCTCCCTCGCGTGTAGGACCTCTCTTCTTCTTCTTTTATCTTTACGCAACCTGTTTGTCTTTTAGTCAATACAATACTTTAGGACCTCTAAAGTTCTCGCCTCACCGAAGGGCCTTCGTGCTCGCCTCTCGTCCTTCGTCTTCGCCTCGCCTAAGTTTATTGCCGCTCGTCGTACTTAGTTCTACTTCTCTTTGCCTCGCTCTGCCTAGGTTGTGTACCTTGGCACGTCTCATCCCCGCCTCGCCAAGCCTCCGTGACACCGCTGAAGCGCTATAACATTTGGTGCAGAAAGAACACATAGACTTCATCGCGCAATTAATGCTTTGGAGGGAGTCGGGGGTGCTCTGGTGACAGTCGGAAGTGCTCTGAAGGTGGAGTTTTACCTTACCCCTGCCACCAAGACATTGATATTTTCTTTGTGAATACAGACTTCCAGATATCAAAACTATTACATCAACGTACCAGCAAACACTATGCAAACAATTCCTTCTCTGAAAGCACCCGCCACTGCCCTAGAGGCACTCTCGACTGCCCTAGAGGCATTTGGCACTGCTTGCAGGCGATGGCAAAACTCATACAGTTCAATTGAACCCTGGGGCTATAAAAATACTGTGACGGGGCTCTGCCTCTATTAAACAAGAGTGTAGGAAGCAAGAGGGCCGGTAGAAGATAGAAGTTAGGTTTATTTATTTATTTATTTGTTACTCATGCTGCTTGCATCCGAAACCGGATATGGCATACAAAGAAAGAACCCAATAGTTTCGGCCACCTAATGACCGTATTCCCATCTACCCTCTTCCAAGGTTATCATACGTGTTATCCTCTCAATTCCATCTCTTAACGCTAGGTGCAAGCACCTTGGGGCTATCCTTCCCCTTCTCTTTCCCCTTCATCCTCAAGTCTTCCCCATCCTATTCGTTCCCTTCCATCTCCATCTCCATCTCTCTCCCTTAGAGTTCAGTTTCTAGTGGCGATTTGAGATGGTTGGAGGAACTTATCGATGGTTGCTTGGAGTCCTTTGTCTGTGTGCATGGCTGTCATCCGGTTGAGAGGCATTGGTTTTATCGTCGCAGCAAGATCTTTTCTAAGTTCTGGTAGTGGATGTTGTTTGCAGTAAAGTAGTAGGTGCGTTGGAGTTTCCTGGAAGTATCCGCATCTGCATTCTGCTGTATTGAGGTTTGTTGTTGGTATTCTTGATAGGTAGGATTTGGTGTATCCATGACCTGTTCGCATTTGTGTGATTGTGCTTGCGAGTTTCCTTGGGATGTTCCCGCGAAGGGGTGCGGACATTTTGGAGGCGGGAGCACCCCTGTAGCTCCTTCCTTTCTTCATAGTTTTCCATCTCTCTTTCCAAGTAGCCATTGCCTGCTCCTTGATTCTCCTCTTCAAGTGGGTAATTGATACCCTTGCATCTGGTTCGACCCTTTCCCCCTTTGCCCCCCTTTTTGCCAGCTTGTCAGCTTGCTCATTTCCATCCACCTCCACATGTCCTGGTACCCAGTGGATATGTGTTTTGATATTGAGTGCTTCGAGTTCCAGTAGGTTTGATCTGGCTAACTGAACCCATTGTTGGCTTAACGCTTCTGGTTTCATTCTCCGATTGCTGCCTTATTGTCTGAGATATCCAGACATCAGCTGTGTGTGAATTTCTGATCTCCTTTCGGGCGAGTAGTGTAGCTTGAGCTATTGCATATAGCTCACAGTCGAAGACCTCCACCTCCTTCCCAAGGTGGTAGTATTGTTCCACTACCTTTTCGTTGCCTCTAATGCCAACAACTCCAGCTCCAGCTTTCCCTTCCATTAGTGATCCATCAGAGTAGAGCACTAAACGGTTTAGGTTGCAGTAGTTGTCCTGAGTTGCTTGTCTATGATTTTGTGCTGCTGTATCTTTGTCTGCTGTATCGATCTGGATGTCTATCATACTCTGACGGGGACACGCTATTGTGTCTACGCCCTCCACTAGACTCTGAGGTTGAATCCAGTCACTGACTCTGCTTAAGATCCGATGTAATCTAGACTGGTAGTGCGGTCTAGCAACATTCGAGTGCCATGGAGGAGCTGAAAGTATCTCCTCCCTTCCTGATTCCTGTGTACTTGGATAAGAATCTGGGCTGAAGATGCAGATAGGGTGGGTTGGTGGCATGCTGAGAATGCGTAAGGCGTATTTCTGTTGTTGGAGGTCAAGCCTGATCTCTGTGGGTAGTAGTGCGGTTTCTGCCTGTAGTGCTGATATTGGTGTGGTTCTGAAAGCACCAGTAATCCTTCTCATCGCATTGTTCTGAATCTTCTGAAGCTGTGTCTTGTATCCTGCCTGACCATTCCACCAAACCTTTGCACCAAAATCACTGATGGTAGTGAAGCAGGTTTGATAGAGCTGTCTGAGAGCCGTTTGGCTTAATCCTTTCTCTGTGTTTCCCAACCTAGCGAGTGCAAGAAATGCCCTCATGGCTGAAGCGGCTTTAGTTTTGACATGATGTTTGAAAGACAGTTTCCTATCAAACCAAACACCCAACCATCTTAATGTTTCGCTGGCATCAACCAGAGTGCCATCAGGCATCCTAACCTTTGCTGCATCTGTGGTATTTGTTGTTCGTTTGTTGTGGAAATGGAGCAGTTTTGTTTTAGGGTTGTCAAATGCCAGAGCGTTAGCTTCACCCCATGTGACAGCTAACTGTGCCATTCTCTCCAATTGTCTGCAGTTTGAACACTCATCCTTTCCCACCATTATCATGCCTACATCGTCAATGTAGCTAGGAATCTGCTGGTGAGGAAGTGTCTTTCAAGGCGTCGAAGAGTGGTGATAGATATAGGAGGGAGATTCCAGTTGCTTCTTGTTGCCCATCAAAGGCTAGTGAGCGCTTTCATGTGTATGAGTCTCTCCTTTGAAACATTGTCAAACGCTCCTTTGACATCCATAAACAGCGCTGAAACGACCCCCCCTTTTCTCTTTGCTTCATCAACTATGCTTGCTACTAGCATACAGGCATCTACCGCCGATCTCTTTGGCCTTCCACCAATCTGCCATCGATGGAGTAAACCGTATCTCTCTGCCAGGTATGCCAGTCTTGAAGCCATTATCTTTTCCAGTCCTTGCCTAAACAATTAAGCAGAGACACTGGTCTATATGTCTTTGGTATCGAATAGTCTGGTTTGTTGGGCTGTTCATGATCACAATGGTGGCTTCTCTCCATATGTGTGGATGATAGCCAACTGACATTGTTGCTTTGTAGAATTGGTTGAAATGGTGAGGTATTACCGAATAGGCTTGTTGAATGCATTTGAAGTTGATTCCATCTGGTCCTGGAGCTTTGTTGGCAGAGGAAGTCATGATTGCCCTTTGATTTCGCTGCCTGTCAGGTCCTTCCATGGTATTCTGTCGCCTTGCATTGTGATATTTCTTGGAGGTGAAATGGGGGGAGGTGGGAAGAGGGCTGTTCTGTATAGATTGGTTTTCTCTTCAAAGGTGGTGGCGGTTTCTCCAGTTGTAACATTATTGAGTGGTGGTGCACGCTCTATCTTCCTAGGTTTCGTGAATCTGAATGCTGTAAATATGTCTTTCCCTTGAGAGTTCTCAAGGAAGTTGTTCCAATGGGTTTCTTTAATTTCTCCAATACTTTGAAAGTAGTTTGATCTGTGCGATCTGAATCTCAGTGCATCACTGGGGATCTTTCCAGCTTCCAACTTCTAGTCACTTCTTCATATAACGCCTGCGCTCCTTAATTTCTTCGCTCCACCACGGCTTTGATCGGGAGATGATTTTCTTACAGGAACAAAACGCCTCGCTGCTTTTGTTATTAGCGCCTAGAAGGAGGATGGCTGCTGCTTCTAGGTTTTGTCTGGGTGAGAGGAGATAATTCCATCAAAAATTGAGCCCACAGAGAGATTCTGGAGGGTTTTTTGGAAGGAGTCCCAGTCTGCTTTAGCCCAGTTGAACCGTTCAGTTGAGGGGGGAGGTACTGATTCAATTGAATCAGATAGAAGATCAAATCGAATCACTTCGTGATCTGATCCTGTTGCTGCCTCTTCATCAATGGCCCAGTTGGTAGGCAGAGTGTTGACGGAGGAGAAGCAAAAGCTAAATCTAGTACTGAGGTGCCAGTTCCAGTCCTGTAAATGATAGGTAATGTCTGGTTCGTTGATGAGGTGAATCCTCCAGTTTCCAGGAGTTGACCAGGGCTTCATGGCGCTGCACGGTTTGCTGAGTTCCCACCATGGGTGGTGGGCGTTGAGATCTCCAGCCAGGATTGTTCTGGCAGGGAGAGGAATATTGACCAAGCACTCTCCACTGTATAGGGTTCATTGCTGTGTCCTGGAGGGTCTTCATTATAGATATTAAATAGGGTAAGGGGGGGTATTGAGGGGGTTGATAGCTCTATTGCTTGTACGTCTGGATCATTGACGATATCAAGCTTCGGCTGAATGATGAGATGGGGATTAAGATGTGTCTTAATAGTGAATGTGAGGGTTCTTGGTGGTCGATCTGAGGTGGGAATGATGCTGTCAAAGGAGGGGTGTGATATTGATGTCTAGGTACCTGCAGTTGTGGCAGGCATGACGAAGGTTTCTTGAATTATAACTATGTCTGCTGTCTCATACACTGAGTGTAGCAGTCCTATCATGCAGTTTTGTGATCTTGCGCAATTATGTTGAATAATGCGCACTCTGTGAGGGTTAGGTTGTACCCTCATGATTGCATCTCCTGTTCGTTATCTTCGTTGTTGAGGCATTGAATGATAGAGTTCCTTACAGGGCATGAAGGATCATAGGCTGCGTGTGGTCCTTCGCAGTTGGCGCATTTTGGTGGGAAGTGTGGACAGCTCTTACTCTGAACTTTGCATTGAGGGCATAGGTGATTATGGCTGGTATGTCCAGCAGCACAGATTGAACATATAGGGATATCTTTGGTAGGGCATCTCTGCCAGCTGTGTCCAAACTTCTGGCAGTTCTTGCATTAATCTGTAGGTCTTCCTGCGTGATATTCAGTGGCTCTGAGAGTTGTCCAAATACTTGAATTCCCCTGGCAAGCATAGCATTGTAGGAAGACTTGTTGCTGACAGCGATCATAACTGAACTGTGAGATTTGCCCACTCTTATTTCAGGCCATTTATCTGTGTGTGGTAGCTAGAGTAACTCCTGTGTTGAGCTCATGGATTTCGCTTCTGAGATCTTCCATTCCTTGAGCGGTGTCTGAGTGTTCGAGGTTGATACCATGTACTGCAAGCTTGAATCATGTCTCTGCACAATAGATATAACCGCGGGCCCACCTCTTTCATAGCGGTTTCAATATTGGTCTTGTAGCTGGCGAACTGAGTCTCTGTGAATGCCCCTTTACTGAAAAGCATAAGGTTTCCCCTCTGATTCCAACTTGCTCCACCAATCTGAATAGCCTGGTTTGCCTTCGCAATTGTGAGGTCTCTGGTGATGGTGTTTCTGAGCTGGACAAGGTTGAGTGTCCCATCTTTGGGAGCTGACCTGTGACAACGATGGTTTTAGTAGCTGGAAGTTTAGGCGTGAGTGGTGTCCCGAGTGTTTGTGCCTGCTGTTTAGCATTTTTCCTAGTCACAGTTGCCCAGGTATCCTTCTGCTTTTCCTGTTGCTGAAGAGGTTATGGAGGTCCGCTGAATGGCTTGTTTTCTCGCGCCTTTTGCTGAGCTTCTGAGGTTGGGGATGATCGGAGCAGTTGGTGTTTTCTCCATCGTGATTGTTGTCCATTTTTCAACGCTGTTGAGGATTTTATAGATCTAGCAATGGGCATCGAATCTGCTTCTTCATCTCATTATTGTTTTGGTTTTGTTGCGTAAGGACTGAATTGAGAGGGTTTGCAGAGCCTGCATCTGAGTTGAGAGGTTTTGATTTTGTTCTTTGATTTCAGCGTTCTGTGCTGTTAGAGTCAGAACACTATCCTGCAGGCGTATTGATGAAGCTTTGAGATCCATGAGCAATAGGTTGTCCAGAACGTCCTGGTAGTGCCTGTCTTTTACCAGAATAATTTTCATTAGCCTGGAATAATATTCTCTTGGCTTGTATAACTCTGTGTTGTTGGCCATTGGAAGCCAGAGGGTAGCTGCTTTGGTTATCCGGTTGTGTGACGGGGGTCCACTCTATAGCAGGAGAAGAGTAGGGCAGATGTCCCAAAGCTTATCTCTGATGTAAACGTGTGTTCTCAGAGACCAGTAGATGACTTCATCAACTGACATAGAGGATTCTCTAACAAGGGATATGCTTGGGAGAAAGGACGGCCGTAAGAAGATAGAAGTTAGGTTTAGAGAGTAAAGATTCTTCTGGGTAGACTTAGAATAATCTTAAGGGTCTTCTTCTGTTTGTTACAACTGATGATGAGAAAAACAGAACAGATGGGCGGAAACCGGAGATGAGTACTTATACTCCCAATCTCTCTCTTTCCTGCATTCCACCGCTCTTACTAAGTTCTTGTGAAAACTCTGTTTTTGGAGCGGAAACAATTCCTCCGCTACCCCGCTTCTCTTTAAGCGCTAGCGGGTGTTTCCGGTCCTAGAGTAAGCACCCTTAGTCAAGGTCAAGGATCACCTGCAGCCTGGCTGTCACACAGCTCCGGGCCTGCATGAAATGAGTCTCCGCTTAGGTGGTCTACCCTAGATGGCTGCAGAGCTGTAACTCATTGTAGATTATTCCGGGCATAACCACTGCCGCCTGCAGCAGGGTTATTCTTGCACAGAGGGATACTGGAGATGTCCGGGCACTTAGAGACTTTTTTCTCTAGCCGGTCCTCTATTCACTGACAACGCCTAGACTCGTCAGCCTATTTTTTCATGAATAGATCTCCACCCTAGCGGTCAGAAGGTAGGTAAACTTGTATCAGGTTGCGGTCCTCACTACAGGTACTTTTCCTATCACTGTAACTGCTGAATTCTATCAATAACTCTGAGCTTATAACAGGCCCGGTGAGAACTATTCTCCTAACCGCTAATGTGGCTCTGTTATACTCGCCGAAAACCTGGAGCATTCTCAAGGCGGGGGTGTGGTATAGACTTCGTTCCGCAGGGTGCGGGTAGATAGACAGCGATAACTCCGGTAATATAGAGAGGAATTATAGCAATATAGTATAGGCAGCGATAGTTTCCAAATGGGAAGACTATAATAGATTGATAAATACAGAAGACGTTGCGTAGAGAAGAAAGAAAGGAAAAGAACGACACAAGTAGGCCGCGTTGCCTCCCTTATATATCCAACAACCCCTCACTTAACATGACTCATCCTTCCGCGTAACCCCGCTATGACTCACTCCTCCTTGTAACAGAACCTCATAGAACCTCATTTGACAAATCCTGCTTCCCGAACGCACAATAATCCCAATCCGTCCATTCCCAATCCTTCCATCCCGAGCAGTTCATTGTATCCATGAAAAGCATGCACCAGAGAAGGTCAGGGAGTTCCACACTTGCTACCCACACAAGCCTCAGCCTAGCAGGAGCTGGGCCCTGGAGAAGGGGGTAATCTGTTATGGCGTGGCTAGGATTAGTGTAGGATCAGACTGGGAATGCTGCGGGGTTGATAGTGTTGGGTTTCTATGGATTTCTGTAGTACGGATTAGTCAATAATAGGGTTTTGACTTGTATATACAGGGTTGCGCTTTCCTTTGCTGCTTACTTTCTTCTTCTCTTTTCTTTCCTTGCACAACCTCCTGTTATCAACCTTTCTCTTTAGGTTTCCTGTCGAGGTTCTCGCTCTTGGTCTTCACTTTGGTTTCTATCTAAAATATACTCGGTTATTTTATACTCTTGAACTTCCTTGAACCCGTATCAGCTGTGTCACTTGCCAGTGGTACCCTGCGTCCCGAACCTGTCTATCTCGCTTACACATTAGGCCTCCTGTCCCATCCCGTCCCGACCGCTAAACCTGCCCTGACCCCGCTACATAACAATGAGACAAAGAAGAAAGAAAGAAAAGAACTTAAGAGAACGACTCTGCTCGTTATATAACACCCCCCTCCACCAGTTCGCTCTGACCCATACATCAGCCCATAGAACGCCATGGAAACCCAAGTATCACCACACCTCGTATTCCTCCCCACCATCTTTTAAAATCCTATTAACAATCCCTCCTGTAACCGACCCTCATAGAAAAGAATGACGTCAACCTCATACCACTCCACCTCCTCCTCGCCTATCACTACTCCTTTAACCACACCAACGCTACTACTAGTGAATCTTCGAAACCGATGCCAAGACGCTGGGACACTGAATCAATGCCACCATGGCAGTTGCGAGTGCTCCCAAAGCAGTGAGGAGTGCTCCCAATGAACTGAAGTGAACTTCCGAGTGAAAGTATATGACGACGCGCTAATTCCATATTAGGTTAGGCGTCAGAAAATATTCACGCCAAAAGATAGTCTACTAACCCCGCGCTGCTTTCAGGGGCACAGGTCTGCCCTATAAGCACTTGTCAACACCCTCCAATTAGTAATCATGATGCCCCCTGCTAGTACTGGCAGCAAGCAGCCTTCTCCCACTAGTGGAGGGGACCCCAATGCGAATCACAAACGAGTTAGGACCTATTAGGGTGTCACAACAGACAACCCGAGCAGTCTTGTAATGAGCTTGGAGTTCGAAGCGCTAACTACAAAGGTACTAGAAAGGAACGTGGTCCGAGTCTCTTCAGTCAATTCGTTACTGGAAGTCTCGGTTGCCCACTGCTAGTCCACAATGGTAATCAAAGAAGTAATCAGAAGAATCGCTCAGGGAGAGTTCTCAAAAGAATCACTAAGTTCAATAAAGATAGAAGCATATATAAATCAATAGATTTTATATCGATAAGACTCTTTCTTCATTGTTTCTGATTTCAACAAAATCGGAGAATGAAACCATATTTATATCCCGCGCAAATGTCACACGGACTAACTGTTATGATTACAATAATCCTGTGCGAGTTTCCGAAGACCCTGAAAACCTGCCAAGAAACCAAACGTCAATTCTATATACCCACTTCTAAATCCCAGCGCCTATTCCCACAAATCCCTCACGTTGCATCCCGTTGCTGCATGTACTCAGCCTTCGTCAGTGGTCGTGAGGAGTCTCGGAGTCAGCCTACCTGATAACCCCCTGGTACCAGGCTCGACTTCGCTCGCAAACTCTTTCCATGTATCGTTATCTATCACTAAGGAGCGTAGCTCGATGTTAGGACTGACAGCGATCGGTACCGGAGATGTCGGGTAGTCTTACCTTCCCCTGGGCGCCGCCAGCGTCAGATTCTTCGATATCTTTGCCGTTCGATCAGCTTTGCCAGTGGTCCGATTAACTCCAAACTCGCACTGTTGCCCCCTCATATACCCACCAGTGTCCAGAACTACTGTGCCGGCGCCTTGATGCTCCGGGGGTTATTCTCACGGTCGAAAATAGGTTCATATACTAGGGATTCTGCAACTCTACACTGGGCTCCATACTGGCAGGACCGTGCCTCTCTGGCGCGCCCAGTGGATGATAGTAGCATAGGGAGGGCTCCTCCTCTTGTCTTCGAGTCCCAGCTCTTATACCTGTAACTGGACTCTCCCTACTAGTGAGGTTCTATATGAATCACCAGATTGTATCATTGAATTGAATAATAACAATTCAACGATGCACTTCACGATACTATACACGCGACCGCCGCATGGTACTGCCGCCGCATGACAGGTCAAGAGACTCCACTACTCGCGCGTAGCCCACGAGGGGCTGCGAGTCGCGAACAGAAAGGTATTATTGAATATTCCAGAGGAATATCAAGGGAATGAAGGGTCAGATGACTCGGACAGGGAGGAAATCCCTCCCTCCGAGCACTCTTCTGAGGACGATACCAACTATTCACTGACTCACCACTCAACCCGGACATCAAGGGGGCGTAAGCAAGAGCTCCATCAAGATTGGCTACCACTACCAGACCGATAGACGTAAGAAAGATAACGGCAGCGTAATGCAGGCAATTACCATCGAACGTTGAACTGTCTGCGTTAAAGATAAGAACATTCCTCTGTTTACTTCTGCTTGCTAATTGATGTTGGGCGACGCAGAAAGCCAAACCAACCTCGCAGGCAAACCTACGAAACCGAACGGCGATCTGACGAAACCCGGATTATAAGACTCAAAGAGTACACAGAGTGGCAGAAATATCCGCAAATGCCTAGAGGGCAGTGTGGAGTACCCCAGCGGCATCACGGAACGCCCGTGCACAAAGAGCACTATTTCTTTCTATGATCCGGACTCTGAAAATACGCCCCCCATACACTAATCCACGAGTGCAGTGGCATCATGGGACACCGGGCCACGAAAATCACTTACATATGAGCCGGAACTTCAGTATTCGTTTCCAAACCGACCAGTATATGATAAATGTCGGAATGAAAACATGGGGTCAGGTTATCAGCAGTGATCTAAACAAGCTCCCGAGGAGCAACCACCACCATCCTTATGGCAACCACCACCATCCTCAGCGCAACAACCTCAACCCGAATATGAATTTCCATGTTACGAGTATGAGATGGGACCCGGAGACAAGAGTAGGAGCCCTCCCTATGCTAATGCTGAACACTCGATCACCCCCTGGACGCGCCAAAGAGACACGGTACTGCTAGTATGGAGCCTAGTGCGGAGTTGCAGAATCCCTAGCAGTCGAACCTGTTTTCGATCCTGAAAATAACTCCCGGAGCGTCGGGGCACCGGCACAGTCGCTCTGAACACCGGTGGGCATATGGGGGGGCAACAGTGCGATTTTGGAGTCAATCGGATCAAGACTGATCGAACGGCAAAGATTACGAAGAAGCTGACACTGGTGGCGCCGAGGGAAAGGTAAGAAAGACTACCTGACACCTCCGGTACTGATCGTTGACAGTCCTAACGTTGAGCTACGCTCCTTAGTGATAGGCAACGATGCGAGGAAAGGATTGGCGAGTGAAGTTGAGCCCGGTACCAGGGGGTTATCAGGTAGGCCAACTGCGAGACTCCTCATGACCACTGACGAAGGCTGAGTGCATGCGGCAACAGGATGTAACTTGAGAGATTTTCTTGCATAGACGTTTGGGATTTGGAAAAAAGGGTGTATAGAATTGGCGTTTGGGTTCTTGGCAGGTTTTCAGGGTCTTCGGGGTCTCGCACAGGATTGATGTAAACGTAATAGTTAGTCCACATGACATTTGCGTGGGATATAAATACGGTGTCATTCCCTAACTTTGTTGAAAAATCACCCACGACGAAGAAAGAGTCTTATCGATATGAATTCTATTGATCTCTACTCGTTTCTACCTTTATTGAACTTAGTGATGCTTCGAAGAACTCTACCTGAACTATTCTTCGGAATATTCTCTTTACTATTATTGTGGATTAGCAGTGGACAACCGAGACTCCCAGTAACGAATTGACTGAATAGACCTCGTTCCTTTCTACCTTTGTAGCTAGCGCTCTGAACCTCAAGCTTATTACGAGACTGCTCGGGTTGTCTGTTGCGACACCCTAATACTCCACCTGCCTCTGGGTGCATTGAAGAGAGCTCTTAGGACATTCCCTCTCAGGTTGGTCGTAGCGGTAACTTAAGCAGCGTCACCACATTGTCAGTGCAGGCTCAGCGAGTTGAACAAGAAGGTAGTGTCCTAATCGGCGAACATACTCTACTCTATGACCCCTATCTGATCCCTGCGAGGCTCTCGTCTCTGGTGGTGCATATGTGGAGCAAGGCTAGTTGTATTGTAGGTTGCACGCCAGAACTTGACAAAGCTATAATAAAGGAAGTGAGTACACCAGGAGCATTCCTCAATGCTGCCAGGGCACTGCCCAATGCTCTAACTACACTACTAACATGAAATAGGTCAGGAGTGTCCACTCCCATGTCCGCTCTCATGTGATTAGCGAGGTCAAAAGCCCAATCGCGGATGGAACCATTTATGGGTTTTCGAAATTCGCGACGTCAGATGAAAGGGCGGCGCTCGTGGATTTCCTCCTGTAAGCTAACCGTTTTATAAGTCATCTAGCCCACTATAAGGTAAGTATTGCCCCCAACCATAGAGCATTCGGGAGTGCTCATAGAGCTTTGAGAAGTGCGCTGACAGCCTTGACACATCGCTGCTGATTTCTGGCACTAGAGATAGTGGACTTTCTTTATTTCAAATTCTTCGACGGCATCAAGATACGGGGGGTTAGAGACCCTGAGATTTTGGAGCGGATAACGCTGTTACGGGTATATGAAAGAGAAACCGAAGACACAAGAGGAGGAGTCCTTTCTACGCTACTATCATCCACTGGGCGCGCCAGAGAGGCATGGTGTTGCCAATATGGGGCCCAGTGCGGAGTTGCAGAATCCCTAGTAAACGAACCTGTTTTTGACCCTAGAAATAACCCCCGGAGCGTCAAGGCGCCGGCACAGGCACTCTGGACACCGGTGGATATATGAGGGGGCCACAGTGCGAGTTTGGAGTCAATCGGACCAAAACCGATCGAACGGCAAAGATAACGAAGAAGCTGACGCTGGTGGCGCCCAGGGGAAGGTAAGACTACCCGACACCTCCGGTACCGATCGCTATCAATCCTAATGTAGAG
Source organism: Morchella sp. 2016-57 (assembly GCA_024713875.1). Classification (NCBI taxonomy): domain Eukaryota; kingdom Fungi; phylum Ascomycota; class Pezizomycetes; order Pezizales; family Morchellaceae; genus Morchella; species Morchella sp. 2016-57. The sequence continues at coordinate 759,500 of JAMGZE010000020.1, forward strand.
CTATGCTCCTTGGTGATAGATAACGATATGTGGAAAGAGTTGGCGAAATGTTTAACCCGGTACCAGGGGTTATCAGGTAGGCCGATCCCAAGACTCACGACCAATCGACGGCGGCTGAGTGCATGCAGCAACGGGATGTAACGTGAGGGATTTAGAAGGGATGTTTGGAAATTAGAAATGGGTGTATAGAAATTGGCGTTGAGTTCTTGGCAGGTTTTCAGGGTCTTCGGGGTTTCGCACAAAAGATTGTATAATTGTAATAGTAGTCCGCGTGACATTCGCGCGGGATATAAATACGGTGTCATTCTCCGACTTGGTTGAAATCATCAGCGACGAAGAAAGAGTCTTATCGATATAAAAAATCTATTGATCTATCTATATGCTTATCTATTTGAGTATTAGAGATTCTTCGAACAACTCTACCTGAACCATTCTTCGTACTATTTTTCGAGTTACCATTGTGGACTAGTAACGGGCGACCGAGAATCCCAGTAACGGATTGACTGAAGAGATCTCGTTCCTTTCTACCTTTGTAGTTAGCGCTTCGAACTCCAAGCTCATTACGAGACTGCTCGAGTTGTCTGTTGCGACACCCTAATAAACGCCCACTCTGATTTGTCTTAGATTTAGGGCGATCTGACATGGGATTTGCGCCAGGTCGACAAGATGGTATGTGAGACCAGAGAACTTTCAATCTCAGAATGAAACAGCCGTGAGTAAGTAGTGCCCTAATGGCATTTACGAACGCTTCTAGTACAGTCAAGTTTGGGGCAACGACGAACCTGGGGCAATTACGAAAACACAGATTTAAGTCAGCCAAGTGGTTGCATATGAGCCTGAGCGCCATTTCCTCGACTGACAAACACCCCTGGTCGTCGTTCAACTAGTTCCGGCGTTGCCCCAGGTGCGACTGTACTAATGTAAGTCGTGAACTAGAAACATTCCCAAGGATGATGAATACATGGAAGGCATGCAGTAGAACGAATCAGAAGGCTGTTTTGGAGTTGATCAAGGAGAATCTTCCAAATAAGGTAAGCAACTAGCCATAGTACTAGTACTACTACAGTAAGTCACCTTACTAACTTCAGTTTTAGATAAGGAAGGTGAAGGGTAGTAATCCTGGAGGTTATACCCGTAGAGGGGTTGAATGAAAATGATGATGTGCTTGCCGCCGATCTGGCAGCATTCCGGAAGGCTCAGAAACCAATCAGGGCACCGTCCAGGCCCGCGGAGTCCTTAAATGATAGCGAAGATGATGATTTGGTAATTGACGCTCGTTGCAGAGGCGTAGATTTCGGCTCCCATGTGGAGACGATCATAGAGGAAGATGAAGAGTGATCCGCAATGGCAATTACTGATCTGCATGAATGTGGTGATATGTATTACATCAGCAAACTACTACTTGTATATGCTGTCTCCCAACAGTCTCCCGGGTCTCCTGAGAGTCTCCTGAGGTTCCTGGATATTTTTTGAGTCTCCTGAGGCTCAGGAGACATCAGGAGACAAATGAAGTCTTGCTAATGTAGTTCATATCTATCTTTGGCTGTATAGGAGTAGTATGAGATATTAAGAAAACACTGAATTCGTTCGCTACTTCTAGCAAGGAAGCGAATGCTACTTACTACCCACGGACGGTTAGGTATTGCCCTGGGAGCATTCGCGACTACCATGAGAACACTGCCGAGTACAATGAGAGCATTAGCGACTCGCCAGGCGAATTCGCCTAGTTAAGGGGTGACAGGAGAGAATAGTTAGCGCCAGGAGATAGTATAGTGCCCCAAGAGATAGTAGAGTGCGCCAGGAAAGAGTATAGTGCCCCAGGAGATGATAGTGTGCGCCGGGCCCCCACAGACGTCGATATCGCCATTCATGGCATCCCCCTCTTTGCCTCCCAAGACAAGAAGTCGCTAGACGCTTCCTTCCCGGAATGTGTCAACCTCGCAACCGGCGTCACACCCTCCTCAGTTGTCCCGGCGTCTTGGCATTTAGCCCGACTGTTCGGTGGTATTGGCACTAGTGCGGCCGAAGGAGTAAGGGTAAGCGAGGAAGGGATGAAGTGGTATGATGTTGTTGTCATTTCTTTCTCTGAGGTTCGGTTGCAGAAGGGATTGTTAATAGGATTATGGAAGATGGTGTGGAGGAATACGAGGTGTGTTGATACTGAGCTTCGATGAGGTTCTATGGGCTGAGGGAAGAGTCTTGGCGGACTGGCGAAGGGAGGGTTAAATAGCGGGTGGAGTAGTTTCCTTTAGCTCTTTTCTTTCTTTCCTCTCTGTCTCGTCTTCCTGTCTTCTCGTACATAGGAATATATCTCCTATACATAGTTCTCGCTTTTCTCGTTTTCCTCAAAGGTTGCCTACTACTCTGACCTCTATAGTTTTCCTCTTGCCCAACTTCGCGAGACTTATCGCCTCGTCTCCGCCGCTACCTACGATCCTCGCTTTCCCTGTCCGGCTCGGGTCTTCGCCTTGGTCGTCGTCTTGTACTCCTATTACCTCTGGCTGTCCCTCGCTCTTGTCTTCGTCGTCATCTTCATCTGTCCTCCGGGTAGTCTTAGTTACTCCGTTACATCAGTTCGGTTCCTTAACCCCAACAACATTATACACAACTCCAAAGCAACCTCGTTGGTAATCATTACCTTCTCAGCCGACGATGCCCCCAAGTTTAGCTCCACAGTTCGCCTCTTCTCCCACCCCCGCCTCTGCTCTGTGATGTGGCAGGCCACTGCCAAAACACAATACCGAAACTGCTGCCAATTCAGTCACCCCACCCAACTCTGCAAGAACAGGTCCGCTTGCTCTATCTGCACTCTCGAACACGACCTCAACGACCACCGCTGCCCCGTCCTTCTATGCCCGGGTTCACAATGGCCAATAGAGAACGAAGTCTCCCCAGCCAAGTGTGTCAACTTTAATGGTCCATACCACGCCTTCAACCCAACCTGTCCCACAATACTAGTCCTCCTTCAACCTTCTACTTTATCCGCACCTCCCCCTCCGCCAGCTGTTCTCTCTCCGTCGGCAAGTATCTTTACCCCTATGGAAACGGCTTGAAGAATGCCATCTCCACACCACATCACCGAACTCTACTCGTCTTTGTCATTACTTTTCTAAAAGTCCTTATATCACGCAATTGGTTCTTTATATCTGGAGAGAGAAATCGAGAGGCGTACATAATGTACTTGTTACAACTCTCTCTCCCCCCGCACTATTTTTAGTGTTTTGCTTTCATCTATACAACACATAGGTAATTTTTTTTTTTTTTTTTTTGCAATTTTGATTATTTTTTTTGGGGGATGTTTGTTTTTCTATTTTGTTAGGGGATGGGTTTTTATGCTATAGTCTTTGACTGCATGCAATTAGTTTTAGCCCAGAAATAAACTAGCTTGATTAGAAAAAGAAAAAAAAAAGATAGTGTGCACTGGGCGGTGCCAGCCGCTGGGGGCGGAAACCGGTTGCCCTGGCGGAGCGCCCCTTTCCTGGAGACACGGTTTGTGCTTTCAATGCCTGGAGCGCCAGGGACACCAGGTGCGCCAGACGGAGACATGTGAGTTTGCTGATGATCTCCTAGAATTCTATTCAAGTTACTGATCCTTTCTGTACTCGAATCTTATCCCTTGGGCGGATGAAAGTTGTCAAATTCGCGACCTGGACCATGCGCAAGCCAAGCTGTCTCAGAGGCTGTCTGAGGAGCTGTCTCAGTCAACCTCAGCTGGGTTTCTCAACGGAGTGAAGCCACAAACCAAGTGAAGCCGTGAGAAAAACGACACCCTTTGGGTAAACTACAACAGACCCCCGCCCCTTTGGGAACAGCAGATTTAGAGCAAGGTAGTGCGACAGCGGATCCAAAGGAAGATAGAGGGCAGGCCAAATCACTTTACCAACCGATGCTGAGGACTTATCATGAAGCAGAAGCTTTGCTCCCAGGTCCAATTGTGGTAGGAATTTTGAATTTCTAGAACTTGTTAGCGAGGTGAAGTTCTGATTAATGACATTTGATAGCATGATACCGCACATTCTCCTCTCGCTATATTTAATCTCTTTTGGACCGATGATGCGCTTGAGTCATTGGCAAGGAATACCAATGGGTATGCAAAGATGCAAAGGAAAGATAGTGTTTCTATGGATCAGCAAGTAGGAGGTGGAAGCCAGTGTGACGGGGCTCTGCCTCTACTAAACAAGAGTGTAGGAAGCAAGAGGGCCGGTAGAAGATAGAAGTTAGGTTTAGAGAGTAAAGATTCTTCTGGGTAGACTTAGAATAATCTTAAAGTTCTTCTTCCGCTTGTTACAACTGATGATGAGGGAAATCAGAACAGATGTATCACGGCGTACCAAGGATTGCTATGGAAGGAAGGACATCAAGGAATGAGTTTTGGGTTTCTATGGGTTTCCGTTACACGGGTTATGAGTCATGCTGTGGCAGGGATGTGGATTAGTATATATAGGCGGCTATGGGTCTTTCCTTTGTTTCTTTCTCTTCTTTCTCTTTTCTACTTCGTCTTCCTGTTATCAACCCTGCTGTATAGGGTCTCTAGTCTTGTTTTGTCTTTAGGAAATATACGATCGCCTATCCACTTCGCTTTGCTTCGCATAAAGCCAGGAACCACGTGACCTCCTCATTTAACTATCGCCTCTTCGATCTCTTCTTTGTCCTTGCCTTCGCCTTTGTCCTCGTACTAATCTTCGTCCTCGTTCCTGTCCTCGTCCTTGGCATAATTTGGTGTCTGTCCTCGTTTCTTGTCCCGCCTCGGTTGCGAACCTAGGCCCTCTGTACTGTTGTCTCCGCCTCGCTCCGTAACAAGATGGGCGGAAACTGGAGATGAGTACTTATACTCCAAATCTCTCTGTTTCCTGCATTCCACCGTTCTTACTAAGTTTCGGTGAAAACTCTGTTTTGCAGCGGAAGCAATTCCTCCGCTACCCAGCTTCTCTCTAAGCGTTAGCGGTTGTTTCTGGTCCTAGAGTAAGCACCCTTAGCCAGGGTCAAGGGACACCTGCAGCCTGGCTGTCATACAGCTCCGGGTCTGCATCAGATGAGTCTCCACTCAGGTGGTCTACCCTAGATGGCTGCAGAGCTGTAACTCATTGCAGATTATTCTGGGCATAACCACTGCTGCTTGCAGCAGGGCTCTCTTTGCACAGAGGAACACTGGAGAAGCCCGGGCACTTAGAGACTTTTCTCTAGCCGGTCCTCTATTCACTGACAAGGCTTAGACTCGTCAGCCTATCCTTTCATGAATAGATTTCTACCCTAGCGGTCAGAAGGTAGGTACACTTGTAGCAGGTAGCGGTCCTCACTACAGGTACTTTTCCTATCACTGTAACTGCTGAATTCTATCAATGACTCTGAGCCTATAACAGGCCCGGTGAGAACTATTCTCCTAACTGCTAATGTGGCTCTGTTATAGTCAGTTACTGTTAAGAAGTTGCGGGTCTTTTTGGCATTGCTAATAGCAATGGGTGTATTCCGATGCAAATCTCCTTCAGATTTATGGAGGCGGTATGGAGGTATTCACATTCACCTTTCAGGATGGAAAAATCTTCCGGGTTGGAAAGAATCAATCTCAAAAGCAATGTCGAATAATCGATTCTTTCAACTCAAGCGGTACCTGCAGTATCACCATTATCAACAATCCTTGAATCAACAATAGAGACATCTGTATGCACAAATTGGTGGGAGAAACTAGAGCCCTTAAACAGTCATATGTGGGAGGCGTGTCGGGAATGTCGTCATCCTTCAACTTCAGTCACGGTCGATGAAATGATAGTTCGTTTTGCTGGAAGAAGCAAACATACAGTCCGAATGCCAAATAAGCCAATCACTGAAGGGTACAAGATTTTTGCCATCTGTGATTATAGTTATACAGTCAATTGGAGGTTTCATTCCCAAGTTCAAGGAGTCGCAGAGCTCACCCCTACATATCGGCCCTCGATAGGAATATCTGCACCAACAGTTGCAGTAGTCTATCAATTGGTAGAGCAATCTCTTCCATATCTACAATATGATTTCATCATATACATGAACAACCTATTTACTAGTAGCACTATACAACTATTTGTTAAGTTAACACAAATCGGGATTGTAGCTTGTGGTACAGCTCGTGCACAAGTTGGACGATTTCCTAGTGAATATAACGAAACCTCAAAGGATATAGTATGGAATACAGTCTCTAGCAGTGCAGTTAAAAGCTGTGATGGACAGGCTCTAGCTATGCAGTGGCAGGAGAATAGTCATGTGCATGTACTCTCTACTGTTCACAATCTGGAGGAGAACATTACTTGGTTAAGGAGACGACCACGTATTACAAGCACTAACGGTCTCTTATTACATCCTGAATTTGGTCATAATCATACGATGAATGTACCAAACCCTACTCTAATCGATGACTACAACTATCATAAAGGGGGGGTTGATATTGCAGATCAATATCGTAACTATTTTTCACGCAGTTGATTGCTAGACGGAACTGGCTTCCTCTATTTTTTTGGTTACTAGACACCACTACTGTGAACTGTTATATTCTATACTTATGACTATCAAAACCCGACTCCATGGGCCGCCCTCAGGCTATATCTCATAAGGATTTTCCTACTTTTTTAGCAAGTCAATTACTTGAAACCTATACACCAACACCTACTGGTACCCCTAACAAGCGAAAGCGTTGGTATCACAGAAAAAATACCAATGGTATGCTCCGTTATAGCAAAATCTATAGGGTTTTGGACCTGCCACCTCCAATGGAAAGTACAGCCACAGGTATTAAGTGATGGAACGCCCTTAGAGTACAAACACCAAATGTTGGTGGCGTTTTACCAAAACAGGCATCACTGCGTTCCATAACTTATTACCTACCGCTGTACAAGTGAAAGTCATTTACCTGTCCGTATTCAAAAGAGAAAAGAATGTGATAAGTGCCGCATGAAATTTAGAAGAGAAGGACTAAAAGGGAATCGTGCACCTACTTCTTACTTTTCCTGCAGTCTTTGTACCTTCGTCCTATGCCGTGCCTATTTTGTTGAGTACCATAGACAAAGTTCCGTCAATACAGAGTGATCACTGACCTGCATCAAGGTGATATCACATGACTTTTAAGATTTGCAATTATATGTAGCACAGTCCAGGTCGCAAATTTGACAACTTTCATCTGCCCAAGGGGTAGAAAGAAATGACAATACCCTGATGTCAACTCCCTCCCCCTCGCTTAATATAACTCCTTCAGAAAGACCTGTGACATTTCCCGGGCTAACCCATTAGCTTGGTCTTCATTAACGGTAGCTAGACAACACCACACTTCAGGAACGGAGTTTTGAAAATAACTCAACAACGAACAGAGATATCATCAAAGCGACTTCAGATTCATCATCTCCATCTCAAGGTACACCTTATCAACGGCTCCTGAAATCATAGTTCTTCTTTCACAGAAGTTGTTGTGGATTTCCGCTTTTCTCAGCTCATTTTTACCCCACCTTGCTGCCAAGCCAGCCTCAAACAAAAACCCTGCCAAGCCACCCTCACCCACCCCACCAAACTCCTAGCGCCACATCCACCAACCGTAGGATGTCTGAAGGGGTTGAGCAATCCCTGCCAGGCATGCCATCATCACCACCCCCTGCACAGTCTGAGGACAGGGATATGGGGGTTAGAGATGACTATAGCATGGCTATGGATAAGAGTGAACCCGAAGACCAACCGGATAACCAAAGCAGCTACCCTCTGGCTTCCAATGGCCAACAACACAGAGTTATACAAGCCAAGAGAATATTATTCCAGGCTAATGAAAATTATTCTGGTAAAAGACAGGCACTACCAGGACGTTCTGGACAACCTATTGCTCATGGATCTCAAAGCTTCATCAACCAACGCCTCTGGGATAGTGTTCTGACTCTAACAGCACAGAACGCTGAAATCAAAGAACAAAATCAAAACCTCTCAACTCAGATGCAGGCTCTGCAAACCCTGCTCAATTCAGTCCTTGCCGCAACAAACCAAAACAATAATGAGATGAAGAGCAGATTCGATGCCATTGCTAGATCTATAAAATCCTCAACAGCATTGAAAAATGGACAACAATCCCCAATGGAGAAAACACCAACTGCTCCGATCATCCCCCAACCTCAACTCAGCAAAAGGGCACAAGGAAAACAACCAGCCCATTCCAACGGACCTCCACAACCTCTTCAGCAACAGGAAAAGCAGAAGGATACCTGGGCAACTGTGACTAGGAAAAATGCTAAACAGCAGGCACAAACACTCAGGACACCACTCCCGCCTAAACTTCCAGCTACTAAAACCATCATTGTCACAAGGTCAGCTCCCAAAGATGGGACACTCAACCTTGTCCAGCTCAGAAACACCATCACCAGAGACCTCACAATTGCGAAGGCAAACCAGGCTATTCAGATTGGTGGAGCAAGTTGGAATCAGAGGGGAAACCTTATGCTTTTCAGTAAAGGGGCATTCACAGAGACTCAGTTCGCCAGCTACAAGACCAATATTGAAACCGCTATGAAAGAGGTGGACCCAACGGTTATATCTATTGCCATGCAAGAGACATGATTCAAGCTTGCAGTACATGGTATCAACCTCGAACACTACCCAGACACCGCTCAAGGAATGGAAGATCTCAGAAGCGAAATCCATGAGCTCAACACAGGAGTTACTCTAGCTACCACACCTAGATAAATGACACACCCTGAAATAAGAGTGGGCAAATCTCACAGTTCAGTTATGATCGCTGTCAGCAACAAGTCTTCCTACAATGCTATGCTTGCCAGGGGAATTCAAGTATTTGGACAACTACACAGAGCCACTGAATATCACACAGGAAGACCTACAGATTAATGCAAGAACTGCCAGAAGTTTGGACACAGCTGGCAGAGATGCCCTACCAAAGATATCCCTATATGTTCAATCTGTGCTGCTGGACATACCAGCCATAATCACCTATGCCCTCAATGCAAAGTTCAGAGTAAGAGCTGTCCACACTTCCCACCAAAATGCGCCAACTGCGAAGGACCACACGCAGCCTATGATCCTTCATGCCCTGTAAGGAACTCTATCATTCAATGCCTCAACAACGAAGATAACGAACAGGAGATGCAATCATGAGGGTACAACCTAACCCTCACAGAGTGCGCATTATTCAACATAATTGCGCAAGATCACAAAACTGCATGATAGGACTGCTACACTCAGTGTATGAGACAGCAGACATAGTTATAATTCAAGAAACCTTCGTCATGCCTGCCACAACTGCAGGTACCTAGACATCAATATCACACCCCTCCTTTGACAGCATCATTCCCACCTCAGATCGACCACCAAGAACCCTCACATTCACTATTAAGACACATCTTAATCCCCATCTCATCATTCAGCCGAAGCTTGATATCGTCAATGATCCAGACGTACAAGCAATAGAGCTATCAACCCCCTCAATACCCCCCCTTACCCTATTTAATATCTATAATGAAGACCCTCCAGGACACAGCAATGAACCCTATACAGTGGAGAGGGTACTGGTCAATATTCCTCTCCCTGCCAGAACAATCCTAGCTGGAGATCTCAACGCCCACCACCCATGGTGGAACTCAGCAAACCGTACACCCAAACGCCATGAAGCCCTAGTCCAACTCCTGGAAACTGGAGGATTCACCCTCATCAACGAACCAGACATTCCAACCTATCATTACAGGACTGGAACTGGCACCTCAGTACTAGATTTAGCTTTTGCTTCTCCCTCCGTCAACACTCTGCCTACCAACTGGGCCATTGATGAAGAGGCAGCAACAGGATCAGATCACGAAGTGATTCGATTTGATCTTCTATCTGATTCAATTGAATCAGTACCTCCCCCCTCAACTGAACGGTTCAACTGGGCTAAAGCAGACTGGGACTCCTTCCAAAAAACCCTCCAGAATCTCTCTGTGGGCTCAATTTTTCGATGGAATTATCTCCACTCTCACCCAAACGAACAAAACCTAGAAGCAGCAGCCATCCTCCTTCTAGACCTAATAACAAAAGCAGCAGAGCGTTTTGTTCCTGTAAGAAAATCATCTCCCCGATCAAAGCCGTGGTGGAACGAAGAAATTAAGGAGCGCAGACGTTATATGAAGAGCGCACTAAGAGATTGGAAGCTGGAAAGATCCCCCATGATGCACCTGAGATTCAGATCGCACAGATCAAACTACTTTCAAAGTATTAGGAGAGCTAAAGAAACCCATTGGAACAACTTCCTTGAGAACTCTCAAGGGAAAGACATATTTACAGCATTCAGATTCACGAAACCTAGGAAGATAGAACGTACACCACCACTCAATAATGTTACAACTGGAGAAACCGCCACCACCTTTGAAGAGAAAACCAATCTATACAGAACAGCCCTCTTCCCACCTCCCCCCATTTCACCTCCAAGAAATATCACAATGCAAGGCGACAGAATACCATGGCGACCTGACGACGAAATCAAAAGGGCAATCATGACTTCCTCTGCCAACAAAGCTCCAGGACCAGATGGAATCAACTTCAAATGCATTCAACAAGCCTATTCGGTAATACCTCACCATTTCAACCAATTCTACAAAGCAACAATGTCAGTTGGCTATCATCCACACATATGGAGAGAAGCCACCATTGTGATCATAAAGCAACCCAACAAACCAGACTATTCGATACCAAAGACATATAGACCAGTGTCTCTGCTTAATTGTTTAGGCAAGGACTGGAAAAGATAATGGCTTCAAGACTGGCATACCTGGCAGAGAGATACGGTTTACTCCATCGATGGCAGATTGGTGGAAGGCCAAAGAGATCGGCGGTGGATGCCTGTATGCTAGTAGCAAGCATAGTTGATGAAGCAAAGAGAAAAGGGGAGGTCGTTTCAGCGCTGTTTATGGATGTCAAAGGAGCGTTTGACAATGTTTCAAAGGAGAGACTCATACACACCGCAAAGGAGAAACGCCTCACTAGCCTTTGATGGGCAACAAGAAGCTATATCAACAATAGCAACTGGAATCCCTCAGGGGAGCCCTACATCACCAATACTCTTCCTCCTATATCTATCACCACTCTTCGACGCCCTTGAAAGACACTTCCCTCACCAGCAGATTCCTAGCTACATTGACGATGGCATGATAATGGTGGGAAAGGATGAGTGTTCAAACTGCAGACAATTGGAGAGAATGGCACAGTTAGCTGTCACATGGGGTGAAGCTAACGCTCTGGCATTTGACAACCCTAAAACAAAACTGCTCCATTTCCACAACAAACGAACAACAAATACCACAGATGCAGCAAAGGTTAGGATGCCTGATGGCACTCTGGTTGATGCCAGCGAAACATTAAGATGGCTGGGTGTTTGGTTTGATAGGAAACTGTCTTTCAAACATCATGTCAAAACTAAAGCCGCTTCAGCCATGAGGGCATTTCTTGCACTCGCTAGGTTGGGAAACACAGAGAAAGGATTAAGCCAAACGGCTCTCAGACAGCTCTATCAAACCTGCTTCACTACCATCAGTGATTTTGGTGCAAAGGTTTGGTGGAATGGTCAGGCAGGATACAAGACACAGCTTCAGAAGATTCAGAACAATGCGATGAGAAGGATTACTGGTGCTTTCAGAACCACACCAATATCAAGACTACAGGCAGAAACCGCACTACTACCCACAGAGATCAGGCTTGACCTCCAACAACAGAAATACGCCTTACGCATTCTCAGCATGCCACCAACCCACCCTATCTGCATCTTCAGCCCAGATTCTTATCCAAGTACACAGGAATCAGGAAGGGAGGAGATACTTTCAGCTCCTCCATGGCACTCGAATGTTGCTAGACCGCACTACCAGTCTAGATTACATCGGATCTTAAGCAGAGTCAGTGACTGGATTCAACCTCAGAGTCTAGTGGAGGACATAGACACAATAGCGTGTCCCCCATGGCATCAGAATATGATAGACATCCAGATCGATACAGCAGACAAAGATACAGCAAAGACAAAATCATAGACAAGCAGCTCGTGACAACTACTGCAACCTAAACCGTTTAGTGCTCTACTCTGATGGATCACTAATGGAAGGAAAGCTGGAGCTGGAGTTGTTGGCATTAGAGGCAACGGTGCCGTAGTGGAACAATACTACCACCTTGGGAAGGAGGTGGAGGTCTTCGACTGTGAGCTATATGCAATAGCTCAAGCTACACTACTCGCCCGAAAGGAGATCAGAAATTCACACCACCACACAGCTGATGTCTGGATATACTCAGACAACCAGGCAGCAGTACGGAGAATGAGGAAACCAGAAGCATTCCTGCGCCAACAATGGCTCAGTTAGCCAGATCAAACCTACTGGAACTCGAAGCACTCAATATCAAAACACATATCCACTGGGTACCAGGACATGTGGAGGTGGATGGAAATGAGCAAGCTGACAAGCTGGCAAAAAGGGGGGCAAAGGGGGAAAGGGTCGAACCAGATGCAAGGGTATCAATTACCCACTTGAAGAGGAGAATCAAGGAGCAGGCAATGGCTACTTAGAAAGAGAGATGGAAAACTATGAAGAAAGGAAGGAGCTACAGGGGTGCTCCCGCCTCCAAAATGTCCGCACCCCTTCGCGGGAACATCCCAAGGAAACTCGCAAGCACAATCACACAAATGCGAACAGGCTGGATACACCAAATCCTACCTATCAAGAATACCAACAACAAACCTCAATACAGCAGATGCGGATACTTCCAGGAAACTCCAACGCACCTACTACTTTACTGCAAACAACATCCACTACCAGAACTTAGAAAAGATCTTGCTGCGACGATAAAACCAATGCCTCTCAACCGGATGACAGCCATGCACACAGACAAAGGACTCCAAGCAACCATCGATAAGTTCCTCCAACCATCTCAAATCGCCACTAGAAACTGAACTCTAAGGGAGAGAGATGGAGATGGAGATGGAAGGGAACGAATAGGATGGGGAAGACTTGAGGATGAAGGGGAAAGAGAAGGGGAAGGATAGCCCCAAGGTGCTTGCACCTAGCGTTAAGAGATGGAATTGAGAGGATAACACGTATGATAACCTTGGAAGAGGGTAGATGGGAATACGGTCATTTGGTGGCCGAAACTATTGGGTTCTTTCTTTGTATGCCATATCCGGTTTCGGATGCAAGCAGTATGAGTAATAAATAAATAAATAAATAAATAACTCCTTCAAGCCCTACAACACTACCACTCCCGAACCATCAGTACTTATGCCTAGATGCCGGGATGGCAGTGGAAGGGCATTTTACACCATTAATGAGACGCATTCTGAAAATTTGATGATAGGGTGATGCTGGCAGAGGAGAAGTGCAAACAAAGATTCTATTCCATAGTACCTGTATGCGTACCGGGGTGTAAGGGTAAGTCTGGAGACGCTCTGGTGGTTGGTTGAGAGTTATGCAAATCGTGATTGGATGATATAGGGCCAAGACAGGACACTGCCACTGCCACCGTGACATACTGGGAGGAGGAGGAGGAGGAGGAGTCCTTTACCATGAGGTTCAACCCGTAAAGCTCAACCTGTGAAGCCCGCTCGCCCCCCTTCGATCCATTCACCCCGTTCCATGAACCCGTTCCACAAGCCCTGTCCGACCCTGTTCGATCCTGTTCGACACCATGAGACAAAAAGGAACACGGTCTGATTATCATGAACCTGCAAATATTAGGAATAAGGAAACAACGAGGGATGAAAGAGTTAGAGTTATAGCTTTAAGAGATGCTGGCAAGAGCTGGAGAGAGATAGGTCGCCTGACTGAAATAGATTTTCGTACTTACCAGGGAATCTAGAGACGCGCCAGAGCAAACGGAACACCTACCAACAAAAACAGGAGAGGAAGACCACCTATTTTTCATCTGGTAGTATCATGGAGGCTTGGCAAGACGGGACGAGGCGTGCCAAGGTACACAACCGAGGCAGGGCGAGACGAGGTGAAGTATAACTAAAGGAATCAAGGGTAGGAACTCGAGGCAAAACGGGAGCGAGACACAAAGGGTTGAACACGAGGGCTCCTAATTGGAGAAACTATGAAGGTCCTAAAGTATCATATTGACTAAAAGGACAAGAAGGTTGCGTGAAAAGAAAAGAAGAAGAAGAGAAATTCTACAAGCAAGGGAGAGAGCTCCCTATTTATAGACCAGAAATCCTTTTGCTGACTCATCCATAGAAACCCATAGAAGCCCAAGCGCAACACCCTATTAGAAATCCATACACACCACTGACTCACAAAGCCCCTGCAACAGAAACCCGTAGAACCCAATGGAAACACATGACTAATCCTTCTTCCCACAACCTAGCCCAGTACGTTCCACGCCGTGATAGGCAGAGAAGGAGAGACTACGAGAGTTTGTAATCAGAGATAAACGAACAAGAAGACTACCATGGCAAGCAATCATCGAGGAGATGGGATATGCTTGTTCAGTTAAAACCCTTCGTGATGTTATGGCATCCATGGGTTACCATAAGAGATTACCCCGCAAGAAATATAATCACCGCTTGTCTTTAGGTTTCCTATGCTTACATATATACAGATGGGGAATAAGACTAGACAACTTGATCAAACGAGTCAGATGGTGTCAAGAGAGATTACACTGGACCTATGATGATTGGTTTAGAACTGTTTGGACAGATGAATCTATTTTCAACACAGCTGGATTTGGTCACTGTTCTTGGCTCACCCGCAGACCAGAGGAAGAATATCATCCGAACTGCATCAGCAAACTGCTACTTGTGTATGTAGTCTCCCAACAGTCTCCCAAGTCTCCTGAGAGTCTCCTGAGGCTCCTGGATATTTTTTGAGTCTCCTGAGGCTCAGGAGACCTCAGGAGACAAATGAAGTCTTGCTGATGTGTCTTGATGAAACCTGGGAATCAGGAAGGAAAAGTACAATGATATGGGGAGTATTTTGTGGAGGAATGAAGTCTGAACTAGTATTCACTCCTGCTGGTGTTACTATCAGCTCCCGTATTTACAGAGATCATGTTCTAGATCCCGATCTTATCCCTTTCTGGTATCGTACCTGTAAAGAATACATGACTCAGGTAGCAGGCCGACGGAGCCGACAAGACTACTTGGAGAATGTACGGCATGACGACGAAGAAGACGGAGCGGCCGACACAGCCAGGAACAAGGGAGGCACAAGGCAACGACCAAGGCAAAGATCCAAGGCAGCGCAAGGAAAGCGAGGATCGTAGGTCACGGTAGCAGCAGAGGCAAGACTATGAGGTCCACGAGGATGGTAGGGGAAGGGCGATAGAGGTCGCTGTAGTAGGCAACCTTCGAGCCGAGCACGAGAAGCGAGGACTATGGATAGGATATAACTATATTCCTATGTACTAGAACACAGGAAGACGAAACAGAGAGGAAAGAAAGAAAGGAACTAAAGGAAACGTCTTCACCCGCTATTTAATACCTTCCCCCGCCAATCCGCCAAGACTCTCTTACATCAGCCATGGAACTTCAGAGAAATACAGTATCACCACACCTTGTATCCCTTCACACCATCTCTCGTAATCCTATTACCAATCTATCTTACAATCGAACCTCAAAGAAAGAAATGACGCCAACATCATACCACTCCATCTCCGCTTCGCTTATCATAATTCCCTTCATCGCACTAATACTAGTGTCACCGAACGGTCGGGCCAAATGCCAAGACGCCGGGACAAGAAGATAACGCTCCTGGTCATAAAGACTTATCTATTATCTGTCGACAGATTAATGAGGTAGAGACTATTCAATGGCCTGTACAGTCACCTGATTTTAAGCTAATTGAGGCTTTGTGGGCAGATATAGAGACTGAACTACGAGAAACCTTTGGATTGATACGAGACATAGTGGTTCTGAAAATAATGGTCAGAAATGCTTGAAATAATATTACTGTAGATAGATTAGATGGGTTAATTAGAAGCATGCCTAGAAGACTAGAAGCAGTCATTGCTGCTGGGGGGCATGCTACTAAATATTAGATAGATAATTATTGTAGGTGTTCGTAGTTTGGAACACCTGTTCATTGACTGGAACACCTGTTCGTGGACGGGAACACCTCTTCGTGGGCGTGGGTTCATGAACGTGGACGTGAGCTTCACGGACAGGTGTGGCTTGGACCTCAGGGTGGTGTCTCCGTATTTCTTTCCCTCATACAAATTGCTGGCTTGGCGTCACTTGCTATTGGGTCCTGCACCGGAGCCACTCGTGGCACCATAGTAAATCGGCCTATCAATCCAGGCGTCTCGGTATTTTAGGTGCACACCCGGTACAGACTAATTTTTTAATACAGCCACTTTTAGCCACAGGGACCCACACTATTCGTCAATCACCCCGTTCCGCCATCGAAGTCGAACCGACTGTACTAGTTTTCTACCGGAATGATTCTGTTATTTGGATGGAAAAGACTTTGTATCATCTGTTCATAGTTTTAAGGCAAGAGAAAAAGTTTATTTATCTTTCTTGGGGTTGTGTGGGGTTGATTGTTAATATCAGTGTGGGGATCCAAAATCAGTGCTTGCCCATGATTCCCGGAGGGCCTTTACACAGCTCGGCTGGCCACAGTTAAGGGCGCGCCATCTACTTGCTGAAAAATAAAGTATGGTGTCCAAGGTGAGCCAGAAAGCAACCGGGGGTGTTCGGGTTGAGAACATACTTTTTTTTCCAGCAAGTAGGTGAGACCATGCTCCTTGAACGTATCCCGAATCTTCGTCCCTTACTTTACTCTACCGACTCAAGATTTGTCGCTTACTATGGTTGTCGGCAGATTAGCGCGAGGTCTTGGCGAGTATGCGCAGAGCTAACCCTCTTTTGGATCATCCTGCGTACTAAGCGAGTTACCCCGCCAAGTTGTTACCCCACTATTCCCCACGCCTTGGGTTCCCCACGCCCATACTATTACCGACACAACCTCGTCCCCGCGCCAAAGTTGGCTCTGGGAGAGTTGAGTAGCCGGTCTACACCTCCCTCCCTCTCCCCGCTCTAGATTCTACCTATTGGAGAGAGGAGAGCGGTATCCGGCTGCTTACAGAGCAGAATCTACATTTCGCTTAGCGCTTCTCGCTATCGGCCCTTCTCCCATCAACCTGTTGCGGATTTGGATTGGACCTGTACCCGCGCTAGGATTGTGCGCTATCTAATGGTTTTCTCAATCCCGGTTGGCACCTTAGTAATTTCCAGAGTATTGGAACTCTGCGACGATCACTGCCCCGGATACTGGAATAGTTAATGTATCTCTAGGACCGCCACTAACCAACGAGTGCGAGTCAATGACGAGTGAGGCCGTGGGCGGGGGCGGGAGGACCGGCGGAGGTTATATGCTTGCCCCGGGGATTGTGTGGTGAATCCGAACTCAGGTTTTCCCTCTGTTGCGCTTGGTCAGAAGCGTTAACTTGAAATACTAATAAGTTTGGTACATCCATTGGGCTTGGCCTGGCGTGGGGTGAACAAAACACTCCACTAATTGTAAAAAACGCTTAAAATTAAAACGCCATAAAACCTTAAACTCCCCGTTGGCCATGGGCCTTAATAGTGTGAAGTCTTGATAAAAGCGCTTGGGTTTATCTTGTAATGACGCGAACATGCAAAACAACCAATTAGATATCTCGGGCTTGACCATTTGAGCTCGAGCTGTTCTTTAGAAGTAGTTGTATCGGGCTTTTGGACTGAATCAGGCGCTTAAGTAAAAGTTGAAGGTATTGTATTAGGATCGGCAATCCTTCATTACATCATGTCGGTACAGGGGCGGGGTTTATGACACATGTCGCAAATTGCAGACTATGATAACTATCGAGCAAAGACCAGCTAGCATAGGCTACATACAAGCTTGTTTCAATGCCAAGAGAAGATTTGTTCTGGTATTGAGTGAGTATTTCAGAAAGTATGAAGACAATACCATCCATTGGATCTCCCCGACCGTAACATTTGATCAATATTCATGCAACAAGTAAAAGCCAAACATGATAATAGATGTGTGTTTGCCATCTGGGCATAGCCATCCCGCACCCTCGCCACTAAGATACAATCCGGATTCCTACAGAAATAATAGGAAAATAAATCTATTGAGAGTTACACAATGTCAGTAACAGTCATGTACGATCTTACTCAACCTTTAGCTACATGAAAGATACGACCTACTAAAGATAGTTACAGTCCGATCGAGGTTATTTCCAAGCAATCCACGAGGCCCCTGCACTATACAGGTTCTTATCTAGCCAGGTATTAAGAGTCCATTCGAAACCTTCCTGTTTAGGCAGCATATTTGTCTTCAGTTGAACCCGCAAGTTACTTTTGCAATCCACTTCAATCCAGTTCAGGGCCGCCAGAACACGGGGGTGGTCACCAAGGAGATAGCGGAAAATGGTCTTCCCCTTGGTTTCTATCCAACCAATCTCCGCCGGTCGCTTATCCATGGTGTTGAAGCTACCGCTGTTGATGTTGGTGCTGTGCGCCGGGTAGGCAACCCAACAAGCCTTCGCAGAGTAAAGTCTAGAATTGTCCCAAGTGTCCAGATGAAGTACGAAGTCAGTGGGGGTAATATCTGTCACGTAGGCCTTCACACGCCAATCTTTCGTATGGTCCATATGTATGAGCGTAAACCAGACAACCACCTTCGGTCGCTCAGCGTACGCTTGACGAAAGGAGATCTTGGCCTTGGTTTCCTTTTGGGGTCGATCAATTGGATGGTCGTCCGCCGTCGAGTACTCGCCATACTGAAAATCTAGGCAGCTGGGCGGGACTTCCATCCACACACAGGAACCATTAAACAGGGTTGAATTGCCCCATGTATTAATATTAACTGTGAAACCGGTATTGTTCACCTGGTTATCAAAACAGTGAACGCGAATATTGCGGCCCCAGCGAGCATCTATCAGCGTGAGTCCCATTGGTAACCCAGGCGGTGTTTGATGGGCTCTGGAAAAGAATACATGCTTCGAGGTTTCCTGAGTTGGCGCCAGCGAGCTGCGTATATCACCCGTAAAGAACGACCCAGTAGAAGGCGAATTGCTAGACATCAGTGGATCAATGACAGGTTCACCAGGCTCTCGCATGAGATCAACGTATTGACTATCATTCCTCTCCCGATGCTCCGTATGGCCATGAGCAGCCTGAGTTGTGTATTCTGGAGTCCAAAGAATCACCGCCAAAGAAAGTGCCTGTGTAAGAAGCGGTAGAGAGCTAGTTGGATCAGGAGCCGTTACGGTATTGTGGGGGCTAAAGTTCTGGTTGTACCAGAAGCGGATAGGATTATCGGTGCGGGGCTCGTATTCGATCGCGCTACGGATGGACTCTGGCCGGATACCCCCAGGGAAAGCGATCTCATGTTGGTCACTGAACCTGTAGTCGTCGCCAAGGCTGCGATTGATATCAATGCCTCCAAAGGCGAAGACCTCATACTCGAAGTGAGTCCTGGATGCACTTGCGTAGGGTTTCCATCTGATAACCTGGCTCTCTCCAAATGGGCGGGTGCGGGTTGTCCCAACAAAGATGGATTCAACGTTGTGCTCAGCATATTTCCGAAGGTCGAAGCCGTTGGGACACATATCGTCCATCAATTGTGAAGGGCTGGCTCGCGGTTCAAAACCGGTTCGGAAGATTTCATTTGGGTGCCTAGAGTCCCATCGGACGAGACGTTCAGCGGTTGAAACAACCCAGAGGTTGCGAAAGTCGTGTAGTTGGCTGGGTCGCCATGCAATCGAACCTACTTCATCACGAAGCCAGTTAAATACCTGCTGGTAATCGTGTGCGAGACAGGCCAGTGTTTGAGTGGCGGAACAGTCTTGGTAAGATTTGCTATCTCCACTCATTATTGCCAATCTTCTGTTGAGACTGAGTAAGGTTTTGTGGGCTGAGTGTACGGGAAAGGGCACCCTGTCGCCTTTGAAATATATGTAGGCTAGGCAACCAACGTTGTCAGGCAACCCATCATGCATGAGGGTCGGAATCAAGCCAATAACAACGAATTTATCATGTGACTGTCAACTCATGTCATGCTGCCGGGTTCCTAGGTCTTGGGTCTTTTTTTCATTCCTTTTTTTTCAACTCATAGGTTCATTCGTTTCTAGGTAAAAAGCATATCGCATGCAGGGAATTCCTATGGCGTAAACAAAACCTATCCCCAAAGCCAGCACAAAGAGCGCAAAAACATGCAAAACAAATAGCAGGTATATAACAAATGAAAAAAAGAAACCACCAAGGAGGCCCGAAGAGGATGACCTGTCACAACCGAACAGAGCCGGTCCGGGATTCAAGGTG
This sequence comes from Morchella sp. 2016-57, assembly GCA_024713875.1. Lineage (NCBI taxonomy): Eukaryota > Fungi > Ascomycota > Pezizomycetes > Pezizales > Morchellaceae > Morchella > Morchella sp. 2016-57. The sequence continues at coordinate 779,766 of JAMGZE010000020.1, forward strand.
GGTATGGGTGCACAAAGTGCCCCAATTGAAAGGAAGGTGCTATGGCGCGAGAATAGGGGGCGGGTGTGTCAACTTTGGTTAAAAAAATTGTGATTGGGCCGCTATGTCAGCTCAGGGTAAGGATTTCTGATGTGCAAATGCGGCAAGGGATATTTGCGCAAGCAAAGATAGCGCTTGATTCAGGTTTCTCGACCTTGAGTTACAGCAAAGATGATGCCAGTGAAAGAATATAGTATTCGTACCGGAAAGTCAATTACTAGCCAAGCAGTCTGCAAGAGAAACAAACTTGCTAGGGAGAAAGCGAAGCAGCTCAACACTCCGAGTAAAGAAGCTATCGAAAAATAGCCATTAGCAATAGGTTTTCAAACAGATATGGAAATGCGAGGCAAAATACTTGAAGCAAGTACTTAACTAATGAAGATTTACTCTGAATCTTTCTTTAGTCTGCTGATATATTTAGCATTATTTGACATGAAAAAACTTCTTAAATCATTTAAATGCTCGAAGGGTCAAGATTATAACTGACATCTACAAGTTCAATGTTTTATAAATCTTCAATTGAAAAGACCGGTTGCTTTTTCTTCTGCCAATACTTGGGACAAGCTACTAGCTTTTCAAGTTGCAAGTTTATTTAATGGGGTTGTAAGCTTGCGAGTTTTATTTTACAAAGAGAAAGAAGCTAGGTTATAAAACATGGCAGGGTAAACCAAAAGGCCTGAAGATCATTTTACAAGAGCGTGGATTGTAGACTGACGGTTTGAAGCGTAAATCTAAGGGTGGATGTGATAGAGCTTGTTGTACAGCGGTGGGTAATAAGTCATCGGATGACCCAACCAAAAATTTGCCTGCAAACGGGCATTCAGGTGGCGTTCCGTCCGATGACTTATTACCCACCGCTGTACAGATTGTCTTATGGCAAATTAACCCGACTTCAAAGAACAAATTAGTAATGTTCAACAGTAGATAACTGCTGGGGGTCATTTAGCTATTATATATCCAAAGTTTCACTACGAGTTAAATTGGATTGAATATTGTTGGTGCGCTGCTAAATGGCATACTACAAACAATTGTACATATTGAATTTCTGCATTATGGGCGAATATACTCAAAGAGTTAGAGCATGCAAGGAAATCTATTTGGAAATATTGGAGGAAGTTAAATGATATCATAGAAGCTTATCAAGCTGGCCCGGGGTTCGCACGGTCAAAAACGATATAAAAGTCATAAACCTGTACAAATGATGGGTTTTTAAGTTCCGGCCAACATATCTATAAAATATAAAGATTTTACATGTAATACTAATTTTTAGAATCACATTCTGCCATATTTACGTCAACCAATCTGTTAAAGATTTCCTCTGAAAATTCTCCTCATCAGCAAACTCAGCCGTCTCCACCTGGCGTACCTGGCGTCCCTGACACTTCAGGCATTGAAATGTCCCAGCGTCTTAGCATCGGTCCCAAAGAATCAGTAGTAGTAGCACCATTGTGGTTGAAAGAGTAAGGATAGGCGAGGAGGGAATGGAGTAGTGTGAGGTTGTCATTATTTCTTCCTATGAAATTCGGCTGCAGGAGGGATTGGTGATGTGATTCGAAGAGATGGTGGGGAGGAACACAATGTGATGGGGGTCCACTCTATAGTAGGAGAAGAACACGAAAGATGGTCCAAAGCTTGTCTCTGATGTAAACGTGTTTTCTCAGAGACCAATAGATGACTCTCTCTACTGACATAGAGGATTCTCTACCAAGAGATGATGCTTGGGAGAAAGGACGGCCGATAGAAGATAGAAGTTAGGTTTAGAGAGTAAAGATTCTTCTGGGAGACTTAGAATAATCTTAAGGGTTACAACTGATGTTGAGGAAAATGAGAACAGATGGGCGGAAACTGAAGATGAGTACTTATACTCCAAATCTCTCTGTTTTTCCTGCATTCCACCACTCCTACTAAGTTCCGGTGAAAACTCTGTTTTGAGGCGGAAACAATTCCTCCGCTACTCCGCTTCTCTTTAAGCATTAGCGGGTATTTCTGGTCCTAGAGTAAGCACCTTTAGCCAGGGTCAAGGATCACCTGCAACCTGGCTGTCACACAGCTCCGGGCCTTCATCAGATGAGTCTCTGCCCAGGTGGTCTACCCTAGATGGCTGCAGAGCTGTAACTCATTGTAGATTATTCCGGGCATAACCACTGCCGCTTGCAGCAGGGCTCTCTTTGCACAGAGGAACACTGGAGAAGCCCAGGCACTTAGAGACCTTTCTCTAGCTGGTCCTCTATTCACTGACAAGGCCTAGACTCGTCAGCCTATCCTTTCATGAATAGATTTCTACCCTAGCGGTCAGAAGGTAGGTACACTTGTAGCAGGTTGCGGTACTCACTACAGGTACTTTGCCTATCACTGTCACTGCTGAATTCCGAGTCTATTAATGACTCTGAGCCTATAACAGGCCTGGTGAGAATTATTCTCCTAACTGCTGATATGGCTCTGTTATATATAAGGTGTGGTGATACTGAGATTCTACGGGATTCTATGGGCTGATGTATGAGTTAGAGTGGACTGGCGGAGAATGTTGTTAAATACCAAGCGGACGTACTTTCTTTAGTTCTTTTCTTTGTTTCTTCTCTGGCTTGTCTTCCTGCCATTTTGTGTATACGAATGAATCATTACCCTATCCATAGTTCTTGCTCCTCTCATCTCGCTTGATGGTTGCCTACTACGGTGACCTCTATTATCTCTTTCTTGTCTGGCGTAGCGGGCCTTATAGTCTCGCCTCTACGTTTACCTACGGTCACTATTTTCCCTGCGGTGCCTCTGGTCTTCGCCCTTGCCGCTGCCTTGCGCTTCCGTTGTTCCTGGCTGTGTCCTCTGATTTTGTCTTCATCGTCATTTTCATCTGTCCTCCATGTAGTCTTAGTTACTCCGTCACATGAAAGCACAGACCGTGTCTCCAGGAAAGGGGCACTTTGCCAGGGGGACCAGTGTTCGCCACCAGGGCCTGGCACACACTATGATCTCCTGGTTCACACTATGATATCCTGGCCCACTCTATGATATCCTGGCGCGCACTACCATCACCGGTGTACACTGTTATTCCCAGGTGCATTCTCTCACTACGTGATAGTGATTAGACAATTTATGTAGCAAATGATTGCGTCTTTATTTATTTCTATATAGTCTGATAATATCTATGTACATATGTATACCTCCGCCCATATTAGGGAGTCGCAACAGACAACCCGAGCAGTCTCGTAATGAGCTTGAAGTTCGAAGCGCTAACTACAAAGATAGAAAGGAACGAGATCTCTTCAGTCAATTCGTTACTGGGAGTCTCGGTTGTCCAGTGCTAATCCACAATTATGATCGTAACAAGAATATTCTGAAGAATGGTTCAGGTATTGTTTCTCGAAGAATCACTAAGTTCAATGAAAGTAGAAACGCGTAGTGATCAATAGATTTTATATCAATAAGGCTCTTTCCTTGTCGCTGACAATTCATCAACAAAGTAGGAGAATGACACCGTATTTATATCCCGCGCAAATGTCACGCAGACTAACTATTACAATTACAACAAACCTGTGCGAAACTCCGAAAGGTCTGAAAACCTGTCAGGAACCCAAACGCCAATTCTATACACCCTCTTTCCAATTTCCAAACGTCTATGCAAGAAAATCTCTCACGTTACATCCTATTGTTGAATGAACATCAGCAAACTACCATTTGTGTCTGGAGTCTACCAATTCTCTCCTGGGTCTCCTGAGAGTCTCCTGACACTCCTGGATACTTTTTGACTCTCAGAAGGCTCAGGAGACATCAGGAGTCAAATCAAGTCTTGCTGATGCACTCAGCCTTCGTCAGTGGTCATGAGGAGTCTCGGGGTCAGCCTACCTGATAACACTCTGGTACCGGACTTGATTTTGCTCGCCAATTCTTTCCACGCATCGTTGTCCATCACCAAGGAGCGTGGCTCAACGTTAGGACTGTCAACGATCGGTACCGGAGGTGTTGGGTAGTCTTACCTTCCCCTAGTCGCCACCAGCATCAACTTCTTCGCGATCTTTGCCATCCGATCAGTTTTGGTTCAATTGACTCCAAACTCGCACTGTTGCCTCCTCATATACCCACCGGTGTCCAGAGCGACTGTGCCGGCGCCTTGACGCCCCGGGGGGTTATTTTCAGGGTCAAAAGCAGCTTCATTTACTAGGGATTCTGGAACTCTGCACTGGGCTCCATACTGGCCTTACTGTGCTTATAGTTCAGATAATTTGTCAAAAGATTTTCATTGGTGACTTGTTTTCTTTGACAAAGAATAAAATCTCTATTATATCATCACGGAGTCAAGTTGAGGACAAGAACGAGACATGCCAAAATACACAACTAACGCTGAACGAGGCAAGGCAGGACAAGACGAGGCGAGATAGAAACAAAGGACAAGTACCAAATCAGAAAGATGAGGAACAAGACAGGGACTATGATGGTTCTTATGTCCCCCAGGGGGAACGTCTTGGCAATGACTAAAGAGTCCTAAAGTTTATATTGACTAAAAGGACAAGAAGGTTACGTGAAGAAGAAAGGAGGAGAAGTTGTATAAGCGAGGGGGAGAACTCCATATATATAGCCCCAGAATCCCTTTGCTGACTCATCAAATAGAAACCCGTAGAACACGCACAGACTACTCTTTTAGAAATACATCCATATCGTTGACTCATAGAACCCCTGAAACAGAAACCCGTAAAACTCAGAAGAAAATCCTAACTAATATTTCTTCCCGCCACACCCCTAGATACATTCCACGCCGTGATATAAATGAATTCTTCTTCTTTTAAGCAACACTGAGTTTTGGACAGGGATCCACAATATGGGGTTTCTTCCACCTTGTCCGACCGCAGAGAAGTGGATTAGGTACAAGACTTCTATAGCCCTCCATCAGCAAGATATATTTTATCTCGTGATGTCTCCTGAACCTCAGAAGGCTCAAATGATATCCAAGGGTCTTAAGAGACTCTCAAGAGACACAGGAGACAGTTGGAAGACTTCAGATGCAAATAGTAGTTTGCTGATGAGCCTTCAAGACCAAACCCAACCTCTAGAGAAAAATACGCTCAAACAAGAAATAATTTTAACGGCATGATTGCCAATATCAATCTCCAAGTTCATAGTCCTGCCAGATTACTAACTGCTATTGCCAATAGGACATATAAAATAATCTGTCTCCTACCTGATATTGAGTCTCTATACATCGCCAGTAACAGCCTGAGGCTAAAATGGGTTGCATTTCACCCCAAGGTGCTTCAGCCCTATAATAGATAAAAATCTGAAATTGCTCACCACAATGAAACATCAATAAATGTGTTGAATTTTATGCTGCTTGGGGGGGTTGAAAGGTGAAGCTAAGAGTATTCAAATAAGGGCTTTATACATTATTTGGCCATCGGAAGCATATTTGTAATATTCGCAAACAAAGCCACAAAACATTAATTTCTTTGATCATACCTATCACTCAATCTACCGAGAACTTACTAATTGTCATCAAAGAGGCCTGTACATGTGTATAGGCATTGATTTGACAAACAAAATTCATCTTCAATACAAGAAACTAAAGCAAGTTAAGGCAGTAAACACCTTTGTGTATGATATTCTCAATATTGTAGATCAATCATCTTAAATGCAACCAAAGGATTAGATTAGGGAGTGATTCAATTGTAGTCTATGTGAACCTTCATTAGATGCCTTGGGTAAAAATTCTGGACTATGCAGAGAATTCAGACACTTTATTGTTCTCTGTGGTCTTATCGACTGCAAGTGGATGTGACGGGGCTCTGCCTCTACTAAACAAGAGTGTAGGAAGCAAGAGGGCCGGTAGAAGATAGAAGTTTAGGTTTAGAGAGTAAAGATTCTTCTAGGTAGACTTAGAATAATCTTAAGGGTCTTCTTCCGCTTGTTACAACTGATGATGAGAAAAATCAGAACAGATGGGCGGAAACCGGAGATGAGTACTTATACTCCAAATCTCTCTGTTTCCTGCATTCCACCGCTCTTATTAAGTTCCGGTGAAAACTCTGTTTTGGAGCGGAAACAATTGCTCCGCTACCCCGCTTCTCCCTAAGCGTTAGCGGGTGTTCCCGGTCCTAGAGTAAGCACCCTTAGTCAGGGTCAAGGATCACCTGCAGCCTGGCTGTCACACAGCTCCGGGCCTGCATCAGATGAGTCTCCGCTCAGGTGGTCTACCCTAGATGGCTGCAGAGCTGTAACTCATTGTAGATTATTCCCGGGCATAACCACTGCCGCCTGCAGCAGGGTTATTCTTGCACAGAAGGATACTGGAGATGCTCGGCACTTAGAGACCTTTCCCTAGCCGATCCTCTATTCACTGACAAGGCCTAGACTCGTTAGCCTATCCTTTCGTGAATAGATTTCTACCCTAGCGGTTGGAAGGTAGGTACACTTGTAGCAGGTTGCGGTACTCACTACCGATACTTATCCTATCACTGCCACTGCTGAATTCTATCAATACCTCTGAGCCTATAACAGGCCCGGTGAGAACAATTCTCCTAACCGCTATTGTGGCTCTGTTATAACAACCACGAAGAAAGCTCAAGGAAAGCAGCCGCCAGTATTTGAAAGGAGTACTTCTTCTGGTAAACGTTTGAGGCCCACAAATGAAATTTCATCGGATGAGGATCTACTAGATCCTGCATTACGCCGCTCGGCCAAAGCTCAGCGAGTCCCCAAATTGTGCCTGAAAAGCCATTCTCGACAGAACAAAAAATCTAGAAATTCCGGTGTGCGGGTGGAGTTTAACATCGAAAGACACGCGTCGGAGAGGGAGCAAGAGGATCAAGAGCACCCTACAATCAGTTCTTCAGAATGTGATGGTGACTGCCTGGACACTCCGGTACTACGCCACCAGAGCCTGAGGCATCAGGTCGGAGTCAAGAGACCCCCGGGTACTCAGGTCGCCGGAAAGATACCTCCGAGTAGTCAGGTAACAACTACCGGAGGTGTGGTGAGTGCCCGGAGAAAGCCCACTGGTGCGGTTGCTGAGGCAATTGCGTGGTCAAAAGTGGAGATTAACGTTATTGAAGTAATTAACCCTAATTTTTTTTTTGATAAGTGACTGAAATGAAAGAAATTTTAGAAGGGAAATCGTACATCGTCGAAACCAAGCAGAAATCCATCGAGCGCTCCATAAAGACCGCCGATAACTTATGTGGACCCAGCGATGGCCCCGACTGCTACCCCCAAAAGACTGAGTGCTTTTAATTTCTCTTTACCTTTTCGTTTCCCGCTCCCTTCTTCTTCTAGGTTTGGAGAATCGTCACCAACACCAATCGCATTGAATCCCGGATCCATGCCACCAAGCGATGATGGCTCTTGGGGCAGTTCTCCGAGCTTTGGGAATAGCTCTCGAACGCCTCGAAGAATGGAGCCATCCCCACTAGGGAGACCACCCCGGAATAATGATGCAGCGAACTCCAACTATCTGTCACCTTCACCTTCTTTACCTCCGCCTCACGATGACGACAGGTATTATTACCAAACCCATGAAAGCTCTCATCAGGCCTCTTCTGGCCAGATAGCTCGTACACCTGCTCCAAACTCTAGAGGTGTGAGTGTGCTTCCTTTGAAAGTCCAGAGGATTGAGAAAAAGTGTAGTATATTGATAGGTGATCACACACTGTTTGAGGAGCCTTTTCCAAGCCCTGCGAGACTCTCGATATTGGTGGTGAATCTGTGGGTACAAGCAAGTCGTAGTTTGGGAATTAGTGCAGAAATCGACAAGGTTATTATAAAACAGGTGAGTGTCCCTGATGGTTTCATGATAGCTTTAGGGAACTGAGGAGGCCTCATAGGTTAGGAGCTTGTACTCCTGAGTGCGCTCACACCTGATGAGTGCAGTGAAGGAATGGCCAGTAGACTCTAGGATTTAGGGAATTGCAAAAGTTCGCACACAAGTGGAGAGGGCTGAGAGAGTTGACTATCTTGTGCGGAATGATCGGTTCATCAGCCATCAAGCACATTATGAGGTATATCTAAATTCTTGGGGACCACGGCGATAGCTCTAACAAACCTTAGACGTCTAGCTGCAAATTCTTGGTCCGGAGATCATCAAGGTTTTATACTATAGGTTTTTTGATGGGGCGAGGAGGCGAGGATCCCGTGAACTAGATTTCCTTGACCGAATAAACCATACGTTGATATGCCTGATAGCGACCGCCATTTGGCATGGGATTCGCGCATGGTCCACGAGGAATTTTGTGGTGCCGCAAAATTTCCAGACTCAAAATAATAGTGTAGTGAGTAAGTATTTCTCATTACCCCTAGAGATATGGCAAGTGCTAACCAAGGTGCTACGAATGTTTTAGAAACCTTCACGAGGATGGTAAATACTTGGACGTCACGTAGTCGTTCCAACCAAGAGGGCATCTTGAGATTGATAAAGGATAATCTCCGAGACAAGGTAAGAACCCAATCTTAATCACCAATTATAACCTAAACTAATGATTGGGAGATACAAGAGAAGAAGGGGGTCATAGTCGAGGATATCCCAGTCGAGGGTCTTAACAAGGACAATGATGCTCTGGTGGAGGCTCTGGAGGCTCTCAGGAGTGCTCGGGGAGGCCAAAGCGAGAAATTTAAACTCGGACAAACTAACCTTCCAGCACGTGGGCTTGAATATGGTACGGATGGAGAGTCGGACCTACCTGAAGAAGAGGAAGAAATTGAGGAAATAGTGGAAGAGGGCGGAGAAACAACAGAAGAGTACCTTAACTAAAATAAGGGGATCTGTGAGAGATATCGGGAAGGCTGTAGAGATAGTAATAAGGTTATATATATTATTATAATTATATAGTGGCGAAATCATAAGTGAATATATCCATACCATTCGAGAAACAGAAGAGGCCTCTGAAAGCTATCGTGGAGTGAATAAATACATGAAAAGCACCAGTCAGCACCAAGAGCTAGAAGTGCGCGCCAGGGACTCCCCAAGTGCGATGGATAATGAAAAGTATATTACCAAGGGAGATCAGGGTGGAAATGTGATGCCCAGGTGAAGCCAGGCGGAACCAGGGGAAAAATATCTCCGCCAGGGAGATAGGTGCCCTTCCAGGCGTTACCTGCAAGGAGACCTAACTCCTGGCGCTAGCCGAGGTTGGGGTTTGATTCAGGGCGCTCAGGGCTCTGAAAGCCTCGCCCGGAGTGCCCGGAGTTTTGGCTAGGTTTTCAGGAGAATGAGTTTTTATCCCGTGCACCCTCAACGCCCTGAGAGCCTGAAGCGCTCAGCGAAATCTGCAGGGCTGCTGATGCTGATGTGTGGAGCCTCTTGGCTAGCTTAAGGGTCTACTTTGGCGTAAGGAATAAAAGAATTGGTAACATCTTGTTGTAGTTTTCAATAGTTGAACGCAGTAAGACCTGGCGAGGTCATGGTGGTCTATAGTACAAGATGGATTGCTGTATCGGCTATTTAGAACTCGTCTCGTCTTAGTGTTACGGAGTAACTAAGTTTACGAGAAGGAGGGATAACAATGGTGATGCAGACCAGGTCGGGGGATACAGACAGGAATAACAGAGGCGCAAGGCAGCAGTCAAGGCAAAGACTAGAGGCAGGGCAGGAAAAGCAAAGACCGTAGGTAAAGCACAAGAAAGACTATAGAGGTTGCTATAGTAGGCAACCTTTGAGCTTAGGCACAAAGAGCAAGGATTATGTACTATGAATAGGATATATTCCTATATGCCGAGAAGACAGAAAATCTAACGGGGCGGGATCGGATTCAGGTTCGGAAGTGATTCAGGGCAGGACGGGTTCGGCTCGGGATACACCAGCGTGGGTACGGGTTCAGGTTCGGGGGTCAGGGACGGATTCTAGGATTTTGGATTCAGGAACGGGGACAAGCGAGGGCGGAAGGCGGAGAGCCAAAGTAATAAATTGCTAACAGAAAGAAGACGTTGCCTAGAGAGGCGAAAACATAGGAAAAACATCACTCTATATATACAGTAGTTTCCCCCGCACCGCTGACTCATACCATGGAATCCCATCGAAACACATACAATCTCCATCCTTCCCGCTAATCCCAATACCATCATTCAATGCACTCATCACCCTAATCTTCCTAGCGCTTACATTCCATTACCCGAACTTCCTTCCTATTTCATTCTCTTGCTTCCGACATCCACCGATACTATCCAACAACCCGATTCCGAAGGCGTCTAGGTGGCAGGGGGGGTACAGGGGGCTGAGCCGTGATAGAAAACAATACACAGAGAAAAGAAAGACAAGAACAAAGAAAGCTATTAATACTACCCATATTTATAGACCTCCATCACTAATCCAGTGTGACTCATACTTCACATGATAAAAGCTCATAGAAAATTATTATGCAACTACTATCCAGTTTTCTCCACCCATGACGCAACCACTATGCATCCACTACACAATTTCCTCCACCCATGACACAACCATTATACAACCACTACACTATTATTGCATAGCCGCCCAGCCATGCCAGAATACATTAAAAAGAAAGATGAAAAAGAACAATCTTACAAACGAGGAAGAGAGCTCCCTATATATAGCCCCAGAATTCCTTCACACTGACTCATCCCCTAATAGCCCATAAAAACCCAACCAAGATATACTATTAAAAATACATGCAGACCATTAACCCATAGAACCCTGCAACAGAAACATAAAGAACCCGATAGAAAACCCATAACTAACCCTTCTTCCGAGTCCCTCAACGTCGGTAGATACGTTCCAAACCTTGATAATCTGTGCTCTCCTCATTTTGGCAATCTGATGCTGGAAGGATAGTGACTGAGGTAGTTCCAAATGAGGCGCCTTACACCTCCACAATAGTAGTAATGATTTCCAACGCGGCTTGCCTCTCATTTATGAACGTCTGGAAAGGAACGACTAATTGATAAGTCCATTAGGGCCACTCCACCAGGTGTATGGGATGTATGCCCAGTACCTGGGGTGACAGCAGGGGGCTTGAGCAATCGGAAGCAGGATAGTGGGGAGTCTGACAGGCAGGCTGGAGTCTTGAGGTGCGGTGGCGGTGGGGGCTTGATCATAGTGGGGAGTCAGAAGGGGAATAGGGGTTGAACGAGATGTGGAACAGGTGGGTGGTGCAGAGGTTTGATAGTGGCAACAGTAGCAGTCATCATCTGCTGATCATGGTCTAAAGTGTTACAGGATTGCTTGACATATGCGGTACTAGTCAGATAATAGTATTGTCCTAGTGTGACGGCGCCAGGGTAGGGTGACGTAGGAAAGCGGGGTTCAGCTATAGTTCGGCAACCACGATCACGCCATAGGAAGAGATTTGTCTACCCCACCTCGTGGGAAACCGGAGCGGTAGCAGAGGCATTGCGGGAGTTTTGCTATTGGATGAAGTAGAAGGTTTAGAGAGAGTCTTCATGTATAAATAGCTAGGAGGATTCCTGGAGTCTTAGGGGAATCATCATCCTCTCAAGCGAACGGAATCCGGTGTACAATATTAGAAGTTTAAAAGCTACAGAACTATTGCTTAGCAAAAGCCGTATCTCAAGTGACACTCTTCGAGATATCCCTCTACATAAAGCTTGGAGAATGTTCTATATCTCCTGCAATCTTTGTACTTCTGTTCTGCCCCCAATGGTGTATGGATACAAGTCGTATCAACGAATCCAACCCAATAATAAAAGCTGTGGAATCAAGTCTAGCAGTGCTGTGGGCAGTGTTCTCAACGGGGCAGTCCGTCCGTCCTAGGGATCAGGACTGGACTGACTATGGGCAATAGTCGGTCCTAAAATAATTTAAGGACGGACTATCAGCTAACTATGATGGACTACAGGCTATAGTCTGGACTATGGGTTTGTGATTTGTTCTAACTATGGTGTGGAGAATGGGTATTAACTACAAATCAAGTGTCCTTTTCAAGTGAGAGGGCACGACACTCCAAATCCGCAAGCATTAGGTCCATTCTAGCTAGAGTACTATCCTCATCCGCCAGGCCCAGTCCTTCCCTGCTCCAAGATTTGAGGCATTCGACTGCTTCAATTATATCATCTCCAAGGCGGTTCCGTCTATCAGACAACAGCAGCTTAGAACTAATAAAGATTAAAGTCTGATCAAGTCTGTATATTATCAGTTAGGATTTCTTATCTGCTAAATAACCTTTCGGGATCTGAAGACATTGCAGGTATGCTATGTATTTCTATACCCATCCTCGCAAGATTAGGATGCCTGGAGTCTGACTTCCTACGTATCCAGTACTGCAGGGGTCCATCCGAGAGTTCATCATCATCATCTCTGACTTGAAAGCGATCAAACTCATCACTTGTTGATGCTGCTAGCCTAGCCCGCTTTTTTCTTTTCCAGTCCGGCAAGGATTCAGTTATTGTATTCTCTGCTAGAGGGTCATTTGTGAAGGATTGTGGTTGAGTTATGAACTTATATTCAGTTTCCCAGAGCTGTCGGGTACGGGTTTTGGCATCCAGAATCCATTCTGGCCGGTCTTCCCACTCCACCTCGAAGTAGTTTAATTTCATTTCGGGATGGAGAGCAACAGCTGACATATGTACTAGTGCGACACCAGTAAGACTATAGTATCTACCAATTAAGTTAGCGGAACTGTAACATGCAATGGTTGACTTTATATAACCTGTACTCACTTGTTTAATATAGCCCATACGCTGTTCACACAGGTAACCAAGTGACGGGTATCTTGAGAAGGTATCAAATTGTTAAGACGTGTTCTTGTATCCTCAAGATGTGATAGTAACTCGTCCATGGCTGGAAAGATCTCATGCAAACCACCGTTCCTTGTCTTGCCTTGTAAGAGAAGCTGCCACTTGCGAAAAGGCTTGAGAATATCAAGGAGTTCTCGCAATTCCTCCCAATCTGGAGGTAGAAGTTCATCCTTCTTCAATGAGTCACTACCCTCTACCTTATTCCGAATTGCTGAATAGATGAACTCTTCTAATGGTTCTCGTAATTGAAATGCCCGTTCTATGGAATCAAAATCTCCTCCCCATCTAGTAGTATTACCACTTATCAAACTGAATGCCGTCGATTCTGGGTTAGCAACACGAATCTGTTGACTGTTAGCTACGAGGAATATGTATATATAAGCAACCAATGAATACCTTTTCCTCAAATCTATCCCTTCTCTGTGGACTTCGGCCCACCCATGTGACCACATTATGAAGTTTACCCATTGGTCCCTTCCGCCACCAGTATTCAAACTCTTCTGTTTCCCGTCTTTGTGCTTGTAAATTATTAATTTCGATCTCAAAACTCTCGGGATTGTCACCCCATAAGAACACTTTGACAACAAGATTGATTATATGCCCAAAACAGCGGAGTCTTTTTGCGATAGGATCAAATGGGATTTGCATTGATGCAAGATAAACCTTCAAACATTGTAATGCTGAATCATTATTTGTAGCATTATCCAAAGTGAAATATCGAATTCGGTGGAAGATGTTGTAATCGGTAATGATACTCCAGAATGTCGATGCTTGGTTCTCACCGGTATGTCTCCCTTTGAAGCGTCGAAGCCCTAAAACTGTTGCCTTCAACACACCTTCCTGACTGACCCAATGCCCAACAACACCCAGTAAAGAACGATGATTTGGGGATGTCCATAAATCAAATGTGAAATGAATATTAACATCCAGCTGGGATAGTGTATCGGATAGTTTGATTTTCAAGTCAGTATAGGTACTGAGAATCCAATTGCGAATTGTATTTGAGGAGTTTGGGAGTGCTCGTGGGATTGCTGTATAGGAGGAAGACTGTAGAACAATATTAAATTGTGTTATAAAAGAATTGGGGGATTCTTACACAAGCACAAAGGTAAGCAAGAAGCATCTTAAAAGAGCTCTGTTCCACTTGTCGGAAACTTATATTATTCATAACAATTCACCGCAAGAGCAACAACTTAAAAACATCTTGGTTGAATATCGATTTGGGAATTGTATTCCCAAATGCCTGTCGAATTCTGTTGCCAACAGGTGTCATATCAATTGCACCATCCCGTGTGACTTTATGTGTTGTACGAAGGTGATCTATCATATTTTTGGTGGAAGCGTCCGCAAATGTTGTAGTTTTTGTACCGGAAAGCGAACCCGAGAATGGTCAGGTTGGATGATACAATACAAGGCAGTGTACTCACATCTGACGCAGCTCCATCTGTTTTTTCCTTTCTTATCAATATATTCTCTCCCATTTTCCGGAAGATATACCCAGCTTTTTCTTTTCTTTCTCTTCGGACTAAAGATTTCTGACCCTTCAATAGCTGGAATAACTAACTCGGAGGTCATATAGCCAGCGGCGCTATGGGAGTCATTGAAAGAGCCAGATTCATACTGAATATCACTCATCAAACTGGGGTCAATTGCGGCATTAGCGAAATGGTTTTGAGAAATTGACTCTTCAGGTATAATTGAGGATTGAGAAGCATTGTAATTGACAGCTTGAGTGGCGACTATAATCGTATCTGAATACAGAGACATACTAGTAGTTCGAATATAGAGAGTAAAGAATATCTGGTTTGGTTTGATTTCTCCGGATATGTTGGGAGTAACGTTATTTATAGCAAACTTCTGAACACCATTTTGTTTTTTCAAAGCTCACCGGACGGCACAGTTATTTTGTCCGCGCCATCTGTATTGTGGATATTCACTGTGGCTATAGATATCTACAATCCTGTGCCGCATATTTCACCTTTACCATAGTCCAACTACCTGCATACCTATGCCAAGCGTAGAGTCACAGATATCTATAGTCCTGATGCTCATCTATAGTCCTTTCACTAATTCAGACTGGACGGACTATGGACCCATAGTCCGTCCAGTCCCTGTGTCTAGTTAAGACATCTATAGATATCTATAGTCCGGACCGCACTTTTGCAAACACTGGCTGTGGGAAGAAGGATTAGTTAGAGATTCTCTTATGTTCTGTGATTTTCGATCACAGGGGTTCTATGAATCAATACTATCCAAGTATTTTTTTTAATTGTATATGGGCCCCAATCATTTACTACTCTTTATGTTTTCTACTTCTTTCAGTCCGGTTCTTCCCTTCAAACTTGTCTCAATCGCCTGAATCTTTTCCAAGCCCCGTCTTAGCTGCTCTATCACAGGAAACCTATAGTCTTTCATTTGATAGGAGTGTATATCAAGTATACATCAGCAAGACTTCATTTGTCTCCTGATGTCTCCTGAGCCTCAGGAGACTCAAAAAATATCCAGGAGCCTCAGGAGACTCTCAGGAGACCCAGGAGACTGTTGGGAGACTGCATACACAAGTAGTAGTTTGCTGATGTAGCCAAACTCCTCCTCCTGGCATAACACTTATTCTTTTCCATAAACGTACCCTGGCCTTGTACCTCTAGTGCAATGACCTCCAATGCCTGGCTTCGTGATCTCCCTGTAAGAGGCAACCCACCATTTTGTTCTATACAGCGCCCAACCAATTCTCCGGCTCCACATAGAGTAAGGTTTACTTCTTGTATCCGTCTTGCAACAAGGTCTCAATTAGGACTTGTCTGGGGTGCATCTGTATATAAATGGTTGTTACTGTGAGAGTAGTATTCTCTATATGTTAGATGTAGTGTTGGGCACGAGCCTGTTCGCGGCGAGCCTATGCTAAAACTCGAGCTAGCCCAGATTGTGAGAAGAAAGGCTCGATATGTTCAGGCTCAGGGATAAAGCTTGAGCTTAGGCTCGAGCTCTCAAAGATGTAGCTAAGGATAATCATATGAATATATATTTCATTTTCAGGTGTCTCTCCGAGGATCTATCCTTGATATATTTATAATTGTGTCAATATCAACCCATTACTAATAGGTTAGATCGCTCAATCCTTTGCTCGAGCTTTTCCGGTATGAGCTCGAGCTGGCTTGGGCTCGTGGGGAGGAGAGCTCGAGGTGTCCGAGCCTAAAGCTTGAGCCTAAAGCTTGAACAAGCTCGGCTTGTGCCTAACACTAGTTAGTTGCTAGACGTAGTCTCTGCAGCGCAATCCTGGGGAAATGATCAGAGCGAGGGGAAAGACATACGTCTAGGTAGACGTACTCCGATACCTTACAATAAAGACTTTGGAAGAAAACAGTCTATACTACTTTTAGTTACTAAAACGTACTACCACGCCACAGAGTCAACTACACCTTTCTAATGGTTCTTCGGTTTACTAGTTCAAACCGGTTTACTAGAACCCTTTAATACAAAACACTTCAGTACAGTCTTCTCTTGTCTCCAGCGCGACAACAATCAGCAGAGAACGAGTTTTTGAAAATAGCGACACAACCAACAAGATATTGAAGACAAAATTACTATATTCGGAATCAGCAGGCTCAGGCCTCCCCATTTACCCAAATTAATTGATACATACTGTTGTTTTACAGAAAGTTCAGTTTTCAACAAAGGTTACACAGGGCCAAATCCCCTCTTTGAGGCCGGGTTTAGGCTTTCATCAGCACAACTCAACAACCACATCAGCTAGAAACAAGAGAAGAAAAGGAGGAGGATCTTCAGAGAAGTATCTTCCCTTTGAGCTACTAATTTTGAATCTGTAGGGACTACACACCCCCCTACTCATCACTCCCTCTAGATTATTCTCCCCTAGAGGAGGACAGAAGTGCCAGCGCATCTCTGTCTTGGTGTTTTCTTGGCAGGCTTGGCGTTGAGGGGCTTAGGATAATAGCTTTGTTGGGACCAGAGCGATAAGACAATAGTATTGTTAAAACTATACAGGGAAGTCAGAAGTTGCTATAGCAACTACGTTACATGAAGACAAAATGGTACAAGGGTATCCATTCTGCGTAAAGACAGCGACGGGAAGGGCGGTAGCGTTTAAAGAGATGCAGAACGGGGACGGATTGGAACCAGTATATGGAGACAGAGATCCGGAATTTGTGCGAAATATTGAGAATAGGAAAGTATATCTGCAAAGGAAAGACGGAGCGTTTGTGGTGGCAAAGATCAGGAGGGTAGACCTATATACAAAGGATGGGATCAGTGAGGAGCTTACCGCAGAAAGAGATGCAAGAGAGATGGAAACCAACGAGGAGGGAGAGAAAGAGAATGAGAACGTATATAGGCAGGTTACAGAGGAAGAAATACAGGCAATGGTGCAAGAGATGGAGAAGGCCAGCGACTACGAACCCAGTCCGCCACCGGAAATCAAAATGGAAGATCAATCGGAGGAAGAGGAAAACGACGAAGAAATGAAGGAAAGAGAAGCAGAAGAGCTGGAGGAAGAATGGAAAGGGCTGGACACGGATAAGCGGATTGAAGTAGCGGTAGAAGCGATTAGAGAGTTCAGGGCGAAGGAGATTGAAAAACTGAAGACAGAAATGGAAATTGATAGTGAGAACGAAAGAGAGGTGAGAGAAGTATTGGCGGTGGAAGATGGAGATGCTATGATTGGTGTGGTGAGGGGGGTGGTTGAGAACGGAACAAAGAGGAAGTGGCGAAGCGAAGATGAAGAGGAAGCATGGAATGTCTGGATTAATCCGAGGAAAATTATGGATACGAAGAGAAGAGCAATCCAGAAGAAGATGACGGCAGGGATGATGATGAGCAAACATGCACATGTCGTTGCCCCAATTAGGGAGAGATTGGAGGGGCTGACAGGGCTGAAGGAATCCAAATACAGTCCACACCGAGGAATGACCCCCATTAGTATTGGGTCATCCACAACAGGAACAGAAAGCAGCTCAGAAAGGGAAAGCAGTGTGGGCAGCAGCAAGGAGGAAGAATGTGTTCCAAGATGGGCAAAGGACTTGGTTGAAGAAATAAAGAGATTGAAAGCGAGAGTATACAGATTGGAAGAGGAAAAGAAAGCGAGGGAGAGAATGGCAAATCCACAGAGAGGACAACACCAGCCCCAACAACAACAAAGGCAACGCGAAAGTCAACAGTGGGGAAAGAGACCACAACAGCAACAAACACATCAACGAGAGACGATATATCAAATGCCGCCACCACCACCATTACCACTAATCCGAAGCGAATCGCCCAAGGTAAAGACAACTGTTGGGGAAGTGGAAGGAGTATGGACTGTAGCGGGACAAAAGAGAATTGCCGACAGGAAGAAGGAGAATGAAAGGAAGGCGAAGGAGGCAGTACAAAAGAAGGAAGAGAAAGAAAGGACTGTGATTGTGGAAATTGCAAAAGTGGAAGAAATTCCAACGGTAAAAGAAATGGCGACAGCGCTTGGGCTGAAGGAGGACCAGATTAAAGCGGTGAAGAAACTCCCAGAAGTAAAAGGGAAATCGGAGGGCCTGAAGGTGGAGTTTGCAGAAGCAAAAACCATGAAAGAAAATGCGGAAAAATTGAGGAAGATCAAGGGAGCGGGGGAGGTGAAGTATAGAGGCGAAGAATGGAAAGGTATTGTAGTACACGCTGTGGACGGAAAATGGGAGGGGAAAATGAAGGAGTTGAAAGAGCACATCGAGAACCTGAATAACTATAGGCTGTGCAGAGAACCCCACTGGTTACAGAGGGACGAGAAGAGCAGCTGGCGATCGATTGTGATCCATGTGGAAACCAACGAGATGAGACTAGATATCTTGAAAAATCAAATCAAGATTGACGATGGATATAAACACAATACAGAGGATGTGAAGGAGAAGAGATGCAGAGATTACATCTCAAAGGCCGCGTTGAGAGAACAGCAGTGCACGACATGCTGCGGCTACGGACACTGGTGGGCTAAGTGCAACAACACCGGAGCGAAAGCGAAATGCGGAATTTGCGGGAAAAGAGGACACACTACATACCAACATAGATGCGACAACCGAGAATGCACTGCGAAAGGATGGTGCAAACAACATATTCAAAGGAAAAAGTGCGCCAACTGCGGAGGACCCCACGGAGCAATGTCGGTACATTGCCAGGCGAAGACTGAGTGGTATAAGAAAACGATTGGGTATATGCTGGTATGCAGCATCTGTCAAGAAAGCGGACACAGCACCAAGGAATGCAAGAAGACGAAGGAGGTAGCGGGTACAGAAGGAAACAAGACATCTCAACATGTCTTGTAAACTGGTTATATTACAGCATAACTGCAACAGGTCCACTACTGTGATGCAGGGGCTGATGGAAAGTGGGAAAGAGGCGGATGTGATAGCAATACAAGAACCATATATCGGAAACGTGAAGGCGAAAAGGAAAATTAGAGGTGCAGTAGAGTTGGGAGGAAGAGAAATTACAGTAGGAAATGGGGCGTTTGATATTATTTATCGACCCGGGAAAGAAGAGGGGGAGAGAAGCAGGGTGATGTGGATGGTGAGGAAGGAGAGAAATTTGAAGTATGTTATCAGAGATGACATTTGGGCAGACTGGGATGCAAGTGTTATGGATATTAGGAAAGCGAATGGGGAGTTTCTGAGGGTGGTGAATATTTATAATCAAGCACACAAAAAAAGAGAAGGATAGTGCATGACAAGGTTTCCAGCCGAGGTATTGAAAAACACGGATATAGTGATGGTGGGGGACTTTAATGCGAAAAGTCCAATATGGGATTCGGTATCAGAACCCATAAGAAATGAAGAGATTGAAGAAGTGATGGAGAAAGGAAATATGACCCTGTTGAACGAACCGGACAGAATTACATGGCAAAGAGGAAATCAAAGCTCTGTCATCGACTTAACCTTCGTTACGCAAGCGATCCGAAATAAATCAACATGGAAGATTAAGGAGGAATACGATACAGGTTCGGATCATGCGGTCTGCGAGGTGGTGGTAGCAGAAGAAATGATAGATACGTACGAAGCTACAAGTTGTCGTTGGGATTATAGAAATGCCGACTGGGAAAGAGTGAGGAAAATTGCAAAGGAAGAAAAAGGGAAAACAGAAGAGGAATGGAAGTATGCAATGGAGAATGAGGATTGCGAGGAGGCGGCAAGATTGCTGGAAAAAGTTATGAAGGATAGTATAGAGCAGGGAGTAGGGGAAGTCAGAAGATGTCCGAGGAGTAAGAGATGGTTTGATGAGGAAGTAAAGAGTAAAAGAAAGGAAATGGCAAGGAAAAGGAGATGGGGAAAAAAAGAGACGGAAAGGTTGGATATTAAATTGCAAAGAGTGGAAGAGTGGAAGAAAAAGAGAACGGAGTATTTCCGACTGGTGAGGGAGAAGAAGAAAGAATGTTGGGATAAATTTGTGCAAGAAACGGAGGGAGAAAATTTATGGGATGTTTGGAGAGTAGCATCGCAAAAGAAATATGCGAAAACGCCAGCCCTAGACACGGCAGACGGCATCCGAATAACGTTCGAAGAGAAGGAGACGACCTTTCTGAAGGAGTTGTTTCCAGAAGCTCCTCCAGATCCACCAAGAATAGAAAACGGAAGAGGAGGAAGAGAGAGAATAAGGATATCAGAAAGCCAAGCGCAAGAGGCTATCAATAGACAAGGATCATACAAAGCACCAGGACCGGACGAAATCGGATTCAAAGCAATCAAAGAATTGTGGGAGGTGTTAGGGGATAGAGTAACCGAAACGTACCAAATGTGCCTGGATGCGGGATATCACCCAAAAAGATGGAGAAGGGCGATCGGGGCGATTATACCAAAGCCGAACAAAACAGATTATACAAAGCCAAAAGCATACCGGCCTATTTCGCTACTGAATACCCTGGGGAAAGGACTAGAGAGAATTGTTACGAATATGAAAAGAGGAGTTAGAGATAAATCAACGGCAGGAAGAATAGACGGCTGGAGGAACGCCAGAGTATACCCTGACTGGAAAGGAAACGCGAGGAGTGAGCAAAAGTGGTGGTAGTAGCAATTGATGATCTCGCGCTTTTCCAAATGCACGTTAGACTGAGAATACGCTTGAAACAGGGAGGCAAATGAAAGCATGGAGTGACAAGTTTTATGAGCGAAAGGAGAATTGCTCTGAGATTTGACAATGAGAAAGGGGAAGAGAAGGATATCGAAACCGGGATACCGCAGGGAAGCCCAGCGTCCCCCATTCTGTTTAATTTGTTTATTGCGCCATTGATTAAAGAAGTAAATCAATGCATCGAAAAAGAATTTGAAGGGAAAGCCATTACGCCAACATACATAGACGATTTTACGATTGCGGCGGCCGGGAAAGACTGGGAATAGGCTATGGCAAGAGCCGAAAGAATTATAGAAAAAGCATATGAGTGGGCGGAGGAAAATTGTGTTAAGCCATGAAGAAAAGACAGACTGATACGATTGCACGTGACGCGAGAGAATAATGCGAGCGCTGAGATTGCCAAACGGTACGGAGAAGGAGGAGTGAAGGTATTGAAACTACGTGATATGGATTGATCAAGCAGACGCTTAAAATGATGCTGGCGAGAAAAAACGGCGAGAGCAGCAAGGGCAGAACGTTATAAGATTATCGGCGAAGTCGGGCTTACAGAGTAGGAAACTAAGAAAGATGATATCGACGCAAGAGGCAGAGATAATGGACACGGAAAAGTAAGGTGCGACATGACAGAAAGGATTAGCGGCTGAGATTGATAAGGTGAATATCAACGCGATGAGAAGGATCGGGGGGCATTATAGAACGGCCCCAACAGCAGCAATCGAAGTGGAAAATGATATGATTCCGACGGCACACAGATTGGAACACAAAACGAGAATGATGGGAGTAAATGCGCTGAAAAGAGATCCCAAACATCCAGTATGGAAAGCGGCGAAAGCTGAGATAAGACGAGGAATGGAGAGCGAGGATGAATGGAATATGAAGGAAAAGGGGAAAAAAGAAAAAGGAAAGAAAAGAGGAATGAGAGGGGCAATAGAAGGGTTGGGTAAATTGATAGGAAAGAAAGGAAAATGGGAGAAAATAGAAAATTGGAAGAAGCTGTACAAGAATGAAGAAAGATGGGAGAGGAGAGTCAGAGAAGAGATTCAGATTGAAATTAGGAAATTTGGAAAGGAAGAGAAAGAAAGACAAATTGCAAGAAAAGAAGAGAAGGACGAGGTTGTGATGTATAGTGATGGGAGCAGAACTCAGGAAGGGGAAACTGCAGCCGGGATTTGCAGGCTGGGAAAAGAGGGGGAGGTGATTAAAAGAGTAGGATACAGGTTGGGGAGACAAATGGAAATTATGGATGCGGAAATGGTAGCGATGAAGAAAGCCATCGAGGTGGGAATGAAGGAAGCAAGGAGGGAACGAAAGCATATTATTACGGTGATAGCAGACAGTCAAGAAGCATTCATCAGCAAGACTTCATTTGTCTCCTGATATCTCCTGAGCCTCAGGAGACTCAAAAAAAATCTAGGAGTCTCAGGAGACTCTCAGGAGACCCGGGAGACTGTTGGGAGACTGTAAACACAAGTAGTAGTTTGCTGATGTTGAGAAGAGTAGGGATACGAAGAGCAAGAGTAGGAGAAGAAATGGCACACAAAATTAGGTGGTTGTGTGATGCGGCGAAAACACAGAAAATGGAAGTAAGATTGGAGTGGGTGAAGGCACATGAAGGTGTTAAAGGAAACGAAGAAGCGGATAAGACGGCAAAGGCCGCAATCGGGAAGGGAGCAATTGATAAGGATGCATTTATATCATTTGCGTTCCTGCAACGAGAATCAAAGGATATGGTGATAAAGGAATGGGATAAAGAATGGAGGCTGAGGAGGAATGAGAAGAGAGCATTAGCGAGCCCGTATCAACGACACGAAATACGGTTCAAGGAAACGGATAGAACGAATCGAGTTCTAATCTCGAGATTACGAACGGGGCATATTCAATGTAACGAATATATGCACAGAATCGGGAAACGAGAATCGGCAGCATGCGAGTGCGGCGCAGGAAAACAGAACGTTGAACATATTCTGATAGCATGCCCACGAACGAAAAGAAGTCGAGAAGAAAAGAAAGGAAGTAATACGATAAAGGAGTTGTTATGGACAAAAGAGGGAATTGAAAAGGTGATTGAAATATGGAAGCAGTGGAGGAGATTGAAAATAAAAGAAGGAGAGGAGGAAGAAGGAGAAAGAGAGAGGGAGAGAGAATTGAGACAAGGGTGGGGTGATTTGGGGGAGTGAGATAAGAAAAGAGCGGAGGGGTTTAAATTGTTAAGTCTGATTGCTTTGTTTTGTTTGATTTGTTTGATTTTGAGGAGATACTTGTACGGTGAATGATGAGGCTCGAGATAAAGAGCGCGCCGTGTCGGTTAGAGTTGAGGAGGCTGAGACTGATGTTTCTTTGTGTTTGCGGGGAGTTACTTGCGCGGTGAATGATGAGGCTCGAGACAGCGAGCGCGCCGAGTTGGTTAGTGTTGAGGAGGTTGAGAAGGTGTTTTCTTTTGTGTTTTTTGTTTGTAGTTGGCGGTGGAAGTTGCTAGCCTGCTGAATACCCTTTACTGGGCGTGGCCAGGGGCTGGCGGGGTAGTTCTGGGGGTTTGATATCGTCATAGCCTTAAGGCTGGATACGATTAATGATGTAAACAAAAAAAAAAAAATCTCTTGTCTCCATCTGGTTTAGTTTAGTTTTGGGCTAGGACAAAACCAGTTTTGCGCGCAGCTGGATCTCCTCATGCTGATTACGAATAGCCTACTTAGGGGTCCCTAACCCGACCACCTTTGGTGCTCAATGATTCTAATTTTTTTCTTACATGCGCGATTAGTACGAATAATGTCCAAAAGGAAAAATCAATCTACGAATCAAGAGAAGCAGATGTCTATCAACCAAAAGGCAGGATCAATGTATAGATAGATAGGAAGAAGTAATCTCAGTAATAGGTCGCTCGGGTCTGGCCATTCGGTTCTTTAAATCACACAATGAATATCGCTATATCTATAAACTCATCGAACTGTGCCCTTGGTCGCCCCTGCGAGATGAGACTCTATCACGGACAACTTTCCCTTGCTGGCACGATCTATAAAAAAATCTTCCTGTGTCCTAAAGGAGCCATAGTTAGCTTATCTGATATCCAATCTATAGGACAATAAAAGGGCTCATCACTTCATTATAGCGGGTACTGAGAGGGTCCAGACACAGCGAGAGTACCCAATTTAGAGCAGAGTTACCATGATCACCTCCTTACGATTAATGACAAAAGAAAAGACGTTTCCTGGATCTCCCAAATCACAAAACACAGACAAAGATACAAAGAAAAAGGAAAACCATCTCGCCCCTACGCCCCATTATGTATAAACGCCGCCCAGTCCAGGACCCTCCCGACCTCCTCCCCCGCCCCCCTCGCCTCGACCACAGACTCATGCAGCGACCTTGCGACCCCGCCCCCATTCATGACCCGCTTATAGAACCCCTTCGCGACATTGGTGCACACCTCATTACGCCCTTCCCACATCGTACCGATCACATGTCTGAACCCAGCCGTTTGAAACGCACTGACAAGAGTAATGCCCTCATCCACCAATGCCTTGCTACCCGTCTCCGCTGTCGAACACCCCGATAGATAAGCCACAAGACACCCGCTCTTCGCCGCCGTATCCGCTATGTCTGCCACAGTGAGGCGGCCGCCCTGTAGTAGCAGCCCCCCCCTGCTGGGGTCCTCGGGCTCAATCTCGCCTTGACAGGCAAAGTGGACGGCCTGGTGGCTATTCAGGGCCTCGAGGACGGCGGGGACGTCTGGTTGCACCATGATTGTGGTGACGGCCGGCTTCACGAGTTCAACGATTTGGGACAGCTCACTCTCGACGCCCATGAGATCATCCTCGTCTTCAGTTGTGGGCATCCCAACTAGCAGGAGATCGCGGATCTCGGCGGCGGGCTTCTGTCGTGAGTATTGCAGTGCTTTGATATTGGGTGTGTAGGAGGAGATGGCGCGGCTGATTGTGTTTTCATTGGACCCGTCCTCATGGTGCCCTGCTGCGTGGAACGGTGCGAGCCCCAGAGGACCAGTTCCGATCCACCAGATATGTGGGAGGTCCTCCGCCGCTGCCGCCGACGGCGATGGGGGCGGGGCGGTGATGTCGAGGGCAGTGAAAACGGGAGAGACAACGACGTCCCAGAGCCAGATCAGTATCTCCTGCATCCTCTTTGTCCGGGTCGCGTATGTGGATAAGCTGCCCTGCACAAGGTCCCCAATGCTGTCAATCAGCTCGAACGCTTCTTGGTAGTCCCACCTATCTAGCCCGATCGTGTTGATTGCGGTACTAGTGATGATTATAGCATCGCAGCGGGTTTCGACCGCGTTCAGAACCACGATAGGACCGCCGCAGGCGGCCAACGCCATGAGGGTCTCAAGGCTCGGTGGCCCCATAAAGTCCTCAAAGTCAGGTAAGGCTCGTATTGTCACCAAAGTCTCCTCTATCTCTGCCACCGCCTTCTTTCGCCATCCCAAGACGCTCTGGCTACCAGGACGCGGCTCCAGCCCCGGCCCAGATATCCCAGACAATGTCACAACCCCGTCATCTACCTCCCTCCTCAATCCTGTAAATCGTCTCCAGAGCTCCGGGTTCGCAACCTCCAGGTCTGTCACCTCACTGCGACAGTCAATTAAGAACCCGGCTATGATCCCACGGCCCGTCTCTAGCAGCTTTAGCGCCTTTGTGGCCCGCGCCTCCCGATCTCCCCCAGTAGAGAGGACGCAAGCCGCCGCGTGCGATGAAATCCCAGCGAGTATGGTCAATAGTTTCTGCTGGTCCACGTTCGAGAGAAACGGTAGGCTGACCTGCGGCATGAGGCTCACACACGTCTCGTACACGGCCGCAGCCTCATCCCATTTACCAGAGGCGACATACACCATTGCCAAACGTCGCCCGGCGCGGATCCGCACAATTGGGGGCGAGGAGGTGACCCCCCATGCGGCGAGGAAAGAGTCAAACGAGTGTTTACCGTCCGGGCCCGTTCTGTCGAGGGCCTCGTACCGGCAGAGGTGGCACTCTCCTAGGTCCTCAAGTAGCTTACCGCGTATAGGCTGGTCGTCGCTGCAGCTCTGGAGGCCGGCATTAAGGTGCTTGATCGCAAGGTCGATATCCCTCACCATTCCGGTGCAGCGAAACCGCGCGCGGTATACCTGGCCCAATCGGATTGAGAGCTCTTGTGAGTGTATAAAGATTGATCCTGGCAGCTGCTTGACAGAGCCTGCTCTTTCGTAGAGGATTATAGCGCGATGAAGGTCATGGGAGAGCAGCGGGCAGACCGTGTGTCTGACATGGAGGGCGTCCGCGAGGGTGACCAAGGGCGCCACCGACTCCTGGTCTTCGCCCGCAGTGATGCTCACACATTTTTGAGCGAGTGTTATTACTGCAAGGAGGTCTTTGAACGCTGGGTATCCGATACGCAAGAAGCGGGCAGTAAGAGTCCTGCAAAGGGTAAGAAGGCACCCAAGACGACCCCGGGAACCGGGAGGACTGCATTCAACAGCCTCTCGTGCGACCAAAATGCTCATGTCCAAATCCTCGACTACTCCCAGTCTATTATACCTTCTACAAAAGTGGTCTGATATCATTCTGAGGATGTCCGCCCGGTTCTCGTGCCGGTCTGGGGTTCTCGATAGGACGTCCTGGGCAAATTCGACTGCTTTTTCGAGATCCCTTGGGTCTCCCAGTCGCGTGTACCGGGCACCGTAGTTCAAAGATAGAATTCTCCTTGTGGCGGTCGACGGACCGACTGCGTTCGGTGAGAGATCCGCTAAAAGCTCAAGACCCGCCTGAATGTCGGTGTTCAGCAGCGCAGTGCTAATCAGGGTGGGATCAACATTCTCCCGCCGATAGTATTTCAACCGACAGAGCTTCGATTTTACCTCCGCCCTCCTCGGGTCCCCGCTTGCCATCATCTCAACTGCGGCATTAATGTATTTGATACCCTCATCTAGAGACTCGACCCCTTCCTCTGGCTCGTTCACATACCGATAAAAGAACCAATCTCCGACGAGTAGTAGGCGCTGCACATAATCTGGGTGATCCGTTGGTGTCCTTCTCAGTGCCTCCAGTGCCCGCCGGGGGCCATCTATCAGATCCTCATCAACCCCAAAGCTTATATACCGGATCTGCTGGAGCTTGCTATGAATCGCCAACCTTGATGAAATGCTTAACCCGTCCTCATTCCCGCTCTTCTGACTGATTTTTAAGGCCTTCTCGCTAATTTCAAGCCCTTGATCGATGTCCGCCCTTTTGTTGTCCCTCTTAAACCTGACCCTATAGACCAGCGCGACGTCCTCTAGATACGAAAGATGCGCTGGGTCACTCTCCTCCGTCCCTTCCACCGCCGCCCTCGCTAATTTGAGCGCCTCGTCCAGGTCCACGTCCCGCTTCGTTCGGGCGTACCTCTCAATATACATAAGACACACCTTGTGCTGAAACCTGGAAAGAGGAGGGTTGTCATTGTCCGGGTGCCATTTTGTATCCTTCACACACATGTCGCCGTATTCGATTGCGGATTCCAGGTCCTCCAGCTCCTTCAGGAGACTATATCGTTCCCAATAACATGTAGCCAATAAGTCCACTCGTCGTACATTGATACGATCCTCTTGTTCATTCTCCCAAACGATCATCATGTAATGCAAAGCCGACGCGATATCGTCTTGGTCGTGGTGTTTCCTGAACCTCTCGAGGAGGTGCTCGCAGTAGACGACGGCGCGGTCAAGATAAAGTTCGGACTGTTCCTTCGGATCGAGGGCTTCCATCCCCGCCTTCACATGCGCGACAGGATCGACACCGTTATTGTCCGCCAACGCATCCGGGAGGCCCACCGTTGCCACGATAGTCTGAGCGCGGTGATCGCTCTCTGGCAGCCACTCGCGCATCATTTCCACTACTCCTGCCACCTCGGCCAAACTCTCGGGATCCCCTGCGATGCGCCAGTGCGCGAGACACTGGTCAGTAAAGTGCTGAAGCGGCACCGTCATGTGGTAACTGTCACGCGGGAGTATGGTCAGTAGCTTCCGCGACCACTTGAGCGCCCTGCGGATATCCTTGACCATGTCGCTCTCTCGCCAGATCTTGTGGGTGATCGCCGCCATCAGCGGAATGTCCTCGTCGGGTAGGAAATTGCGCCCCCTTCCTGTAGCATACACCACGCCGTCCAGTGCGTCTGCAGCCTTCTCAAGGTCGCTCACATCCTGGGTTAACTTGAAGCGGACGCAGTAGTAC
This sequence comes from Morchella sp. 2016-57, assembly GCA_024713875.1. Classification (NCBI taxonomy): domain Eukaryota; kingdom Fungi; phylum Ascomycota; class Pezizomycetes; order Pezizales; family Morchellaceae; genus Morchella; species Morchella sp. 2016-57. Next base: position 807,782 of record JAMGZE010000020.1, read on the forward strand.
CTAGCCAGGACCTTCTGCAAATTTGGGTTGTATTCGTCGTGCATAAGTGTAAGGTCGGTCAGGTACTTGATGGCCTGATCCAGGTCCGACAGCTCCCGTGTGCGCAGGAAGCGGTAGTTGTAGATGCAGCTCAAGATGAGAAGAAACGTGCCCTTCCCGTTCCCACCCGCTCTCTCCAGCTCCTCTGTCATAAATATTATCACCGTTTCTATATACTCCTCTTGATCCGCCGCGGGAGGTCGATCTCCGGGAGAACTAGGGCCCTGCAATGCAAAGGCCCACACACCCTCGGTACGAACGCCTAGCGCTTCATTTAGGAGGGAGGCTGCACGGGCGGTATATCCCTGGGCGCTCAAGCTGCGACATGTGCTCACCAATGGGATGAGGCCTGCGATACCCGGGAGTAAGTGGAGGGACGGCTCAGGTTGCTCCGCAGTGATGTTGGGCGGGCTTTCGGTGCCAGTACCTGATGGGAAGGGGTCACTAATGATGTTGAGCCGTGGGACCTGGTCCGTTTCTGTGGGATTTAGGGAGGATAGCGCTAGGGCGATATCTTCGGCAGTAAGGGCCCGCCAGGTGCCATCTAGCAATGCCGAGATATCGTAGACTGGCGGGTCACCACCATCTTTGCTCTCCTTGACGGCAGGACTGCTCTCTTTTTTGGATAGCGGGGATTTAGGTTGAGCCCCCAGGCCGGATTCGTTCTCTGTGGACGGGCTTGATGGCCTTGTGTTGGGCCCCGCTGACGCACTGCTGCCCGAAATATCCTGCTTTACGACCGATGGGATCGGCGGGTCGTAGTACTCAGTATCCTCTGCTAGTGTTGTCTCATGGATCAATACAGCCCTGTCCTCGTCCCTACTCTCTCCAATGAGATCTATGATATCGATGGCCTGTGGTGGGGGCGCGCCTGGTCCAGTAGATGCTAAAGCGAATATAGGTCGCACCTGCCCCTCGACGGCAGTCGTATCCTGCGCAACGGGCTCTTTACCTAATGACGAAGAATTAGACCGGATATCCGGCTCCCCCTCCTTACCTAGTGGTGATCTGGTCACCGGTGGAGAAGGCGGAGGTGGGGTAAAATAATACTCACTATCGTCCTCTCGATCCCTTATACTCCCTTCATCCCCCTCAGTGTGTATCTCCTCTTCCGAGTCGCCCCTAACCATCTTTACAGCCGGTGCATTTTCTATCGTGGGACCCTCCTGTTCAGGACCTAGTAAAACCCATTAGTCTCAGCTATCTCGACCCTCACATGAAGCGGGCATTGATCTCCCCTTGATACAAAGACGTACCCTTACCTTGACCGTTCCCCATCTTAATCGCGGCAATCGCCAGGATATCCTTCTCACCATGCGGATAGAAGTAGCCCACGGACCCACCAGCCAGCTCCGGGAGACGCGCGAGACCATGCTTGCCCTCGAGGATGTTTGCCAGCTCCAGCTTGAGCGTGAAATCCACCTCCTCCTGTAGCCGCTCTGCCGGGAAGTCACTGCCAAGCGTCCGGAGGGCAGGGTAATCGGACAACAGCGAGTTGTAGAAATTCGGGGGGTCGATTTCATCACCGGCGACCGCATAGTTGAGCTCGTCCTGTGTGGGCGGCGTTGCGGGTGAGTGGAGTAGCGGAGTTTCGCATTGAATCGATGGGAGGTCGGTGGCCACGGGCGGGACCAGCGGGCTTGTCGTGAGTAGGTCCGGGACAACGGTTGCGGACGTCTCCTGGGGCGGAATTGCGCATGGATCCGGAGCGGGGTCCGCGGGTGCGGAGGTGTCTGGGAGGGGTGTCTGGTTTGGGGCCGGGGGAGGGGTGGCAGGCGGGTCCAAGCCCGTGGTTGCATGCGTGTCCTGAGGCGGCATTGCCGGAGGGCCGGGGGTGGGGGGTTTCTGTGGGACCAGGGGAGGCGCTAGGTGCGGCATTGGCAGAGATGTCTCGTACGGGTCCGAGGCTGTTATTGTGATCGTGTCTTGGCTCGCCGTCGCTGTGGGCGACCGCGGGGGCTTGGCTTGGGTGCCTGGTGCCTTTACCGCAGGCGGGTCCGGGAGCATCAAGGGTGGGTCTGTAACTACGCAGTCAAGAACAGGCGGGGCGGGGATTGGGGCAGTTGCCAATTGATTTCCTCTGCGTAACCCATACAAGTAGCCCCCCCACCATCCTAGCAGAGCGCAGAAAAGGAGAATAAAAACGAAGGCACAGTAAAGGTAAAAGTGGAATAGCCGGTCCTCCTCAGGGACTATGGGTGTGGTTAGGCGATACATTGCGTTGCCGATTGGCCGGCGTGGGTCGTCTCGTTGGGGTTGAGAATCTGGGTGCCAGTACGTAGTGATAGTAGGAGTATGGTTTTGAGATGTAGAGACTGGGGGATTGAAGTGAATGGGGGAGGAATGATAAAGAGAGCTGGAGGATAGGGCTCTAACTCAGAGGCGCGGGGGTGTCTCTACCCGCATATGATCCAAGGAGAACAGCAATGACAAAGTACATCTGCATATCCGAACGACTCACAGAAGCAGCGGGCCGAATATCTTGGGTGAGATCTAGGGCTTAATCCCGGTTGCAATATGCAGTGCCAGAGAAGACAGTCCAATTGCTTGAAGGGCCCATCTGCAATGGCGGGAAATTGAGCGGGAGGTGCGTTTCTCCCACAGGAATCGATATCTGATAGAAGAGGATCGGCTCGGGTGTTGCACTTTGGCCTCTTCTGGAGCAGTCCACCCGTTGATCGACTTGATTTTTCAGAGCCTTACCTCCGGATACGCCTGAGAAACCCACAATCCTTGATTATGCTCTACCTCCTATCTTCCTACGTCTTTCATGGCCGCTCATTACGGACCAGTTACTGCTATTCCTCAACTATTTGCCAGCATTAAAGGCCCATGTGCTAAGTGTACCAAGAACACATACCCCCCAGACCCCAATTGGTACCCGGGATAAAAGAGAAACCTGTTCTGCATGTACTCTACTCTATTCTTGTCTCCCACAGCGTCCTAATGCAGCTGGCCCACAACACGAGAGGTCGTTGCCAAAGTGCACATCCGCTATCGTGAAAGAGGTCTAGTGTCGTTTTAAATAAGCCCATCAACGGTAACGCCAAGTCTCTCTCTGCCCAGTCGGGCCCAACGTCTTTTGACAGCGCACAACGGCTAATTTTTTCACTCCCCATCACACATCGCCCGCAGATTGGTGGGAGGAATATTTCCCCGCGCAGCAGCGCTCCTGGTGAGGCTTTTCTGCTACCCATAGCTCGGGCACTGATGAAGCACGGATCCTGGGTTTTGGAATCCGATGTAGGTACATGGGGCACAGCAACGGCCGGGCATGCGCTCTCAACTAGATAAGCACATGTCACTACCAGTTCCCAAACACCCAGCACCACAAAGGCTGAACATGCTAGAGTACAATTTTCGTAGAGGTTACGTGCACACGGAGAGAGGTAGTCTTGGTGGGTTATTCCTCCGGAAAAACCATGAAATTGCGGGTAGACGCTTCCCCACAGATCGTCTGAGCTGTCTTGCGCAGTATGTCATAATCGATAACTTAGCGGGTGTGTGGGCCGTGTCCGGTCCAATTTGCAATCGCTCCACCCTATCTGATAGCAGGTCAGTCCGAATTGCAACCCAAGACACTCAAACCCGTTATGGCAACCTGATGAGCCTAAGGCCGAGGACGTCCGAATTGTAGTTTCTGGCATGTGAAAGTATGTAACAGTATCGCGACAAAAGGGTTCAAGTGTCTCATTGTAATTAAGACTAGTTAACCGTCGGATAGACTCTCGCTTATCCAGGGAATGGTTGGCTGCGAACCTTTGGCACCGTTAAGTAATCCGAGTCCGACAAGGGCAGCTGCATTTCATTGCTGCCTTATCTGATGGCTTGTCCACCCAATTAACAATCAGTAGCACTAAACCCTTTATGGAATGTGATGATTATCTGGTTGCTGGGTTGCGAATTTAGTGGGAAGTGCCCGATTAGTAAGCTCAGCCGCCACATCGGCACTATCCTAAGGCCAGAGAACTCTCGGTCTCAATGCTCTGGGATAAAGTGGGTGAGGTGAATGTGGTGTTGATAGGTGAGGATCCGTTCTCTCACTACATCCGAGAGCCTTGTACCATGGCAAACCACTTTGTAACCGGGCTGGGCATCACACCACTCTGGCAGCCCGATACCAAACAGGGCTGGGCTGCACCATTTGCTTTGCGATTCGCTAAACTCAAAAACACGCGCAGATTTCCTCGCGGCGCGGCCCTGAGTGCACATCGGTGGGTCCGCAGGGATTTGGTGTTCTGTTCCAGTATCTGGTAGACAAATTACAACCCGAGACACTCAAACCCTATGAATCTAACGCCCAGAAAGTCCGATTTGTAGTTCTTACTACTAGCAATGGCTAGCTCGCGACCGCATGGAACAGCTACAGTATAGGGAACAGCGGTAAAGTATTGGAACAGCGGGGGGGATTTAACCTGTTCGGTTAGGAAGTGGCGCTAACCACCTCTGTGTCTAAATATTTAGCTCTTGGCGGTGGGCTCTCAGCCGATCAATCAAATCACGTTGAAATGTCTCACTATTATACTCTTTCTGCCATTAGCGCGCCTATAGGAAGCGGCGCTAACCGCCTCTGTGTGGAAGTGTTTGGCTCTTGGCGTGTGTCGTGCTTAGTCAACTACTCTGTCATTAATCCCTGCCACTTCACCACCAAGCCACATCGAGATGTCGCTTTCATATTTTCTGAGAAATAGGGTACTTACTCTATAGACTCGTGACAGTCTTTCAATTCTGCGTGTTTCTTATATCACTGCAACTATAAAGGGTTTGTGTGTCTCGTTGCAATTTTGGCTGGCGATCAGGTACTCGTTTCTCTGACGTTTGTTAAGACTGAATTGAAATTCCCATCAGTCGGTCTCTCCAATAAAGGCATGATACCTTCCCCAAGGGGAACTGATCGTCGTGTCGAACCCTGTGGGGAGCTTCTATCCGAGAACTCCATTTGTGGACCTTGATGACTTCGCTGCACATGACTACGCACACCGCCCCCCAACCGCCATCAACCTCAGCAACGGTACTTAACTCCACCCTCCCCCACCCACGCACCGCACACCATCCGAAACCTACCATGCTCACCCTCTCCACGCAATCGCTCCTCCCCTCCCCTCCGTACGCCTCGCCCCGCCCTAAACCGCCGCACGCCCCACGAGAACTACCATGACCCACCCGACTCCCCCGACGCGACCCCCCCGCCACCTCGGCCATCGGCCAACAGCGACCGGTGGTTCGCGCGCGCGTGCCAGGAGGCCGGGGTGCGCGAGCCCCTGCAGGATGCCGTGCTGGAGGGGGACAGCGTGTATCTAGTTGTGGGGTATTACACTGTTGTTGATGCGGTTGTGGCGGTGAGCGGGGGCGGGGGCGGGGGCGGGGAGATGCGCGGCGCTGCGACGGACGGGGAGACGGCGGCCCTCGATGCGGGGGTGGGTGGGGAGCAGGTATAGAAGAGGAGGTGGGGAGCAGGTCTATGTGGTGCAGTACCGCAATGTCAAGTTCAGGACCTTCTCAAGTAAGGCGGAGAAGGGCGCGCTGGGCGAGAATCGGTGGAGGGTCTATGTAGGGGGGGGGACTAGCGACGAGGAGGATAGGGTTGAGGTGGTACTAGACCACAGGGAGGGTGGCCACGGAGGTGCAGGCGAAGGGGAAGGTGAGGAGGAGGGTGAGGTGTGACTCGGGGATGATGAGGAGTTTTTGGTGGTTGTCAAGTAGTCGGGGTCAACCTTATAGATATAATATAGCTTATATAGAAATGTCATAGTCGTATTCCTTACACTCGCGCGCATACTCCAATCCATACCCTGTAACCCAATGTTCCGATAGCTGTTGTGTAGGGAAAACACCACTTCCGTATCGGGTAGTTAACCCAGAACCAACCCATGTGTAAACAGGCGCGTCTGAACTACAAAACCTCCGATGTGCAGTAGGGTTCTCGCTGGAATAAATCTTCCGCCTGGACTACGAGATCTCTCACAGAACACTGACTCTTCTCCGCAGTGGCTAGGTTTCCACCTCTTCAATCTTCAATCTCCACTGTTGTCGCCCACCCCCCAGGGTTAGGGTTTCCGATCCGCGCCAGGACCACCCCATCTCAACTGATCAGCCTGGAGATCGTCAGCTATACCACGAGTGCCGACCATCAAGGCATGCCAGACTTAGCTAGGGAAATATAGACTATGGTTACGGATGATATAAGACGGCAAGAAACCCGCGACAGGCAGCGTCCCACTATGCCTCTGCTGATAGAGTGCCTTACGTCGAGCTACGCTCATCACTATCTAGGGTAAGCTGAGCGTTGGGGTTGGGTGAGAAGTCAGGAGGGGCATCCGCGTGGAACATCGCCGGCGACATGAAACTATTCCGCTGCCGTTTACTAAACGTACTAGGGGCCACCCCCCCTGTCGGAACCCCATCAGCCGCACCAACAATCTTTCCACATTGAGGACATAGAGCTGGGTCGGAGAATACTTAGTAGTATTCATCTATCTCTTCAGGCTCCTCTTTGTCGACATGGGCCATTGAGCGAGTTACTCGGCGGCATTGAACACCCCCGGCCCCCCCCCCCACCTCCGTCCCCACAGGGTGTTAGCCACATAGTAACCTCCCCCGGAATACATCGTTTGTTGGCGACATGGAAATCGGCGGACCTCCGGAGCACCGTTAGACACACAGAGGGGCATTTCCGTTGCTGGTCTCCCTGTTTGGTGGATAGACAGGGACACATTTGGTCGGTGATGAACGCAAGGGTGTGCGGCCCGGGCCGCGTATCGGCGTTACCACATCAGGGATCGCGTATCTTGCATGCACGTCTTCTATACCCCGTCAGGGATAGCGCGGTTTTATCTAGATGAGACTTTTCTCCGGTTTGAATGTCACCGCCGGATGACTCATCGCCATGGCACTGCCTAGAGGTTGTACGTTTCCTGTGTTAACAGTCGCTGCGTACCAACTCAGGATGGACGGATCGAAAGTTGCTGCCCCTTTGAACACAACAACCTCACCCTAGGGTCATACTCCCACAAGCAACAGCTACCAACTAAGGCAAATGATTTGATGATGGGGGAGGCGGGGAAGTCCAGCCGCTGCATCCGCTTTCCCCTACTACCGTTAGCAACATTGAAGTACCACGGCCGCCGCTGGGTACTGAGACGCGCCGCTTGCGGGCATGCCTGACGGCCTGCCAACCAAGCCATTGGCCCCCACACACGTAGCGCTGTATCAGCAGCCTATCGGGCGGTATAGAAATACTCCGTAATAGGCCATCTTGTCCGCCAAGTTGTTAACAGGGGTACTATAAGATGTCACGGCCCTACTTGCATGGCAAGGGCTCTATATGGTCTGCTGCCGGGGTTGATAGTACCCACATTGACATATCCCAACGCTTACAGAGCACCTCCAACATCCCGGGCAGCCCGGAAGCGTAAAACATCCCCTAGCGGGTTCCTCTTGCCATCAATCCATTGCTAGTTGGCAATATGATTAGCAACCTATCCAGGAATCTGTTCGGACCATAAGGTCGAAATATACACCAGAGCACCGTAGAACATGGCACTGACAACATCTCTGGCCACATGGAGGCCCTCATACCGGTTTCATTCAGCTCCGGTGGCCACCACGGCGTCAGGAAATTGGAAAACTTGCACTGGTTGATCCCTAAATAGTCCTCTGAAGAAACCAGCGCAAACATCAGAATCATCTGATACAGCCATCTCTCCTATATAGCTATCTTGTGGATGGAAGTAGCCTTTCGGAGCCCCACCTGTTGGGCCCGTCTGCACCACGGAAATGAGCCTGAGCGTTAACTCCAGCACATCCCTGGTCAGGCAGAGCTCCCTCTGCCGGTTCTAGGATATGGTAGGCACATGTGAAGAGTCACCTGCGAGTCCTTGGGCGTAACAATATCTTACTATCTGAATGGGGAACCCCTCCGCTAACCGTCATGGCCCGCGTTTAAGACCTTGCGCAGCGTTTCTTAAAATACTAGGACATCATTAGCGATATAAAAATAACCTTTAGGCATACAGACGTACACTTAGGTTATCAAATGAGAGGCTATTTTCACAATACCCCCCTAACCTACGAAACTGTAACTTCTGTTGGAGTACTCATATAAGGCTGGTTGGTAACATGGAATCATTCCGGCCCTTAACTCCGTACTTCGGGATCTCAAAAATATTACTTCGCTCATTCCCTGCCCTAGGATTTACGATGTCCCGAAGATCTAACTTGCTACAAGGAATACCTCCTCTCCTCAGTACCCGTCACAAAGGCATCGCTAGTCATTGTTGTAGTGCGTGTGATTAGCTACATGGCAGTACCCCCTCGACGGCCCCCGCTTTCTGGTGATGCGGTTACCCATATAGGGATATTCCTTGGGAGGCGTGCCTTACTTCCTGGCACAGAAACTAGGAAGTATAACTTAGTCGCGTGTCACCTGGACATTAATACCCTGCTGCAGGGCCCATGTCCATCGCAGTAGCGGACCAGGGCACGCCACCCCGATGTAAGCTAATTTCCAAGAGGGGAAAACAGTCAGCAGGATGATCACTACTACATACCTAGGTCAGGAGCATGATCCTGCATCGACTAGGGTGTTTGGCTTGGGACTATACTTTCTTAGGGTGAAGTGCTTTATCTCTCCCCTGAAATCATATCGTGGGAAGGGTTCTCAATGATAAGTATGATATAATAATTTTTAGGTAATAGTAGGTAGGATATGGGTTTTGCCCATATCGAATATATCATGGATATCATGTGGTAGGGACTTGGCGCCCAGTTACAACTTCATTTGCTCTTCTACCACAGATTTGTGCAATTCATGAATTAAAAGAAGGGGGAGGAGGGAAGGATTCCAGGGACATAAGATATCACTCGATTACAGTATGAAGATTTTATAGTATTTTTTTTTGTTTACGTCATACTCGCATCCAGCCCCAGAGCTATGACGGCGTACTACAACCTAAGCCTCACTTGGAGGGTTTGATCCTAAGGACCTAAGGGAATACCCCAATTGAGAACTAAATCCCGCCATTGAAGATTTTATAGTTGGTACGATACGGGGTCTATGATATCTCGTGCAGTCCGATGACCACCTGAGCACATAGTAGTGCGTGCGGTATGACATTGAAGTCCGCCTGATACGTACTATTGAGAACCCTGGATCAAGGTCTGTTGGTCTAGAGCCTCTACATGTGCGGTCTCATTACGACGTATCAGCGGCTACAGTGAGAATCTGCAGAATACAGCCCCTTTGCCCATTGGGCAAGGACACAAGCTGCAGATGGTCGAGCAATCGGAGCAGATGGCCCACCGTTTCTCCTAATTGGTTGGTACTATCATGAAGTATCGGGGGAGAGGTTGAAATGTCGATATGCAGACTCCTACCCTCGTCAGAACATCCAGAGTGGTCTGTCCACGACGTGGTCAAGTCTTACCTTCTGGGCGATGCTTTTGTGAGTGTTTGACAAAGGGTTTTACAGTTTGTGGTATCACCGACCTTCTTATATGACGGGTCTTCGATTCGAGTGATGTGACTGGCGGCGTGAGGCGCGTGATTACATGTTACAGTTGCCTAACATGCCGCTTTAAAACTTACCTTAATGAAGAGGGGCTGGATACTCTAGGGGACAACTATAGGTGACTTCATCATTTACCAAGATTACTTTGTTACTTCTCACTAATTGACGTCCATTTACAAATGACTAAATTAGCCTTCACTAAAATGGCCACTGTATTAATTGACCATCTCCTAAGTAACACTATCCCGCTAAATGACAACTACTCTACTAAATGACTAGAAATTCAAAATGACTACTTTTTGTGTGTAGTGATTTAAGGTTTACACGAGAGAAAACTTTCTTTTTAAAGTTTACGCTAGTGAAACCTTATTTGTGACTCGCTAGCTATATAACGATGCCTCTCCGCCCTCCCTTGGCCTGTCCCAAGCCTCAACTCCCTTCAAGCTCCCCCCCTATCTCTCCCCCTCTCTCATACCCCAAGCCTCAGCTTTCTTCAAGTTGCACCCCTATCTCCCGGCCTTTTAAGCTTGACGTTCATCACCACCACATCAGTACAAAGGTAAGCCAGGTATATTACGTCTATTGATTCATAGGAAATACTAATTTCGGTATCTAAAGGACTGGTGGACGAGAACAAGATACCTGGGGCCGTAGGAGAATACATCGGGCCTGCCTGTGATGATGAAAGTTTTAATCAGGCAAGATAGACTCACCCCAGTCACTGCTAAGACAATTAGAATCCTCTGCTACTCAGTTCGTGTTCATACCCACGGCCAGGCGTACCCCACCCTCTACCACTCCTCCAATCCCCCTCTGCCCATCTCAATTACTTTCTCCAACAGCCCACGCCACAAGTAGCCCGCTAGGTGTATTCTAGCAGAACCACCCCCAAGTACATGGATATATACTTGATATCACCAAGAATCGTTGTTGACGCACCAAAGCCAGTTAAGACCCCCTCACTAGTTCCCCCAACCCCCAGGCCCTAACGACAGCCTATTGAGTAACCCCCTTCATACCATTTTACCACAACTCGGACATAGATAAATCATGTTTACCAGTCTATAGGGAAACGAGGACCACTGACCTCACGCTTCCCCTTTGGGCCTGTACGTTGGCGGGCTGTGTGGGGAGCCAACCACACATTAACGTGGCTGGTTAGCAGCAAAGTTTCCAGTGGTATAGCGATTGGCTGGTTCAGGCTGGTTCAACTGAACCATTTAACTCAACAGTTGGTGCAGTTCCTATCACCCTCGATACACGGTCTGGACGGTTTAGAAATGTGCAAAACCGGTCATACTGATGGTTTAACCATTTATACAACTCATGTTCATAAACTCGAATACCTCAATTCCTGAGCTAGAACACCCTACTCAAGAACATGAACTGCTGTTTTTAAGACTGTAATATGCTTGGTATGCCAAGACATTAAACGCGGTTTAATCGGTTCAAGCTATCAAGAAAAATAGTTCAAGCAGTTGGTCAGTTTGAGCTCCTTGATTTGGTGGTTGTGCAGTCTTGTCTTATCATAACGGACTTCAACCATTGGAAACCTTGCTGATAGGATATTAAAGCCATCTAAGGTAAGAGTGGGTTTATCAAAACTGTCTCCTCTGCTAGGGCGAGAAATCGAGAAACGGTGAGCAATATCATGAGGTCTCTACCTAGAATTCAATCTATCGGCGAAGAGTGCTTTCACTAACCGCGAGTTGTTTGGGTAGTTTATTGACTACTGGTTTGAGGTTTTGGGGTTTTTGGGGTTCTCTTAATCCTCCAGCTAGCGTAGTAGCTGTCCTAATGCAAATGACCTCCCATCATACCTTCCCTCATATTTGGTATGAGCTATACTATTATCATGGGAAGTCGGCTTATACTCATTGTTGAAAGGTATCTGGAGTTGAAGGATACTGGCCTCAACTCACCCCTATTTTAACACTACTTCTGAGACGTTTTCTGCATGCCGCACTATGATATCATTCGATGTTACAGAGTTCTTCATGGTACTTGCTTGCCTCCTTTGCGTGAGTATCAAAGAATTGCATATACACCGCCTAAAATCCTTCTAGGCCTCAGACTTCAACCCTGCAAGCACCCACGCCCGTGCAAGCATCCTCCAACCCCCAACACCCCCAGCGAGACCAAGGGAAAGAGATGGACAAGCACGGACACCAAACTACCGCCAGATGGGTTTGTGGGGCCGCAGCTTGGAGATCTACAAAGGACTTTTTAGCAAACAACTGATGTTCATGAGGGAAGACGGTTCCTTAGTTTAATAAAGACACAATCGGATTCTATGAAGGATGGACAAAGGGAGGCCAATGCTATATTGATAGCACTAGAGACGAGAGTTTAAGGGGGTCTCATGTGGGTGTGTATTAGCCACATCCACCTTCTCGGGGCCAGGGGAGTCGGTCGAAGCAATGTGACGCCAGCACTGGTTTAAGTGGACAATGCGACTGCACAAAGAGAGATGTTAGGAAGACTTCAGGAGAGGCTATGATACGGGAGCAATACTCTGCCAGACTGACCTTTGGAGGACCAAGGCAGGCGCGCGGAGAGGGATGTGGTGCCTTTGGTAGGGGGCATTCGCAAAGGGGACAGAATAACAAACATAAAGTATAATACTAGCTCAGCTTGCTACAAAACATTTGAAGTTGCCTGCAAAGCTCCATAAAAACACAATACTAAAAGAAGAATCTATGCTAAGTCGTTAGTCTGGACACGCCCCCCCGGCTTCCAGCCTCCGCCCTCTTTTCACCTCTCTTTCTTTCCTCCATGTGTAAGACTAAATTTGTATCTGTTCCACCATCCTTGATTAAAACCCCAATCCCCTCATCATTGTCCTATTTTAGTGATTCTCATCCAACGAAATCATTCTGTATACACGCTACCCAAATCAACCAACAACAGCTTTATGGCTTTCAGAACCAGTTATATAATTACAATTGACGTAATTGGTGGGGGTCTGGCCTTAACAACTGAATGTATGCTTAACTGTAATTTCTCTAGAGCTTAATGTAGAGTTGAAAGTCAGCAACAAGGCTCTTTGGGACACAGCTTCTTGAATGGAACGTCTACTTGAGCGAGGATACGCTGATATACCAATAAGATAGTCTCAAATAGAAAACATTGTAGTAAGTAGCAATTGCACCCACCTCGCGCCCTACACTTGAGGTTGGCTGGTGAAGGTTCGTGGTGAAAGAATCTTAGGGCCTATTCAGGCCGGCACGGATTATATTGATGGATTATTCCAAAGTGCCGATTATCAATAAGAGGGAGAAATAATTCAAGTAAGCAGAACTTGAGGATAATCTCATATCAGTACATCGTCGCAATGCTGCGATCGCCACAGTTGAGAAGCTCGCTGTAGTTAGAGAGAAGAAGGAAGAGAAAAATAATCACCTCTCGAGCTAATTATTGTCTTGGCAGATTATTTGAATAAGCAGAGGTTAGAAAATCTAGATTATTCATTCCCCCGAACACCTCTACTTATTTCAATAATCCAAAACTCGATAATCCGTCGGATTATCGTTAATAATCGCGATTATCAGACCGTCCGAACGGACCCTTAATCTTTCAGTGATACCTAGAAATCTTTCCACTTATAATTTCTTGAAGCTCAAGCCAAGCCCCACTTTTATGTAACCGAACCACCAATCAGAAAAGCCATTCGCCATTTCATCCTCATCCCATCCCCACTTGAGTACTGTTATTCTTGATCAAATCCACAAATCCACAAATCAGAACTACCCATGCCCCTTCTAGCTTAACTAGCCACTCCACCCAAACCTCCAAACCTCCAACCTCCAACTCCACCCACCCCAGCAGGAGCAGCGCACCAACACATGAAGTTAAAAACGCCTGTGCATCTTCCGACGCGGGCTCAAGGTGATCTAGACTATACTATCTAGCCCTCCCTAGGGTGAAGGGATGTTGCAATGGAACCGTGGGTTCCCAGTGGCCCTTGCTTCTCCTTCTGCTCCCCTCTCGTAGAGGGAGTATAATTCCTGCATTTTGGCAGATGCATTACTCTAATCGCCTGAATGACTTCTGGAAATCATTCTTTCCGTGTTCCTCCAACCACCAACTGGATGCCCAGTCTGTGCCCCACCGTCACCCCAAGATCATCGTGGAGGTCACTACTACCTGTCCTTCCACAAAGCGACAGAATACGCAGACTTACCACTGTTTGAGTCAGGTGCTTCCAACTCCGGATCTGCAAGCGGGCACTCTCCACGCACCCAAGCACCACTCTAGAACCACTCAAAGCCTGACTTTGACTCTCTCTCTCTCAGAGGCAAGGGGATAATTCATCTTGAACAACTATAGGAACTATCTGTTAACGTGATAGACTGTCTTGGTGTTAGAAACTGGTCTTAAACACCACCCCCAAACATCATTTCTCACCTCAAACAACCCCTGGTCGCCAGTAGACTTCTGTCAGGGGCTCTCCTCTAGAGAGTAGTCAATGGCTGATATCTACTAACAAGCATGTTACCTGAGTGCTGCCAGAGACATATAATAGAGAGGTTTCGCAACTCGTGTATCTACTTGTTTCCACAGTGACCGCAAGGATGAAGCCGCTAAGTTAGTACAGGACGAGATATAGACTCTTAATGCTGCACGAAGTTAGTGAAGCATTAATACAGACTTAATTCATGTAAACAAACAGACTAGTACAATTCAAGGCATCACGCAACCCAGAGTACAGATTAAATCTGCGAAACCTCTCAAGCCCTCCACACCCCTGTAGATAGTACAGCGTGAGCTGCGGGATCTCTCGCTTAAGCCACAGAACTAAAACAGAGGACTTGGCAGCTTTGGTTGTGTGGGGTACGGGGGTAATTAAAGCCTGTACCACACAAACCCGTCTTAGTGGTCGGTCACAGAACATGCCCCTCCATCTCGAAAAGGCACGTCCTCTGTGACCGGCCGCAGGGACGGATTAATGCTGAAAACCGTAGTACGGGAATTGGCTTTTTGACGTTAGTTAACTAGCAACTGCGCTGCCCTACAAAAAAAAAAAAACGACACAAAACTATTTAACCAAAATTATCGGAAGCGCTCCAGAACCGCATCTGAAGTGAGACTTGACACTCCAAAATGAAACAGGTGTCATATCATGGCCACTGGCTTGGCTTCAAAAGCGGAGGCCATATTGCGAAATCAGTACCAGAGCCCTGTTTGCAGAGTAGCCCAGCGCCCGTGGCCCTCGCAAATACACATAGGGATAAACCCACTTCAAGTGGCGTGTCGCGGGTTTCAGCCCTAAGGTGCACGAAGCGCAGAACTCCGCAGTGACATTAGAGTTGTAAACCTAACCGTATGCGGCAGTTATGCTCTATTAAACTCGTGCATTAGAGCGTTTTAAATTTTGAGCTCAAATCTTGAGCTCTTGGCAGGCCCCCCACAGCAAAAACCAGTTCACATACCACAGTACCTCCCAGACTTAATGAAATAATGAACACCGAGTGTGTTTACAGGGGCACAACTTTGGCAGAGATATGGCCCGACTGCTTGGTGTTGCCAGAAATTCCTGTCCGTGATCCCACCAATGAGTGTAACATCCATGTGGTGCAACCTGCTGCGCCAATATCCGGTGTAACACGTAGGCTTATTGTTTCTGTCTTGGGGGCGAGTGGCTGTCGCCTTGAAACATGGTCCTCCAGTTCTCGCTTACAAGATCCAATACATCCCCTCAACACCTTTCCTGGCTGAGTCTTCAGGTAAGGATGTGTAAATTATATTGGGTGCTTCACCACCCCTGAAGATTCTACGGTGGCGTTGCTCCCCACCGCTGGGTGTGCAGATCGTGGCCTAGTAAGGTTTATGAAAATCCAGGTCGGAGGTGTCACGTCATGGCAGGATGGCTCGTGTCGAAGGCTTAGACGGTGGATTTGAATACTAATAGGTAATTCAATGGTATTAGTTGTTAACAAGACCAGAATAACTAGGTTTCTGTAACAATAAGCCACAAGCCTTCCTACCGGGAAGGAGGCTATGGCCAACAAATCTTGCATTAACTAGTCACAAGGCAGCAACCTACCTTCTCTATATCTAAGCATGCTCAGAACCTTCCCTCCCCACATTTTAGGCAAAAAGATGTTGTCGTTGCTAGTCCTTTCCGCTCTGACCCTTGTCCGCGCAGCCCCAGCCTCAAATCGCCGGAACCTCTCTCCGAGCCACCGTTTGCCAAGTCACCGACAGGGCGTGGCACGATCGACCTACTTACAACATGCGTCATCACCCTCGTTATCTGCGTTTGGACCGCCATCCACCCAAACATCTTACCAAATGCCACCTTTGCCCGCCAAATGAGATATAAAGCGCTGTATGTCGTGCTTGGAATCTTCTCGCCGGAGATTGTGCTTGCGATAGCGTTCAACGAGTGGAGGGACGCCAGAAGGGTGGTGAGGCAATGGGAAAAGTCGGCGGCGATAAGTATTCTGAAAAAGGAGGTGGATTCGGCGTTGAAGTACCTGATGGAAGAGGAGACGAGGGAGGATGAACTGGGAACCGAAGAGACCAGAGGGCCGTTGCTTAACTTAGAGGAGGCAATTCAGCATGCAAAAGATGTTATAACCGATGGGGTTAAGGTCGTTGATGGAGGTGTGTC
The DNA here is from genome assembly GCA_024713875.1 of Morchella sp. 2016-57. Lineage (NCBI taxonomy): Eukaryota > Fungi > Ascomycota > Pezizomycetes > Pezizales > Morchellaceae > Morchella > Morchella sp. 2016-57. Next base: position 823,946 of record JAMGZE010000020.1, read on the forward strand.
GCCTGGGGGGTTGCGGTGGGTGACGATTATTTGCCGCCCCAGGGGGCTGCAGTGAGTGACGATCATCTCCCACCTCAGGGAGCTGCGGTGAGTGAGGAGAGTTTGGCACCCGAGAGGGTTGGGGTGGATGGGGACAATGCCGCATCCGACGTTGATGGGGGGGACGAGCACAACGCGGGACCTTTTTTTTCTTTTTTCGTTACATCATTAATCGTATCCAGCCCTAAGGCTATGACGATATCAAACCCCCAGAACAACCCCGCCAGCCTCTGGCCACGCCCAGTAAGGGGGTATTCAGCGGACTAGCCACTTCCGCCGCCAACTGCAAAACAAAAACACAAACAAAACAAAACAAAACAACACACATAACACCTTCTCAAAACCTCCACAACACTAACCGACTCGGCGCGCTCGCTATTTCGAGCCTCATCATTCGCCGTGCAAGTAACTCTCCAGTCAAACAAGCAAACCAACAACAATTTACACTTTAACATGCTCCCTTCTTTCTTTTCTCACTCCCCTAAATCCCCCCACCCCTGTCTCAATTCCCTCTCCCTCTCTCTTTCTTCTTCCTCCTCCTCTCCTTCTTCTATTTTCAATCTCCTCCACTGCTTCCATATTTCAATCGCCTTTTCTATTCCCTCCTTTGTCCATAGCAATTTCTTTATCGTATTCCATTCCTCCTTTCCTTCTCGACTCTCTTTCGTTCGTGGACATACTGTCAGAATATGTTCGACATTCTGTTTTTCTGCACCGCATTCACATGCTGCCGACTCTTTTTCCCCGATCCTGTGCATATACTCATTACACTGGATACGCCTGCTCGTAATCTCAAACGGGACTCGCTTGTTCTATCCGCTTCGCTGAATCGATTTCGCCGCGCAGACGACTCGCCAGCCGCTTCTCGCTTCTTCTCAACCTCCACTTTCGTCTGATTCTTTTATCACCGCTTTCTTTGATTCTCGTTGCAGAAATGCAAATGATATAAATGCATCCTTATCAACCGCTCCCTTCCCATTTGCGGCCTTTGCCGTCTTATCTGCTTCTTCATTGCCTTTAACTCCTTCATGCGCCTTCACCCACTTCAGTCTAACTTCCATCTTTTGTGTTTTCGCCGCATCACACAGCCACCTAATTTTATATGCCATTTCTTCTCCTGCTCTTGCTCTCCGTATCCCTACTCTTCTCAACGCCTCTTGGCTATCCACTATTACCGTAATAATATGCCTCCGCTCCCTACTCACTTCCTTCATCCCTATCTCAATGGCTTTCTTTATCGCTACCATTTCCGCATCCATAATTTCCATTTGTCCTCCCAATCTATATCCCACTCTTTTAATCACCTCTCCGCCTTTTCCCAGTCTGCAAATCCCCGCTGCTGTTTCACCCTCCTGAGTTCTGCTCCCATCACTATACATTACAATTTCATCTCTCTCTTCTTTTCTTGCAATTTGCCTTCCTTTCTCCTCTTCACCATATTTCCTAATTTCAATCTGAATTTCTTCCCTGATTCTCCTCTCCCATCTTTCTTCATCCTTGTATAGTTTCTTCCAATTTTCCATTTTCTCCCATTTCCCTTTTTCTCCTATCAATTTACCCAACCCTTTCTCAAGGCGGGGGTGTGGTTCGAGCTTCGTTCCGCAAGGTGCAGATAGGGTGGCAGCGATAACTCCGATAGTATCACGGAGTTATGAATTATATAGCAAAGGCAGCGATAGTTTCTGAAGAGAAAACTATAATGAATTGCTTAAATACAGAAGACGTTGCGTAGAGAAGAAAGAAAGAGAAAAATCGACACAAGTAGGCTCCGTTGCCTCCCTTATATATCCAACAACCCCTCACTTACATGACTCATACTTCCGCATAACCCCACTATGACTCACTTCCCCGTGTAACAGAAACTCATAGAACCTTTTCTGACAAATCCTCCTTCCCGAACGCACAATAATCCCAATCTATCCAGTCCCAATCCGCCCATCCTGCAAGGTCCATTGTATCCATGAAACCCTTCTATTGCCCCTTTCATTCCTCTTTTCTTCCCTTTCCTTTTTTCCACTATCCTCTTCGCACTCCATTCATCCTCTCCTTCCAATCTCCGCCTTATTTCGTCTTTCGCCGCTTTGTATACTGGGTGTTTAGGGTTTCTTTTAAGCGCATTAACCCCCATCATCCTCACTTTGTGTTCCAGTCTATGTGCCGTTAGAATCATATCGTTTTCCACCTCGATTGCTGCTGTTGGAGCCGTTCTATAATGTCCCCCGATTCTTCTCATAGCATTTTTGTTCACCTTATCAATCTCCGCTGCCAGCCCTTTCTGTCCCTTCCACCAAACTCTTCCTCCATATTCCGCTATTTGCCTACTGCATGCAATATACATCTTTCTTCCGTTTCCTACTCCAATTCCTTGACTTCCCTTCGACAGCCTTATAACATTCTGCGCCGCCCTTGCTGCTCTTGCCGTTTTCTCCCTCACGTGCATTTTGAAGGTGCATTTCTGATCGATCCATATCCCTAACCACTTCAATACCTTCAACTCTCCCTTCTCCGTACCAATTGGCAGACTCAAAACCTCCTGCTCTTCTCTCGCATCTGCATGCAATCGTATCCAATCTGTCTTCTCTTCATCAAACTTAACACAATTTTCCTCCGCCCACTCATATGCTTTTTCTATAATTCTTTCGGCCCTTGCCGTGGCCTGTTCCCAATCCTTCCCGGCCGCCACAATTGTAAAATCGTCTATATATGTCGGCGTAATAGCTTTTCCCTCGAATTCTTTCTCGATGCATTGATTTACTTCTTTAATCAATGGTGCAATAAACAGATTAAACAATATCGGGGACGCTGGACTTCCTTGTGGTATGCCAGTTTCGATGTCCTTCTCTTCCCCTTTCTCATTATCAAATCTCAATGCAATTTTTCTCTCGCTCATAAAGCTTGTTACCCACTCCACCACTCTTCCATTTGCCCCTTCCTGTTTCAACGTATTTTCCAATCTGATCTTCGACACATTTGGAAAAGCCTGAGATACATCTATTGCTACCATCACCACTTTTGCTCCCTCCTCGCGTTTCTTTTCCGCCCAATCAAGTGTATGACCCACACATTCCTCCGCCGACCTGTTCTTCCTGCCGCCCCATTGATTTAACTCCAGCCCCCCTTTTTCCACCAACTCTGCAAGATAATCCGTAATGATTCTCTCCAATCCCTTCCCCAGAGTGTTCAATAGAGAAATAGGTCGGTACGCTTTTGGCTTCGTATAATCTGTTTTATTCGGCTTCGGTATAATCGCCCCGACCGCCTTTCTCCACCTCTTTGGGTGATACCCCAAGTCCAGACACATCTGATATGTCTCGGTTACTCTGTCCCCTAGCACCTCCTACATCAGCAAACTACTACTTGTGTATGCAGTCTCCCAACAGTCTCCCGGGTCTCCTGAGAGTCTTCTGAGGCTCCAGGATATTTTTTGAGTCTCCTGAGGCTCAGGAGACATCAGGAGACAAATGAAGTCTTGCTGATGAACAGTGCTTTAATTGCCTTGAATCCGATTTCATCCGGGCCTGGTGCTTTGTATGATCCTTGTCTGCTAATGGCCTCTTGCGCTTGCCCTTCCGATATCCTTATTCTCTCTCTTTCTCCTCTTCCGTTCTCAATTCTTGGTGGATCTGGGGGAGCCCTTGGAAAAAACTCCTTCAAGAAAGTCGTCTCTTTCTCTTCAAACGTTACTCGAATACCGTCTGCTGTATCCAGTGCTGGTGTTTTCGCATATTTCTTCTGTGACGCTACTCTCCAAACATCCCATAACTTTCCTTCCTCCGTGTCTTGCACAAATTTATCCCAGCATTCTTTCTTCTTTTCCCTCACCAGTCGAAAATACTCCGTTCTCTTCTTCCATTCTTCAACCCTTTGCAATTTAATTTCTGACCCTTCTGTCCCCTTTCTTCCCCATCTCCTTTTCCTCGCCATTTCCTTTCTCTTACTTTTTACTTCTGCATCAAACCATCTCTTACTTCTCGGGCATTTTCTTGCTTCCCCTACTCCCTGTTCTATACTACTTTTCATAACCTTTTCCAGCAATCTTGCCGCCTCCTCGCAATCCTCGTTCTCCATCGCATACTTCCATTCTTCTTCTGTTTTCCCTTTTTCCTCCTTTGCAATTTTCCTCACTTTTTCCCAATCGGCATCTCTGTAATCCCATCGACAGCTCATAGCTTCATACGTGTCTATCATTTCTTCTGCTACCGCTACCTCACAGACCGCATGATCCGATCCTGTATCGTATTCCCCCCTAATCTTCCATGTTGTTTTATTTCGGATCGCTTGCGTAGCAAAGGCTAAATCGATAACTAAACTTTGATTCCCTCTTTGCCATGTGATTCTGTCTGGCTCATTCAACAGCATCATATTTTCCCTCTCCATCACCTCCTCAATCTCTTCCCCTCTTATGGGTTCTGATACAGAATCCCATATTGGACTTTTCGCATTAAAGTCCCCCAACATTATTATATCCGTATTTTGCAGCACCTCAGCTGGAAACCTTGTCATGCACCAGCCTTCCCTCTTTGTGTGTGCTTGATTATAGATATTCACCACCCTCAAGAAGCTACCATCCGCCTTCCTGATATCCATAACGCTCGCATCCCAATCTGCTCAAATATCATCCCTAATAACATATTTCAAATTTCTCTCTTTCCTCACCATCCACATCACCCTAACTTTCTCCCCCTCTTTTTTTCCGGGTCGATAGATAATATGAAACGCCCCATTTCCTACTGTAATTTCTCGTCCTCCCACCCCATCGCGCTCTAATTTTTCTTTTCGCCAGTGATTTCCAATATACGCTTGTATCGCTATCACATCCGCCTCTTTTCCACTTTCCATCACCGCATCACAGTAGTGTTGCAGCTTACTGTAGAATAATCAATTTACAAGACATGCTGAGATGTCTTGTTTCCTTCTGTGCCTGCTACCTCCATCGTCTTCTTGCACTCTTTGGTGCGGTGTCCGCTCTCTTGGCAAATACTGCATACCAGCATATAACCAATCGTCTTCTTGTACCATTCAACCTTTTCTTGGCAATGTACCGACATTGCTCCGTGGGGTCCTCCGCAATTTGCGCACTTCTTTCGCTGGATATGTTGTTTGCACCATCCTTTCGCGGTGCATTCCCGATTATCGCATCTGTGTTGATAGATAGTGTGTCCTCTTTTACCGCAGATTCCGCGCTTTGCTTTCGCGCCGCTGTTGTTGCATTTCGCCCACCAGTGTCCGTAACCACAGCATGTCGTGCACTGCTGCTCTCTCAGCGCGGCCTTTGAGATGTATTCTCTGCATCTCTTCTCCTTCACATCCTCCGTATTGTGTTTATATCCGTCGTCAACTTTGATATGGTTCTTCAGGATATCTAGCCTCATCTCGTTGGTTTCCACGTGAATCACAATCGATCGCCAGCTGTTCTTCTGGTCTCGCTGTAGCCAGTGGGGTTCTCTGCACAGCCTGTAGTTGTTCAGGTTCTCGATGTGCTCTCTCAACTCTTTCATCTTTCCTTCCCACTCTCCGCTCACTGCATACACTACAATGCCTTTCCATTCTTCGCTTCTATATTTCACCTCCCCTGCTCCCTTAATCTTCCTCAATTTTTCCGCGTTCTCTTTCATTATTTCAACTTCCGCAAATTCCACCTTCAGACCCTCCGATTTCGCTTTTACTTCTGGAAGTTTCTTCATTGCTTTGATCTGATCCTCCTTCAACCCGAGTGCCACCGCCATTTCCTTCACCGTTGGTATTTCTCCTATTTTTGCAACTTCCACGATCGCAGTCCTCTCCTTCTCTTCCTTCTTCTGTACTGCTTCCTTCGCTCTCCTTTCATTCTCCTTTTTTCTATCGGCAATTCTCTTCTGCCCCGCTACTGTCCACACTCCTCCTACTTTCCCAACAATTGACTTTACCGCAGGCGATCCGATTCGGATTAGTGGCACTGCTGGTGGTGGCGGCGGTCCACCTGCCGTTTCTCGTTGATATACTTGTTACTGCTGTGGTTTCTTTCCCGACTGTTGGCTTTCTCGTTGCCTCTGTTGTTGTTGGGACTGATATTGTCCTCTTTGTGGGGTCGCTATTCTCTCCCTTGCTTTCTTTTCCTCTTCCACATCAGCAAACTACTACTTGTGTATGCAGTCTCCCAACAGTCTCCCGGGTCTCCTGAGAGTCTCCTGAGGCTCAGGAGACCTCAGGAGACAAATGAAGTCTTGCTGATGCAGTCTGTGTACCCTTGCCTTCAGTCTCCTTATTTCCTCGACCATCTGTTTTGCCCATCTTGGTACACATTCTTCCTCTTTGCTGCTGCCCGTACTACTTCTCTTCTCCGAGGTACTTTCTGTCCCTGCGGTAGATGATCTGATACTGATGGGAGTCATTCCTCGATGTGGGCTGTATTTAGACGCCTTCAGCCCTGTCAGCCCCTCCAATCTTTCTCTGATTGGGGCAATAGCGTGTGCATATTTGCTCATCAGCATCCCTTTTGTCATCTTCTCCTGAATTGCTCTTCTTTTTGGATCCGCAATTTTCCTCGGATTAATCCAAACGTTCCATGCTTCTTCTTCTTCTTCGCCTCGCCACTTTCTCTTTGTTCCATTCTCGACGACCCCTTTTACCACACCAATCATCGCGTCACCGTCTTCCATCGCCAACACCTCTCTCACCTCCCTTTCGTTTTCGCTGTCAATTTCCATCTCTGTCTTCACCTTCTCAATCTCCTTCGCCCTGAATTCCCTAATCGCTTCTACCGCTAATTCAATTTGCTCTTCCGCATCCATCTTCCCCCATTCTCTCTCCAGCTCTTCTGTTTCTCTTTCCTTCATTACCTCGTCATTGTCCTCCTCTTCCGATTGATCTTCCATCTTAATTTCCGGTGGCGGACTGGGTTCGTAGTCGCTGGCCTTCTCCATTTTCTGGATCATCGCCTGCATTTCTTCTTCTGTAACCTGCTTATAATTCCATGGTGGGGCGTCCTTCCAGCATCCACTCAAAGAGCAATGCTTGTATTTCAAGGCGAGTCTTTTAGCGATTTAGGCTCCCCGCTGCCTATCATCCATTTCTGGATATCCCCAATGGTAAAACGGCCGAAGCCTCCCACACGGAGTGATGATCCCAGTTCGGTGTACCAAGCCTATCAACTGAAGCAGAACACCACAATCCATGCATGGTGAGAACCGGCCAGTAACCCAATCTAGGAACACTTACTTCTATACGCACTGAGATACCATTCGGATTTCCATCCTCTGAGAGTCCTCGCCAACTGGTATACCCAGATGATCTCAGAAACATCTCGTCGTCAGAGTACTCTCCCGTAAACTACACTAAGGCGAGAAGCAGCTCGCTTCCTAGACAGTAGCTAACTTGCCCAAACTCCACATGAACAGCCGCGGCGCACCACAAGCATCACCCTTCACCATGTTTGCACCTTAAGCACCTCAGCCGAGCAGGCCTTAACGCATGCCTTTATAGGCTGCAGCGGTACCGACATAAGCATCCGTCCTCTCGGGCCACTATTACAGTTCTGCTCAATTGGTAATCCTGTAATAGTGCCATGGCCCACGAAAGTTTGTTAACTCTCTCGCTTCCCGTATGGTGCAGCAACCGTTACCAAGACCGGTTGCCTACACCCTTCTATGTCTCGCCTGATCCCATTGAGCAAAGAAGCCACTCAAGCCTGTCTCAGACTAACCAAGCTCTTGTCCCAATAAAGGGAGTCCAAGCCCACAGGTGACCTTCCGGTTCTCAGTCACTATGACTCAAGGGTACTGCATGACCGACTTTGACTGACGTCTTTACCCCTACCGCATCACGCCTCGGGGCCTTATTTCTTCACCTCCTTTTTGGGGCGGGCGCTGAGATGACGCATCGGTTCAATATGTAATCATCGGATACCTCAGGTGGCGAACCCACCGGAAAGTATCCTATACACTGATGCACAACATGAATGAAGATTACTCTTCCCCTATAGTTTAGTCCTCGAAGACTATTGAGAAACCTGTCGGTTGGTTTTCAGGATACCCTAGGGCTACTCTCCTGTGTTCCGCCATAGTATCATTACTACTTTGGCTACCCTAGGGCCTTGTGTATCCTCTTCCTTTCTTTACTCGTCAGTCTCCATCTCTTTTCCGTCTCTTTCTGCGGTAAGCTCCTCGCTTATCCCACTCTTCGTATATAAGACTACCAGCCTAATCTTTGCCATCACAAACGCTCCATCTTTCCTTTACAGAAATACTCTCCTATTCTCGATATCTCGCACAAATTCCGGGTCTCTATCTCCGTATACCGGTTCCAATCCATTTCCGTTCTGCATTTCTTTGTACGCTACCGCCCTCCCTGTCGCTGTCTTAACGCAGAAGGGATAGCCCTGCACCATTTTGTTCTCGTGTAACGTGGTTGCTATAGCAACTCCTGATTATCCCTGTGTATATTTTCACAATACTATTGTCTTGTCGTTCCAAAACCAACAAACCTATTGTCCAAAGCCCCTCAACGCCAAGCCTGCCAAGAAACGCCAAGACAGAAATGCGCTGGCACCTCTGTCCTCCTCTAGGGGAGAATAGTCTAAAGGGAGTGATGAGTAGGGGGGTGTATAGTCCCTACAAATTCAATAATATTAGTAGCTAACTGTGAAGATACTTCTCTAAAGATCCTCCTCCTTGTTTTATCTTGTTTCTAGCTGATGTGGTTGTTGAGTTATGGTGATAAAGGCCCAAATTCCCTGGGGATCCGGCCTCAAAAGAGGGGAAAACTGGGATTTTGGCCCTGTGTAACTGGAAAATTTTTGGTCCAAAACTGTGATTTTCCGCAATAGTATAGTGATCCTTCTGGGGATTACTCAATAGGTAGAACTTTTGATGGAGAATCAGTATCTGAACTCCTTTTGATATCTTGTCTTGTTGTTGTGTTATTTCGAAAAATTCGTCTCGTTCTGGTGTTGTCGCTTAAAACTACAACGCGCGACCTGAGAAGATTAGGTAAATGAGAAGAACGCCAAGACCTGGCGGTACGCTTGCTATGCTCACGAGCTGCAGGCCGCCACGAAGATACAAATCATTGAAAAGGCCACGCCCAACGGAGGTCTCGTGAGTGGATTTGTCCGGCGTGGCTGAAGAGATTCGAGCGACCCGCAGTAGCCACCTTCTTGACACGTTCGGCGAACACGAGCTTGACATGGAATCGGGGTTCTTCAGAATGGCGCTACATCGCTTCTGCCCGCGATAATTACACGACATCGGATCCAGAGCTTGAACGGACACTTTCCCCCGACGGCTTGATTTACCTGCTTGAAAAGGGTGCTATAGATCCATATCGCCTCGCAAGCCCTAAGGGTGGGATAGTGGACGAGGGCAAGGCCGACATGTTGACCAAGATGTTGGTATGCGCACAAGCAATGTGGATGATGATAGACTGCTTATGTCGAAAAATCGCCAAACTCCCCGTCACAATCATAGAGATCAATGTCATTGTTCACGCCTCATACTGGCCGTGATACGCTGGTGGAAGAAGCCTCACAACGTTGGCAGGGCACTCTCCCTTACCCCCGGTGTCTTGAGCGAACCTATGTCCTCAGCGGTCATCAGCAAGACTTCATTTGTCTCCTGGGGTCTCCTGAGCCTCAGGAGACTCAAAAAATATCCAGGAGCCTCAGGAGACTCTCAGGAGACCCAGGAGACTGTTGGGAGACTGCATACACAAGTAGTAGTTTGCTGATGGTTTTCGTCGCTGACATGCCTTACGGCTGTAAGATCAAGTTCTCCCGTGGGCTGACCGGCAGCCTAATACCCACAAGCACGACCCGGGCGCCCCAGATAACCATAACCTCCCCAGAGGCCCCAGAAACTGAAATCAAAGATAATTCATCTCATAATGGGGGGTTCTTCCCACATTTGAACACTAGTCATGGATATCAAACCATACCCCTCGAACCCTCCGACAGTTTCAACCTCATAGATGACAATAGCAGCCGATATTCAAACCAACAAAGCACCAGCTTCAATGTCCCCTTGAACGCCGTCCTTCCTGTCTGCACTCAGGCAGGGCGTCTAACGGGCTGAAGCCCAAAGTGACGAGTCCGGTCTTTGGATGGGCTATTCAGGCCTGGCCTCGATAATTGTACATTGGTCTGGGCCAGGTATAAGGTGCTCTAGTGCCCGGGCCTTTTTGCTGCTTTGGGCTGTTGTTTCACCCCGAACCTGATGTCATTTTCTAGGTTCCAGGGAATATAAGTGGGCCATGTTTACTGCGTTCTGTATCGAAATAATTCTCAACACATAGATACAATGGCATCCACTACAAGCAGTTTTACAGACTATGGTGATTTCTCTAATGAAGAAGATATTCTCCTTGAGGATCCCGCACATAACTTTCATCAGCAACCGTTACCAGGGCCCTCTATTACAGTCAATTTGCCTGAGATAACCAGCCCTATCTCAACGAAGCGAAAAGCACAAAGCAAAAGATCATGGGTTTGGGGTACGGCTGAAAGTCAGAATGGGATTATTAGGATTGTGGATGGCGAGCAGTAAGTTTGTACTCGTCCTAATATCAACTGCCACTAACAAAGTTAAAGATACTGGCAATGTATCCGATGTGAGGTGAGATATGCACATAAGCATGGTACTCACCATCCGGCCCAACATTTGATCAAGAAGCACAACCTAGAGGAGCCAGAAAACAGCAAGATTAAGCGGTTGAAACAGAGTATTAACACAATTGAGGCCTCCGTGGAACGGGCTAGACTACGGGCTGAGAGGGATGGGAAACGGCGGCAAGAAGTAGAGCAAGAAGAAAGTGAAAGAGTTGCACAGACATATCCCTCCCTACAGCCAGCCGCCATCGAAGAGGCATGGGTTAAGCTTATTACCCAGCATGATTTACCTTTTACAGCACCAACATGGAACGAGTCATATACGCTGTTTCAGTTGATATGTCCTGAAGCAGCAGCGCTGCTACCGCAATCTGCTACTACTGTTAAATCATGGGTCATTACCTGTTTTCTTAGGGAACAGGCCATGATCAAGGTACTCCTTAGTAATGTGATTTCTCGAGTTCATATTACGTTGGATGCTTGGAGTTCACCCAATAGTATTGCTATACTAGGTATTGTGGCACACTTTACCGATGGATCTGGTAACCTGAAGCAGGTTTTGCTTGGAATGCGACCTCTTGATGGATCACATTCTGGAGAGAATATGGCCAGGGTGGTATTACAGGTTGCAGACGAATATGCGATACATCACAAACTAGGATACTTTATGATGGATAATGCATCCAATAACGATACCCTGTTAGCATGCATTGAGCAGTCACAAGCGGATATTGGTGCCTCACTATTTAATGCAACAGAATGAAGACTTTGATGCAACGGTCATGTAATAAATCTTAGTGTCAAAGCATTTCTTTTTGGCACTAACCAGGCAGCTCTGGACCATGTCAACCATGATGATCTCCCAACTGTCCAAGGCGAAATGGATACCTGGCGACGTCTTGGCCCCCTCGGAAACGCACACAATATTACAATCTATACAAGAAAAACACCACAGCGTATTGCAAAGTTCAGGGAGCTTAGTGGAGGTATAGCTATAGTTAGAGCCAATAGTACACGTTGGAACTCGTGGGCGGATATGTTGGATTGCATTTTAAGACCAGAGGGTAGACGGTCAATCAGATTGTATGTTGATGATAATCCTGAACTGGAAAATGATCGCTTGAGTCCTACAGATTGGTCATTGTTAGAGGATGTACAGCGAGTTCTACTAGCTTTCCGAATAGCTACCAAAGCAACTGAGGGCCATGACGCTACATTAGGCAAAGTCCTACCATCAATCGATTATCTTCTGAACACCTATAGTACTGCCTTAGACCAGAACGCTAGCAATGCTCCTTTGTGTTCTATGATACGTATTGGTTGGGAGAAACTAGACAAATACTATTCCGCAACATCTAGAGCACCAGTATATTTAGCTGTTGTAGTGCTTCATCCCCGTCTAAAATGGAGATGTTTTGAGTCTCGATGGAAGCCCCAATGGGTCCGGGATGCGAAACAATCACTCAAAAACTACTGGAACAAACAAAAGTCTTGGTTAATCTCACAGAATCCGGATGCACCTGCATCAAACTTGGAAATATTGGATGACAACCCCTTAAACCAGTGGTTAGATCTCCACGATCTCTCTCCTGAGCTGGCCGGTACAGCCTCTCAAACTACACAAACAGCAATCGAGGACGAGTATGACAGGTACTGCCGTGATATCATGCCAGATCGTAGCATTCAAAATGCACAAGCGTAGGATATCATACTTTCTTTAGATTCAAATTGAGATCGCTAATATCTGGACATAGGTACTGGCTTACACCGACTATCAGAAGAGAGTATCCTCTACTCTCAAGTTGGGCAGTAGATATTCAATCTATTCCCGCCATGTCCTCTGAACCTGAAAGAGTGTTCTCTGGTGCGAAAAGGATGGTGTCCGATCTTAGACATGGACTTGCAGTGGATGGAATCGAAGCAGTATCATGTTTGAAGTCTTGGGAACGTGCTATACAGGACACAATGGATGGGTAGCGACTATGTAGTTAGTATTCTTATTCAATGTAAAGCCTCAATTTCCATCGTACTTATTGATTGTCATGATTTTCGGTCGTTGTTGGGCCTCAATTCCACGCATGCCCGGGCTTAAAGCTTCGGGCTGGGCCCTCGTTGTGTGGTTTGGGCTTGGGCCAGGCCAACGATGTTTTCGGGCCCGGGCACGCCCGTTGGAGACCCTGAGTGACTCAGGTGCTATATCGGTACACCCGAGATGAACTCTCGCTCGCAGGAGTATACCACAAGAAAGTGACACTCGAAGAGTTGCCCATGCCCCGAACTGGACCTGGACTTCCTAAGGACCTCCACCTCGAATTTATACCTGGGCGCATGCTGGTTTTCAGTGAGGATGGGTTTCTAGTGGATTTGGAGAATGCACGAGAGAGTGGGCCCAAGGGGAAACGTTTCTTGACAGATAGTGACCTCCTCATATTCAAGAAGGTAGGGGGGATGGTGCGCGGGGGGCAGTGCGAGAAGCTTATCCGACGATCGGCATCGGAGGAAATATATAGTCTAGATCTCGCCAGACCTGAGGAAGGCATGAGCTCGCAGCCCAGCAGGATCCCCACCGACAAGATAGCGCGGGTCTTGATACCTCTATGTTTGATCTACGGCGGCATTCACGCGAGTCTCTGGAACAGCTATTTCCCCTCACCCGTGGAAAGGCTTCTTTGGAGGATCTCTTGCATTCTTGTAGCCATCCCCGGACCCGGCGTCCTTGCCATCAAGGCCGCAAAAAGGCTGAGTTCCCCAGGCGAATTCTGGAAACGCTTACCCCCCATGGAGCGCCACGAGTTTGGAACCTACTTGCTAGTTCTTGCGACGTGGCTCCTAGTTTCCTCCGTTTCTGGGGCTTTGATCTATTTCGCCATTCAAGCAAACAAGCACTTCTCAGGCCCGCAATACGTTGGGCTGCTGGTGTTGATCTATATATTTGTCATAATGGTTATTTTATCGTGTGCTGGGAGTGCTGCTGCGATCTCTTTGTTTGCGTTCGTCCAGTATACCGAGTGGGTTTGTATGCCCCTGACGATTGCGTATTGCGCGGCGCGGGTGTATATACTTCTAGAGACGTTTTTGTGTTTAAGGAGTCTACCGTATGGGGCGTTTAAAACCGTAATATGGGCGGATGTATGGCCACATCTATAGAGTACTTTTTAAATTTATTTCTTTTAACTTTGTACTTTTCTATGTTCATTCCATGGCCCGTGGCCGCTCGCGCAAGATCATCGCATTTTCCTTTAGATCAGGGGTTGTGACGGCGTTCTTATATATATATACTCCAATTCCCAGGTGGAGGCGGGTGGGATGGAACCTTTACTTCGCGGCATCTCCTGTACGGGGCATGCTAATTAATTCAAAATGCCTCCGAGAGGACGTAGCGTAATAGCCCCTATTTCGAGCCATATCCCAAGATCCGGGGTTTGAAAGGCGACTCACCATGAAATTTTGTGCCCAAGATTCATTGAATGGCAAGCCGTACTGCGGTACGTTTGGATAGCCATGAGGTTACCATCACTTACGCTGTTTTTCAAATTTTGAGCTCAAATTTTGAGTTCTTGGCGGCATTTCCACACCAAAAACCATCACCAACTAAATATTTAGACTCAGAGTGTAAAGGGATATCTCGAAGAATGTCACTTGAGATACGGCTTTTGCTAAGCAATAGTTCTGTAGCGTTTAAACTTGTAATATTGTAGACCGGATTCCGTTCGCTTGAGAGGATGATGATTCCCCTAAGACTCCGGGAATCCTACTAGCTATTTATACATGAAATAACTCCTTAACCCCGCTAATCCTCCAATAGCAAAACTCCGCAATGCCTCCGCTTACTGCTCCGGTTTCCTACGGCGTGGGTAGAGAAATCTCTGCCTACGGCGATCGCAGAACAGCTTGTAACCAACCCCGCTTTTCTTTCCCACGCCACCCGATCCTAAGACCATCGCATTTCAGACAATACCATTATCCGACTAGTAACCTAGGCGCCAAGCAATCCTGTAACACTACTCCCTTCCTAGCCGCTGCCCTCGACCGCTAAACCTTCCACTAAAAACCCTATGGGAAAAGCCACATGGCGGCGTATCGAGACTACGCCCATCAACCGCCGATGCTTCTGGCGTTGCCGACGCGGATGCTGAGGCTTACGCCTTGGCTCCGAAGATGAGGCGGTGTTGATCGCTGGCTTTTGCCATCCAGCACGCCTCTGCTAACCGCTCGCTGTTCTGCTTCCTGCTGGGGTCTGGGTCCTCTCGATAGGGACGCAGGAGCATTTCGTGGAACACATTGTGAATCTTCCAATCCGTTGGTAGGTCAAGTCGATATGCTCGATTGCCGACCTGCAAGACTGGCGGCCCAGCTGAATTTATCCGACCACTTGTTATAACCACCGAGATTCCTAGTGTCCAGTAGGACCTTCTGCCCAGGTTCGAATTGTTGTGCTGCGGGGCCCGGTCGTGACGCCATTTTATCGTACGTCTTCAGAGGCCCCCTAGTCCATGGCTGCAAGCGATCTCGCCTGGTGCTATTCCTCAGATTCAGCCGATCTCCAAATCCGCTGGCTGGCGCGGCGAGTGAAACCCATAATTGCAATAGAATGGTGACTGCCCGGTAGAGGAGTGTTTGGCGTTATTGTAGGCGTATTCGCAGATAGGAAGGAGATCTCTCCACTTCTTACCCGTTCCTGCCGTAAACGCTCGTAGGTAGGATTCCATGTGCTGGTTTGTCCTTTCCGTCTGACCATCTGTCTGGGGGTGGAACGAAGTTGAGAGTCTTCTACGAATCCCTAGTCGTTCTGTGATTGCCGTCCAGAAGGCTGACACGAATTGAGTTCCTCGGTCCGATACTATTGATCGCGGGAGTCCGTGGAAGCGCCAGATGTCTTTGATTTAACGCTCGCGCGGTTTGTTCGCGTTGATTCCCGTCATTGCAGATAAAGCGCGCCATTTTACTGAAGCCGTCCACTACTACCATTACGCCATGGAAACTTGACCTTTCTTTGAACTCCACTACAAAGTTCATGGAAATGTCACCTGCGGTTGTGCTAACTTGCGCTGTGGAAGAGACATACGCCGACGCCGCTTGCTTGGCTTTGGCATACATCGACGCTACGACATACTTGGCTACGCCCGTGGTCATTCCTGGCCACCGAGTTCCGGCCAATCAATTCCGGTTTTATCCTCGCCAGATGCTGCCGGCCGGTCGCGTGGTCTTCTATAACCCGCTTGATCGCGCATCAAAGACTACCCAGCCCTTCAGGTCGCTGTATTCCGATCGTGATCCCACTCTATTGCAGCCTCCTCGAGATGGTCTGCCGCCCAACTGTCCTCTGGATCTCGCTGCGACGCTCATCCGAATCGCCCTACGGTACCATTGGCCCTCTTCTCCATACCAGTTCTGCAGCGCCGATGGCAGACCTACTCCTGGCAGGTGTACCCACTGCTCCAGTAAACGCATTTCCGAGAATGCATTGCAGAGGATTTCTTCATGAGGTTCTATTCTCATTTGTGTCCTTCTTGCAAAATGTTGTGGGAGGAGGTTGTTTTCCGCAAAATGTTCGGCTGAGAGGAGCAATTTTACAGGCTGCTCTCGAACTACTCCCCCTTCCAGCGCGTACTCTGGACGCCTGGTCAACGCATCTGGTTTCCCCTTCCTATCGCCGGGTCGGAAGTGGATTTTGAAGTGGAAAGGTGCTATCTTTTCAGCCCATCTGGCCTGTCTTCTTGACAGCCTCTTGGTGGTGGTGAAGTACTGAAGGTTTTGGTGATCAGAATAGATCTGGATAGGTATGTCCGTACCTTCCAGCCAGTGTCTCCAAGTCAAGAGGGCTGAACGACATTGAAGATCTCCTTATCGTAGATCTCGTAGTTGACTTCGGCCTCATTGAACTTGCGAGAGTGATAGGCTACCGGATGCAACTTATCATCTTCGAACGTCTGTGACAAGACCGCAGCCTCTGCCCAGTCGCTGGCATCTGTTTCTGCGACATGCCACGCTCGTCGTAGTGTCGGAGGATAGGAGCGGTGGTGAATCTCCTTTTGAGTTCGTCAAAAGCATCCTGCTGCTCCCGACCCCATTTCCATACAGCATCTTTCTTCAGGAGATCAGTCATAGGCTTGCATACTGCTGAGTACCCATAGATAAACCGTCTCAGGAAGTTGGCGAAACCCAGGAAGCATTGAAGCTCCTTCACCTTCGTGGGTATCAACCACTCGGTGATAGCCTTCACCTTCTCAGGCGAGACCTGGGTACCGCTACCTGATAGCTTGAATCCTAGGAATTCTATCTCCGTTTCGAACCAAGCAGTCTTTTTCAGGTTGCCGTATAGGTGGTTTTGTCGTACTCGGCCCAGCACTCGCGACAAGAGCTTCACGCTTTCTCCTGACTTGGAATATATCAGCGATATCATCCAAGAAACCACTAGACCCTGATCTAACAGGTCCTCGAATATGGTATTCGACCATTGCCCTAACGCTGCAAGATTTGGCTGCCCGGAAAAGCGCATAACTCTATATCTGGCCGTATTTGGTCCGGAAAGCTGTTTTCCACTCTTCTCCCTCTGCGATCCTTACTAGGTTATAACCGTTCTTGAGATCTATTTTGGTAAAGAAGAGAGCTCCTTTCGTCGAGTCTGCCAACTCTGTCATGAGTGGCAGTGGGTATCGGTTCTTGACGGTGACGGCATTTAATCCGCGGTAGTCGACGCATAACCTGAGTGACCCATCTGATTTGGGGACGAAGAGGATAGGTGCCGCTGCTGGGCTGGAAGATGGGACAATTTTACCTGCCGCTAACATCTCGTCCAGGTATTCCCTCAATGCTCTCTGTTCCGGGGGTGATAATGCATAGATTGGACCCCACGGAGGTGGGCTTCCGTCCAAGAGAGAAATCTTATGATCCCACTCGCTATGTTCCGGCAGACGGCCCGCTCCTTCAGTGGAGAACACGTCTGCATAGTCTTGGAACTCCTTCGATAAAGACTAGCGGTAGCTCGCTTCGCATTTCGCGCCCAGAAGGTGTGATTCGATAGATAGTTCGGCTCAGGCATGTCGCAATAACTGACGACCTTTTCGCCATCCTTCCTCGTGATACGTCTCGATCGGTCATCATACATCCCTTTAATCGACTGATACTATCAGCGAACCTTATTCTGGCCCCAATGTATCCGAGGTTGATGCTCAGTGAGCCATCGATGTGGTATAACGAGGTCTTCTCCGGCAAAGGTACCTATTTCACAGGTGACTAACCTGTCGAGGTGGCTACCGATGCGGAGTGTGAGAGGTTGAGTGATGTGAGTTCCGGAGTGTGGCATGCGTGAGCCATCAGCTTGTTTGATGAGGAGAGTTGTAGGTCGAGTTTGGATTGGGATGTCGGCTTTCTTAACACAGTCCCAGGACATTATCCATGTCTCGGTACCACTATCCAGTAATGCTTGAACAGTGTGGGTAAAGTGTTTCTTGGTTTTAGGGTTGATCCAGGAGATTTCCATCTCGAGGCGGGTTTCTGGGGTGGTGGTAGTCATTGTAGTAGACTTGGTTGTTGTAGAGGGAAGAGAGGATGGTTCATGTCCTTCTTCTTGGGCGGATATGACTACTTATATAGCTAAGTGCGGGGTAGCTCAGACGTGCCCTGTCCAAGAATACCTTGCCCTAATCACGAGTTCTTACTTTGCATTGGCAGTCTCTCCACAGGGTCGTGGCAGGCAATGGTGGGCAGTACCTCTTCCATCCGCATATCTGTGTGGCCCCTCTGATTTCCGAACTACTAGTGACTCTGGTCTGGGTTTCTGGCGGAGGCCTTTTGCTTCCTTGCATCATAGTTTTTTATAAAAGGAATTTATTCCGTAAAGTAATTTCCACACAACTTTTATAAAGAGATAAGAAACAAATAATTTCAATCTTCCCCAAGTGCCGTAATTCTAGCCCTAAATGCTTCTCCCGAGGTTCCTAGTTTCAGCCTTTTTTCACTCCCCTCTTCCGGATCCTTTCTCCCGGAGGATTTTCTCTTCTTCGTCCTCTCACTTGACCGTTCTTTTCCACTTGTTGCTCTCACTTTACTAGTTGCGAAGCATTCTTTCGTCTAACGACCTTCCCTACCGCACTGCAGACATTTATTCTCCTTACTTCTTTCTTGGGCCGCACTCGCTGCCGGTAGCTGGTTTGGGCTTTCGGCGACTCGCTTCTCTTCTGGCATGCCTAGCGTGATTCCTTCGCTCTTTCTACGGAAATGGCGTGGTCGACGGCCGGCGGATTCTGGTTGTTTCGCTGGTTCCTTTCCTCGCAATATTTCTTTGCGGGCCTTGACTTCAGCGTCCTTCCTTCCTACCTTTCTGACCCAGGCTAACCAATCGGCAAAATCCGATGGTTCTTCAATCGCGGCAGACAGTCTATGTTCCAACGAGGAGTTTATTCCTGTGAGAATCATGGATTTCATGACGATTGGTCCAACTCGAGCATCCCATTCCAGATTCTGCATCTCATTGATGTAATCATCAATGGGGCCAGTTTGGCGGAGTCCATCCATCTTCTGCTTGCTACCGTTTCGACTGCAGTTCATACTGGATGAGGAGTTCTTTCTTGAAACGTTCCCAAGTACCGAGCTTAGCGTTTCTGCTTAGCCTTTCCTTAAAGTTGCGCCAAAAGCTTGCGGCACTCCCGGTAAATTCCAGGGATGCCCAGAGGATTCGAGTCTTATCATCCCATGTGACTCGGGGTTGAAGGTCCATCAGGATTTCCATCTTGGAGATCCATTCTCGGACATCTTCTTTTACTTCGCCGGCAAAAGGAATCTTAGCCTGCTTTGGGGTTTCTCCCTCGCGATGGCTTCTGGGCTCCGGTGACTGCGTTTCTGCTCGTCGGTGGTGCCGGTTCCTTTTCCTTCTGCGCCTGTCTTCCTCGGAGGAGCTGGATGAGTCCGATGAATCGGGACTACTGTCTCTCCGGTACCTTCTTCTTCCTCTTCCTCCACCATTTCCGCCTCCATGCCCTCCTGCCACTTCCTCACCTTGTATAGGCTCCTCCTCCCTCCTACGTTTACCGTGGGATCTTCTGGGTGGTGGAGATGGCTCTTTACGGCTCTTTCCTTTATTTGGTGGGGGTGAGGGGGGTGGCGCTCTTCCTTCTCCTGCTGAGTCGTCTACCGACTCCACTCGGGGCTGCTTGAATGCTTTCAGGGCTTCCTTCAGCATCTTCTCTAGTTCTGGTTTAATTTAGGCGGGGATGGGAGTCGGCGCTCTCGGTAGTGCTGTTTTAGCTGCCGAAATTGTAGCGCTGACTGCCTCCGGAACTTCTAGGGACTGTTGCCCTTGAATGAAGTTCACTAGCGCGGTGGTCCTAGCCCTTTCTTGCTCGGCCTCCAATGCTAGTTGCCTGAACCTCTGCTCAGTCTCTATTTGCTGAGTCTGGGCGTAGACCTGGAACTGGTCGACTAGGGAACTAAAGGCGGTAGCTAGCTGCCCTTGTTGTCCTTCTACCATCTGGAACTTCCCTTGTAACTCTCCCACCAATTGTTGTCCTTCCTGGATGATTTGACCGTACTGCATCTGCCTGGCCTGGGTTTCCGCTTGCAGGGCTCTGCCTGTCTGTGTGGCGAGACCGTGGAGGCCCCGGACGATTACCTCTGTTCGAGGGGCTCGAGGAGTTTCTTCCTCGTAGTAAGGTCCTCCGAGTGATGAGGTGCTCGCGTAGCTGGCATCGCTCATACCCCCATCCGAACCAGAGTGCCTCGCTGTAATAGTGGGCTGTCGGGTTGGAGTCTCGAAGGGGTCGAGGTCCATGCTGGCGGAGCTGCGGGTAACCCTCTTGGGGTCTCGCTTGCGGATCCTCTTGGGGGCTCTGGCCTTCGGCTTCCAAAGCTCTGAGGCCGGGGTATCCCTGGCTCTGCTGGCGATGGTTGGGTGGCTCTGGGCGATGGCGGTGTCTTTGTCTCGCAGGATGATGGATTCTTCCATGGGGGTGTCTTCCGGCGCTCGTAACGCTAGTGGGAGAGACATCTTTAAAGAATTCGATTGGGAGGTCAGGGGTGGTTTTGCACCAGGGTAGAGGAGTTAACCAAGGTACTGAGTGCGCTAAGCCGTAAGAGTTTTGGCAAAGCGTGATGAGGATAGAGGGGGCGGAGTTGGGTTGAAGGATTTCCTTGAAGGTGGCAATAGTGCGTGCTTCGGAAAAGAAACCTTGGTGTTGGAGGTAGCCGCAGTAGAGATGCTCTGTGCTGCCTTTTGGAACGAGGAAGGAGGTTTGACAGTTGAAGCGAGGATGCATATACCGACTTCTTGATCACTATCTTCCTCTTGTCTCTTAACCGAAATACCGCAGACTATCCGATTCAAAGAATCACAAGGTTATTTGATGTCAAGTGTTGTCTCGGTGGTCCGCTTCGTAAACGCGAGTGGATACGACAATATAGTGTAAAGGGATATCTCAAGAACGCCACTTGAGATAAGGCTTTGCAAGAATAGTTCTGTAGCGTTTAAACTCAGAATATTGTAGACGGATTCCGTCATTGAGAGGATGACGATTCCCTAAGACCGTAATCCTACTAGCTATTTATACATAAAATATCTCCCTAATCCCGCTAATCCTCCAATAGCAAAACCCCCGCAATGCCTCCGCTACTGCTCCAGTTTCCTACGAGGTGGGGTAGAGAAATCTCTGCCTATGGCGTGATCGTGGTTGCCGAGTTGTAACCGAACCCCGCTTTCCTTAACCTACGTCACCCGATCCTTGGCACCATCGTACTAGGACAATACCATTATCCGACTAGTAATCTAGGCGCCAAGCAATCCTGTAACACCTATTACGGCGTGGTTGATGTTGTGGCATCTTATGTTTTAGTCCACACCACCTAAAAAATACCGATTGGGTGCGGGAACAAGACTAGGTAGTCAGCCAAGAGTTTGATGCACACGCACAAAATCATCGGAATAAGCCAACATAACCTATATCCAGTGATATGAGAGAATACACTTATAACGAGCCCAGTTGGCGAACCGCCAGGGGCATTCTTTCGGAAGGTCCCGAGTCACATCTTGTCACTCGATAACCGTGCCAGGATCGCGTCCAGTTGTGTTTTGAGGTAACTTATGCCACCTCTAGAAACTAAAAGAGCACAGAGTCTATACATAAATGGCAACCAAGTAAGGGATTTTCCAACGTCGTCTTTAAAGACCATTATTTCATACAATATTCACAATCCCCCACTAGGACAGCGGAGAAATAAGTTCTTGGGTAAAGCATTTTTGATGGTATTAATTATGTTGAGAAGCATACGGATATATTAGAAGGTAACCCGAAACACTTGGGCTACCAATTTCGATTTTTACGAATAAACTATAACCCTAACCCTGTGTAAGGTTGAAGCCTTTTCCGCCGGGACAGCAGGGAACAGAGAGGGCTCTTGGATATGTGTTGTACATAGCCAAACACCGGATCACCGCAAGGCGGCAGGGAAGTGTTTCAAGTCGATAGTAACATCTCTGACATCCACTGAAAGGATTACCCCACTTAGACGCCGAGGTAGTTAGTATGAGAGAACCTTCTAAGGGGTGTTTCGGGGTGGCTAAAGACATCGCCGAGCGTCCTGGCCATGGGCGGCGGAACACAACCCCCATATCACCAACGACATTCTCGCCGACCGAGGAGTTCGCCACATTGCCGGAGGCACCTTCAGGAGTGTCCCAAGGGATATTTCCGCGGAGGGAGGGGGCCGCTAAGTAGAGAAAAGTGACGAAGAGAATTACAATCATGTTGCCTGTGTTGTTGGACAAAGATGAGCTTGTAGTTTATTCTATTTTAATATGATTCTCGTCCCGTTCTTATTATTTTTATCCACCCTATGCCAAGCCCGGCCTACCCAATAATGTACTAATAATACTAGCCGTATGTAGGGGAACAAGAGAAAAGAAATTCATAAAACCCACCTCCGATACCTCTGCTACCTAAAGCGTGAGGTTGGGCACGATCCCCTTGCCAATGAAAAGAATACTTTACATATTGCTGACTATTCTGGACCATCCTCCTAAGGTCGAGCCTCGCAAGGATAACTGCGGAGTAGCCAACGACTCATTCAACGGGCGCTGCAAGGGTTGTTTTCACGTAGCTGCATGATAGGCGATTTAAATTAAAGAGACTTTTTCTATATCGCTAACTGCTCTAAATCCCTGTGCTAAGATTAAGCTAGCTAAAGAGTACTCGCATGTAGCTAACGATTCGATGAACGGGTGCACTCTTCGAGTAAACAGATACGAACATTGTGGGCTCAAGTGGCCGGTATCTAGTGGAGTATACCTGGAGGATATATGTCTGTCCAGACGCTGTCTGACTGGTGTATGTCCCACCGGAGGTGCATCATGGACCATCACTCAGCCCAGGCGACCGGGGTTTGCGACGCTTGGGGGAGCCTTGCTTGGGTCGTTGATATGTCTATAGTATGTTTAAGCTCTTCTTTGAGCTTTGGGGAGGGGGGGGGGGGTAGTTTCATGTATTCTCATGAATCAAGTTACCTTGTTCGCGAGTGCCAGCACAGCTAATTTTACGAATCTTTCTAAACTTGGAAGCCACCTTACAACCCTGATAGCGTATGATACTGGTGAGATGAATACATCTAACCTGGGCTTTGATACTACTAGGTATTACAAGCAGCGACGCATCCTTATTGATAGGACCTTGGTGGGAGTACAGTAATTCGAACGCTTCAACTCATAAACCTACTATAAATCAACCAACATCTCACTACTTCTACCTAACCCACCCCTCGTAAGCCCAGACATATATGCACTCCTGCTAATGAAATCGACCCCCCAGATGGCCTTATCCCACACTAATAGCGTCTGGGGGGAGGGGGGTACATGACAATTCCAAATTAACGAGTTGGTGGTGGGTCATTATCTTAGATGCAAGACAGGGCGGGGTAATAGGAGATCCGTCGTTGTCTTGGTGGGGGTTACATTTGTCTTTGCCTCACACTTAGTCCATAACAGATGCGTACGTGGGGTGGTGGGGTGGGGTGGGGTGAGGTGGGTGTCTTCAGGTGGGGTTAAGAATGTACAGGAAGTGATGGTTCATTGCTCTGCTTGTGTTACAGCGGAATTAAATAGAGAACGGAAAAGACGGAGCAGGAGCGGGATGCGTCATGGGGTATCACTCGCGATCGGTAAGTGCCAAGACCAGGTCGGCGTAAGGACTCTGGCCGCCAATTGAAGCCGCTCAGATGGGCTGAGAAGAGGGGCAGTCGCGTAGGTAGATTTATATACAGTTGACCCGTAAGTTACCGTCCCCTCCGAGACATAGTTTAGATGCAAAGATAGATTGATGTGAAAGCCGACTCGAAATGTCTTTTTGGCTTTCGAAGGTTCGGTTATCCATCTCCAGCTAGAACAGGGCCTTACCACCTACCCCAGTTCAACGAGTAATGTGATCTCAAGGGACTTTGAGTGTCGCTTAAGAATTGAGTTCCGAGGTTCTTCTGCGCTCCTTCATCAGCTTTACATGCTGTGCAACTTCTAAAAGGTACTACCCTGTAACCCATTGGTGGGAGGGTGGACCTTGAGTCGACCAACAGACATTATCACGGCAAGAGATACAATTGATATATATCCACCACCCCAGAATCCACCTCGCCATATTCTCCTCCGACTCTTCTACTTCCTCTACCCTTTCCCTGCACAATCTTTGCAATCTCGTCGTCGACACCCCGCCGGGTTTGCTGATCATTGGTTCCTTTCTCAATCTAGGGGGGGGGGGAGGTGCAAGAATGTAAGTGATCCGGGCCATCCGTTACAGTTCAAGACAGCAAGTAGCAACGCAACACACACTAGCACGGGTTGTCTCGGAAGGGTACATGCAGCTTACATATACATACATGTATCCAGCTCGATCCCGGCTAGCAGCAGCAATGTCACCCATAAAAAGGGCGGAGCATAGCAGAGTCCTCTTCCACCCCCCCGAGATAAAGGTCGGGGGTGCATCATGGGGTATCACTCGGTTGGCCTGAAGGCGGGTTGGGTTATCCCCTGTTGTAGAGTTCCTTAGCCAGGAGGTGGGCCTTTGGTGCAGGGGTTCTGTGGCGAATGTAGTGAATTACTAGGTGGGTAAAAAAATGCCGGGTGCCCGAGTGATACCCCATGACGCCCCTGCGTGCTTATTGACTACTCTAGATGCATAGACACTAGCAATGGCCAGCTCGCGACTGCAAGTTGGTCCAGTAATTGGGAACAGCGACAGAGGGAACAGCGGTAAAGTATAGGAACAGCGGGGGGATTAGCCTGTTCGGTTACCTAGCTGCTCAGATTTAGGAAGTGGCGCTAACCACCTCTGTATCTAAATATTGAGCTCAACTCCTATCTCATTAGTCCCTGGTACTTCACCACATCGAGATGTCGTGCTTTCATATTTTCTGAGACATAGGGTACTGTAGTACTAGATAGACAAGGAAGGCCAGAGACCTCGCCACCCCTAGAAGCAGTAACAGACACCGACATGAATACATGCAGCCGCCCGCTGCCACAGCAGTCAACTCGTTCCCGGTACTACGGTTCTAGACACTGGTGATGGCGTTGAGATTGTTATATTCCCGGAGCTATATATGGCCGCCGCTCCGGAGATGGGCAGTATGTGCCGGCTACCTGCATACATCTTGCATTAGATGCATACATATCTGCAGGTGTGGGTGTGAGACGTCTTGTCATTTGAAATTACGTCCCGTTGCCCCTGCCGTACCGGTGGTTGTGATATATACCTTCGATATAGAGTATATAACACCCCGCCTCTTCACTCTTCCTCACCGACCCCCCACCCACCCACTCACTCACTCACTCACTCGCCCCCGGTCCCCGGCCCACCCACTAACACACCACCGACCAACTCCCCACACAGCACCGCAAGCCCCACAACGCTCAAAATGCAGCTTCCGCACCTGCACCTCCCCCTCCTCCCGTTGCTCTTCCTCCTACTCTCCCCCGCCGCCAGCCTCCCCCAGCTCCCCGTCATCGCCGGAGGCCTTGGCGAGGTCGTCAGCGGCGTCCTCGGCATTGTCGGCGGCGCCCCCGGCGCCACCACGACTGTCGTTGGCACTGCCACCCACATGCCCCCTCCATCGACTGTCACTGTCACTGGCGCCCCTGTGCCCACTCCATCGACTGTCACTGTCACTGGCACCCCTATGCCTCCTTTACCAACTGTCACTATCACGGACACCCATATGCCTCCTCTACCGACTGTCACTGTCACTAATACCCCTGTGCATGTGCCCCCTCCATCGACGTTGACGCTCACGGTCACCGTCGCCGCCCCAACCATCAACCCCCCAGCGCCCGCTGTCACTGTCACCACCACCACTGTCGCAGCGGGCACTGTGGTCCCGCGGCCGCCCACGGTCACTATCACTGTCACCCGTGTCATCCGCACCACCAGCCCCATGGTCGTCCCAACGAGCACTGTCACTGTCACCGCCGGCATCCCGACGGTCACGGTTACTGCTACCCTCTACAGGCGGGACTAGGGGGGAAGGGTCGAGGGATAGAGGAGGAGGTTTTGGATGGCGTGGGATGTGTGGTAAGTGACGGTGGTGCCTGGGTGGGTAGATAGCTATGTAGCGGGCGAGAGTAGTAAATTGAATGACTGTTCAGATTGGTTATGGGCTTGCGCATCATGCAGGATGTATAATGCTACGTACATATGTGAATGTAAATGTAGATGTGGTCAATCACCCACACAATGCAGATGCTATATATATACCGAGTAGCAAAACCCACGCACCCGCTCCCGGCCACAGGCCATGCCCCCCCCCCCCCCCCCACCCATACTAGTCCTCCAGGAGCATCCGCGCCGCGGCGGCGGACAGGTAAGCATCTGCAGTCGCTATAGTTGCTAGAGTTGATGTCATCCTACACTCTGGCGGTGTTTGAAGTGGTCGCTGGGGGTGCTCTTGATTCCTTAAGGGTAGCCGTCGCAGTCCGCACCCAGAGCTGTCCGCACCACCTGTATGGGCGCTGCGGGGTGGGACGGAGGTGGATGGATGTGGTGCTGTTGTATGTGCTTTGGGGGATTACGCGCTAGTCGGTTGCAGCTCTCAAGGAACCTTAAATTCTGACAGTTACTAACTAAGCAAGGTTTGAGTGGGAGCAGGAAGAATCTGTTCGGATGTGGGGGTAGGTATTTCGTAGGACCGTAAGAGGGGAAGATGCAGAACAGATCATCCCCGTTCAGCTGACGTTGATTCCGTATAAACCTTAGAGAGATGAATATGTTCTCGCCGGAAGGAGGGGTTTTCCTTTCCGTGGAGAGGACCCCTGAGTTACGTTACTTCGCTAGCAGATTTGCTGGTTTGTGAAGGGATGGACTTTTTGAAAGGGACACGCTTCACGAATGTTAATATTTAAGGTTTAGAACATTTCCCACTAAATAGATCAAGAGAGGTCTATTACTACATATTACCCACATGTGGTGTAGCAATAAACATCTATAAATGTGCAATGATATTGGGGAGAACCTGTTGAGAGCCGCCTGGATGGGTTCTTTATATTATACACAGGGGCGCCGGAATGATTAAGTATCCATATTTATTCCTCAATAATTAAGCAGGCTAACGCAATCCAGAGTGAATCTATGGTAAGTTAGAAGCTGGAGATCCTATGATGTAGTTGTAGTAAGAGTTAGTACGAATAACCCTTATCTCTCCTTTTATCACTGTCTCCTGTCATAAGTTGTTCTTTTGAGGACTAAAGGCTCAAATAAATGACAGACCTACTCTAGAGACTCATGGATCGTGTATATGACTGAATATCTATGTCCTGTTGTGTTAAAAATTAAGATGCTAAGTACATTCCCACGTTACTAGGTCAAGCACCCTGGTACTAGGTGAGAGAAAGAGATAAACGGCCGGGACTGATCAAACACACGTATTTTTCTGTTTAAAGGGCTCTGCTCTTAGTCCCCTACCGCTTATTCAATCTCAAATGGTTGTGGAAAAAAAATATAGTAGACCTTGCCAAGCCTATAATTATATATATAAAACATCATATTACGAATATCTACCAATATAGCTCTGACAATGTTACATCAGCAAACTACTACTTGTGTATGCAGTCTCCCAACAGTCTCCCGGGTCTCCTGAGAGTCTCCTGAGGCTCCTGGATATTTTTTGAGTCCCCTGAGGCCCAAGAGGCATCAGGAGACAAATGAAGTCTTGCTAATGTTATTGGGTCTCCATTGAATACTCGGAGCTCATAGTGGAGAAAATCAAGAAGTAATGTTTGGCAAATAATTGAAAATTCTATAAGATACTTTACTCTAGGCAAAGCCAGTAACAACTTCACTACTCTTTAATTTTTACAAAATCATATAAATTCGCTGAATTCAACCATTTTACCTACCAATACCCTAACTATACCCAATTCCCAGTATGTTCGGTGTTATATCCATGTATTCAATCTTGTTGTCAAAGTTTTTCTCCATGGTAAAAAGTCAGTTCAACTACTATGCATGAAAGAAAGAAAGATTGCAGAGAAAGAAAAGATAGAAATTGAAAGATGGTAGAAACAAAGACAATTAGGCAAGCTCCGCAACATCATCGTATGGATTCATGGAAGCCCACAGTGGAGAGATGCCTTTTGTCAATCCATCAACACCATATTAGGTTTCTCAACACAGGATTGTACACTCACTTTGGATGATATTATCAGATGGACTGGAGATTACAATGGACTTGAGAGAGCTATTAAACTTCAGCATGCCATTGACTTCCATATCCATCAAGTCATAAGAGATTCAGGTACGGCTATAGTATTGATTGAGGAGGATTAACTATCTGCGAATAATTGGTTTTTACTTCAACAAATCTTTGATTTTCTCCAATCTTTCTGAGATGAGACTTTAGCTCTGGAAGGCAATTGAACACAAAGTTCTTTATACACAATCTATCCGTCCTTAGAACTTTTTAGCCAGCATATTATTCGAACCCAAAGGCTTGTTGAGTTAGAGGTACTGTTATCATCTTTACATCTTGCATCACAAAAACTAGCAAAACACTATTCGGTTAAGACGCTCTCTCCAATTATTTATGCATCCATTGTTCTGTACCCAGATATGGATAATTTCTTTGACGATATTGAATTAGGTTTAGGAGAAAGACCGGACTGGGGCTTGAAGGCAAGAACATCAGCAAACTACTACTTGTGTATGGAGTCTCCCAACAGTCTCCCGGGTCTCCTGAGAGTCTCCTGAGACCCCTGGATATTTTTTGAGTCTCCTGAGGCTCAGGAGACCTCAGGAGACAAATGAAGTCTTGCTGATGAAGTTGGTCAAAGATTCATGGGAAACATCATATAAGTGCATTAAATTACATACCGTATCCATATCTACACTTCAGTCACCAAAAGGAATTCAAGATCCAAACATATCCAAACGAATTAGAACGTTCAAAAAACCCACGTTTAAACCCGGAATCCATTAAAGATGAACTCCCTCGGTACCTGAACTGGGCATCACAAAATCGACATGAGATCGGCGAACCAATTCCATAGTGGAATAAATCCAGACATTTATACTCCGGCTATCAATTCTTACATTAGATGCATTTTCTACACTAGCGATGTCGGCAGAGTGTGAACGTGTTTTTGGTAAATATGTAAACCCTGAATATTAATTCGAACCTCACGTTGTACTTTTAAATACTGTATACTCTTCTTGGATACCGCTTCCACTCCCAAAATATTATTTTTAATACTTGTATATTATGTATAATTATGGCCTTTTTCCATATTATCGCTTACTCTAATACTTATGCTAACGTTTGGTCTATTAATAAATGCAAATAGTACAAAACAGTTGGTTACGGATAAGCGAAATAGGTTGGACGAGTTTACGATTGAAGCAATAGAATGTCAAAAGTCTTGGGCAAAGACGGGCTTTATTTCTTTCGACCATGCAGGTAAAATGTCAGATTTCCTCTCAAATAGCGAAAGGAATTGTCTTACTTCAACAATTAAAATGAGTTAATTTCTTATTTTTATTATTCATTTGTACTTTCAATATTTGTGTTGTTATAAATATTAGTATTGCTATTGTATCGTGTTGTAACGTGTTGTTGACGGGTCTCGCTCCTAGCTATATAGTGATTCTCTGTACAATGTTTATTTCTTTCCTTTCTTTATTATCCACTCTTTACAACAGGAGAAATATATTGTATGAGGCCACCAATATATTATTGTATGGTTGAGAAAATAGAAGAACAGTCTTATTATTCATTACTTTATGCTGATTAATCCCTTGTTGAAAGTGAGGCCCGCCAGTATAATGAATTTACAGAACAAAAACGATTCCTTAGGGACTATTCAAAAGCCTTTAAAAAGCTCCCAATTATTTTTCAGATACAAATTATCATTCCCACTTTCAAAATCACAGAAAAATGCCGTCCTCTTCAAGCAATGATTCAGAAAATCTGCATTTTGCTGAAACTCTACCATTAATTACCTCAAGTACCATCATTCAATTCTGTAATGATGAGAATAATAGCGAAAATTTGGTATTTTTTTGTAAAAAGCACTCCAGGTGCCTTTTGGTTCTGCTATTAGTGACCGCTTGTTGACGCGACTCAATTCCGCATTTGCTCAGTTACAAACTACATACAAACCACCAAAACCTCCAGCAAGTACATCAGCAAACTACTACTTGTGTATCCAGTCTTCCAACAGTCTCCCGGGTTTCCTGAGAGTCTCCTGAGGCTCCTGGATATTTCTTGAGTCTCCAAAGGCTCAGGAGGGATCAGGAGACAAATGAAGTCTTGTTGATGATAGCAAATCACCGCTTGTACTGCACAATAGTCAAATTAGGAACATTTCATTGATCTCGTGATTTCTCCTGAGCTTTAAGAGAATCAAAAAATATTCATGGACCTTAGAAGACTCTAAAGATACCCAGGTGAGAGTTGGGAGACTGTAGATACAAGTAGCAGTTTGCTGATGCAGTGTGCAACACAAGCAGCAATACGATGTATCCTAGCTATAGTCTGATACCCTACCTATAGTCTGTTGCCATAGACCTCTCACAAGCAGCAACACAATATACCGGAGTGTAAGGGTAAGTACTGAGACCCCCACTGGCATTTGGGGGAACCTCAAAAAGTAAGTATCTACAAAGGAATCTGATTGGGTAGATAGATATAATTTTATGAAAAAATAACATGACATAGCGCATCTCAATACGCTGGACTTCTTGCTCTCCCGTATGTACGAAGTACTCAAGGATTTTCCTTTATTACTGTGGAGCAATTAAAAAGATCTTGGCGGTCTGGCGTTTAGTAAGGTATTTGCTGCCAATACCTCTCAGGACTAAATGACTTTTTTTTTTTTTTAAAATCATGTTTTCGTTCGTTTCTGGGTAACATGAATATCGCATGCAGGGAAATCCTATGGCGTAAACAAAACCTATCCCCAAACCCGGCACAAAGAAAGCAAAAACAATGCGAAAATAGCAGGTACAAGACAAAGGAAAAAAAAAACAAATCATAAAAAAAAAAATAGATATAACGTCAACAACCGAACATAGCCAGCCGCGGTCGGAGAAGAGCGCACACCGTGGACCCAATTAGAGGAGGAAGAATACTGGATTTTTTGCGTTTCACAACTTCGACAGCTCACTATGGCGCCTTTCTGTTGAGGCTGCGCTGCCGTTGGAGGTGGGTGAGATCCGGTTGCAATCCGAGGATGGGATTCGCAAAAGAAGATTTTTCCGTTTTTGAGGCGAAAAGCACCGTGGAGGAGAGGATGGACTATAAGGAAAAGCCCGAAAGAAGGTTTGTTGATAATGAACTCGACGGCGTAAGAACACGCCCTTCAGGACTTAACAACTTCTCCCCCGTTTAATTAGATGCAGCCCCTGTCTACGCCCGCACCACCACCCCCAAAAGATAACAAGGACCAACGAAGGAAATAAAGCCAATGCCACAAAACAACCCCACAAAAGTGCAACCAGAGCGGTAGTATGTCCGCCTTTGTACGGTGTTGTGATCGAGTGGTAGCAACAAAAATCGGCTTACCAGCACACAAACCCAAAACCGGAGACCGCTGCGTTGCTCGCTGTAATGCCTTTTAAGCCATGCAGGAAAAAAGGATGGCGGAAATAAAAGATAATTCTCTACTATGCTTAGTTGATAGCCATGCTCACACGGTTGTGCTGCTGGGACCATCATACTGGCTATATAGAAGATATTATGCCCACTACATACCTCCAGCTGGCTAGGTGGTAGACGTACGTTGGTGTTTTATTTATTTTTCTCGGCTTGTAAGATGTATTATTAGTTTCCACAAAAAAAAAAAACAGGACTAGGTTGTACATCTTGGCACTTATAAAAATTATTATTGGAGAGGGGGGGAACGCAAAATTCACTCCCTAATTATTGATTCGGAGGATAAAAAATGGGGTAATACATAGCCCCTACAGATGGGTCAGCTTCTGATAGTTCCACGATCCCTGCGCGCTGGATCTTATAGTCTACCACGCAAGGCCCCGCCAGATATATCTAAATAATACAATGCATGTATCACGTCACATGCAAGTAATTAACTACTCAACATACATGGAGCATACTCTCAACAATCCGCAATACATGATAGGATCCTCCCACCGCCGGAACTTAGCAGGGACAGGAAACACTACTAAACCCGAGACTCCGGAGTAAGTCAACGCTGGTACAGCAGGTTTGCCTATCTCCCGCTAATATATACATACATCTCTCCGAACCCATACATACATATCCCTCCGATATTAGAGCCACTTCCTACCAAACAGCCCTTCGCAAAGCAGCGAGAGAAGGGCATCGCCGAGTTGTTTGACGTAGCCCCCCTGTTGATCCCTTCCCTAGTTTTTTCCACCACCCCTAAAAACTCCACCGCCGCCATAATGCAGAAATTGCTCTATTTTCCACCGGAATACCGACCTGAACCGGAGGAGAGATCCGCAGCGGCATCGCTATAGCATGGATTCTGGCCACATTTGCGGATCCATCTGGACAGAAGATATCATAGAAAAGTATCACACAGCCATAAGAAAGCCTTAATTCCACCAGGAGCATGGATTTGTGCCGCATTTTTATCAACACAAAAGATCGCCTACACCTCGTTGCCAGTGGAGAACATCGACCTTGCCAGAACCAGAAGGGGGCATGAAGATGAAGGTCCATCCCCTAGCTACTAGCTCTTCATCAGCGCTTTCCTCTCCTCATCTACAATCCGAATCGCCCAATTTTCATAGCATCCTCCGAATAGATTACTGCGTGCTGGTACTCCGCGCACCGCCAGTTCCTCTATTGTCGTGGACGTAGCGTCCCGAGGGTTGGTTTTGGGGCCGACCAGGTTGGCAGGGGTGGTAGCTGGTTGGCGTGAGGCTGGGGTGGGAGTGGTATCGGCGTCTGTGTGCTAGTAACGTTTCGTCGGTATATGTGGGGGGCGGCATCACTACATAACCCAGCATAGTAGGTCTTCAAAATGCCAGCCGGATCATTTCGTCTAGAAGAACCAAATACCAGGATGTGGATGCGTCGCGGTTAAGAGGTGGGGCTAAGGACTAACCATTTCCCCCCCTTACTCCCATCTAGCGTTCTACGCAGAGCACATCTTCCACCAACATACTCTACCCCCCCCCCCCCTCACCGCTTATCCCTGCCACCACGCGGGTGCAGATGGATATGCAACAAGGTGAATACCCCCGCCTACAACGGCTTCTCGGAATAGGCGCTGATGTCCATCGGCCGCGTTTAGAGGCTGTTGAGCGTAGTTTCTGGTTGAGGTTGAGGATGGCTCGGGTCCATAGAAAGGGGCCGTCCCCACATTGCTGATACTTCTTTCTGGTAACCACTGGTTTGTGAGTACACAGTGAAGGTTCCCGATCAATGGAGATTCCTACCTTTTTGTCAATACCGACTCGAGGGGCGGATGGGTACGGTGATCGGAGTGTGTGCGGGGCGTTGTATTTGCCGCGGCGGAGGAGGCGGCTGAGTGGTTTTTTGGCGCCTTACGACGTATGTGGAGGTCCTAGAGGTAGTGTGATGTAGATGGTGCAGACGCTAGGTCCAGAGTGAGCATCTCAGGAGCCTTGGCGACTTGCAGCTTTTGGCGTTGGCGCGGGTGGTGCGTGCCGGCGGGTTGGTGTAGGTCTGTCTCGGATACCGCTAGTCCACCCATACACCCCGGAATTAATACTAAAAGGCGCAGATCCCAAAAATCAACAACACGCTCTAAGAAAAGCCATCCGCCACTGCCGAGGAGCAAATACCTACATCTAGACGTGTATGCCCGCCCAAGGCCGAGGTTCTACCACGTCGAACAGGTAGTACCCATCTCCACGCGGGGGGCCGCAGCAAGCACCTTTGGCTCGCGAAGAGGATAACTATCGAGTCCCCTTCTATAGCCCAAGCAAATAGATTAGCTAGGCACTCGCCGTTGGAGGCGCGGCGCAAGAAGTACCTAAAGCGGGGGTTTATTCCTAGCAACTAATACACCCCCTCTCGACGCCTCCCTCCGAAAGCTCGGCATGGGGGACCTCGCCTTCTCCTCTTTCTTCCTTGCCGCTGTGGGGTCCACCTACACCTAGTGCCACCAAGAACTAATCGTGGACCGAGGCGGCTGTTGGGAGGGACCTCCTAGTTCGACGGACGAGGGTAGAAGCTGTCGCGTGTTAGTTACACTCCCATGACCGCTCATTCTCCAGTAGTGAACAATAGATGTCGCAGCTATGGCACGGAGCTATCAGGCACACAAACAATGTTGGATCGTGGTATCGATGGTGTCGGGATTGGCAACAGTAGGCAACAGTAACAGTAACGGTTCAGCGAGGCTGATGAACTACACGATGATCCTTGGCGCCAAGGAATCTACCCCGCACTAGGGCAGAGCCTCCCTCCTCCTCTCCTTGATCACTCCTCCAGTCCCCACGGACGAGACCACCACAGACAGAATCCCTTGAGCGATCTCAATTCCCACAAAACCGTTCACCAGATTCACACCCCACCTCCCACCCACCTCCGCATCACCAGTTCCCGAGATGGCACTTCACTCGCCCTGCCAAGCCCCCATCCTCATGAGCCGCACAGCAATGTCTTATCGATAAGCTTCGTGGAAAACGCGAGGTGACGATCGCGCGGATCCCCCCACTGGCTGTTCCCCAGAGCTAGAGCCGAACACATGCTATTGTACTGACCTCCTGGCAGCACGCGGTGTGCTACAGACAGCTTCTACCCTATGGCGCAAGGCCCAGCTCCGACTTACTGCTCCGTCTACGACATCCGCATCGCCCGCAACGCAGCTCGACGCGACGCGACGCGCCCCCGCCGTCGCGCTCGTCCGCATTGGGCGGAATAGTATACTTGCGTACCCCACAGAACCCCCACCGTACCGCTGCAGGAGGTCGGGTGTCATTTATGCCGCCGTTTTCCCGTCCGTGCCAGGCCCCCTGGGTCGTGGGTGACAGGCTTCAGGGAGGTATGGGTTGTGTCTCGCGTGGACTAAATAACCAACCAACTTACTGGCGTTGCGTTGAATATCACTCCGTCATCTTATGCCCACAGCTGAGCTGTGTATCTGGACGCACTGGACACCCCCCATCTCGACCTCGCTTAAAGTTCACATCTCGAAAACCCGTGCTCTCAGCAGCAGCCGCACTATCTCGCTGTTTCCCCTCTCCACTACCAAGAATAATAGGTCCTGTCTATTTCAAAATCCATTTTGTTCACCTTCACGCCCTTCGTCTCCAGCAGCAGTCCGCCATGACACGGACTCAATGGCTGTAGTGACAACCAGTAGTTCCCTCAGCAGGTTATCAACCCGCTCTCTACGTCAGCACTCCGGAAGTCAAGACCATAAAGAGTGTATGAAACTTTGGATGGATCTTCCCTCTCAGCTTGCACATCGGAGAGGCAAGGGATCACCTGGTCACAATCCACGGGTTGATCAAACCAACCTGCTCCCTCAATACCATACAGTGAGCTCCAGGAATCAAGAAAGCCCTTAGCACTATTAGAATCTATCTCCGAGCCCCACATTCCCGTCACTATGTTCTCTCTAGAGAGGCGTGTGATACTCCAGGACGCGATGGCTCTGACACCGCGGTCCCGAGGCTGCAACTCTAGGAGGCCTGTGTGGCGCGTACTAGGGGACCTCCGGATGTTAATACAGCATTGACCAACATTCCATCCTGGCCAGATCCATCGATTGATGTCAAGAGAGCTATCAAACAAGGGTGGCACGATGTAGTGGAGGCCCTTCTATACCGTTAGGTAGCCGGATCGAGTCGCGCCCTTCCGAGCCCCCACAGCCTTCTCCGCAATGCAATCTACCAAGAACAACATCGGATAGTGCAGGCAATCATGGATTAGCTAAGGTGGCTTGGGGAGAATACCATTGTGGGCGGATCTGACTCCTCCGAGCCCGAGTTGGGGACCCTCGGGCAAGCTACAACCCGACGAAAAACGTTTTTGGTGGAGAGCTGCATGTTGAGCTAACTAATACCTATGGATGGATCATTCTGTGCCTCACCGTAATGAAAATGGGAAGCCACCGAAAATACCAATTCTAACGATTTTTCTTTGCGAAACGGGAACTGGAATTCGTTCATAGGCCACACTAAAGGAAAGCTTTGTTTCCTAGAGCTCAAACGGTCTACGGGTGAAGGAATAAAGCAGACTGGTAGAGCAAAGGAACATGGGAAGGATGCTGGCAAGCCGGCTTTAGCATGACGGGTCGTGGGCAAGCACAGGCGTGATTGGAAAATAAGGCATTTGATTTGAATCTTCTTTTTTCTTTTTCCCCTATTTCCGTTTTCATGTCGCTGGCTATGAAAATAGGGCTTTTTGCCGTACACTATCTATAAATTTTATGCACTTTTATACATTACCCTTAGTACTTTATTAGGTCATTGCTATCTTCATTTATGATCTCCGAGCGGAGGGAGAGCCTCTCCCGTGCTTGGGCTATGCTGATTCAATGCTACCCTTACCAGTAACCAACCCTAACCCATACCTCAACACCTCAACACCAACCTATATAAGTATCTGTGCCCTCTAATCAACATATGCATACGGGATTAGCCATCTCTCAAAACATCACTACCTTATTCCGGCTTCGACCCCGGGCTCTGGCGTAGCTAGTAAGAAATGTATTATTTGACATAGAAAATACACCCAACCAAGCTGATGCATGTATGAAGTATAAATAACACTCAACCACGCTTTTACTCGGAGCGTCTTCAATATGTATATACAGCCCACAATTATATAAACTATCAATTCTGGCCTCTATAATCAATTGACGGCCGGAGTTTGTCGAAGATCAAAGTAACAAACTCAATTCTATAGGCCTTGGCAGAGCAGATGTGGCCCCTAGCACCGGACACTTCTATTATGGAACTACGACCACGTATCTCCCACCCCCAGCGCCCATGTTGGGACTACTCCTTTTCGACGTTTCTATAGCAAGCTTTCTCCCCCCCCCCCCCCAACTCCGGAAATCGTCCGTTCCCCGCTAACCCTTGGGCTATCCTAGGTTCTGAGACTTTGGAGCGGTGGCGGGTGAGGTAGTTGGGGCATTTCGGCGGCGGATGCGGGGTCTAGGGTGTATCCCGCGCTCTGGCGGAATTCCGTGCAATGGAGACGCGAGTATTCCTAAGCACAAGGTCTGGGATGGTTTCTGGAAATGGTGTCTAGGGGAATTAAGGGGGAAAACGTAGAAGAGGGGGAAGAAGGGGAAGAATCAATGCCAGAGGTTGCAGGGAATGACGGGAGGATGTTTGTTAACGACTAGAGATTCCTGACGTATTATGTTGCCGGGGTTGGGTTAGTGGTGGTTCTATCTCCCCTTCCCCCTTCCCCCCCCCCCCCCCTTCCTTTCTTTCTTCATCTCATTTCTGCTGGATTTGGACAAAGGAAGAGGGGGTGGGGGGCGTAACAAGTGTCTTAGCAGCTTCAGAAACATATCCCGCGCGGCCCTGTCAAGGTGCAGGTTGCAACACCTACCATGCCACCGACGGAATATTGTGCACACAAAAGGATAGGCAGTATGGGTGGGGCGGAGTAGAAAGAGAACGAATTGGCGAGGGGGGAGGAGATGGGGGGATGCTTGTTTGCCGAATAATGGGATGAGGCTCGAGACAGTGAGCGTGCGAGACCTGCCAGTCTTGGAGGGGGTAGGAGGTGTTTCTTTTCTTTCTGTTTATTTATTTTTTCATTGACGAGGAGGATCACGAGTTGCATGCATGTATGATGTGCAAATAAACAAACAAATAAATAAACGTTGCTACACCAGTCTTGATACATCGAGTGATAATCCATGCACCGCCCACACCCCCGGTCATTACCACGCGCTCCCGGCCCCTTGGGATTGTTTACCTACCCCTTCCCGCACGGCACCAGGCACCTCGAAGTGCCACTTCTATTGCGGTTTATTTTTGCATCTAGTACATTTATAGACGCCCGATTGAACACAGCTTAGTGGCGGGTGGTCTGCCGGCGCATAGACGTAAGGAGAGGTCTATATCACTGGTTTGGATGCAAGGTATTAAAGGATAGGTATAGATAGCATTTCAAATATATATAAGATTACAAGGCCCCAAACCGGCCGGATCAATACATGCACACATAACACCACAAACAAGACATAGTAGGCAGAGAGACAGAAAGCTAGGCCTAACTATCCTTCAACTTCATGGTCCAAGCTCTGTTGGGCGGCTTAAACTCTTGTGGCCGTCCCGATTCTAAATCATCCCTACGTTCTTTCTTTACCACCCTACGCCACACAAAACCAAAACACTCCCCACATGTTCGGAACATCCTAATCTCCATAACATCTTCCAGCCGTTGGGATATAATCTACAAGTCTCGTTAGACATGTACCTAGAGCGTTTGATAGGTCGCATACCGGTTTTAGTTTCCAGAGGCCCCAGACCGAAATGACGAGCGTAAAGACGCACATAGCCAAGACGATAACCCACGTCCACTTTGGGCCACCGCTCACAACATCGATGTTCATCCCGAACAGAGACTTGGATAATACAGATAGAGTTAGCGATACCTATCATGAATCAGAGGATGCTCCGGGACGCAGGTATTACCACAACGAACATGAGTGGCAAAAATATAAACTGATATCCGTTAGAGTTTAATAATAAGAGGCAAGAGAGGTTCACTTACTGTTATCCAACTCAACCTTTTCATACTCAACCCCATCTCCTTTGAGGTACGGCTTTCGAAGATAGAACTAAGATTGAACTCCTAAAGACGACAGAAAAAGACCATTAGGATGCATCGTTGATTGTGTCACAAGCGTATTATAAGTCCGGGAGAGAGTGGCCTTTCGGAAGAAAACCATGCAATACGCGCTCCTAGTTAGACAAAGACTTACAAGCTCAATCATCTTCTGCGTTCTGTCCGCCAAGTCGTCAATCTCCTGTGACACCTCCTGTTGCATGTTTTCAATACTTGTGGATAGATTTTTAATGGCCGCCGGAGCATCCACCACCTCATCCAGAAGATACTTTGTCTCTGTAAATTTTAGTAGCGTGTCCCTGGCGGTTCGTACTTGTATCTTCAGTAAGGAACGAGAGTTACTCCATGTTTGAGCGTCGGTTAGGAGAATCCCAGCGAGTCCAGCACTCATCCCCCGTTTCTCCAGAAGGAGCTTTCGCTGTATTTCACCAAGGATTAGCAGGAGCTCACCAATCCAGACTCCAAGCCTCTCAAGCGGATAGTACACTATACTTGACTCAGAATAGCAAGGCTGTACATACGATTTGATCCAGGTGTGTGTCTGCATTTTCAAGGAACCCACGCCATTTCTCGTGTAAACGCATAATAAAGGAGTTGAAGAAATCAACAGCGTCATCCGGCACCCACCCGATATCAAGTGTGCTAACATAGTCCACCGTGCGGAAGATAGGAACAGAGACTTGGCCGGGCTTTGTAGGCGGCCTGCGCATGTACCATGTTATTTCACTTTTCTTTGAATCGACCGCGAAATAAGTTCCCGAAGAGGTAGCCTTGTCGGCCATTGTTTCATGCTCGCATAAGTAAGTAAATGACACCGCGCAAAATATACGTGCTAGTCCACACATTAGCCCCAACCTACAATCCAAATTTCATAAAGCTAACCCTCTTTATTGTGGAAACCCCTAACAAGGCTGTCAGATGGAAAAAAAACCCCCGGACGCCTACTAGCCTCTCCGTAGTCATCGGTGGGGTGCCAGATCCATTGCGTTGCACATATCGTGTCATGATATGGTGTTCGCAGCATCACTGGTACAGTCGAGTCCGGCAGCTTTATCCGCCTCGATCCCCAACTGGAGATATTCTCGACTCTATCAGGCCCAACACTTTTAATAAGGTCAGCGACTATATATTTGGTTGGGTCTCAAGAGTATATTAAAGCTAGACACATACTGATGTAGGCTCCCACGGTAATTAGGTTCCGGAAATGCAAGCGGAGGCAGTTTACCCGAACGTACTATAGTAATAGAGGTTTTCCCTGCTAAAGATTTATAATATGTTTTGGGAATTTGAGTTGCATTTAAAGAGGTGTATTTGGAATTATTGGTTGAGTCCTTCGGGCCCCAGTCCTGAATGCGATGGCCTCTAGCACTACAACCGAACCAAAGTAGTAACCTCAGTATCTGAGATCGAAATGGGCCGCCGTGGCCTTCGAGGACAGCATCCAGCGCAGTAAGACCGCTATCGTCGCGGAGACGTTGACTGGCCCCAGCAAAGATAAGAACGGAAGCGGCCCGGACATGCCCGGCCTTTAATGCGCGATGCAACATAGTTTGGCCACGTTCGTCCCGATCGTCGATATTGACACCGTGCTGTAGAAGGCAAAGAAGAACTTTTGGTTCGCTCCAAGGGAACGGAAAAGTGCGAAGGTTGGCATTGAAATCTGCTCCAGCCGCAATTAGGGCCGCTACTATCTCCGTATGCCCACCCTCGGCCGCTGACTGTAGCAGTGTTATACCACGTTCAACTAATATCTTAGGATTGACGTCAGCGCCAGCCGCAAGCAGGGCCGCTACTATCTCCGTATGACCCCCCTCGACCGCTGCGTGCAGCGCTGTTCGGCCGTTGCTTTTTCCTAGCTTGGCATTGACATCTGCACCAGCCTCAAGTAGCCTCGCTACTATCCCCGCATGCCCACCTTCGGCCGCCGCCTGTAGCGCTGTTCTACCAGAGTAGTCTCCTGCCTTGTGATTGGCATCTGCACCAGCCGCAAGTAGGATCGCTACTATCTCCGCATGCCCACCACCAGCCGCTGCCTGCAGTGCTGTCCTACCATCGAAGTCCGCCGGCCCGGCATTGACTGTTGCACCAGCCTTAAGTAGCGTTGAGACTATATCGGCATGCCCACCACCAGCAGCTGCCTGCAGTGCTGTCCTACCACCACCGAATTTCGCCGGCCTGGCATTGACGCTTGCGCCAGCCTTAAGCAGCGTCGATACTATATCCGCATGCCCACCCCCGGCCGCTGCCTGTAGCGGCTTTCTAGCGGAGAGGGGACCATCCTGGGTATTGACATCTGCGCCAGCCTTAAGCAGCGTCTCTACTATATCCGCGTGCCCACCTCCGGCCGCTGCCTGTAGCGCCGCGCCATCAGAGGGGTAATCATTTCCGGCATTGACATCTGCGCCAGCCTCAAGTAGTGTCGCTACTAACTCCGCATGTCCACCCCCGGCCGCTGCCCTTAGTGCCCTTCCGTCAGAGAGGTAACCTCCGGTATCGGCATTTGCGCCAGCATTAAGCAGCATCGCTACTATGTCTGCATGCCCACCCCGTGCCGCTGCCTCAATTGCTCCAGCAGTACCGATAAATGCGCGACCCTCAAGCAGCGTGGCTACTATATCCGTATGCCCACCAGCGGCCGCTGCCTCTAGTGCTGTCGTACCATTCAATTCCGCCGGCGCGGCATTGACATAGGCGCCAGCCGCAACCAGCGTCACTACTATACTTGCATGTCCACCCTCGGCCGCTGCCTGCAGCGCTGTTCGACCGTTGCCCCTTGCTAGGCTTTCATTGACATCCGCACCAGCCTCAAGCAGCGTAGCTACTATATCCGCATGCCCACCCTCGGCCGCTGCCTGTAGTGCCGTCCTAGCAGAGTGGTAACCTGAATATACGCGGGCATTGACATCTGCGCCAGCCTCAAGCAGCGCCGCCACTACCTCCGCATACCCACCCCCGGCCGCCCCCGCTAGCGCTCTGCTACCAGAGTAGGATGCCGGCGAGCGATCGACACTCGCGCCCGCCTCGCACAGACGTTTGACAGTGTCCATGTGCCCCCCCTCCGCCGCCGCCTGCAGCGCTGTTCTTCCACCGACATCCACAGGTGCAAATTCTACATCAGCACCGTTGGCTAATAATAGCTCGACTAAATCTGTATTTCCGAATTTTGATGCCTCCTGTAGTGCCGTTCCTCTACATTGGTGGCAGGCCTTTTCGCTCACACTGATGCTTCGGTAAGGCTTATTGTGCTTCTCACATATGTACTGTGAATCAATAGTAGCACCTTTATCGATCAGAATCGCTGCTATTCCTTTATGACCATGCGCCGCAGCCTCGCGCAGTGCATCATCTTGATCGCACACGAACAATGGATGAAATGGATCTGTATCTTGGATCATTTTCTTAACCTTAGCTTCATCTCCGTCTCGAACTGCCTTCATGAACGCCTCCCCGTCATAACCAGAGAGGGCGAGTTCAAGATCTTTAAAATCGAGGCGGCCCCCAGAGGGTTTGGACGGGTCTATACTACCGACAATTCTCGGCAGTACGGCACCTCGATCGTTAGGGGGCGTTTGATGTGTATCCGTGCTCTCGATGAGGCTAAGGTAGGACAACGGATAAGATTCGTCCGACATCGGCCTTGATGCGCAGGGCTAGGGCGTCTGTGGTGGCAAAATATATTGATGTAGTAAACCTCCGCAGGTTGTTGTATATCTTGTGAGGATGCTGGGCGAGGGGCTGCCTCCAATGTGCAAATCGAGCGGGAGTGCTGTTTCAAGGCTCTGTTGGTTCGTGGTAACGTGAAGATGGCTGGGTTTATGCTTCAATATGGGATCAAGGTGACAGCTTAAGGTGACAGCGGATCAAGGTGACAGCTTAAGGTGACAGCTTTGGGTGACCGTATTCAATGGGTACAGGGTGAACGGTAGCTGGGCTCTCTCCCGGCGGCGAAGTGGTTTTTTTTTAGCTCGAATGATTCCTAAAGAAGGATTGGGCAGCTTGCGATGCTGGGGTTCAGGGGGTGATGGTGCTGTGTATACTCAGATGTCAGCAGGTAGGACTGGAGAATCGAGTTTGATTTCTTACTTGGAGGGAGATGTAAAGGTAATAGTAAACTAAGTGGTTTTCTTGAGCAGGTGAGGTTGAAATCTCAAAGGTAAGATGCTGATGACCCCAAAATCTACAGGAGAGGGTGGGGGTGTCATTTGTTGGCCATGGGCGGGCTAGTGATACCCGAATTCGAAAGTGCGTGTATTTCCCTAGCTGGTTTGATCCAACAGGAATTGCATTTCAAGACTTGCATAGTCCTCTTGTCTCGGATGATTTTCGCTTACCCTAGTTTGTGCGGTACTCTATCCCTTTGGTTGATTGTGCGCAGTTTTCGGTAATTATTAGCGACAGGGTGGCAGGATCAACCCTTTTGACTTCGATGCGGCTGAGGATGTTTTGCCGCCAAGCCCCTGTGCTGCATAAAGGTGCGGGGTAGTGGGGCTGAGGCTTGGCGTACCGTGATAGAAAAAAAACGAGCACTCTAGCGAGATCAGAACAAACTCTACCTCCCCCACCTACGCCCCTCCGATCCGCTTTTGAAAGAGACACCAGACCGTGAGACTACGACCACCACAAACATCACCGCCATGAGAGACTACTGCAGGATACTTCCGTCAC
The DNA here is from genome assembly GCA_024713875.1 of Morchella sp. 2016-57. Taxonomy (NCBI): domain Eukaryota; kingdom Fungi; phylum Ascomycota; class Pezizomycetes; order Pezizales; family Morchellaceae; genus Morchella; species Morchella sp. 2016-57. Next base: position 867,468 of record JAMGZE010000020.1, read on the forward strand.
GCATGGCCATTATGCCCATACCACGGTCTGTTCCCCACCCTCTCCCAACCTTCGTCCCTCCGCTTGTCCCTCTATCGACCGCGGGCTAGCGCACACTGAACTTCCGCAGCTTCTACATTACGGATGCTCTCACGATCACGCATCTAGGAGCACGCAGAGCGGAGTTATTCCGCACTCAGGTCCTAGCATTGCGAGTCAGCATACGATGGAACTGCTGGATGGGTGGCAGGAATGAAAGATTTCTGACGTGTTCCAGCGCTACACCCTGATTTGCTTGCTACGCCGATTATTGCTCTCTCCACCTGATACCGTCTGCTCAGAATGTCGACCCCTTGATGGGATTGATGCTTGGGATCGACACTATTCAAGAAGGGACTGAATCGATCATCAGAAAAAAAGAAGGAAAGATAGGTGAAAACACTCTCATGTACTTATACAGGAGACCCCTTCACTAACCTCAGACCAGGCGCCCCACACGCGGACCAAACACCACCCACCCACGTACTGCTACCGGCGCCTCGCACTTCTATCTTGTCTTCCCTACGGGCCTCGGGGGCGCGCGGTGTGTTTCTCCCGCTCTGGAGACAGGGAGGAGCGGCGGGAGAAGACGGTGAACTATGTGATTGAGGTACCACGGTGAGTGTCACCATTACTCTGGGAACTGGCGGCACCCCCGTCTGCACTGGACAGGACCTGTAAGCTGCCATACAGCTCCGATGCCGTACATCTACCCATCGCCCCATACTCAGCACAAAGTCAACAGCCATCTATTGCGAGATTACCACAACGCTATTGCTATCTACGGATTCCCATCGCGGCCTTGTGCCATCAAAACTCGCGCTGCTTGGGAGAGGCTGGATCACCTCACACACCTCCCCTGTACTTGGCGGCGGCTGTTGGATGTCTTATCAATAAGCAGCACGGTCCTTGCCACTACAGGTTAGCGCCTTTGCCTCCAATCCATTAATGACGACTCTACAATCCAGCTACGCTGGTCACAAACAAATCCGATGTGGTGTAACGGCTAGCATCGCTCGCTTTCACCGAGCAGATCGGGGTTCGATTCCCCGCATCGGAGATCATACTACACATCATTAGTGACTCGGGGGCCTGTGTGTTCTTTTGTTTTTTCTGCGCTAGGTACCTACTAAGCTCCCGGAGATGCTTTATGAAGAAGGGAGGGGGTTAGTTTGTGTATATGTAGCGATATTTGACCGTGCTTCTGCCTCTGCTGTTGCCAGTAGAAAGTGGCGGTAATGTTAGAGCGTATATGGCGAAACCCTACTCAAAATGAGCGGTGTTTCGGCCTATAGACCATTATTTTAACCACAATCCTCCACCTTCCCACCCCATCCCATGACCCAACCCACCCTAAATAGACCAACAACTGAGTCTACGTCAATGACGTAGAGAAATGAAGATGGAATCAAACGATATTTATTACACCTCCGAGCGATCGTTCATGGCGGGGATTCTGCGCGATCACGATACATGTTTTTCGTATTAGCACATAGTCAGGGAACCATGAGAGTCCCAACGCATGCCAGTAGGTCGAGCGGTAGTGTTGGGGTGATTGTTATTATGTAGTCAATATTATCGTTGAGCTTTTAAGCGCTTGATGAGATACTGTTGCAGGCTTCAAGGATACTGGTACTGTTACCTCCGGATGTCAGTGACTTTGCATATATCATGAATATGACTCTCCAGATATTAGACAGTAATCACACATTACCATGAACCCCTCCCCTATGCCCCCGATTGGTAAACCTCCTAGTTAGAGCCGCGGACGGACACACCCGTAATTCTGGAGCGATGTCTTGCCCGACTATTTACCACGATGCAAACCCACTGAAAAATGTCTGTTCGACCCACACAGGGAGCTACGTGCGCAGAGTGCGGGTGGTAAAAGTGCTAAAAGTCATTCAGCAGCTGCAGTAGATTACCTGCGGCTGGCTGTGGTAATGGTGCTAGTATTAAGTTGTGGTGAAAGCACAGAGCCGCTCACGTACAAAACGGCCGTATGGTGCCAATGCATGTTGACTACCGGGGGTAGGTATTACACCGCCAGCAATTGGAAAGATTCTTGTATGATATAGTATAAAGACTCGCTTTCAGTACCTACCTGCATTACGTCTTGTGGCCGGGGGAGGTTCAAATAACCACTGCATGGGACATCCACCGCTCCAGAGCACAGGGCACGCCACACGTCCCCCCACCTTGCAGGCTATGTATGTCGCTGTGTCGAGGGGTTACCGCTACCCGCCAGGCTGTACCTAGATCTTCACTGCTCAAGACAGAGCCGCATTCTTGGCGCCAAGGCATCAACACTTGATGGTCTTAATTCCGCTACTTCGTTCTAACCCCCCCCCCCCCAGCAGCTCCCATTCTTAAGTGCAGTGTTCTAAAGTAAGCTGGGGTAACAAGCGGGGATGGGTGGCTGGCGGGCGTGGGGGTCATAAAGTGCCACTCGGCCAAGCTAGGAGATCATGGTATCTCACTCGATCGCGCCAAGGTTCACCGCGGATCACTCGGTAATGTAACGCATCTGTCATGAGTCTTTCTCCTGCTCTTGTTGACAGCCCCAACATTTTTCTCCAATTAGCAGGTAACGGAAAAAGAGGTCATGGATTTCTTTCGCGTTGGCGCTGCGGGTGGCTTTGGTGACGACTGATGTTGGAAAGTCAAGAATGGGATGATTCAAAGGGAAGCGTAAAGCTAAAGAAAAGCAGAAACAAACCGAACCATAGATATGAAGCCGCCCGCATTAGCCCCGGGAGCGCAAAGGCAGCCTAAATCAATCAACCAAGAGAGAGAGAGAGAGAGAGGTTGGAAAGAAGCAAGACAAGGAGCCTCCCCAAGGGTGACACCCGCTCGGGTTCGAAATAACTGGCATAGAGAAGAGAGAGAAACAAGGGGGAAATACCCCCAAAACCTCGAGCCAAGTACAGGAACCCACCAGGAAAAAGACAAAGACAGAAAGGGCACCTCGGTACTACGACAGCCGAGCCAGGGGGAGCAGGAAATTGTAGTGGAGGGTCATCCCCGGAATAGTTCCGGACGGTCATAGAACATAGGCGATAATGAATCCCAGTAAAAAAGGGAGATAAAGTTAAGGTCGAGAGACCTAGCCTGTGAAGTCTAGACTCGGGAGTCCTGCGGTCGGGATAAGAGAAGTATAAAGAGCGGAGATAGAGTAGGGGTAGGCTGTACAGGGATGAAAGCATATATACTTCAAAAACATAAGGCCCAGAAAACATTAATTACCTCCGGCGAAACGCCGGCTAAGCAAAAGCGATATGGGAGCGTCTCTCGATCGAGAAAGAGGGAAGCCTACGTTAAAGAAGGGGGGATCGGTGGAGCCCAGAGGCGGGACACAGAGAAAACAAGAAAAGCCTACGACCTACCCTTAAGTGTGTCGAGCGAGGGAGAAGAGTGAACATAGGGGGGAATGCATATCCTCGATAGAGCGTCGGCCGAGCCATAAGAAACAAAACCTAACAAACCGCACCGACCCTCAAAAGAGCGCTGGTAGAACCAAGGAATATAGAACATGGAAGAGAGATATGACCCCTGAAAGACCCCAAAAACAGACACAAGACACAAATCGCGGATAGGAAACAGAGTCCACTACCACAGGTGCGCCACGCCGGCCATCGACAAAGTAGGAGAGAGTGTGTGTATATATACCTAGATTCCTACATGTGCCGGGAGGGAGATGGGTAGGAGGCAGGTGTACTGGTGTGTATGTATGTGCTTGTTAACTCTCCTAGTTGTTATTTCCTATTAGTGTATCAGCCGATATATCCGAGCCCCAGTTCAGCGCACTACAAGGAACACCACATAAAGGTCACGACACATCACTCGCTCAACACTACCACAGCTCGTCACTCGGCGCCAGTCATCTCGTCATGGTGCATCACTCGCTATCATGGACTGTCACTCGGCATCATCGTGTATCACTCGCCACCGCATGTTCATAGACTCTCACTAGCTGCATCACGGGTTATCACGTGGTCCCACAGATATGGCGATCCATTGTGTCTCTGCCATTCCGCTGTATACAACAGTAGGTATGTTATTTCTAAACTGCGCTGAAAACGTAAGTTGGTGTACTGGATTCTTGTGAAATGATGGGCACAGGCATATCGTCACCCCATTGCGTCCCCGGCGCTAGTTTTCGGGTGGTCTTTGTTGGCTCTTGCGAGGCGCATTTTTGTGTACGGGTGTGTAAATAAAGTGCTTATAGTAGTGTTTGTGTGTCGCTGGGAACGGCGGAGCATCGCTGGCACTGAACGTATCAAGAGGTGCCGAGAGCATCCCTGCGGTATAACTGAGCTAAACAGTCAAACAACAAAAAAACTCAATGTATGAAGTATAAATAAATATAATAACAAAAAAATCAGTCCCTCAGACCTACCGAGTGATATTCCATGACGCACCCCCGCCGTAGGCAGGTGTGTCTATACTTTGTACATAACCAAGGGAGGCGTGTCTTTCGCTCCTGCGGTATATACAAGGCCTGCCCGAGTGGTGAGAAGCTTGTAGGGATGTGGACCTTGCGGTCCCGCGGATGGGAAGAAATTTGGATATGGAGAGTCGGCGTTGGTATTGATTGGTTGGTTGGTAACTCAGCTGTTGTCGGCAATGGGCGGTGGAGGAAAATCATTATATTCTCTGTCGTTTCTTTTTCGTGTACAGTGTGAAACAGGGATAAAGGACAAGCCAATTGACGGAAAAGACCTTATGAGAATGACGGTGAAATATACTGAAGGGGTAGCTAGGGGATCCGCCTTTGGCTAGTGCACTCCATTGGTTGGTTTACCCGCGGTGGTGATGGTGGCATGGGGAATTGAGCTGCTTGCTTATTTATATCCTAGGGGAGCTGCGGCGTATTTATACTAAGAAAGGTAGCCCACAAAATAGAATGAAACACATATGACATGATTTAAAAAAGAGGGAGGAGGGGGGGAGCTCGATTTTTGATTAGAAATTGAATGACTCAACGTATTATGATTAATGATAAGTGTGGCTCATACAAAATTGCGTAGCCCCATATCCCGTATATACAACGTGGGGTAGATCAACTACTTTGGTCTCCTAGTCGGCAGCGTCAACGCGTAATTAAGAGCTTCCCGGTGCCTCATATAATCTGCTTATGCCACAGCGCAGGGAAATAGAAAGCCACCAAGTCTAGTTTAGACCTGGCAATGAAAAAGGGTACTAGCAAGTATTTTGCTAAACTGGCAGCGGGGGTGTTACGCCCGTAGGGTTGCAAAGTGTGTATTGAAGGACGAGAGAGGCTCTCCTCGCCTCGGCCAATAATTGAGAATGTCTAAGATTATCATAGTCCGCAAGTATCTTGAAGGAATCGGAGATAACGCAATCTACCACCAAGCTCTGGCATGCTGCTGCCAGCTACTACCCCCTTGGAATGTCCCAGGTGTAACAGGGCCTCTTAATTAAATTCCGTCAAGAGAGTAAAACTTGTATTGCTCCTAATCCCACTACCTCGCTGGCTAGCCACCAGTTACAGACGGGCTGATTGGAAGTATTTCTCAGGTGGCTGACTTACCCGCATGCATTTAATCTTTTCTGTATTCTCTACTTGGGTGGGGCTTCTGGTATAGCCTAGTCAGCTAATGTCTTTTTGGATCTTCTGATAGTTGGAAAAAAGTTGCCACCTCATAGAAAACCCGTCATGGTGATTAATGCCGCTTTCGAGAATGTGATTGTGGAAGGTCACGGTGTTGAAGTTATTATTGAGGGTCAGTGAGGGCTTTACCCAATGCCAAGACGGCATTGTAATTAAGATTGAGTTTGGAGAAGTGCACACTATCCCTTCGTCTCTCAGTAAGATGCTGGCTCTCACCTATCGTTTAGTACACACTTATACTCGGCTACTTATTAATGGCTGGATTAAAGTTTTTTTTTCCCTCAAGCTGTGCCTATTTGTTTACGGTAAAAGGGGTTAATTCGTGTGGCGCAACGCAGAGAGGCTCAGGAGCTGAGTCAGCTGCATGAGAAATTATCATTTCCTATCTGAAATAATCCCTGCCATGGTTGCAACTATGGCATGCCTAGTTGCGGGGGTCTAGATACGCATATTCCGTCCATCTCCCATACTTGACACTTCTAGCTTCTAACTCACAACTCGGACCCCTCAACGGCTGGCTACAAAAATGAGCACTTTAACCAGGGCGAGACAGGGCAGCTCAAGCTCCATGGAGCTCAAGTATGTCAACATCGCAATTGATATTGGGCCTAAAAGAACGCAAGCGACCTGGGTAAGTCACCTTAGATTTAGGGTTATTTATTGCTAACAATGATAAGGTACATACCACCAAGGATGCAGGGCCCAGATTGCGAGGCCTCCACGCTTGGCCTCGGTACAATGTAGGCTCCCAGTTACGCCGGTATTGCTGAACCAGCACTGTTATTTGGCTTGATCACATTCTAATGATACTTATGCCCGCTCGTCTAAGACTACAGAAGACAGGTTGATAGATCCGCGTCTACGTGATCCTAAGGTAAGCAATAAGTTAAACCACGTTTCCCTAAACTATGGCTCAACTACTTGCATTTCTAGGATCCCAGTAATCCCCCGCGCATTGAAAAAGACAGCACGGTTGTGTACAACGCCCGCAGCGTAGGGAATTACGAAGATAGAATGCGGCTCTGCATGGAATCTCATTTCTTTGTGGGGGTGTCGGTCAATTTATTATTCGGCGAGGATGATTTCTCAGGACAGGACGCCCAACGCTTGCATGATACCCGTGTCTGTGTTATGAGGGACTTTTTAAAAGAGGTGCAACGCGAAATGGAGAATGACAGCCCTCACGATGCGCTGCCCAGGAACTACAAGGCAGTCTACAACATAAGCCTTGGCCAACGGGTAATCTATCCATGCTCATCGATCTTGTCCGGTGCTGATGAGGCTTGTGGTTCGACAGGACGTAACTGGAGATGTGCGCAAGGTGTTTGACGAACTGGCTATCTTGATGGGTCTTAAACCGAAAGATCTTCGAATCACTTGTGCAGCGAGCGATATTGTATATGCTGATATTGAGAATATCGACGGGCCAGAGTTAATTCACGAGGTAACCGATATACACGCTCGGGGTCTAAGTTGACATGGCTAAGCACTGTATCCAGGACGGGGAGCTACATATGGCTGTGCACCATCTTTGGGATAGAATAGTAAGTAAAAAGCCTCCTAGAGGTGACGTGGTGTTGGCGGAAGTGTTCAGTGACCGTGCGACTAACATAAAAAAAATGTAAATAGGAATTCACAAAGTTTAAACTCAAGAACCACCCGGAAGGGTCATTTTACCTAGAGGTCGTAGATACATCATATGTACTCGTGCCGCTTGACGTATTGGTTAGCCAAAGCTGGGAATATGCAGTAGGAACTCGCATAACTAGGTATGTCCATCGGTCCTTAAGCCTCATATACCCTTTATTAACAAGACAAATATAGTCGAGAGAGAATATATCGCCCTCCTGATCTCTTAGGTTTCCAGACTTCTTTCGGCTTGATAGAGGGGCTAGATTGGGTGTTCGACGAAGCACCCGGAGGTAAAACCGATACTCTCTTCCGGATGGTAAAATCTGGCCGCCCTATAGTAGGCACGGTGATGACGGCTCGTACCGTCCATGAAAGAGTTCTATTTCATATTAATAATCTGATCGTCGCTGAAATAACGAAGCTCGATGCTAAAAATGCCAAAATACACCTAAGGAGTGGAATGTATACGCCCATGATGGGTAAGGCGGTGTCAATGTTTCATTGTAATTGGCTGTATTGTTGGCCCATGTTTGTCACAGTATTCATGCTATATATATGTGTGTTTCTAACGAACTTTAGGCGAAAGGCATGGTTCCCTGAGCTAGGTGAATCCTTGTATAAAGGATCCTCCGCCAAGTGGATAGAGGACATATCCGCACTTATGGACCTATTGGTTCCCCACAGTGGCAACACACCTACCCAAGCATCTACCCCTTCACCAGAGGAGGCCCTTACGAGAATGTCTCTGGGTGAGACAGATTCCGACTGGGATCTAGCCAAAGACTGAGCAGCAATCGGCTATAAGGGGGAATATGATCTCCGTTCTTGATGGGTAGCCTGGGTTTAGATTATTATGGCCGTGCGCCGCTCGACTCTTTGTATTTTTCCTTATCAAACGAACGATAGCTAAAACATCTCTTGTAGTACACAAATCTATCTGTCTATTTTCTGGTATGACTGTTCCACCTAGTACTCCCCGTATATATGACTATGAAATACATATAAATAAAGCCCGTGATACATCAGCGCGGCTAGAAATGCATATTGGGCACATAGCCTAAACATCCGGTTGGATAGGTACCGGTATCATTCCCGCTCCTCCTGTTTCTTTCCTTTTTTTTTGTTTAATTCATACTCGCATGCAGCCGCACGGCTATGGCGACATACCTTTTTATGCCCAGAACGTCCTCCCTCCACCGCCAGCTCAAAATAAAGGAAACTACATACATACACATTCCCGCTCCCCCTTAATGACGCTGAGGAAGGAGAGGGATATATCCGCCGATCGAGCGGAGACCTCTCCAGGGCTTGAACATTTCCTGTGGTTCCTTCAACCGCTGGAACCTAAAATGAAAACAACTGAGGGGTAGATCTATTGTGAAAATGGTCTAGCAAGCCGCGCCGGGGAGCTAGCGAGAGTGTAATCAGATCTAGATACTTTTATGGCGCCGGCCACCTACCTTTGGGGCCATTTAAGGTCAACCCTAACCCTTGAATCGAGTGTAGGTTTTCCTTCGATTATGGTGCCGGTCACCGTTACCTACGTACCTTTGAGGCCATTAAAGGCCAACCCTAACCCTTGAAGTGAGGAGGCCCCCCCTCGATTATGAGTGAGAAAATGAATCTAAACCACTAATGGTATGAATATGACTCTGTAGCCATTAATACCAGTGGTATCTGGTCTTAATTCCAACCCTAACCCGATGCGCTTTAACCACACTTTGGGCCGGCCATTGGGCTAAACACATACCGGTTTTATCAAGTTACCTCATCTCTCAAAAATAAATTTGAAAAGGAATGGAGACAGACAATCACCAGCTCTAGCATTTGTCCGTTTACCAATTGTGGTGTGGTGTTGGAGATGGATTTGTGTGGTGGGTGGGGTTGTCTAGGGTTATCGTGACCAGCAGCATATGGCTGAGATGATGAGTCTGGGCAGGTGAATTGTGTGTTGAATATGTAGTATGGATATGACTCTGTAGCCGTGGTATTAGCCCAATTCCAACCATGACCCTCAAATACCAGATACTCTGACCATGTTTTGGGCCGGCCGTTGGGCTAAAAACATACAGTTATCTCATCTCTCGAAAGAAGTATTTTGATTTTTGGGTTATGGTAGAGTACATATAGTAATACAACCCCCGAATATCGCCGCAACCAACTAAACCCCCCCTAAAAATCCCGACTTTCATCCAACGCCCGAGTACGTACGTTCACAAACCAGCTAATGCCCCATCATACAACTTATCACAGATGTTATGGGGAATGGCGCATGCTTATTTTTGACGGTTTTGAGTCACATCTTAACTTAGAATTGATTGATTACTGCCTTCAACACAAAATTCTTCCATTCTGCTTACCGGCTCATACATCCCATATCTCACAATCTTTTGATGTTGGAGTTTTCTCCACATTACAGACGTATTACAAAACTGAGGTCAAAGCTCTCAAAGCCCCGGTAGATAAGGGGAATTTTCCGAATTTACTGGCTAGCGCAAGATCTAAAGCACTCACAAAGGCTAATATTGCTTCTGGATTCCAGAAATGTGGCATCTATCCATACATGCCGGGGATCGTATTACACACCCTCTATTTATCAGAATGTCATATATTAGCACCAAATATAGCACTACCTGTACCACCTATATCTCTTACTTCTTATAATCTTATAAGTTTCTGTCTCAGAACCCCCACTACACTCAAGTCCATAGATAAAATGTATGTGGAATCTCTATCTAATGTTACTTCTAATAGCCCTTGTTCTATTAATCAGCGAACTCTTTTCATCAAATTGAAAATGAGTGCTAAGAAAGGTGCAGTCAAGCCTCTAATGCTTGAGGCTGACAAAGCATACCTACGCGATGTGTTTAGACAGTTGGTGGACAAGTCAAAGCGGATATCAGATGCTTGAATATTAATTCCCAGACCACATGTATAATAGAAAAGGGTGAGATTCTTGTTGAGCTAAAGCGCAAGAGAGATGAAAAGAATGCGGCAAGGATAGCTTCCAAAAGGTCAAAGCCTAACAGAGTGGAGAGTTGAGTCAATTGATGGTATGTAGTTAGGGGGATTCTATTTGATCCTTGTTCTTGATTACCTATTTTGTCCAAAACTCCTCAACACCCTCTGAATGACAGTATTCGTCCCCAACCGATAAACGACTGTACAGTCACTCACAGGTTGAGGACGGGTACTGGGTGTAGACGAATAGAGAGGGATTCAGCCACAACCAATTTCAAGTTGGAGTTGTAAAGAATTGGGGTTGCTAAGGGGTACGGTTGCGAAGACATGCGAGCATTGCAAGGAGTTGTGAGAATAAATAGCTTTAGCAAACAGAAGAATCAAGTAAAAATAAATAATATTATTCCCAACATCAGGACACAGTATTGACTTTATTGTGACGGAGTAATTAAGACTACAAGGAGGAGAGATAAAGATGACGACAAAGGCAAGATCAGGGGGCACAGCCAGGAACAATAAAAGTACAAGGCAGCGGCCAAGGCAAAGACCAGAGACATGACAGAGAAAGCGATAACTGTAGGTAAATGTAGAGGTGAAACTATAAGGCCGGCTACGCCAAACAAGAGGAGAGACAATAGAGGTTGCAGTAGTAGGCAACCTTCTTTCATGGATACAATGGACTGTCCGGGGTGGAAGGATTGGGACTGGGCGGATTGGGATTATTGTGCGTTCGGGAAGAAGGATTTGTCAGATGAGATTCTATGAGATTCTGTTACACGGAGGAATGAGTCATAGCAGGATTATGCGGAAGTATGAGTCATATTTAGTAAGGGGTTGTTAGATATTTAAGGAAGGCAACGGGGCCTACTTGTGTCGTTCTTTTCCTTTCTTTCTTCTCTACGCAACGTCTTCTGTATTTACGAATCTATTATAGTTCTCTCTTTAGAAACTATCGCTGCCTATATAAACTACTTCATAACTCCCTTACCTATCGGAGTTATCGCTGTCTATAACTCTGCACCTTGCGGAACGAAGCGCACACCCCACTCCCGCCTTGAGACCTTCGAGAAAGACGAGAGGAGCAAAGACTATGGATGAGATATTGATATATTCCTATATAAAAGAAGACAGGAAAACGAGACAGAAAGGAGCCGCCTATCCTCCACCCGAATACTATAACTTTGCACCCACTTTAACCCTCCCCCAATTTACAATTCTCCACAAATTCACAGCCTCCAGAATTCATCAACTCAGGGTAGCTAAGAGCTACTTGAAAGCACACAAATTCTGAATAAATATCAATGATCCCGATATTTGCCCCAGATGCGCCCTCGAACCCGAAACCTTTCAACACGCAATTCTACTCTGCCCCGCGAAAAAAGCTCTACGAGATAAATTGCTACCCAATATCTCCTCGCTAGATGAGATTTGGAATAACCTCCCTCTCACCCTAGCCCTAGCCGCCTTCATAACCGAATCGAGAACCAACTTCCCGATCAAACTTCTCCTCTCTCCTCTAGACTTAGGGTCTTTTAGTTCATCCCTCAGCTCGATCTCCTCCACCAGTATCTAACAACGCGAAACTCTCTATACATACCAAAGCCCTAATATTAGGCACCAAGCAGGTTGCTTGCGGAAAACCGATACGGAGGATTGAAAGCCGAAGTGCGGTCTCCTATGTAGTTTTTGTTTAAATTTCTTCTATGCGGATTCGATATTTTTCTTTTGTGTTTTGTGCTTTTGATTTTTGTGTTTTTTGGGGTTGTTTGTTTGTATCTGATAAGGGGATAGGTCTTTTATGCCATAGTCTATGACTGCACGCAACGTTTTGTACCTAGAAATAAAATGATATGATATAAAAAAAAAAAAAAAAAAAAAAAAAAAAAAAAAACGAGACAGAAAGGAAAGGAAGAAAAATACTAAAGGAAAAACCTCCGCTGCTATTTAACAGTATTCTCCGCCAGTATACTATGACTCATACATCAGCTCATAGAATCCTGTAGAAATCCAGTATCACCACACCTCGTATTCATCCCCCACCACCTCTCAAAATTCTATTACCAATCCCCCCTGCAACCGAACCTCATAGAAAGAAATGACAACAACGTCACACCACTCCATCCCCTCCTCGCTTATCCTTACTCCTTCCACTGCAACAGTGCTACTACTACCGAATTGTCGGGGCCGATGCCAAGACGCTAGGACATGGGCAAACAACAAACCAGTCAACAATCAGAAGCCAGAGGTATAGACAGAACTTGAAAGGTGCGGGGTTGGAAAATATCAATAAGGACACTAGACAACTCTCGCTTGAGTTACTGAATCCTTTTGATAGTACAAAATCAAGAAGGAATGCTACTAGCGGATAGCCATATATGGGAATTAGAAGAACAGATAAGAACTTTCTAAAGCATTTATAGATACGGAGAGAGATATTGGAAATGGCTACAAGCAATATAAGAAGATGCATGAAGTCAAAAAGATTCAAGCTAAACGGTTTGAACTATATTTGGTATCTGAATGTATTTCAGTTTTTGAACCTACAGATGAAGGACTTGCGAGCGCATCAATGGTTATTTAACCTACCTCCTTCCTATTTCATTAAGGATATATCGGAAACAGTCCCCAAAATCAAGTTTGTAGGATACGCTCCGAAGTTAAGAATAGTTATGGCTTTGCAGGTTGCCAATGGCGGTGGGTGGGGAAAATACATTGCTGAGAGGATCATGTGCCATAAGAAAATTTGGATTATGAGAAGGAGAATTCCAATTGCACGTCAAGGAAAACATTCAAAGATTGCGACGTAACTGAATGATGAAGGAGTATTAATGGCTGTACGCAAGCATATCCTGACGATAGGAGAAAGTAAATATTATCTAATCTGATATTTTTTTAACATAATAGAGTCTAATATAATAACTCAAGGGCTTGTTTCTGAAAACCTCATCAGCAAGACTTCATTTGTCTCCTGGGGTCTCCTGAGCCTCAGGAGACTCAAAAAATATCCAGGAGCCTCAGGAGACTCTCAGGAGACCCAGGAGACTGTTGGGAGACTGCATACACAAGTAGTAGTTTGCTGATGCTAGCATATGCGATTGCAGTTTATTGGAGGAAAGAACATGATCAGGATAATGGTATTGCAGTACGAGGTGTTCAAGTAGTAGCGCAACGTATGAAGTCAACAATTACGAGTAGATGTGTACGTCGATGGCTTGATAAGTTGGGATATAGCTGGAAGAAGGTTAAGAAAGGAGTTTACAATGATGGTCATGAACGTGAAGATGTAAAAAGCCATAGAAATATGGTTTTTTTTACCTTTTTTGAGTTCGTTTGAGCATTCTTTTCTTGGAATGGGATAATGAGCTTATTTTAATTGTTAAGGATATACTGGGAAAACGTGTACTATTTATAACTCATGATGAGTGTACTTTCAATTTCAACGATGGACGTCATCATATATGGATCAACGAAGAACATACACCATTACGGAAAAAAGGAAGACGACAAGGCCTTAACGTATCTGATTTTTTAACCCCAATTGGTTAACTTGGAAATGGAAATGCTGGTGAGATTCTTAAATGTGATGGTGAAACTTGGTGGGATGTAGATTCAATGCTGAATCAAGAGAAGAATAAGGCAATACCGGAGTTTGAAAAAGCATTTCCAGGATGTCAAGCTCTTTTTGCCTTCGATAACGCTACTGGACATCAAAAATATGCAAACGATGCACTACGTGTAAATACAATGAATCTCGAATCTGGCGGAAAATCAACAAAAACTATTAGAAATGGTTATTATATAAAAGATAATCAACTGGTAATTCAGCCTATGATGTTACCCGATGGTAGACCCAAAGGATTAAATTAGTTTTAATCGAAAGAGAACTATCACTTCTATCTGAACGATTCCCTGCTCAGTATTCAATCGAAACGGAAACTGGAGAAAAACTTAATAAAGAGTGTCTCAAAGGAGGAAACTGCCGTGCATATTCTCTTCTAGCCTCTGAACACGATTTTGTAGAACAGATTGGTGAACTTCAAGAATTAATACAAGTTGCGGGTCATAAAGTCATATTTTACCCAAAATATCACTGTGAGCTTAATTTCATTGAATAATGTTGGGGAGCTGCGAAACAATACACTTGTTCAAATTGTTCTTACAGTTGGAAGGCATTGTAAGCGACCGTACCTATTGCATTAGAATCTGCATCCCCATATTTCATTTGGAAATATTGGGCAACTTGAAGAACAAGAAGGATGATGGATGCGTATAGAGAAGGTATTGATTATGGATCGGTGGATTTTAAAAGGAAAGTCTCAAGGAAATATTCTAGTCATACACGTGTATCTGATTCTCTATTAAACGACGAAATTTGAATTTAACCCTAACCGTTGCACCGTCCCCGTCCCCTGTCCCCTCCCAGAGGTCCAGGTTTAAGGCTTCCGGAGCCATACCCCGCCATCCCGGGATTGTAAATCGGGCTGGCCGTGCGCGCGTGGTACTAAACCCTGCGCAGATCCACGGAAACCGGGGGTCGTTTTTAACCCGGTTCGGTGGGTGTTGATGGTACTGTTATTGCTAGATCTATGTATGGCGTCAGCGGAGCATGGATGGGGTCGGTCGGGTATTAATGTATTTATCTATCTATGTAGGTGCTAATTCTAGATCTGCAAGTACACAATTCTCGGCGATAGCTCCGGTGCGAAAATCGCGCTAGGAAAGAACTCGGGTTTGGAAACGGGGGGGAGGGGGGTGGGTCGCTCTGTTGTGGGGGGCTAGCTAGCTATTTTTTTCTTATTCTTTTTTTTTTGTGGGGGGGGGGGGGTAGTTCGTTGATTGTATGTTTGTATGCAGCCTTCTGACAATATAATCACACTATAACGTGCACCACCGGGAAAGCAACCAACCAAGTCCCGTTGATGAAAAGATTATAGGACTATATATAATAAAGCCTAGTACATGCGAAGCCATTGTTTTTGGGCGATATCCAGGGTAGCAATAGTGTGCAGGCCATGGGTGGGCGGATGAGGCAGAGCGGGGGAGAGGATAGAAGGCTTTCTTTATATATATAGTGTAGATTTGGAAGATTATTTGTCCGCAATCGCTAACAGTGAGTGATAGACTGAGAGGGTTCAGTAATAAGAGCCAACTAGGGCCGTCTATTGAATATCGTAGCGTAGGTACCGATTGTTCGTATCCGGAAGTGAGAGATAGGTGACGTTCTTTATATTACGGTAGAGAAAGCGTGGAATTTATTTTATAAATATGAAGAGTACATGTGGAAATGTCAACGCTAGGTGTACCATGAGAGAGGAAAAGGCGTCATCAGTATGTACAAATGAAATGAGTGATAAGAGGTTGTTCAGGCGCCGTCGGATATAGTACCCCTTTTCAATGTTGACTGCGCCCTGCCTATTAACTAAAGGAACATAGAAATAAAAGCGCAAAGATAGAAACTGCGGCCATCCCTGGATCAAGAGCTATGAGCAGGCCTTGGTGTCAGCGGGAGTTTCCATTAAATGTGACAAAACAATGAATCAATACCTCAAGATCCCAAACGCTCTGCAATATTCATAGTGAGGTACATACAAAATCGCCGACCATTGTGCGCATAACTACAGTGAAGCAGAATATTGTAGGTGTTGCTATAATGATTGCAAGAATCAAAGTCGCTATCAGGACCTTTACGGACATGGTAGGCCAGTTGGCCAAAGCATCTTCAACAACTGTGCGATATTCTGACAGGTATTGAGTCGCCGATCCAAGAATTTACTCGTGGGTCGTCGGTCTGCGCATCCTACGGTTCTTGGAGGATAGGATGATATCATATAATCCCTCCAAGAGCCACAAGGCCTGACTAATTGATATCGCGCCAACTATGGCAATTCTTTGTACTATTGTGCTTTGAACAGCACGAGATCCCGTCACTGCATAAATGATGACATATGGCGCAGTGTAGCATATAGCCATCGATAATTGCATAAATATATAGGTGACCCTATACACTGTCTTTCAATCAACGCATCATATAAGCTAGCGTTCCTTGTGTTTCGGGTCAGTATATTACCATGCCCAGTTTCGAATCAAGCTGTCAGGATAAAGGTCTGCATTGAGGTCTTGATAGGAGAGGCAGAGAAGTACATTCTTTGCCTGTTTCATGTGTGTAGAGTAGTGCTGTCGATAGTTCTTTGCATATGCACTCTAATTTGTAAACTAGTCCCCACTACTACAGACCCTATCATTTTCAGTTAGATCATCCTGGTTAGAGTATAGTAGCAACCACTGACCGTTCATATCTGCAGAAAGTGCCCACCTTCCGCTGTCCAATGTACCTTGGGCAATGAATGGCCGCCTTGTTGTGCTTGTTGGAGATTCGGCGGCCTACCGGCTAAAAGGCTACTCCCTGTCATTCTCGCTTTCGATCGTGTGCAGCCCTGAGGGATGTGAAGCCTTGCGGCGTGGTGGCTTTTGGTAGCTGTTGGCTAGTTCGAGGGGTATCTGACCCAATCGGAGTGGTTCTCAGGTGGTTGGCAGCCTTAGTAGATAAAGCAGTGGGGGTGAGCGCGCCTCGTTTATGTAATGTATGTGGGGTAGTAGATATGGTGAGATAAGTGAAGTAGTACCAGAGGTTGGATGATGATGGAGGAGAGGTCCTGACCCCCCCCCCCCCTCCCGACTAGGTACAGTCCTTCCTTAACAGACAACTATCCCCAAAGCCTTTTGCCACATATGCCTTATCCTTATTACTTAGGATTCAAGTCTTGGTCATATATAAACATCTATTGGTGGTAGTTTCCTACTCTGTGTGTTTTCCTCCGGTAAGATAACCAATCACTGCGAGTCCTACAAGGAGATTGCGGTAAGACACGGCCAAGGAAACGAACACATGTGCCCCAAAGCACGAAGTCATCATACCCTCATTTTTGACGGGCAGGCTATATATAAGTGGTATGTTACCTCACCCCTTGTTGCTTCTCCGAACTTTCTAAATTCCCAGCTAGATCGTCGGTGCACTCACCTGCTCAGGGAGCCTTTCTGCTTTCATGCAACAAGGAGAATACAATACTGAAATCTCGAAAGAGAGTCCTTACTATCCATGGGATGTGGGCTGCGGAGCTGGGCTTCGGTTGGCACCTTTGAGTGTTGCAGGTGTGATGGTTAGAGGTGATGGATACTATTTCCCCAACCGGAATCTATGGATTGACATCATCAACACATATTTTGACGTCTATCAATCCCTAGGGTCTTGATCGCCGTTGTTGCCACGAATCTACGAGTTAGGGTTGATCTAAGATTTATTACTATAACCCTAACCCACTCGAAGAACCGCGGGTTGTATGGTAAGTGGCTTTCGTGTGTTCTACAATTTCGGGGGGGGTTTAAAATTCCTCCTCGCCTGGAAAGAGCATGGTCTGTTTGGCATGAAGCACCTTGGCAAAGGGCATATTCGTCAAGAATCATCAACAATTTTATTTACTAAACACATGTAGGTACATTCCTTCTCAGCACCGCACTACTTCACTTTTCACCATGAATACCGCAGCCCCACAATCAGTTCGCCCCCCCCCATAATCAGTTCGCCCCCGAATACTTCAACATCAAGTCGACCATCTCCTGATCCTCCAAAAACACCGCCGCATTCAACGCGGTGTGCCCATGCCGCCTGCACCTCTTCTTCACGTCCGCCCCCGCCTCTAGGAGCATCCGGACAATAACCATGTCGCGCTTATGCGCCGCCATAACCAAGGGCATGCTCTCGCCAATGCCCCTATTCGGGTCAATGCCGTGGGCGAGAAGCACCCTCACAATCTCGGTCTGGCGCTTTCGGACCGCGTTGACGAGGAGGTAGCTTAGCCCCCAGGGTGTGCAGATCCACCTATTGGTGGGAACGTGGGGTACGTGGATGAGGGCCCGTTCGACGGTGGCGGGGAGGTTGCGCTTTGCGGCCCATTGCAAGATGGAGGTGGATTCGGCGGCGAAGACGGAGTCAAGACGGGGAGTGAGGAGCTCGTGGAGGGAGTGACAGGTGCGGGAAAAAGAGGAGAGGGTGGCGACGGAGAGGTGGCCGGCGATAAGGAGGAGGATTTCGAGGGGGAGTGCTGGGGGCGGGGTTGAGGCCATGATGCAGTTGCGAGGTTCGGTGTCGTCGCTAACTTGTGAAATGACGTACTTATGTTTGTAAGGACGGATGAATAAGCACACATTGCGTGATAAGAGACCAGATGATGTCACCACAGGATCGACCTAATCAGTGGCTAATTAATCATGCATCTCAAGATAACCTCTGGAAAAGCAAAAAGTCACTACTAATTACAACCACCACTCAATCGCCTCCCCAACTCTCAAGCTGTCTTGTACCACGGCGCCAAAGCTTCCCAGCAGCTCCTCCATCTCCTTGTCCTTCGCGCGCCGCGCAACCTCCACCACCGTCGACCCATAGCAACGACCGTTCTTCACCTCCACCTTAGCGCCATGCTCCAGTAGAATTCGAGCAAGAGCAAGGTTGCGCGTCGTCACAGCCCTATAAAGCGGAGTGAGGCCCCATCTATCCATTGCGTTGGGATCGGCGCCATGCAGTAGAAGGATCGTTGCAGCCCTGCTGAGCCAGGATGCCGAGCACAGTGTGGCGCCCAAACTCTGGGAGCGGGGTGCCAAGCGCGAGGCAGCGCTGGACAGGAGCAACGAGGTTGCAGATTGCGGCCCAGCGGAAGATGCGTGGGGCGTTGAGGGAGAAGTACTTGTCAAGGGCTTGACGGAGGAGATGGTGAAGGGCACGACAGGTACGGGAGAGGGAGGAGAGAGTGGAGCCGGGGAGATGGTCGGCGATCATGAGGAAGATCTCGAGAGGGAGCTTAGGTACTGTGGCGGGAGCCATCTCTGTGTAGTGGAGAACACTTGACTTAGATACTATCGTATTTATGCGCTAGTCGTGATGGGGGAGCCTGGATACCGTATTGGAAGGCCTGGTAATGGGAGGCCTGAACCATTGAATGAGTCATAGCCCGACCGATGACGACTTTGTGGGGTCTAGTATCTCCGGGTCGGGCTCGATTACAGTATGGGAGGATAGTATGGGACCTCTGTGACGCGACTGCGAAGTTTATGATATTCTTTAGGCCGGGATATGGTGCGGCGCGTCTTAAAGGTGACATGTCGGTATCCCAGCTGGAACAATCTTGGCTACTCCGAATTGTAATCCAGCCACTTTGTGGCTAGCAACAACAACTTAGCCGCAACTCTCTAATGAGGGTATAAATGGGTATAATAATAATACTATTCCAATTCACCGGGTCTTGGCGCTTTTTACATACAAAAACAGGTAAGTGGCATCGAGGATAACTTTTCAACAAGACAAGATATCAAAAATCTATGAAGCCAAAATCATTATCATTCCTATACCTACGATTTGGCTTCATAGATTTTAGATATCCTGTCTGGTTGAGATGTTATTCGTAGTGCAATTCATGTCACTTTAAGGCGCGGCGCACCATAAAAAAACGCCAAGCCCGTAATTTTGCATGATATACCATAGAACCTGAGATATCACACCATTCCCTCCTTTCTCATCCTATCCTTATTTTCTTATATTTTATAGAATAGCAATTTCCCCCGAAACATCACAACCAGATATGAGCCAATTATTCGTCGAGTCAGTGTATGAATGTAACAGCCGATGCAGCAGACACAGCGGATCCACTCAGACTAAAGTTCAGCATTTACCCCAAGTGACTCCGGGAGCCCCTACTCCGCCCACAAGATTCCGCGGAATCTGCTTTACAGGTAGTTAGTGTTCTGTTAACGAGTAGACATACCTAGGACTCAACCGCCCTCTGCCCGCCCCCCCCGCCCCCCCACCGCACCAGCCACGCCTTCTTACCAAGATCTAGCAACGCACAAGGGCCACCACCCCCGCAACATGATCAGCCCAAAGCACCCTCCCCGGGGTGATATTGGGCTTAGTCTGTGCAGAGCTTCCGGGGTTACGGTTATCCGCCGGGGTCACACCGCCGCGGATATGGGCTACTGGACGTGTCGATACTCTTCTAATATGTTTTCTTTATCTACCCACTTTCCCCTTTCAGGAAACCTCTAAATCTTGTGTTAATTATTTGTTCTATCGATGTGACCCTAACCCTACGAACCCTAGCCCTGGAGAAACCTAACCCTGGCGGATTCGCATCACAATTTGTTAGAGTCTAAGTCAACACTGCGCTGGCCACTGATAGTATTTAAAGTCGAGATCAATCATTTAATAAGAAAGAGATTTTAAACAAAGCCGCCAAACATTAAGCCTGGTGGGGTTAGCATTGATTCACAGCTTATGGCGTTCGCAATGGGGAAGAGAAGCAAAGTGTAGATTCTTGATGCGGACAAAGTGTACATTTACGTACTCCTTAAGGCGAGGTGCATAGCTGAAAAGGAGGCGGAGTGCTCACCACTTGATCATATAACCACCTCGAGCCATCGACCGAGCGCAATTCAGGAGTAAGGTTCTATTCGCTAACCCACCTCTCCGCCAACCTTGCACTATTCCGCCCCCAGACATACCCCACCCACGCCCCACCGGAATGGCTCTCGAAAGAACCACCATACAGGGCCACGAGGGCGATATCTACTGCCGCCCCACGACGTGGCTCGACATCGCCAAGTTCATGCTCCTGAACTACGTGCTCCATGCGCTCACCGTGATACCCGAGCCCGGCGGAGGCTTCATCCTCGCCCTCTTCAGCAGCGTCACCGCGGTGATTTTCCCGCTCTTTGGCACCGATAAGGCGATTGCCCGCATTGCAGGGGCGAGGCGGTCGAAAGACCCGCTGGAGAGAGCGAAGAGGGCCGGGGCGCTGTGTATGGTTGTGCCGAGGGATAGTGGACTAGGGTATGCTTGGCCTGTGGGGGGGTGAGTGGAAGTGGTGCACTGATGGGAAACAGACACCCGGTCGTACCTGCTATTATCAGTGTTCATGGGAGCTACCCTCCTGTGTCGGCTGACCAATTCTCAACTTCGATTGACCTGCCGGTCCTCGCTGGGGTGAAGGAGAAGAAGGGTCCTCAGCCTCCGGCGCCGTATGAGCTCGTCACGGTCCCAAGCTACTTCGTCACTCGGCCTATACCCCCCCAGCATGTCAACGAGCCCCAGCGCGTAATGGAGCTTGCGTATAACACGGCAGTGCTGAAGTCTCTGGCGGCGTTGGTTCAGATATGTTACGGTTCCTATGAGCTCTATGTGGCGTCTGGAAACCAGATATCTAGATTGGGATATGCTGCATACTCGCTAACAATCATCCCGTATGTGCTGATGTCCGCGCTGAACTTGATTGGCACTCTGTGCTGCCCTAGCTATCCGAGTTTGTATATTGTCTACTACAGGGGGACAGATGGATACCAACCTCCAGTGCCCGACTGTGCATGTTCAGCCCCTGGTGGCAGCGGCGGCGGCAGCACCGGGAGACACAATGGCGATGCAGAATCAGTGCAGGTTATTCGGCCACTAACGGCCGACCAAAGAGAAAGAAAAGCGGCCGAGGTTTCCCCGAGGGAGGAATGGATGGAGGCCGTGGAGAGCAGGATCGTTGGCGCCGTCGGGTGTGCCTACGCCCTCTCACCCTCGTCGAGAAAACAATACGAAAGAAAGCACAAGGTTCTCCGCACGCCTCTCAGAACCAATAACCTGTTTGGCTAACCTGCATTCAGCATACCCATCTCATCCAGACTGTCCTCACCTCCATCGCCGGCACCCTCCTCTTCGTCCTCCCCTACATCCTCACCTACATCCTCACCGGCTACCGCCCCAACCAGAGCACCCTCGCAGAGCGCATCATCATAGTCTCGTCCCTGACCGTCAGCCAGGTCCTCTACATCACCATCGCCTTCATGCACCACTCCAGCCCGCGCCTGGGCGAGCCAGAGTATAAGTACGGATGGTACCCCTGCTCGGTCTATGGGCACTGGCCGAGTGGCTCGTATGGGCCCGCGCAGATCTCGGCATGGCTCAACATGGACAACGGAAAGCGCTTGCTGGTTGCTGTGGGCATTGCGGTGGCGGTGGCGCCGAGTGTGGCCGGCTTTGTGATGGTGGGGAGGATGATCTTGGGCGATGAGGTGTGTGTTAAGTTGTAGGGCTGTGGGTTTTGGGCCCCCTTGATGATAGTTTTGGACATAATGGCTTGGTTTTGCAACTGCGACATTGGGATAATCATGTAGTGTGGAATGAGTCATAGGAACGAGGATGAATCACGGTCAGGTTTATTTGAACTATCCGTAGATAGAAAGTAACCAATATTCAAATGAGCCGCGGGAGCTCCAGACACAACAGGCGGATTGGTTGCTCGATCTGTACGGATGATTCAAATACTTGACTCCTGCTTTCCGAATCATTCTTGCTCCCATGACTCATTCAATATCACACTATTATTGTTGCACATGTCCGGTGTTGCAATGCCAAGGCTCTATCTCAACACCTCTTGCGTAGAGAGCACATTGTATGCAGATTGATGCTTATCGTGAGATCTTGGCGCAGGGTTAGGGTTGTGGTGACTATGGAATTAAATTTCAATTTAATGGAGAGGAGGCGGCGTGGGGATGGACAGCCTCTGTGCTAGCTATGTGTCGGTATTTACATGTAGGTAGCGCGCGCGTCTGGTTGGGCAAAAGTGTCCTACCCGGCACTTGAGGATTCGGGGTAGATATACAAAGGTATCGTCATATCTCGAGGCAATAGCCCGATACTAAGGGTCTCTTACTGTCCCGTACGGATTTGCATCTGCGGGACAAATAATACCCCCCCCCCTATAGAAGGTATTTGCTCCCTCGCATATTTGCTACCCTTCAGGGGCGCGGCCCCCGGAATATCTTAACGCCGTGACGGGGCCAGGTACAAATGCACCAGCGGTCTATGCATGCCCTAGCACCGGCTTCGTGTGTCTCAACCTGTGAGCGCTGTGAGCTGGTGGGCTCTTGCCACCTTCCATCCCATGATTGGCAGGCCCTCCTTCATGGATTATCACCCGGGATAGCGAGTGAGAAAGTGTGATGCTAGCAACCCCGGCTTGAGTGTGGGGGGAACATAAGTGGCTTGGTTTGGGATAAAGTAGGACTGGTTCTCGTCGACTGGTGGGTAATGGGTAGGTTTTGATGCGTCGTCACGTCGTGTCGTTTGGACTGGCGAGATGCTGGCGGAGAACGGCTGGGGTGCTATGTGTCTTCTGGTTGGAAGGTGGATTATTGAGGTGATTATTTCTCCTTGTTTATAAATGTTGTTAATATATATATACTAAGTACATGTATATACTCAATCTTAATCGAAGGCTCCCCGCGCATGCCTATAGAGCTGATGTAACCCTAACCCTGCAGATTCCTAAATATCTCATTTATTTACTTATTCATACTTCATACACGCATGCAGCCCCTAGACTATTGCAGACATCTCCCCCTCTTCCAGGAGGGGGTTTAGTCCCAATTACCCCCTCTGTGGAGAGCTGTCTTGAAAAGGTGCGACAATACTCTCAATCGATTAGTTCTACACCCCTAGATTCCGCGCCTCCCGGCATCTGGTTGCGGGCTTGGGCGGTAGGTCAGGTGCTTTGGACGATTTTCTATCATCCGCCTTTCCTTGTCGCTGTGGCTGCGGGGGTGCATCATGGGTGATCACTCGGCTTGGTTACCAGAGTGGATTCCGCGAACCCCGACACCAGGCCCTGCGGGATGCGACGAAACCTACATACCTACGGGCCGTGTATCACTATATGTTGATCGGTGTGAAGGAGCTCCGGGTAGCAGCGCTGATCGAGGCCGATTTGCGATGACTCGATGGTTTTATATATAGTTTTGGCCGCGCGCGGCGCGTTTGATGTGGACTCGCAACTTGTGTATTGAAGTATCGTCATTACTCGATCAAGTACATACATACCTAGAAGTAATTGTTTTTCGGAAAGATCCAGCCAGCCACTTTCAAAAACAAGACCACAGGCCCACCGAATCGACCGGTAATAAAACTGAGACAAGACTCTCTTTCTCCTCCTCCTCTACAAGGGTGCCTGGAATGAAGCACGAGAAATCTAGGTATGAGCTTTTTCGGGAGTACTGCTTACCGTCACAGGTCGGAAGACACCATTCGTTTTCGCTCAGGAGCTATGGGGGCGGGGCTCGCGGTGCCACAGTACCGGACGGAGAGATTCAAGTTTTAGGGCGGGTTGGCGGTCCTGTGCCTTGCCCTGATCTACCGCACTTTTTCAGCCTCACCAACTTACTCCTTGAGTTGTACAGGGTCATGCAACAGGTGCCATAGCCAGTTTCTCGAGCAGCAAAGTGTCACAACGCTGCTGCTGCCACTATCTGAGGTGAAGGTACGCCGGTGGGCCAGCGGTATTGTGTTCGGCTAGCACTATGCTTAAAGCTAAGATTGCTTGTACTTCCCCGACATTCTGCTACGGAATTCATGCGGTGTCAAAAATGGGGGTATCACAGGGTGTCATCCATCTTTGGGAGAATTGCGTTCCACCGGAATTGGTCATGGGTGGGTTGGGGTTGCCGGTTTACAATTCATAGTAGCGGCGGCTGGAAGGGATGTTGTAAGGTTTGTATTATCTATGGATTCAGGAAAAACAAATTCGCCGACACTTTCAAAAGAAATGATGCTAGAGATAGATGGACCACAGAACTACCAAGTTAAAAAGGTTAGAAATCCTCGCGTCGATCACCGCAGCACGCCATACACAACCAGGTCACTAGGTATCGTAACTCAATATCGCCCAACCCCCCCCCCCCCCCCACCTCGCGCTTCCTCCACTGGACTAAAATTACGCAATATTACCCCACTTCCCCACCACCAGCTCCGCTGCGTACAGCAGATTGCCCCGGGCTTAGCCACCCCCGCCACTCCCGTAATCCTTTTCTACGGCCAAACATACACCCTCTAATTCCGCCCCTTTTTATTAAAAAAGTGCACCAGGGACAAAACCGCCAGTGTTATCGCAATGATGAACAGCAGCGTCATTATTGCCAGGTAGAACGTGTCTCGCTGGAAGTCTGTGAGACTCTGAAGGTAGTTTTGCCGCCGAGAGAGGCCTGAACGTGTCAGCGGTGGAAGCTGTGGAAAGGGCATTGGGTTTGATAGTTCGGAGGAGGATGCTGACGGGGATTGTGATGGCCGCGCAGGTACTGCTAGGTGGGCAGGTGGGGGTGGGGTTGGTAGGGGCGGAAGGGGTTCCAGGGGGATCTGCTGGGTATGTGGGGTTCGCGGGGTGGCCATTTGGGGTGTCTTGAGTGGTTTGTGGCTGATTGCTGGTATAGTGGGTGGAGTGGTGGGTGGCGTGGTGGAGCGAGAGTGCAGGGAGGTGGGGGGGGTGTTTTAAGGCGATGGTGGTGGGGTAATCAATTGAGCTGCATAGAATTCTTACAGGATTGAGAGCTTCCCAATTAAATGGTGCCCAGCAGAATGTACTGTTGCCTAGTATGATTGAATTGTTAATCAGCATCGATGAGTGCTCGAACCCATGTTGTTACAATTGAAGTGTAGAGAATAAATAATACTATGCATGGTCATGCGACAGTTTAGTATCTGTCAATACCTACCTGAATCTTCGCACTCCTAGTACTGAACGAACATCGTCGATTCAACATGTCGATGTTAGAATGCTCGTAGTGCCTAGCTACCCTCTTATCTTTGCCAAGGGGATCATGCATTTTTTCGCAAGGTAAGTGGGCCTCGCTTCACCCACTTTTCCGCGAGATATACTGGAGGACTTCCCGTAAGCTATAGAAGCTGTTCTATCGCTATTTAAGTTCTATTCGAGGTTGGAACGGATAGAACATGGGTATCTATCATAGGAAGTTCTCTATTGTTAGGACCCCCCTCAAAGGGGGGGCCCTATCCGTTTTGCTCCTTCTATATGATTTCTATTGCTTGTTGCAATGAGTACAATCCTTGTACCTTCCACTACTGGGCTAGTAATCGAATAGAACAGAAAGATTTTTCTTTACCTACGGGAAACCACATATATTTGTTTTTGGTTGCTTCTATCCTATTGAATAGGAAGAGAATAGGGACAGAACAGCTTCTTCACCAAGCCGACCAACCAAAATGGAGACGTCGCACTTTCATATTTTCTGAGACATAGGGTACTGTAGTACAATATAGACTAGGGGCAGCCACCTCGCGATCGCGGGTTGTAGGACTCTCCATGTATCCATGTCAATAACAAGTCCTTCAGGGCCTCTACATGTGTTGTTTTTAGGGGTCTACGGCCTCCCCCCCTTTCCCCCTCCCCCAGCCTCGCTCTCCCCCATCCTTCCGCTCCCTTCTCCTACCTTATGATAACAGTAGTTCTAGTTAGTAGTTGAATTAAATCCAACTCCGGGACTGGGAGCATTTGGTTTGGGTGGGCTGGTTGCCATTCTCGGTTAGGGTTTCTCACTCACGGCCAACTAGCTTTAGCCCATTTCCGGCTGTGGTCAACGGGTGACCGAGCAGGTCTCTATTGTACCCACCAGCTCCGAATTTCTGGGACGACCATTAGGTTACCCCGCAGTCGTGTGGCCCATCTGTCCACGCTGCCAACTCACACACCCATGGGGATAGACAAGCCTGATACATGTTTGCCTCAGCAGCCTCTAATCAACGGAAACTCAAACACGCCACCTGAATCGCGTGGATTTCAACTTATTATGGAGTCCGAAGAAACGTGGGAACCAGCCTACACCCCCCCGGTTGGTACACCGCCGCCGGAGGTGGGGGATCCTTGGGTATGGAGCGAACTGCGGAGGTCTACAACATTATGGGGTTCCGAGAGACCGCGGTGGGCCAATGCACGTCAGTAGACGGTGCAGTGCATAGATCACCAATCCGGCTTCTACTTGTGATGTTCGTTCCGAGAAAACGGCTTCACGCACAACTCCACGGGCTACACCACTAATTCCGAAGTGTAAATCTGACCTATCATCCATCACCAGGTGGTGCGAGGGGTGCTGGGAATTTATCTGCACATGCAGACATTCATTTCTCAATGATGTGTATAGAAACATCACAGTGGTTACCAGTCTGCCTAGGCACATTTCAAGCAGTGTCAACAATTCTGGAGAGCATCTGCACTCCTGTCAGGTTTGAATACCAGAGTCCGTGCTAAAGATTCCGGAGTGGCCAGTGCCATCTCATTGGAATATCTTCTCTCGTCAAGCTCTAGATATGCATCAGCCCCTATTTGAAACCGGGAATGTGTCATAGACTATCACTCGATATTGTGAGACATTTTCATGGGGGTACTCCGGTGTTAAGGGTAAGTGAGTAGAACGCGGCGGTGCGATTTACGTTGCTACGTTCTAGTCACTTACCCTTGACACCGTAGTAAACTTACATAGCTAATAGTGAAGGTTATGGAGGAAATGTGAGCTACTGGATCACCAAACAAATCAGAAACGTTTCACGATACAAGAGTTGGAATTTTAACTTATGCACAAGGAAGCGGGCTACTATTTACTGATACCAGGCCTACGCCATCCCCTCCCTCTCTGGCCCGCTCCCCTCGATCCTA
Source organism: Morchella sp. 2016-57 (assembly GCA_024713875.1). Lineage (NCBI taxonomy): Eukaryota > Fungi > Ascomycota > Pezizomycetes > Pezizales > Morchellaceae > Morchella > Morchella sp. 2016-57. Next base: position 895,239 of record JAMGZE010000020.1, read on the forward strand.
TCCCTGTCAATTCTTCCCTTTGCTAACAAAAACGCTCCCTTTGCACCGTCGATTAATTGCAACAGCGCCTCTGCCCGGCGAAAAATCTCATCCTTATACTCCCCATCCTCGCAGACCATGTGGATATCGACCAAGGAATCGAGCTGTTGCCTCAGCTCGCAAATGCGCTGGCAAAGGATAGCGCAGGTGATCGTGTCCTGAGTCGGTGGCAAAGGGCTGGTTTTGTAGGAGGTGGTGAGGATATACCCGTCGATGGCGGAGGTGCTGCCATTGGAGGAAACCTCCTCGTCGATGCTGGCATCGCTGTCGCCTTCTTCACTCCAGTCAGGGTCATCTTCACCAGCGATGGCGATGCTGCCGCTGTCGTCGGAGTCATACTCGGAGTGTTCGTCTACAATGTCGGTGATGGTGGCGTCGGAGTCATACGCGGAGTGTTCGCCTTCAATGTCGGTGATGGTGGTGTTGGAGACATAGCCGCTAGCTACGACTTTGGTGGCCGGGTACTTGGTGGTAGCGCAGATACCGGTGGCGTTGAGAACTATATTTACTCCGGCTTCGACACCAAGCTCGGAGTTGGAGGCGTTGGAGAGTGGGGCTTCGGCGAGGTTTTCGTCGTCATCTATCGCCAAAGTTTCTGCCATACCCTCGTCCCCCTTCCCCACACCAGGGGAACTCGCACCCCCGGCGATCACCGGCTCCCCATGCCCCTCCGGAGCACCCTGGTCGACGACTTTCCACCTCGCGATCGTGTCAATGGTATCTTTATTTTCACCGCGCTTCCGCTCTGCCCTGCGGGCTTTGAGACTCTCCCAGTGGGCGGTTGCGGCAGTGTTGACATTTTGCTTGTATTCCTACAGCGACACTGTCAGTCCCAAAAAGGGTAAGACATGGAAAACTGCAGGAAAACCTTACCCAAGTCGGCTTCCATGGGGTCTGTGTCTTGGGGTCAAGTCCATCCCACTGGACGCGGAACATAGTTGGGCTCTCAGCGATGATGTGCTTGACACCCCATTCTTTGACGACCCACCCTTGGGGGGCGGGGTTGCGGCGGGGTGAGCGTGTCATGAATGGCCTGTTGGGGGAGTTCTGCTTCGGTGTTTGGAGGGGTGGAGCGGAGGGGTGGAGCGGAGAGCTAGGGAGGGCACGGATGTGACTATTTGTACCTAAACATGGGCGGCTAGGCTGCGGGCTGTTGTTTGGACATAGAATGGAAACCGCAGGTTTAGGGGGGGATGGTCGGCTGGGTAACCTTTCTTTCCAAAAAAGGTTCGAGCATGGTGGTTTGGGGAGGTTTGGGTGCAGAAGGACGGCCTAGGCGGTAATGAGGTGATGGGTAATCTCTATCACCGTCAGAGCGATCTGCTACCATGGTGAAGGTGGTATACCATTTGGTAAATATTGGGGGGTCCGCAGGAAATCTGTTGTTTTTGAATCTACGGCGTCATGAATTAACGATATCCTTTGTATGGGGGAGGGGTGGTGTTATTGTGATCCAACGAGAATTCGGGGGGTCAAGGGAAGTTAACAATTGTCCTAGGTAGATGTGTACTATCGGTGGTAGAGTATCGATACTTGGGTAGGCTTGTTCCGGAACAGATTGCGTGCGACATATTAGAATGGGGGTATTACACGCAGCAGAGTTCTCAATAGTATGCAGCGGTATGATTTACATGCCATATCGTACCCACTGCTATGGGCTTAGGTGGTTATCGAACGGTATGATATATGTTCCTGGAGGTTGATTGATTGGTAGTTTATCATGTTCTTCGAAGTGTTCTGAAGCATAAATCTCGGATTTTCCTTTTTTTTCCTCCTTTTTATAAATTCATGAATTGCATAAATCTATGCTTGAGAGAGAAAATTAAGATCTATATCTTACCTACTATTACCTGAAGTTCACCATATCTCACCCCACCCATTATACCACCAGTGAACATTATCGATACCAGACTACCTCTGAGAACACGGCACGCAGACTGTTGGTACGAGGGTAACTATTCTGTCTCTGATTATAGGTTTATTCACCACCCATGGTCCGTCGATGGTGACATCCCGTGATAGGAGAATTAAACTTCTACGGAAGATCTGTTATCTGATAAGAGACCATTAGTAAAGCCACACCAGATCTACATTTTTTTTTTTTGGGGGGGGGCAGCCTTTTACTAACTAATGAGTATTGGATAGGGCTGTGAATGTTTTGGAGGGTATCTTTACCACTGGTAGTAGAAAGTATACTAGTATTGATGCCTTGTAATGCCATTCTTTATGAAAAAAGCCCATATCTTTTAACCAAGAGGCACTACATAATGTCAAAGTACCGGGGTGGCTACTTCGCCTCGAGTTTTAGATACTTACCCTATCTTGGCTTATGGATAACCCCCCCCCCCCCTCCAACCGGTATGAGAGCCATATACCCACCCCAGTCCCTACTGTGCGCCTTTGCAAATGTATCCTGACTCTAATAGGTGTGGCGGGGTCTGGATATCATTACAGCCTCTTTTGTTAGGGCAAATACAAGAAAAGCGCAGCTAGATATTCCTTTGTATCCTACTTTAGACGTGACAAGATTCTATTCCATTGCTAGAGTTAATGTTTTGCACACACTCCCCCGTGCCACTCGCCCTTCCCTATATTTTTTTACTTTTTTTTTTTTAGATAGCTAATACTTGATCTTTGAGGTATTAAAACTGATGTGGGAGGACGGTGAGGCATGCCACTTGCAGATGGCTTAACACTGGATATATATGCCTAATAAGTTGAGTAGTTGGAAATAATTAGCGAAGTGCGAGGAACAAACGCCGAGGTCGGAAGGTGGGGTTCAATTTCGCACTCACGTATCTAGGTTGTTCCCCTAACCTCCCAGACAGTAATGTTGACAGTTGAGTTGTGGAACAGGGCTCGTGTATGTATTACCTGGCGCGCGTTCGTGTGCATTTATGTGCGCAGAAGGTGGAATTGTAAGCCACTACCACAGCCTGGTTAGCCATCTCGCGAGTACTGTGCATTGGGTTAGCAATGCAGTACCAAAAGAAGCGGTTGTATCTAGTACCTTATCTAACAAGATAACATAACACTCCGGTTTTGCTATAGCATTGCTATGGTATAATGGCCGAATTTTCAATTTAAGTCAGAGGTTTTTCACGATATTGTATGGCTGTGTGGTAATGTTACGGGATTGTTGGGTTAGGGTTGGATTGATAGGGGTAGGAGTTATTGCGTAACGGCTTGGCAGGAATGTTACTAGTTGGATAATGGGATTGTCCTAGTGCATCGGTGCTGAGTAAGGAAGTTACGTAAGGAGACCGACCAGGGGGTAGACCCTTGGCGGCTCCAATCATGTATGAATAGATAGCTAGACCGCCGTGAGACTGAGGAGTCTTCTTCTTTCATCAGTGAACGGAATCCGGTCTACAATATTACAAGTTTAAAAGCTACAGAACTATTGCTTAGCAAAAGCCGTATCTCAAGTGACACTCTTCGAGATATCCCTTTACAGGTAAAGAGATATCTAAAAAGATACAGCTAGTACTAAGCAATATTTCTGTAGTGTTTAAACAAGTAATATTGTAAACCGGATTCCACTCCCTTGAGTTCTTGAAGGATGATGATTTCTCCAAGACGAGGGTAATATAGTCTTCTATTTGTACATGATTAGCTCGCAGCCAAAACTTACTTTCCATTTTTAATCACGCCATCCCGTTTTGATAAGCTTCTACCGCATAACCTCTTCTTAATTTCATGCATCGATGTTGTTTCCTAATTCAACCATACCATCCGCGGATGCGTAACCTTCTAAAACTCATGGTACTATACAAAAGGACGCAAGAGGTGCAACGCACCTGGATCTCACTTCTATCCATTTTTAGGGAGAGTCTCCCACATGGCATAGAATATGTCGGCGACCACCCATGCTATTGTGATGCAACCCTCATGGTCCACACAAGCCCATTGTATTTAACCAAGACCCCCAGTGGTTACCCGACCACACTTCTTCACAACTCCTCACTCTAATTACACACCTGTTGCAATACTCTTCATACAACACTCCGGATATCCTATAACATATGGTATCTATTACATTCCCTTTTCTGTCACCGTAGGTTCTACCAAGGCCTTATAGCTCCATAAGTGAATGATAAGTGCCTACTTACCTAACGTTTAGTTTTATTTTCAATTAATCATTAACCTCCACCCCCCTCCGCATCCTTCCTAATCCTGTACCTCCACTCATCCACTCAACCCAAGGAATACACAAAGATACGTGAAGGACAGGGTAGGTGGGAATCTATGCAAGACTGCCGCACACCCCTGGTAAGGGGTTATAAAAGAGGGCTGTGGCCTCCCCTCTCCTCTAAAACTCTTCTTACCGATAAAACTACTTTCTCTGCTACTGGCATCTTCGTTGTGAGTGAGAACGTACCTCATGAGGTTTCATCACCTCAACTATATACCCCTGGACTCAGTACCTCCTACCCCTGGACTCAGTACCTCCCCAATTATAATAGCCTCCAATTCAATGAAACTAAGTTGGTTTATGTTGCTGCCGCGTGCCTACCCCACGATGGTTTGTGATATCTGAATTGATTTTGGGACGAGGGCAATCAGGGTGCTGTCATTTTTCATTGATGGTACCGCCGGGGACCATGTTTAGTCCTGGTACGTACACTGCCACAAGCTGGTATTGAAGTCTCATGACCCTTGAAATAATGCAGGCAGCTCATACATGGGAATTAAAATCGACAAATTCAAAGAATGAGGTTATCTGTGCCTCCTCTTAGTAAATTCCCCGCACAGTAACCAAAGGCGAGTGGTCAGAGATGATTTGTTGAGATATCCAGTGATACTTCATGATATCCTCACACTGCCGATGATAGTTACGACAATTTCCCTAGCCCCCTAACACCCCCCTCCCCCAACCCGAACAGTCAGGGTCAAAAGAAAGGATCTCGTTGCGAAGGGTTTCTGTACCGATCATACTCAACTGTTGTGAGGCGAGCGTTCGGGTGGCAAGGAAAGTTGTCTATCTCGTCTGAACATAAGTGGTCTCCGATGACGCAACCGCGAGTGACAATTCATGATGGGTTGTACAGCGGTGGGTAATAAGTCATCAGACGGAACGCCACCAGAATGCGCGTTTGCAGGCAAAATTTTGGTTAGGTCATTGGATGACCTAACCAGAAACGCGCATCCTGGTGACGTTCCGTCCGATGACTTATTACCCACCGCTATATATAGGTGATAGACCATGACCGCTGACCGAGTGATTGTCTGTGACTGGTTTCTGAAGCGAGTGATAAACCATGATCATTCAAATCAAGCGAGTGATAGCCGGTGATCCAGAGCACGACTACCGGAGCATCTTTCCATGAAATAGATAAGAGTCGGCTTTAAAAATGTCCTACTACTAGACCCTCATGCTTTCTAGCTAGATAAGCTTGGATTGGTCACTGTTTGGTTTAAAATTACAACAGAGGCGTCGGTCCTGGGGTTAACTCAAGGCTAGTATTTGTAATGGTGGCGTAGAAAAGAGGACATGAGATCTTGGACGACTCTCTAGCCCATATACCCACGTTGTGGCACGTGAATATCGTGGATTCCTCCTTCTGTCGATGTTGACTCATAGATTATCACTCGATAGCCACGTGCCTGACTCGTCTAGTAGAATATTAACGTTTTCATCCGGTAGGATAAGAGTGGCCGATCGATCGACGTAACATGGCTCGCAGAGAAAGACTAATGTCTTAGTCCAACCTCAGCGCACGTCTCCGTGTCTGAATTGGGTGACAGTGATATCGGGAACTGTGTTCTGCTCGAGAAATGGTCCCCAGGGTAAACGAAGGCTTTGGGAAGCCAGGATAGGTAGAGGCTTGGCTAAATCGATGACTTCAAACTATTCCAGACGGCGCTATGTCCCAATTTCAGTAAATTCGCGCTCTAACGACCCTTGGCGCTAGATTGCATAGGCACGTGGAGATGGCCCCGGCTCACGGCAGATCCTTTGACGGACCCTTGAAGGTACAAGCTCGGGTATCAGGCACTCGAAAATGTGTACCGGAGTATGTGTAGCTTTGTTCTCTATATGCGTTGTGCGGGTGAAATAAGTGCCAAGCCGACGTGTTGCGCAGTCACGTGCGATACGGAGTGCTGTTTCTCCTTTGGCCGTGTCGTCAGATGCTACCGCCCCTTGCATGTTTGAGAATGGAACTCAACTTTGGTTTGGTAGGTTGATAAGGGCTTTGCTCCCGGTGATGGGGGTTTTCTCCGTGCGAGTTAATAGTCTCTACACATGCGACTTGGGTAGGATGTAACACGCGGATCATCACTAGTAGGTACTGATCGATGTGAGCTGAAATTGGCCCATTGTGTGGAAAGTCAGGCACAAGGCTACACACCGGAACTAGATTTTGTGCGGTTTCATCGTTACTTGTCAGGCTCCTGTCGCTGTCCTGTAGTATATATGTTATGCACGTCGTTTGTAGGTGGATGCGGCTCTCGACTGAGCACAACGGTCAAAACAACCTAAATTCGTGATGGTGCATTTGGAATAAACATGGTGATTTTATGAGATACGTCCTGCATGGTGATTTTCCAGTTGAGCGGGGTAGTGGAGGTGCTTGTGTCAAGGTCGTATGGGATAGAGAATTGTACCTGAAGGTTTATGAATGCGCAATGACCTTGCAAGTGCCACATCTTCTTTTCCATACTTCTGGCGTCAAATACTGGCCACACCATCATCCAATGCTCAGCTTCATGCTATTTCTATTCAGAAAAATACCTCATCAGTGATCACAAAAGCTTTACAGTCACAATGCAAGCAAACCCGCCCTCTCCTCCACCTACCCCCCGCTATACAACTCCCTCAGCCCAATCCAACCCTCGCTACACACATCAGCACTCATCTCCAAACATCGAGCGGTGTCGCTTTACACCACATGTGACGCCGTTGAAGAGGCCGCCTATCCGCCCAATCAAGCCTTCATTGCATCTTGTCTCGCGCCAAAAGAGCACACCACAAGAAGAGAAGAGGCAATTGGCGCTCCCACCTGTGCGGCGACAGAGGGTTAGGTTAGATGGTGCGCTGGGAGACTGTGTGACGGCGAAAAAGAGGAGGTTTAAGAAAGAGGTGTTTAGCAAAGGAGATGATGTAGTTATAGATGGGGGTGTTGTTGGTCATGGGAAAGCGTGCAGTAGGCAAGACATGGCGGCTGCGAGGAAGGAGATGTTCCTTATTGCGGCAGAGCGTTTGAAGAGAGAGAAGAAAAAGGCTTTGAGGTTTTGTGTAGAGCCAGTATCCGTGGGTGGCGAATTTAAGCCCACAGAGATGTAGGGTCTCGCATGATTGGGATGGAGGCTCTGTTGGGGTAGGCTATGCTTGGCGGCTTGGCGGCTCGGTTGTACGTAATTTGGCCGCTGCTAATTGGTAGATTCAATCATTATACGGGCCCAATCGTCTTGGAATTCCCAATTCACGAAGCTGCTCTTGGTTCTACCCACTCATCTGAAGCATTATTAATAGAGATTTTCGGTTTTTGTATTGCGCTACAACACGCACAGGGGTGTGCTACACCGCCTACAGCTTTAGCAATGATAGGAGAACAAAACTAAGCTACATGCAGTCCCAAGTCTCATGCTCCAGAGTTGAATAAGATTTCGAATATATTAGGAATGTTTAGGTTTACGACGATGTTCTTTCCTAGGGCTTTGGTGGCTGATGGATAGGTCCAAGTGCGTTGTGACAGCTTTTCAAGAGCCATTAGGAGATTGACTGTGGGCCATACGGAGATATCACATTTGCTCAGATGGATGGCTAGAAAGATCATTCAGAATTTATTTGCTTCCCTTTGGTAATGAATCTTATGTGCTATCTCTATTGTGAACATTTTGTAAAACACAACTAATCGCGAGATCAATATCAGCGCTTGGAGGAAAAAGAAGTAAAAAGGAAAAATCTCAGCAACAACATAATGATAGTAGACAGGAGTTGATTTAGAGGCGCCGGCCGCCCGACATCAAAACAGACGAGAGTGAGACCCCCTCATCCACAATACGACTTAGTCCCACAAATCCTGTATAGAACCTACTTGTTTTCGGTAGGACAGTCATCAGGTATTAGGTCAGCAGCTCGCGGTACGCGAGCTCTGTCACCATCTTCCGGTTGAATAGATCGGATGATGTATCGCTTGTTGCCCCCGACACAGCCGAGCCCACTGCTTGATTAATTCCGCCATTCCTTTGCGGGGTTGAGGTTTCCTTCTGCTTGTTCGGAATTCGTCCGTTTCTTCTCCTCCTTGACTTCCGGCCTGTAGATGTGGACTTTGTGACCCCCGTAGGCTTCATGGCTGAACGAACTGAGGTCTGGGAACCCTTCAATCTCAGGCCATGTCCGACATTTATGGTTGGCGAAGGAGCCGGCGATGGTAGGTCGGTGGCGACTGGCCTCTTCTCCGAAGGTAGATTCAATCTCGGGGCACCTTCCAAAGCTCTTTCATCAAGCGGAACATCGATCGTCTTAGCCTTCTCGCTCCCACGTAACAAAAGCGGTGGGAAGTCAGCGGCTGGTGAGGCCGCTCGGTTGTCGGAGGAGAATGGTTTATCCTTGAGGGGATTAAAGGAGAGCTTGAATGGGATTGGGGAAATTATGAGGAAGGTCTTGGGGGTGAGTTTATTGTGGGGTGTTGTGGCGGCAGAGACCAAGTCCAACGAGAGCCGGAAGGGGATGGGTGTGAGGTTGGTAAGCTCGACGCGGGAGACATGGCGTTGAGTTCTGGAGTACATCGTCACGGAAGGTTGAAGCTGGTAGAAGAAGGTGCTCAAGAGTAACAGTGGGTTGACCATTGCATTGGTATATTGAAAAGCTAAAGGTATTGTTGGCTACTTGTTCAAATCTTGATGAGGACAAATACGGTTGCGCCTTTACTGGAACCACGTCAACCCTCCGGAGCTTCTATTCGTACTCCACCTCCTTCTCTCAATACATCAACACATATACATAGATAATCGTGAAGTGATCTAGAAGTCGAAATCTGATATAGGAGAAAAGATATGGAAGTCGTGGTTTCGCCTCTGCTCTCTTTCGCCGAATTCCAATATGCCCCCCCGTCAGCACAACTGTCATATATGACTTTAGTCGGCACATCTCTCCCTGCTTGTTCTAGTTATTCTTTCTGGAATAGCATTTGATTGCGTTAATCATCTTGAAGCCTCTGCCGCCACCTATTGAGGTTCGCTGGAGGTTATTCCCCATCTATTCCGGAATGCCCTAGAAAGAATCTCGGATACATACTTCTACAAAAGCAGCTTGAATGAAACTTTACAAATGACTTCCACTTTAGACAAACCGCCGAAACCAGACAGACTCCGACCACAAAAATAAATTGAAATATAGTTCACCCACCAATGGCCAACCGTATTCTAATATATTGGTTGTAATCAGTATAGAAAGGGCTATATAATTCTTGCATCTGTCATTACTATCTCTTTGCCAGGAAATTATTGTTGCAGAAGGGCTACTAAATTTATCCCTTTTATCGCCATCACATACGATGAGGATTTGCGCCTCTACAACAGTTGATATTGTGTATACAAAGTAGGTAGAGCGGTGGTGCATGACCGAACCTTTCTATGCGCTTCACCGCTGCCGATGTTCTCTCCAAAATCGCATCAACGCCCGAAGATATCCACACCCGCAGCACTGGGTAGGATATTTGGTAAACTTTCCTCCTTTTTCCTGATAAATACTCATGGGGAGGTGGTAAACTCCCCATAGCTTCCCCCTTACAATGGACATCGGTAAAGCTGTATTCGCACTGCCCCCTCACTCTACCAATTTATTGTTTGGGACTTGTGCTATGTGGTGGGCCATCGCCACACTGCTCGTTTTCTCTGGCGTGTTATTGAGGGGGCGGGGAGTGTTCAATGCGGTTGATGAATTAAAAAAAAAGAAGAAGAGAAATTGGAGAGGTATTCTTACGTACTATGGCATGCTAAAGCTCTGGCTTTCCTGGCAGCCACTATGCCTATTTTTGCTTTCGCTCCCCGAATCGTTGTCTCCTGTGCTATGGATCCTCCGTAAGTATTTGTTGAATCAACTTGTGCAGATTCTGAAAGATTTAGGAGGATCTGATGTACAGGTATGGTTCCTCATTCTCCGTCGAGGCCGCTCTTTGTGGCGGTTGCTTCGTCGTGTGGATCGTGAGCTGGGATAAATCCTTGAAGTATCGTTGTTGCGGGGGTGATAAAATTTGGAGACCATGGGTCAGGGGGCCGGGGTGCCGTTACGCCAGTGAGGCTCTGCATACATGCATGCCGTGTGGCCGCCATCGGTCCACACGTGCCACGTATATATTACTCAAAACACATACTACCCTCCTACACCACTGCCCTTGGCTTATAGAGGCCAGCTATCATCTCCATCCCACTACCCCCCGCCGTTCTTTCAAGTCACATCCTTCTACTCCCCCTCCTGCTTCCGCCCACTTCCATACCTCACCCATCACCTTCGACTAACCCATAACACCTGTAGCCATGCCAGCGATTCACCGCAGACGTGCAGCCCGCGGCTCCGACATGATCCAACGCAAAAACATTGATACTGGCAGTAATGCCTCAATATTAGCTGAGCAGAAGCCATCTCAGCCACTGCCAAACAACAACCCGAAGAAGCCCACCAGCGAATACCTCCTCTTCTCCGATGATGGTGATAAAGATGAGGATGAGCAGCGGTCAGCGACTGTAGATGGCAGGGATGAGGACAGTGGTGCTGATGGTGAGGAGGAGGGCGAGACCGGGCCCGGATATGAGAAGGAATATGATTATGGTGTTAAGGAAGACGGGGAGGAGGATGATGGGGGGAATATGGGCGACGTGGAGGATGTAGAGGATGTGGATGATGATGATGATGTCAATGAAGAGGTTGTTGGAGAAAAGGATAACCGTGGGCGCATTCCGGCCGATATTTCCTTCAGCGGCGTGTTCAAACAGAAGGTCAGGGTAGGAGATATTGATGGCTTATGGGGATGGGATGCGACGGCAGGTAGCTATGGCAATGCCTCTTATGCGGGCCCCAGTAAGGGGCCGCAGAAGCAGGTCATGGATAAAATCATACTCGGCGCAGTGATGTCTCTAGCCGATGCTGCTGCCGTCGAAGCGGAGGGGGAGGGTAATGTCGGTACTGGTAGCTCTGGTGATACCTCAACCATTGCGGCCAATCAGTTTGACGGTGAAGCCGCGAATGAATCGTTGACTGCTATCGAGTCAATGCTGGAGGGGTCTGAGGACTCGCAATACTCCCAAGAAGGGCAAAGAAGTAACTTGGGTGCTCGCCTGCAGCGCAACGAGAGGAAGATTAAGAGGGCGCAGAGGAAGATACAAAAGGTGAGTGAATGCATCACCGAGGGTATCTAGGTGTCGCTGACCTGGTGTAGTATGAGACTGAGATGAAGTATCTGGAGCAAAAGCGGAGGCGCCTTATCTGGATGTTGTAATGCGGTTATTGTGGGGTTAGTTGTTCGGCAGAGGCGGCACGCAAAGACTCTGTGAATACTAGACGCCTTGATTGCTGTGTAATTAACCCTCTACATAATTAGATCCTGCTCTGTCACGTGGCGGGGAGAATGGGATCATTGATCATAAATATCATTGTGCTGTAATTACTACGCTGAAATCTTGAACGAGCGACTCTCTATTGACAGTTGAAGCTGTTCAGAGCCGCGGTGAGCGATCTGTCGGTGATGTAATGTCCCATAGCTTCCACACTCTAACCCTAGCCCTGGAGTGCAAAGAATTGAATGACAAGTGGAACACAACCAATCCCTTCCTAGACACACGAACCGAGAAGAACCTATTAGACACGACCACATCTGCAACCTGTTGCCAAATGAACAATAGTTGGCACTCTTGCTGCCCCAAAGCTAGGACAAGTGTTGTTTTATTCCCTATTTGCTCTACCGTGTGGGTAGCAGTCCCCCGATCGCTACAGATATGTTTCCAATACCAGCCAGGGAGAAGGTATATAAACCCCCCTCTCTCTCCTCTCCCGTCTCTTTCTTCTCCATCATCATTCACCATCTCAACCATCCATCACTCCATCAGACATTTCTACCAGTCTAAGTCCCTTGAGAACAGTCCCCCGCTATCCTTTCACACTTCCTCCAAAGTGGAATGCAGTACATCGCTTCAACGAAGTGGGAAATCCACCAGGCCTCACAAGCCGGCCCGTTTGATGCACAGCAACCCATTCTCTGCCAGTCCGGTGCTCTGTGGAATTGCAGGGTCCTCCAACGACGAGGCTCCCATACCGTAAGCCACGCCCCGTTTCCCACTCCACCGGCCCCAGCTGGTTTTTCATTACCAGAAATTGACTAGTGCTTAGTTATCAGCCCGGTACCGGAATGACTTTTCTTTCCCTGATCATAATCCAGAACGGCGACCTGTCTCCTTATTGGGGATTGTCAAGCCCTGGTTCAGGCACATGGCCTTGCGATTATTGCCGTTGGACGTCTAGCAAGAGAACACACCGCTGAATATCTTGGCGTACTGATCGAGGAGATTGTTGGACTTGACAAGAATTGTGAAGGTTAGAACACTCTCACTGGGGAACCATTGTTATGGTTTGAAACCAGCTTTTTATTCTTGGCTGAAAACATCAGATATTGCCTACCTATCCCGCCACTTCGGACTACATCTTACCAATGGGCTAGTAGAATAATATCAATTCATAAACTTTGACCTCGCCTGTGGAGGTTTCCTACATCTTCCCCGCCCTGTCGCACACCCTCGCTATATGGTGATGATGTTGCTCAACCGTACCACAGGGCAGCGCAATGAGCTATAGTGGCGGGGAGGTCTTGGTGTAATTAGCTCAACTTGCTCTTTCATACTCTACAATGTTTTTTACTCTAGGATCAGGGATACAGGGGCAGTCGGGGTGCTATAGCGGTAGTGGCTTTCAAACACGCGCCCGGTAACTACAAATTTGAGGTGAAGATGGGAGCCCCTAGTAAAGGTTACAAATAGCCATTTTTGGTGAGGTTTTGGGTAGCGGACCTCTCTTCGCAATAGTGCGATCTGTGTGGGGGGAGTCTTTGCGTTCTCGCGTGCCCTCAACCTAGGCCGGTCGCGCTGGTAGGAGAGGATTCGACGGAGAGGTTGTTTCAAGAAGGCCATTATTATGGTAGATGTAAGAAATAAAATTATGCTATGCTCGATAGATGTGCGCTCCCTGAGGGCGTCTGCCCGTTACCGCAGCTTGTGCAATCCTTTGAAAGATGTAACATAGATGTTGTGCTTGCCCAGGACTGTGAGCTAAGCCCAGCCCAAGCCCGTAGACACAAATCCATTCATCCCGAGTTTCCCATAACCGCTAACTACAGTGGCGGTCAGCGTGGTGTAGCGATTCTCATTGATAGGCAGACTACCAAACGCTACCCCCTGCCTGAGCCACTGCTTTGTGCATGCTTCTTGCTCGTTTAGCATTGCCGAATGGACTATCTGATTTCAATTTCAAGTTTGGTTGAAGGCCGGAAAAGACATCATCGACTGTCAATACTCTTGTACAGTTCATTTGTGACACTTGGAAACACCTGTTATTATTTGACTCTGGACATCTAACTCCCTGGAAATAACATTCCTTTATGATTGCTATTCGTAATAAAGGAGCGCCTCTCGAAACATACTCTGGTTGCATTGACGTGATTACTACAAAGGTTGCACACTCAAAATACAGACAAGAGTCAATAGATGATAGTTATAGAAGTTATGATTACCTCAAATATCAGGCCACTGTTACACCAGATAGAATTGTACACTTGTATAAGCCGATAGAGGAATAAACCATGATGATGCAATTTGTCAAGCGAGTAGGGTAATCAATATTCTGAATGAGAGTGCACACACACTTGATTGTACGAGTTTTCAGATCTATAAAAACTCCGCTTCCCGCATTAACGAGCACTCCACACCTGACTTTAAAGGTAGAAAACTTTCAGAGAATGAACGAGAATAGAATAGATCAATGCCTCAGGTACCGTTCGCCGAATGGGTTTTTTACCCACCAGTTAAAATGTTTATTAGCTGAAAGCTATTTTATAATATATGTTTTTTCATCAATTTCGTAATTTATATCTATCATTTTATTAGATTACTATCAGATACAGATCTAGTTTTCCAAATTCATCCTAAATCTAAAAAGTTGTAAAACATATTAACCTATTCTAGAGTACCCACTGGCAAAGACTAGTCTCAGGTTCATATTATAGAGGAATAGTATTTCAAGTATATACTACATATCTTTACTTCTCTGGGTTTTCCGTGGTAACTAAAAATACTCTTATCTGCTTTTAGCCTGCTAAATCCTGTACCGGTTCTACTTCATAACACATATGTCTGTCTTCATAAACTACAAATTCCTCTTTTGTGGGAACCGAGAAAAACATACGGCTTTGTCAACTATCCGTACTAGAAGAAGATTTTGATGAATCTCAATTCGTATTTCACCTAATCGTGCATTAGTAGTACGGAGCGTTGGCGTATTTGGAAAAACTAAATCTGGAGGTTTTCCTATGGGTTTGTTGGTTGGTTGATTATTTTCCAGGGTTCTATCCAGCCTTCTGCCTAACTATTTATCCCGTTGGGCTTTTGGTTCCATAACAGATCTGAACTCACCTACCTGTCTGTGGAGGCTACCAATAACATCCTGAACCTCTTTTGCAAACTGACCTTTTCGGCACTTATGTCTTTTTGATGCTTCTGATGTTGCTCTAAGCTCAACACCTATGGGATCGAGCTTGTGTATTTGACTGGACTGAGATACCTGCCTTAATTCTGTACCTTTTGCTTTTTTGCTGGCCAGTTCTTTCATATCCCTCGTCTTGCAAAGAGGGGGGGTGGGGGTGTTACCACTGTAGATTATAATTTAGAGGGGACGGATTAGAGGAAAAGCGTGTCCTGCATCGTATTCCTCTTTTCAACGCTTCTCCGTTGTTTTATGCCGGACCTGCTTTGTAGAATACCATAAAGTCAACGATCAACGCTCCAGATCTCCCAGTCCTCTTCAACTGAATGGACTAGAATTTAATATCATGTGATTACCATGAATGGCTGGCACAAGTATTGCAAGTGGAGCACGGTCCGGGTCCCGAATTTACAAGTTTTATCCGTCCAGGGGATGGCGCTCCATTTTACGGTAACTCAATTTATGCCGGTCCCAAAGCCTGCCAATGAGGTCATCGAAATCTAAAGCTGACCCCACCCGCGCAAAGTCTCTACCTCCCAATGATGTATAGCGTAGCATGAAGGTCGATATCCAGCATTTATACCGGCACCAAGACCGAGGTTCGGTACCCTCACTACAACTCACCATCGCCGTTAAAATTATTTGTGACACTCACTGCCCCACCCCAACCGACTTTAGGGCACCGGCCTATTACTATATGAGTTCCAACTCTGATGCAACCCATTTTACATAGTTAGTTTTGCATATATGACCTGCGTATCCACAGCCTTTCTCTAATCCAAACTCCCTCCCTACCTTTCTGCAGTATCTTCCGAAACTGCCAATGTGTGGATATAGAGCCTATGTATTTAGGCTGTCTCGTACTTTGTTTTGCGTGTGTAGTGGGGCAGGTCCGGATCCCTAGAACAAGGATGCAGCCGGCTGCATAATTTGTGGAAGCCACAATTCAACCTGTGCCTGCTAGAAAATAAACCGATCGGGTAGTATTAAGATCGAACTCTGTATCCGGGGGTGCTTGTGGTTATATGGATTAGATCCTTATCTAGAACCAAGAGGATTGCAGGAGAGAGAAAAAAAAAGACACGAAAATCACATCTACTACGAGGGGAAAGGGCTAAAGTAACCCTTAGGGGTCTAAGGCTCCGTTAGCACCGTACCGACGTTTGAGATATAGAAGCAGTGGGGGGAACACAAAAGAAGGAGAGGGGAGGAGAGCGAAGAGGATATGGCGAGGGGAAGTGAGCTGAATTAGGGATGGAGAGAGCTGGAGAGGGATTAGGGAAGGGGACAGGGTTAGGGTGAACGTTAAGAGTGTTCTGTGTTTCTTTCTATGTGTTTTCTGTGTTTTTGATTTCTTTCCTTTGTTGGGGATGGCGGCGGAAGAGAGGGTAGTTATGGGGAAGTGCGATACTGTCATACCCTTGGGCTGGATACAATTAATGATGCAAAAAAAAAAAACTGTACCGACGTGATCAACCCATCGTTGGCCACATGAAAGATAAGATATCAATGTTGGTGATTTAGAGAATACTCTTAACGACATGGCACGAGATCGGGAATAGCCATTCCCACTTGAATATATCATGACAATATTGATACCACCGTTAGCCACATAGGAATATGTCATCTTTAGATGACATCATTAGAGATGTAGTTTTCTGCCATTCGGAATTAGACGTGAAGAGCACCACCTGCAGCACAGAGAGCACCGCACACAAACCGACAACCCCCTCCGCCACACATTTGCCGGACTAATCGAGGCCATCATTCGCCACACCGTGGAGCCGTTGATGACACTAGGACACTACTCGCGACATGGAAGCCATCGTCCTGATTCACCCTCCACATGGAAAACGCCACCAGCCACCGGAGGAGAGTCCCTCCTACCAGCATAAATCAGGACTAACCATGTTGTTGGTATGGTCTACAATACCGAGGACACCCCCGACTACTTCTTGTTCGTCCTAAGCGACATTGATAACACCTCATTCGCGACGCCACGCACACTGTTGAGGAGATGGATATCATTAACTACTTCGTGGAATATAAATGAAAAGAGCATTTATAGTGTACAGTGTATATTGTTTGCAACAAGGCAATGGACCGCCGGTTATGGCAACAATGACGGTCTGTGTACATTCCTAAACTGCTAATATGACCCTTTCCGCCTTACAAAATCATCTAGATAGCCCACTAAAAAAAGCACTACCATGTCCAACACCCCTATATCAGAGACCTATGCTAGATGAAACAGAGATGCTATTAATACATTTTGCCCACAATCCTAGCCACAAGCTTTTCACTCACAATTACTGAACGATAGCAAAAGAACCTGATACGAATACGAGTGGATGGGTTTTCCAAAAAGTTTGACCCCACCCACCTGCCCTTTGTTGCTTTGAAAGCCATCTTGTCCATCGCTGAAGAGTCCATAACCTCCTCAACACACTCCAAGCCTGAAGTATCCAAATCCATCCGCCAAGAATAGGAATCGTTTATGCAACGCCGGCGGCGAAAAGGGTCCATAATGGAGGATGCAAACTGTGTCTAGATTTCCGGAATTAGTGGGAGTTCTTAAGGCCATGCATATGACACATTCCAGAAATACTCACATCTTCCTCCGGATGCTTTTTATCATCTCCAAAGGTCCCTGCTTCTTTCCAGATGAATTTGTATCCACGATCCTGATACTTTTTAACAATTGGTGCCAGTCTTCTGTCGATGGGCTGGTTAATAACGGCCTCATGCCGGCCAAATGTGTACGCGGGAAACAGCGAATAGGCGCGGTTCCAGGTAATAAAATTCATCACCACCGTAGAGTGGAAGTTTATAATATCTTCCAAAGCAGGCCCTTGACACAGGCAAAGCTGCACACGCTCGTCTCCACGCCTGAGCTCATAGATGTCAAAGAGGCCAGAATATCCGGTTCTCGTGGCATGCTTGGAATCAATATGGCTGGTCCGGTTGTCGTGAAGTGTCTTGGCGTTTGTATGCCACCAACTGAATTGTTCCTCATCCTCCTTAAAATAAGGCATGTATCCCTCGGTTTTGAGAAGGTATCTTGCCAGATTTAGTAGCTTTTGGTAGGCCTTGATGGACTGAGTTTCATCTTGCTCGTACCCGGAAAAGACGATATCCAGATCAGAGCCAGGATAGTTGACCCTATCGAGAAACTGAAGGGCCGCCGATCCTGAAATGATGGCTTCGTTTTGTGCCATTTGAAAGCGGAAACAGGTTGGTCTATGGAACCAGCGGAGAAGAAAACGATCGATGTTCCATTGGGTCCTCCGAATCTCTGTTGAGAGTTCATGGACGATTCTCGATGCCCGCTGCAGCCGAATCAGGGAAACAGCGTCGAGGTAGGAAAACACGCTTGCACGGATGGAATAGTGGCGCAAAAGGATGTCCTCGAACGCGGAGTAGGGGGTACCAGCAGGCTGGTTATCGACTAATATCTAATTGATTGGTACCTCACATTAATTTTCGCCCTCAAAAATAGGTATATAGCACATCATTTGGGACACGACATACTTTCACATCCGAATCCGCATCTAGTTGGTGGGATAGATTGAGAGGCAGTTGCATGGTGGGCTCAGGACAGTACTAGTGCTCGAGGTTGGTTGAACCTGCAGTGGGTTTTGGTGCTGGTTGGGTTATGAGAGGTTCGCGTAGTTGACAGGTACACAGGTTGTCAAGACGCGTCTGGGAGATGCGTGGAGTGGTATGTCAGGCGTGGAAAGCGGACATCTAATTTCAGGGCTAGCCCGCAAAGCTTTCTATGGAAATATATAGTGTGCATTGGCCTATTGGCCAAGACCCTCTAAGTCTAAATTTACTTCTTGGCGATCGGTTTTTAGTGCGGACCGGATACCTCACCAATTGCAAGAGCTCAAAATCTGAACCGAAATTCCCAGCGTTGAGCCACGTGCAGGTACTCTTCTACAATTCCTACTAATTGGTTTCAGTAGACCGTTTAAGCTCCCTGGGCCTCTTGCTAAAAAAAAATTACAAAGAGAAAAATAGCAAGCAAACGTACAGTCACGGGACAAAATTTAAGGCCAGATCCTATATCTGATTATAGCCTCGTCGCCTTTGGTATCTCTTCACCATATATCTCCTTGGTATTTCTCCTGGTAATCCTTTCCGACTGTGGGCTTAAGCGCTCTAATGTTGCAGGCGCGGGGTAGCCTCTCAAGCCATAGTGTCATTAAGCCTAACGATGTACAGCGACATGAATGATCGATGGAAAGAGCAGCTATGGTGCACAGATGTTTTTTCATACAATGTTGAAACCATTCATCATTCCTATCGCTGTAGGTACCCAGGCGAGCTCACCACCCACCGAGCGCAGCATTCAATTCTCATCAACTATTTCTTTGCTGCAACTTTAGCGGCCATTTTTCAAGCGGAATGATCCCACACCTGGCATGTACGAGGTTGCGGAACCAACACAACCTGCAATGTTCAAAACCTAAGGTGCGGCTGTTGGTACATAAAGTTTCAGAACAGCATTATGGCCCTTGCACAAATAAAGCTGGCCCTATATTCTACAATCTCAACTCGATATGCCAGATCTCGCTACGCTGGATCCCTTGCTATCCCATACAAAACCCCTTCCCCTCTTTTGCTCCGGGGTCGGCTGCTATCCAGGACCTTTTGCTATCCCATACGGACCCCCCAGGACTTTGGCAATCTGGCATATCTAGTTGCGACTGTCCTTAGCTATAGTGTTGGTGGAAGGTGAACTTGACAGCAACAATTTGCGCAAAGCCTCTCCCTTTCCTTATGGCGTATCACGGATATTGCGATTTCCTGGTCAGTTGTCAGTTGCCCCCGAGGCCGACAGAGGAAAAGAATATTCGAGTTCCCAATCTGGCCATCCTAGACATTGCGCCCAGTGTTGGTGTAGGGCTTGTATTTGGTGAAGCACCACGTAAATGGGAACATATCCAACATCTATTTTGCAAACGCCCTAATATTTTTTCACGAGCAAAGAATCTTGACAACTGACAACCGTCCTGGAAGTCGTAATAAGTGTGACAGCAAACCGCGAGTAACAATTCAACCAAAGAAGGTGCTAAAAGCCCAACAGATTAGAGTGTATTAGCCAACAACTGCTAAGTCTAAAGATTTGGCCCTTGGCGATAGTTTTTGTGTGGGTATTTAATCTTATCACATTTTGATTATTTAGCGTCCTAATGTGATACATCAAATATTATGCTCGGTTGGTATGATGTGAGCTCTGTTTGCAGTGAGCGCAGGCACTGGCCTCTTTGTAGCTAATTCACTACCAACTCCATGTCTAACATGAAGTAGCGCACACCCTGAAATCCAATATCGATGCATCTATTTGTTGACCTCAGGCAAACTAGAGAATCTTTTTCTCTGCTCACTGAGATCTCTATCTACCGACAAAACTCGATAAATTGGTTATCTCAGGCCAGGGATGTTGGCGATCATGCAAGCCACAGAGCTGTATTAGGAAATACAGAGTGATATCTAGTGATTGAGGTGAGTCAGTAGCATCGCTTCGCTTAGAAAGGATAGGGAGCAGAGAAGTAATTCAGTAGAACTCGCAATCAAATCATCATAGCTCCCCAGTCTACAGAAGAAATCCTACAAAATCTGGCACTATCATAATCAACTCTATCCTGTTTAGTATGGAGTGGAGTTAATACTGGCCCTAGACTACGGAGAGGTCCAAAACCTAAACTTATTCATGAGAGCGACCTCAAGGATGTGTGTCCTATACAGCGTGCTGAATGGTCATGGAGTCAACGGCAGAAAATAACGACTTTAGCTTTCCTTTGCCACAACCGGATTCCGGGAATTACAGATAAAGGAGAACATTTTCTGCGCCCTCCTACCCAGATTGAAGCTTCATATTTATTTGGTATCTCTCTACGCACAATAAGTAACTGGTTGAAAAAGCAAGAAGACTTGGAAAAGGATGCGGTGGGCAGTACTATAAGGAGTAAGCGGACAGAGAGCGTACTTATCTGTAAATGGCTTGAACTTGAGACGAGACTCTATAGTCTTTTCTTTGAAAGATCAAAAGAACAGGCTATAAGCCGGGTTTAGTTTAGGAGACATACAAATCAAATATTCCATAAACTGTTTCTCAACAGTACTACCTCAATATTTCGCTTTTCCAATGGTTGGTTCGAAGCCTTTCTGAGATGGTTCAGAGTAAGCCTATGTTGCATCATCAAAAAAGCTTAAAAAATACCTAAAGATTATCGACGGCTAGTGATCAATTGGCTGCAGCTCAATCGACGTGTCTCACAACCACCTCGCGGTAACTAGATGCAGACTGTGCTCAATAGATGTATTGGCAGGATTCTCTTTAACAATATATGCAACATCAATGAGACACCATTGCCATTTGGGTGTCTTAGTGGACGCACCTATGATGAGGTTGGTTCCAGAACAGCTTAGGGTAAGGAATCTCATAGTAGGTGGAATAAACGACCTGCTAGCCTTGTACTGTGTATCTTTGCAGATGGTGTCAATCGAATACTTCCTGTCATTATCTTTCACGGTAAAGGAACTTTGTATGAACGAGAAGCATCACTTTACCATTTTGTCGTACTTGTCAAATGGAATAACGTTGCATACTTGAATGATTAGGTATTCCTTAAGTACATCGAACAATATCTTTTGCCTGCTTTAAACGGTCGCTCTAGTCTCCTAGCAATCGATCTTTGCACTTCTCAGAAGACACCAACCGTACTCACCACCTTGAAAAATCATGATATTATTCCCAGTTTCATTCCGGCAGGGTGCGCTAGTTTAGTTCAACTTCTTGATATATCTATTAATAAACCATTAAAGAATAGAATTAAGGAGTTAACAGATGAAGCAATCATTGAATATGAATGCGGTGATGATTTTGAAAGGTGGAGTGTTGGGGAGCGAAGGATTTTGACAACCCAATGTGTTGGGGACGCATGGTACCAGTTTTGTGTTGAGAGAGCCAATGTCATAAGAGCCTCCTTTTCTAATGTTGGTTTATCTCTACCAGTTGATGGAAGCGCTGATATAAGCTTAACATTAAGGGTTTTGAAGATCCTATTATCGGTGATTGGAGTCAAGCGTTGGAAGGTCCTTATAGTTTTGTACTTCCAAACCTTGCAGAATTATTTGCAGATGTCCCAAAAGAAGATGATGATAGCGAGACTGTAGAGTTTATAGTACATGGAGAATAATCAATAGCCTTTTGTGAACTATTCCTTCATTTGTTCGGTCAGAATTGGTGGCGGCTCAGCTGCTCCTTGGTCCGGACTTACAAACCCTGGCCGGAGACAGCCAATTTATAGAGTTTTGGCGGTACTAAGAATTGTGACCCTCCACCACATAAAATCTGGCCACCGAACTTGCAGTCAAGAAATATTTGTATGTGACTCGCTGAATGTGCAACTCGGTGAACAGGAAAACGGAGTACCGCACAAACTCTAAAGAATCGCTATCTCCGGGGATGGACTATCGGCTTAACGATTGCTGAAACGGTGTAGATCTTTTTTCTGAAGGTGTTTTCGATCTCACATGATTTTTCGAGTTTTTGCGCTATCAAAAACCTCACATATCACAAATTAGGTGTGACATGTATTAGACTATCCGTCTATTTGAGGGCCTTTGAGTGTGCACAGAGACGCCATGGCAATCCTGCTCATAGAGGAGCATTGCATGCAAGGCCGTCACGCCAGTCGGATAGGCATATATACACCTGCAGGCACCCTTCAAATATCCAGCTGTAGGCAAAGCTCAATCATCTCTCTCTATGTCACTGCCAACTCTGTATCCTGTCCACTCAGCGCCTAATCATCACATTCGTCTAGATACTAAGCCTACCCGGGCAAGGATTTTTCAACAACCAAAATACCCCTCCACCCCACCCACCAGAAATCCAATTTCCCACAACAACCCTCCCCGAGCCACTATTTTCCGGCAGCCGGAACGCCCCCCCCCCCCCACCTGCGCCTTTTACCATGGACCCGACTCTCCGTATCCGCCTAGCTCCTAGCCCCACCCGAGCCATCATCTCCCGCCGCGCCGGCCAAGAATCAATGGGGCAGCGGGCGGGCATCGCTGTACTGACCCACCCTACGGGTCCCTAAGCTCTGTTGCGTTAAAGCAGGGGAAGGAACTCCGGCTTGCTCCCCGCTGGAGCTCGGAACTCCGGCGTCTTGTTTTTGGTATCTAGTTGGGGTGTAGGGTTAGGTGTTGGTCGCCGTTTTGGGCGTTGATTGGGTGTAGGTGCTATAATAGGTGCCGATTTCGGTTTATGATTATGCGTGGGTTGAAATGTCGACTAGATATCATAGATATAGAATGATTCGGCGTAGTTTTGGACGTGAGTTAGCGGTCTGCATGAATACTAGCATATGTAAGTTCTAGAACATAGTCACGCCTTGGGATGGCGAAACCCACTGTGTTGCATATTTTCATTACTCCTGTGCACCATTCTCCGGAATTTTGTCTCTCTATCGTACTATCAAGTTACTATGCTGGTCATTCTTTCACCCACAGTCCCACCCTATCTGGTGAACATCTATATAGTACCACAGTACCCTATGTCTCAGAAAATATGCAACACCCCGATGCGGCTTGGTTGGTCGGCTTGGTGAGAGGGTAGTCGACTAAGCACGACACGCACCAAGAACCTAGCGCCAAGAGCTTAATATTTAGACACAAAGGTGGTTAGCGCCACTTTCTATAGGCGCGCTAATAATAGGAACCGAGTAGGTCAATCCCCCCGCTGCTCCTATACTTTACCGCTGTTCCCTATTCTGTAGCTGTTCCCTAGACTAGGTCACTGGATCAACCTGCAGTCGCGAGCTGGCCATCGCTAGTATGTCGTCCTCTAGTTCATTGCTCCTGTACGATGCCCTCTGGGAATTGGGTCCCTCTATTGCACTAACAATTTTCTATGCTGGGCTTTTGTGTAGACGGAGAAGGATGATTCAGTAGATGCCCTGTTCCTTTTGGAGTATCGTAGCCGCCGCATACTTTCAAGTTGAAGACTGTTGCCACCCAACCTTTGGTTATATCTTAAAAATTTTGCAAGTACACGGGTAAGGGTTGAGGACAAGGCAAATTGAAAAAAAGAGAGTATGAATCGCATTTTAGTGTAAAATGCCTATTTGCTTCACGTTAAAAGCCGTTACACCATCACCATACCCCACCTGAAGAGGGGTCTACACCTGCCCTATCCCTTACGCTGGCAATGCTGACCTCTTATAATAGGGGGCCCGAAGCTGTGTGGGAGATCAGCTATTTAATAAGAAAGATAACAAGATCTCTGAGCAAACGCCACCAACCTTTGCTTCTTTCTGGGGGGTCAGCATTTACTGCCAGCTTAAGGCATAAGTATATCTAGCGCGGTGCCTGATGTAGAGATTTTGCAGGGTCTGACATTGGTGTTTCAGCACTATGGGGGTTTATGAAGTCCCATATGTAGCCCTATGTAACAGGTCCTTAAGATCTCCGGTACCAGGCATACAATATATTAAACGGAAGATATACCTTAAACACGCCAATAGGAACATAAATCCATCTACAAAAAGGACTAGTGGGTTTTCTTAGCAGCGGATGATCTGGTACTATCCAGTAAAGCTTTATTATTTCTATTTCCCTGTGCATAGCTCTCGCAGCCCCTAGGCACACCTCATATCTCTAAGCCCCCCTAGTTTCAATCCCTGCTCATATATTTCTTTCGCGTATAGCTCTTGCACCTGTATTACATCCGACTTGACGATATCACTGATATTTCTGGTTCTTGTATCGACATCTCCGCTATTTTGCGAGATCATTAATCTCGTTTCCAGGAGCTAGAAATGTTCTGGGTATCTCATCCTCCCCCTTCCGCATATGTAGCTAGCTAATTGCCAAATTCGAATGTTAAAATAATAGTAAGTCATGCGTGCGATAATATGACGACCTATGACGATTGTATGTTGAAAAAGTTTCTAACTTCGCGGCTTGATAACGGAAGCTAAGGAGAGTTGCTACATCATTCGAAGTTCGATGTTATTGAACCCTGTCTGACATCACGAGGCTCATCGAGTTTGTAATAGCAGAGAAAATGAAAGCGGACAGTCTCCCGAATGTTCTCCAGATAGTTTCGCCCGCTATATCTCTCTACACGTAGCGTCCATGAAGATGTCTCCGAAATTGTGTCCGAACTCCAGAAGTGTGGGCGAGGTGGGTCCAGTTCCAAGCACCAGCAGCATTCATCATTTAAAGAGCGAATACGTCGGAAGGGGTCCACAGTGGGAGGTTGAAAATAAATCTACTTAGGAACATAATGAGAAAGTTATCTAAATTTGGGGAGTGGGGGGGGGGGGGGTACAGACCTGAGCATCTATAGGCCTAGCCCCACCACCCTTACGACACTTTCTCCAGAAAAAGCTGTAGCCTCGCCCTTGGTATTTGGAGATAACGTCCGCCAGTTTTTGGTCCATCTGTTCATTGATTACCCCCTGACGCCGACCAAATGTGTATGCCGGAAATAACGAATATGCCTTATTCCAGGTGATGAGGTTCATTAGAATAGTTGAGGAAAACCTTATGATGCTGGCCAGCACTGGTCCTTCACACATAACAAGCTGGATACGTTCACTGCCTCTCCGGAATTCGAACGTATCAAAATTTCCCGCATATCCGGTCTTCTCGCTCCTGGCATCTATATGCCGAGCACGCCGCCTGAAGAGGCCATGGGCTTCAACCCGCCCCCAGTCTGTCCATTCCTCCACATCTTCATATCCCTCTGATATTATCAGGTATACAGCAAACTTTACCAGCTGCTCGTATGGTTTAGCTAGATCGTCGTGAGCCTTTTTCTCGCCTGAGAAGAATACATCCAAGTCAGATTCAGGGTACGTGACCCTGCCAAGGAATTGCAACACAGCAGACCCTGTGATGACAGCACCCCTTTTAGCCATCATGCTCCTGAATATGCTTGGTTGGTTGGACCAGCGTGAAAGGAATTTGTCGATATTTGACTGTGTCTCCTTCATGCGGGATGAAAGAGCATGGAGGGCTCTAGATGTCCGTTGAAGACGTATCAGCGAAATTGGATCCAGGTACGAGAAGATGAACAGGCTAATTATTTTCTCCTTGCTTCCCCGCGAAAGAAGATCTTCTAATTTGTTGCATGGCATCTAAGTAGGGCTTATTAGCTTGATGCCTACACCCAACACTCTTCGCTGGCGTAGTACCTTGCAATATTAGAATAAGTAAGCACTGAATTATAAAGTGGTTTGAGTGTGGTTGATGAGTGGTGTAGATGAAAGAGCTGATTCACCGGTTTGTCGGACGAGTGAATGCGTCCTTTGATGATAGGTGGAGGTATGAATGAATCAGTTGCGTACTTGTGAGAGCTGTGGGTGGGATTGGCGGGGAGCGTGGTGGGGGGGGTTGATCCACGTGTCTGCATTCACTCTCCTAGAGTAGTACGTCACCCATCCATTTGGTTCTGGGTACCAACACATACTCTGAACAAGAAATCATAGAGTGTTCTGGAGATCACGTAGGTTGAAAATTGAATTTCTCGTCTTGGCGATGGAAAATGGATGAATGGGGATCCATCTCCGCGACTTCTCCCGTTACAAATACCGGTCTCCATTGCTGAGCGAGGAGAAAACCTGAGATAATAAGCCATATCATATTTCTCTGCATCTCGATTAACAGAAGGGAAAAGTTCGACATCCATCGCGATATCTACTGCGATCGGAAGAGCCAGTGCCAGAAGAGCAGGATTCTTGCCAATCAGAACAAAGTGAATAAAAAAGTGGCAAGAGCGGAACCCAGAAAAATGGTGAATGCACCCACCTTCCCACACCAGCCACGGTATATATACAATATACATGTATGTACCCCGCCACGTCTCTGACACTCCAGATCGACAGCCAACACAAATCTAACATATGGTCATTAATCAAATCCCTACATTTATGAAGTTCGACCTCCCTTTATTGGCTGGAAAAGCAAGGGTCTCATAGAGCTCTATAATTGGCCTGGTCGTTACGCAACTTGGATGCCTGTTGGTAACACACATATGGTTCCTACATTTGAGCGACGGGAATCCGGTGTTTCATATGCACTCCGCAGGGTTCTACACTCACCCAGCGGCCTCCAGCCTTTGCGTAGAACAGAACTGGATTATATTTTCTAGACATACTGAGCGGACGCAGATACAGCCAAGGCAGCCCACTGCGCACGCTGAGAACCTAAGATCAATAAATGAAAGAGACCACCTTTGAATATTAAGGATTATGCGGGATCACTTGGCATAAACCTGTTCACTAGTCGATCGCATCCCAAGTTTATGTATCCGGTATCGGCACTAGAGTCTCGGAAAACTGGGTCTACGCTTGGAGCGCATCTAGGAGCTTGTTCGCCAGGTGGGCGGAGGCGCACCTACAGTACCAGCACTCATCTCTGCTATTTCGCCTAACAACGCCGACGGGGCTCGTCACACCGTCTTTCTTACTTTGAAAACCTATCACCGGTCGGATAGCACAAGATCATTATAGCAATTATCTTCCAGCTTCCAGTCCCGGGAGGCACAAACAGTCCGGCTAGGCCCACACAACCCCTGCGCGAAATTGAGCCATTAAGGCATGTACAAGAAATGTTTATTTACAGCGAGGCTCAGAAAATTGTTACATTGTGACCCGGGCAGCCGGTAATTTTTGAATCTTGAGAAACTCGGAAGTGGGGACTTACACAACCAAAAGAACCTAATGCCAGGAAACATACTACGTGTAGCAAAGTCGTAGGACTGCAACTTTGTAATATCAGAAGCGTCTGTCGTCCTATACCGACACAGATTGGACCTGGAATTGATGCTACATTGTCCCGGACCACAGCACTCAGAGATTTCACTACTCAGTGATTCAAGAATTTCGACAAAGCCTTCGTATCAATTCGACATAATAGTTTGCTATAATACGGCGATTTGAATATCACAGTGGATCAGGGTAGTGAGGTTTGATTGTAGATTAACCAAGGACCTCTGAACTAAGCTTTCCATCATGTGTCATAATTTGGCTTGCTAGAATATACGTTCTTTTATGTTCTCTGCAATGTCAACCCCACAAAGAGTTCCGGGAGACAGGGAGCGAGTTGATTCCGAGGAAGTGGTATTTACCAGCGTCCCCATCCGGCTAGTTGATGAAGTGGTTACCTCATGTTAAGATACGAGCGGAATCCTGCTGGCTAATACTTGTATGCCTATTGCACTGGCCTGGTCGCCAAGGAGGGTATTGGCGGCTTGTTCATCGATTGAGCTTGCTCGCAGTAGAAGGGGCTGGCTACATTCTATCTCACGTTAAAGGATACCACTCCGCCGTTTCCCTATGCGCTTGAGGGCCTATCATACCCTCCTGCTGACCCCAAAATGTCAAGATGAGGGGGGGTTTAACTACCCCTTAGTCTGTCAGTAAACTACTAACCCCGCCAACAAAGGTAATTTCGTGTGGCCTTACTATTAGATCCCGTCATCTCCTCACAGACTAGCAGATCTTCCACACAAATTTGATTCCTCTGCGACAGACTCAGGAATAGGCCACTAATTCATGCTTTTAAGCAATACGTTGTGCTATGGGCATTGTGTTCACGGATACAATCTCTAAGCCAATTACAAGACCTCATAGGGGTTTATCATTTGTTCTAACGTGTACCTATCCCTGGAATGGTTGTCGGCGTATTCATATCATGCCCGACAGACAACACAGATTGGAAAGAGATCCAGTAACACTATTCTCAGCTCAGTAGGCCGGAGCAGAGAAGCCTCCCGTAGCGGCCGTAAACCTTACGAGAAAGGAGATATGAGTGAGAGAGGTGAAGGGCGTAAGGGGCGAAATATATCAGGATGGGTAGAAAGCGGGAGTAAGGCGGTGTGGGGGTTGGGATTATTGCCGGGGAAGCGTGATATGGACCAGCGATATTTTACTCTATCGGTGATATGATGTCAAGTTGCGGAACGGCAAGGGAAAGACCTGCTACGAGTTCTACGGTCTCTGGAACCTCTAGATATTTATTTTATTTTTACGCCACAGGGCGTGCATACGAACGTTTAGCACATTGTCGGAAGTGGTCAGGTGGCCTGGCTTTAGAAACGATAGGCTTACCCTAAGGAAACTACATCTTCCGGAATTCGGAATGCCCCCCATAATTTTTCAGAGTCGCAAAGTTACTTTTGGGGTATCTGTGGTGGGTGGATTGTTCTAATAATTTGGGTTGTCCGAGATGTCTTGGCACTTTATCAATTGTTCTTACTTTTACGCTAGCAAAATTCAACTGGGGACCCTGGATAACCAAAGTTACTAGCTAAGCCCAAGTTTATTGAAGCCACAGTGATTTTTATGGCAAAAACGGGATAACCGATAAAGCTGAAAACATCCTATGATAAAGTAAGCCGGGGTTATGTTAGTAGGGTAGATTTAGTAAGCGACGGCGAGGGCATTCGAATCGCAGGGGGGGTAGAGCCTGGTGGGAGGTGGGGGGGGGTTCTAACGTTGCGAACGTGCGCTATCCTCCCAGGAGTAGGATAACTACCCAAAAGAAGTTTTAGTTGACGTGTTCGGTCATAGAACGATGAAAATTGGGCATCCCGTCCGCTCTGCCATACACAAGCATCGTATCGCCCGGCTAGTACTGCAGTGGGTGACCATGTGGGAATCCCGGGTACCGAACTCTTTTGTTTTTTTTAACTCAAGGCGCATCACAGTACATTCACTCATTCCCCCTGGGTCCCGATCGCTGAGTCGGGATGGAGGGTGGGCTCTGGTGGTCTTTTGGTGTCTAATGCGGGTGAGGGGGGGTGGTCATGTGGTAACCCTAACCCACGAGCTCCGCTTTTTTTTTCTTCGTATCAATTGTATGCAGCTTTCCGGCTATGACACACGAGCTTTGCTTCAACTACAGTACACAGTTGATTAAATCCTCCTTGTCCATGGAGTAATTTGGCTAAGAACCGTCGGATCCGACAGTTACTGGTGTGGAAACCCCGCCAAAAGCTAAGGATTTGTGGAAAAAGAGGGGTTGGCTAAGTCGGTCTAATGAAAAAATAAAAAATAAAAATAAAAATAAAAATACCAATTTGGTCGCTAGTACCTCCGCTAAGCTGGCTAGGCTGAGCGCGCTCAAATCCTCCACATGTAGCTTCGCCCTCACTAAACAGCACAGTTGATTGATTGATTAGTTGGCTAGACCACTAGTATCAGCCTACGGGAAAGAAGCAACAATTACTATCTATTTCGCCAAGTGGAAGGAGGTCCACACCACTCATGGATTGGGGTTGTGGGAAGAAACCCTAACCCAGTGACCTGGACACACGCACGACCGAGGCACTGTCTAACGCGATGGTGTGTGGGCGTCAGGGCTAGAATCTTTCAATACCCGTCTGGGCCGTGCCCTAAGTGAGTAGCCCTGTGCACCGACCGGATGTGGTGCTAGTAGTTGGGCGGTGGTACTAAATAAATACATAGCTGCGGCGGGGTACAGGTGTAGTAAGCAACTACATGTCGTATAGCCAGGGTACCGTGGCCACTAGTGGAGAGCTATTTAAGGACTGTTGTTTCCGGCTATAGAGCATCATCGCCAATACAATCCCTCGACCATACTACAGCAGCGGTGGTGTCGCGTGGTTGTGAGAGACATAGGACAAAACCGATACAAATGTCCTGACATTGTCCATGAATGGGAAAGGGAGGGGGGAAAGACTGCTAACCGCTGATGTACATGCAGCGGAAAGGTTCACTAATCCCCCATCTACTTGGCAAGGGGGGAAGGGGGTGGTGAACAGGTCGGCACTATCACCTCGTCTGTTGATGCTAACCTTGCCATATCACAACACAAAAACGAAATTTGTATGGAAAGATACTATAAAGCCACACCAGATTTAGGTTTTCTTGGGGAGGCAGGATCTTACTCACACAGAAGGGTAGGGAGCAGAGAAGACCCCGCGGCACCTCCGCAGCGAGGTGCTGGGAGACAAGCGATTGTTATGATATCTTCACTCTGGCCCATATGCATCCCTCTCGTTACTCTCGATGGATACAGCACGTATGTTCCTCCATCCCGCCCCAACCCCCCATCTCATGGCAAGGACCGGGGGGAGGGGGGAATACACACAGCTCAGTCTTTAAATTAAATACAGTATAGAATCGATCCTGATAGAGTATAAGGGTTTAGTTCATGGGCAGACGGCAAAGCTGGGGAGGAGAGGCTTCAGCTACTTCATACCACTCCACATATCACGTCAACGCTGCACATAACTCTGACAAGACGGTCTATGGATATATACTGGGGGACCCTTACCCAGTTCTTAGCTTATGATAAGTATACCGGGATATATATCATGGCTATTTTCACTCGACACTAGTCTCGTGCCCATCCCTTACTTTGGTCCAAATAAAGAAATACCGATTGGGTCTGGGGACAAGACTAACTCTACACTCAGTTCCTGGTATATTATCTGCCCCCCCCCCCCCCCCCCAGCCTCGGCATTCGGCAACATTGTGAACCTGCGCATTGTTCGTATTAACGAGCTACATATTTGACCCTCCGAGCTCGCTTCTACCTCTGACGCTCGTGTTAGCAGTATATTTTCAGCAAACATTCACTGGTCACCATCACACCAGGGAGAGGGGGGGGGGGACGACCGACATAGGGCTCCCGTCCCAGCCACGCATCCATGATGGCGCCCGGGTTCTTCGAGCACTTCAACATCTTCTCCACCATCCACTGGTTCAGTGGGTGGATACCCGGATACAATGGTCGTCCGCCGTACGGGTCGTGGTCCACCAGCAGCTGTATCATCTCCTCCACGTTCCTGCCCATCGGCACCTCGAACCGACGCTGCCTGGCAGATATGAGCAGAGCGTTCCTACCCTGGTCCATCGCCTCATCCGCCCCGCAGTGCTCACCGCTCCTGCAGAATTGCTGGTCTTCGAGCAGGTGCCGCGCCAGCACCAGGTCCCCGTTGCTCACCGCGCGGTACATGCACGACTCCTTGCTAGAGCTTTCGGGGCAGCAGTATGACCGCGTACGGTTAGGGCTAATGCCGTGGCAGAGCAACACCCGCACGGTCGCCACCGTGGCGGCGTCAGCCTCTCTCAGTTGGAGAAGCTCCGCGAGCCGGTCCTGGAGGTGGGTACGAAGGCGCTCCTGTCCGTCTGGGATGATGGTGGCCGGACAGATTGCCAAGGCGATTGCCCGCTCGAGGGTGATGGGGCGGCACTGGGCGACAGCCCACATGGCGATGCCCTCAACGTCAGCTGTGAATCGGTGGGTGAGCTCCCGGGCGAGGAGGGTGTGGAGGGCGCGGCAGCTGCGGGAGATGAGGGAGAGCTCTCGCGGGGCAGCATGTTCGCCAATGATCAGCATAAGCTCAATGGGGACCACGGGGTTGGAAAATGTCATGATTGTTGTTGGTAGTGTGCGGGGGTGGTGGGGGGGTTCAACGGTGAGGGTTTGTTTAGCGGGGGAGAAGTTGTTTAGGCGCGCGCACACACACACATGAAAGCACCGCTGATTGGTTACCTAGCAAGGCTGTGGATGCGTTGGTGGGTAACGACAGAGCTAGAGCACTTGGAACTAATAAAACGAACACTACACGAGCTCCATAAAATTATAAAAATAAAACGTTTACTGCTTTCACCGGTACACTCCGGGATTGATCTCGTCTCGGGCAATTGCAAGTCCTATGGTTTGATTAGTGGCTGGTATATTAAGCAAGAGTTCATTAACCGCCGCGAGTAGCGACTCTATTCCAGATCCGACACAGCGTCTGTCAAAAACGTTCTTCCTATTCAGATGACAATAGCTCAAGAGACATCGGTAAGGGAAAGGTCAACTTGAGCTTGATCTCGTTGGAGAAAACACGGCAAAGCATTTCCGACCGTGTGTGGAAACAAGCGCCTGCGTAAATTACGTACAAAGGGAATTAGCATATATCACCCGGGGTAAAGGGAAGAAACCTCGCCTTTTATCTTCTTGCCACCTCTAGTTTCTAATTGAAACTAGTTCCTCGTACATGCTCTTTCTTCCATCCCACAACATCCGGACACCACTGAGGGAGCGGGACTAGGCAAAGATACCCAGTACCCAGAGCAGCGCGGTCGTCAATAGGTGTAGGACAGGCGTAGTATCGCTCGAGGATAGGAACCACATATCTCTAGCTGAGGTCTCCGCTCCCAATCCGCGATTTCGACTTCAGCCCTTGAGGATACTCCAAGACGAATACCTTAAATTTACCGCGGGGGAGGCCGAATACCCCCGCGGGGGAACGCACTCCTCCGCGCGCCGGGGGTGCCAAGGAATGCGCAGGACTGTGGTCTTTTGGTGCCAGATGGTGGAGGCAGTGTAGAGAGGAGGAGTGTACTAGATTTGAAGCGTGGTAAGCAGTCATTACGTTGGAGAAGGAGGTCGGTGGGGGTGTGGAAACCTTTTTTTATTACCATCCTAGAGCATGAGCACCACCGGGAAGCTAAGGGATAAGTACTTTCAGAATATAGACGACTTTTGCACCTTTTTTTTGTTTCCTTTTCTTGTCAACCTGTCCTGAGCTTTGGTTTGGAGAGATGCCTCTTTTTTTATGGGATGTCGCGGAACACAAGCTGCGCTCCCGCGGCTTGTTTTCGTAAAGAGATTTGGGAGACGCATGCGGAGATGTTTTAACTGGAAACGTGTCGGGCGAGGAAGTATTAGAGCGCTCATTGAGGAGGATCTAGGATGGTTGTAGGAGCTGTAGCCCACATATTGTCGGTTCTCGTAAGCGACCATCAGACACAAGACCGAGTGTGGTGCAATAAACCCCGGAAAATGTTTCCCAGTATCAGCGTTCCATAAAAGGCCATGATTATTGCTACTGTTGTGTTCGGTCATAGAACGATGAAAATTGGGCATCCCGTCCGCTCTGCCATACAAAAGCATCGTATCGCCCGGCTAGTACTGCAGTGGGTGACCATGTGGGAATCCCGGGTACCGAACTCTTTTGTTTTTTGGGAACATATTATTCGCGGTGCCCAATCCATGGATGTCGATAATGGTTCAATTATCAAATATTACTACTACATGCCGTACGTAGTACGATTCCTTATAACGTTTACTAGCAGGCGGGCAGTGTGGGAATCTCCTGGCCCTGAATCCCGAAGACTTGGCGTCTGGGCTAGGGTTCGACAGCGCTGTAAGCTCGTCCCCCAACGAATCGCTGTCCCTCAAACCCACAAGTCATCATGGCCTTCGTATCAGGACAGCTCTGCCCACTGATTCAAACCCCCTCCCCGGAAATGAGATTCGTCTTTACCTTCGCCGGATTCGTATCGCAATAGGTACTTAAGCAGTAAGCAAAGCAAAATCGAAGGCCGG
Source organism: Morchella sp. 2016-57 (assembly GCA_024713875.1). Taxonomy (NCBI): domain Eukaryota; kingdom Fungi; phylum Ascomycota; class Pezizomycetes; order Pezizales; family Morchellaceae; genus Morchella; species Morchella sp. 2016-57. Next base: position 929,347 of record JAMGZE010000020.1, read on the forward strand.
TCCCTAGAGCTTTTTTATATATATACGCTACCTTCTGTTGGCCAAACCCGTTTGGACAAATGCAGTAACCACCGGGAATCTAAGAGTTTCGATATATGTTGCTGTGCCCTTATTGTACCGAGAAATGAATCGATCAAGAATTAGACCGACGCAATACTTACCCCGGCAGTGGGACGCCGCACCCCCCTTCCTAGTGTACTTAATTTACGTCTTCCCCGTTTATATCCGCAAGCCTCAACGTGGTGCCCGTTATTTCGGGGGTGCCGCAAACGCTAAATACATACCACCGCAACGCACCCCCGACGCAGAACTACCTCTATGTTAGGCACGGACTGGACGAGTCAGAGTCGGAGACCTAGTACCAAGCCTGGCTCAGTGTCAGGGATTTCCAGCGAGCGAACAGGGCCTCAATCTAGGTCGAGCTAGCAGGCCCATGACGGTGGACGCCATGCAATCCAATCACAACCCACAGCTTGGCTTCGCCCGTTCCCGGGACTGGGCTCTCGGAGACGTGGGATTTCTTGTAGACCCCTAGTATACTGCTTTTATGGGGATGCTGGGGGGGTGGTTCTTAGGTGTTGAAGGCCACGCCAGATACCGTCCTTTAGCTGGTTCAGTTCTAGCATTACAGAAAAAGAAATGTGAGCAATAAGCCTGTTGAATATTGCATCTCAACTCCCGAAATCTGTGGGGGTCAGCAACACGCGAAACTACATACTTACTTATCAAAGAACAGTCATGATAGTCGGAGCACTCGGTCGCTTGGCAGATTCCTGGGTGCCAAGCCTGACCTACCCAGGACACCACCAGTTCCAAAGGCCATACTGCGAGGACAACGACAAAAGCGGGGATGGGAAAGGGAGTGCTAACCCTAACTCACCCTAACTAACTAGTACATGTAGCCGGGGGTCGGTGTTGGGACCCCAAGTTGCCAAAAGTAAAATTTGAGTTCGGTACCCGGGATTCCCACATGGTCACCCACTGCAGTACTAGCCGGGCGATACGATGCTTTTGTATGGCAGAGCGGACGGGATGCCCAATTTTCATCGTTCTATGACCGAACACGGAAGAAACACTCTTCAAATTCCCTTAACCAGAGTAATCAAGTCTCGTAGCTCATCAGTGTGCAACCTGAACGGGTAAAAGGGGATAGGAGGCGTGTGGCTTACTAAGGGACCCCGCTATCTTACTTATCAGATAATAGCACTTCCATACAAACCTAGACCTTATAGAGGAGTCAACATTGACAGACCAAGGCATACGAAATTTCTTTTTTAGGCGAAAAATGTGGTCTGACTTGTATATTAGTAGTCCCTTTCCCTATTGTGTATTTATCAGAAAGAAATATTAATTAAACCTCTTTTTGTTATATGCAGAAGAGTCTCATAGAGCCTACCGCGAATGATGGTCTACTCGGCTTGATGATTCAGTCGCCGTTTTTCTCCCCGGCGACATTGGCAGAAGGTCATATTAGTAAGAAACTAGCCTAATACCTCATTGCCGAGTGGACCACCATTCCTTTTCATCGCAAAAAATGGTATCAAAGGGGTCTGATATGGCAGTCTTTACCAAAGCAGATATGTTAGACCAAAAGGGCTATCTGTTCCTTATATAACTCTTTTATGGTGGGGGAATCCTTGACGCGCAGCAGTTTGAACACCTCGAGTTTGACCGGCTATAGCTCATCAACCACAACGCATACTCTTATTCTTACTCAATGGGTGGGCTCGGTTTTAACTGCTCTAGCGTTCAATCTGCTTAGAGTTTTAAAATAAGTAACCTCTGGTTGTTAAGGACCGTAGATATTCGATTAATTCGCTGGCGTTACTTCAGCACACCAAAAAATCATCACTTTCAGCACTTTTTGATATCGAGCATCTAGGGTATGCGCTTGTAGCTATAGGGGGGTTTTGGCTGGGGCAATGTTGCTGATATGGTCAAAAAAGGTGCTTTTCCTGGTCTTGGCCTGTAATTTGACATCTTTGTATCCGTTTGGGCGCTCCAGTAAACATCATCCTTTGCGAGTGAAAAAACTTGTCGACCAGGGAGCAAAAGAGTTCGGTACCTGGGATTCCCACATGGTCACCCACTGCAGTACTAGCCAGGCGATACGATGCTTTTGTATGGCAGAGCGGACGGGATGCCCAACTTTCATCGTTCTATGACCGAACACGGAAAGGAGTCCTCTTCACCTCCTCTTAACCGGGGTATCCACGGTATGCTCTTGCAGTCATAAAAATGTTTTTGCGCGTGAAAGAACTGCTGGCCGCAGGGCAAAAGAGTTCGGTACCCGGGATTCCCACATGGTCACCCACTGCAGTACTAGCCGGGCGATATGATGCTTGTGTATGGCAGAGCGGACGGGATGCCCAAGTTTCATCGTTCTATGACCGAACACGGCAGAGACTGCTCTTCAACTCCCCTTAACCAGAGTATGAAACCCCGTAGCTCATCGGCGACTCAAAACGTCCAAGGTGGGGCACGCCAATTGACTACAACGGGTAAGAAAATAAGACTAGTATGGGATTCATCCTGCAGAGGAGGCGTCTACAAAATTTTTTCCAACCGAAGGGGTTTTTTTACCCGCTTAGGCGCCCCAGTGGTGAAATCATTTTACCAGTGACCAGCCAGAGAAGCAAAAGAGTTCGGTACCCGGGATTCCCACATGGTCACCCACTGCAGTACTGACCGGGCGATACGATGCTTTTGTATGGCAGAGCGGACGGGATGCCCAACTTTCATCGTTCTATGACCGAACACATCAGGATGTGGAATATTTTCGTAAGTAAATGTCAGTCGGTATGTCACCACGAGGCGAGCTGTTCGCTCACCACCGAGTGGTCGAGCATTTTACTTTTATTTGTGGAGCAGCGATTCATCGGTAGCATGGCTCCCTCTACATTCCCCAAGTTTGACATTAAAACTTCCATCCACTCTCGCTACTAAGTACTGCATTAACCTCTTCTTGCACATCTTCATCCGGCTTTCATATGGGCGTATCTCCTGGTCAAGCGAGAACCTGAGATAACACAGCAGCTCAGCTCATAGCGGAGGACGCACCACCAATCATAGGCCACCGGCCACAGATGAAGAGGAACCTATTATACCTCAACCTTTGTTGTTCTCCTCCTAGTAACCTATTCGGCCCTAGCGGAGTGTGTTTCTACGTTCATCCCTTTCAGAGATGGCACTTCACCCTAGAGAAAGCGAGATTGTAACGCCGATTAACCGAATGTGCAGTAGAGCTTGTTGTAGTTTTGTATTTCTTCATTTCTTTGGTAATTTCTTTATCGCCGAGGAAGATCGTGCGCTCTGCCTCGGTGTGAGGGAGGTAAGTACTTAAGATTTCGCCGTAACCAATGGGTTGTATGCGCGTGTGAAGTATTAATCTATCGATCTAATGCGTGGCTCAGTGGCTTTGCGAGTCAATGGCCCGACTTCCCTTGGGGTTATCATGTTTATAGGAAGTTAGGAGTCCAAATATTTCACCATGGTAGAGATGCATCACAGGAGTAGGAGTTTCTAAAAAATAGACAGGTTAATCAATAAAGGAGCGGCGCTATGTCGGCACGGGATTAACGGTATAGGTATATTTCTTAGGTTCTTTGCCAAATCCTGGAGCGGGTTCGGTTTATCAAATATGAAGTCCGGCTTGACATACATATAGGAAAACGTCACTGCTCATGGGAATGAAATTGGGTGAGGGCTTTGGCAGCATATGAAGTACGCTAAGATGAGTAGTCTCCGGGAGTCACAGTGCCCACAACCCCAGGCAACCTCTCTAATTTCCAGATCTCTCAAAAACATCCACAGAACCAGGGAGTCATCATATTCCTGATACCGTTATACGTAACGGGGGAGTATCCTGTTTCATTAACTACAACTACTCTATAATACTTTTGTCTACCGCGGCGCGGGTTCCCTGCGGCCTGCATAGAAACCAAAGTTTTGGTGAAATAGGAGTACTCACCAGAATTATGGGCTTTCTCTTAATCTTCCATCCCCACCGATAGGGGTACAGACAGTGTATCCCTTATTTGTTCCCTACCTACAACCGATGGGCCCCCACAAGAGGGCAGATACCGGCAGCAGCTGCGGCCTGGGATGTGGGTCAACCTTTTCTACGTATCTCGAATCGTGGCGATACAATAAAGGCTTGAACTCGCCAGGAAATAAAATCTGTTAATTCTCCTAGCAAGCGCTCTAGAGATAAGGTATTATCCATAAACATCCTTCCATGGTTCTAGAGCCTAATTATATAAGCCAGGGTGTTCTGTTTCTACAGCGGGGTAATCAGCACCGAACGCGGACCATGGGTATTCTATTATTTCCAAATGAACTGCTATTATCTATCGGGGGCCACCTTGGCACCCGCGATGTCTCTGTATTGAGCCGTACCTGTCATACTCTTCATTCCTTCCTTTCACAGATGCTTAAGAAGAAACACCGTGCCGAGTTCGAGGAAATCATCCTTTGGGCAGCCCAAAACTACCGCCCTCTCCAGCTCAAAATGGCTCTCCCCTTGCTGCCACAGCAACCGGACTCTGAGGTCAGAGCACGAGTAGTGGATATTATCGGGCGGCGTCTCAGCTACGGACTTGGGGAGGTGTATGTCTCCCCCGCTCCCCCACTAAAGCCTATCACGTCGGAACAGATCGAAACACTCAAGTTGCTCCTGTCCAACGGTATCTCTCCTATTGCGATCTACACGTCAAGATAGACCATTCTCAGAAAATATGGCGAATCAATCATGCTCTATGCGGTGCAGCACGGGGATCTAGAGCTCGCGCAGTGGCTGCTAAAAAAGGCCCGTGCGGTGGTCTACGCGAATAACTTAGTTTTCAGGAATGGCATTTCTCTGTATGATCTTGCGAGGTATCGAAGGTATGAGGTTCCCAGAGGGGAGAATGTGGAAGAGATCATAGGTCTTTTAGAGCATCATGACCTGAGGCCCACTTACAAGCACCCCAGCGGCGAGGATCTGAAGGCTTTTGAAGATATACTTAAGAAATCGACAAACCAGTGGCAAGATATGGCATCTCTTCCAGCAAAGAGGCGAAAGGTTAGCTCCTCCTCTCTTATCGGCCCGGGTGATGATAAGCTTAGCGTAGTAGGAGCATTGTGATACCCAGGTACATCGGGCGGTTTGGCCCGGTGTAGAGGTTGGCAAGGATGAAATACCACCGCCATTCATTGACCCTTGGCATGGCGTGGGGGGTGTTTATCCATGGAGGGGGATGATCTGAAGATGATACTCAGAAGAAAGGCGAGAAACCTCCTTCTTGGTCCTCTAACCGACTAACGGTGGGCGAATATAAGCTTGCGGGATGAAGGTGCTCTAGAGGGATGGATCTAGTACCCCGCTCTTAGTTTTGAGCCTGTGAATCCCCACATTCGTTTCCCGTGTAAGTTTTGGTAGTTAAATAGTTTATATATTTCCTGCAACCCATAGTCGTTTATAATAGCAACAGTAACACTGTAACTGCAGCAATCTGTGCAAAGCTCACCCACCACCCCCTACCTGATGTCCAGATGTCGGCCTGGGCCCCACCATGCAAGCACTGGACACCAAAGGATCTATTATTTATTCTTTCGGAATAACGGAACACCATGGTTTTGCTAACATAGAGGGAATGACCGGTCTTAAAAGACGGGCGGCCCAAGAAACTAGATTTGGGAAGGAGGTCACGCCATATTACTAGCTTTAAAACTATTCTGAGAATTAATCACCTATGGTGGCAAACCCTCGAGCTACAATTAATAGGACTATCGCATGAAGCTATAAATGCATTACAGAATATCTTTTGTAAAATCTATAGCAGGATAAAATAAAATGGGCATTAGGTGCGTATTAAGGGATGTCCTGGCTGCCCTCCTACCTTTCCCAGCGGTAATGATAGACAAATTCACCTTTCAGTATAGGTGGACTGGGCGATTCCCTCAGAAAGGTGGATAGAATGAAATGGTTGTCAACTGTTCCCTTAGAAGCTTACTCGAAGAATCCATTTACCTTGACGTATGTAAGAAAAATGTTTCTCCCAAAGAACAAGCTCAAAACAACCAATGTAGGGTAAAGGGCATCTAAATCGGACATGGGTATTGGTCAATCCTATAAGGCCCGGCACGTCAATCTGTTGAGTTGCTGGTTTTGATCAACAAACTCTAGTAATAAACCCTTTGTGCTGATAGATCCGGAGCCTCCCTTGACAGAGCGAAAGAATCATAAATCAAGCCATGCATTTGACCCCCTGGGAGTTGGCTAAACGCCTGATTAGTCCTCCGCTCCTTCTATTCTCTGTATAATGAGCAAATGATGGCCTTTCTAAAAGGGTTCTTTCATGATAAACTTCAGATCACTACAACTTATACCAAGTCCTGAATGATTTAGCTAAGGTGTTGGCGCTAGCTAGAAGGATATTATTTCCTTTGGGTTGAACTTCTTCTCTCACCGAAAGGTGGTTACTAATGATCAGTAATAAGCGATATCCATCTATATCTTACCCCCAAGATCAGTGAAACCAATATAACGCCAAGGGATAAGGAAACTGGATGCATACGGCGCGAACGGTCTAATACGAAAGGAAACCCGTACCTACCAGGTTTTCAGAAATACAATCAATATCGACGGCTACCACCACCCTGGCTGTATCCCCGCCCCAAGCTAGAAGTTTTGCAAGTAGAGAGGACTACCTTAATCGAAAGTGCAGATCTAGATATCAAAGCATCATGATATTGTCATTGTGTGTTTATGAGCGGTTTGTTCCAACAGATACCTCTGTAAACTCTATCAGAGCGTTTCAAGTAGATTTCTAGCTGTAATAGAGGTATAGGTAGGAAGTACAGAGTAATATCCTAAGCTAGTACCTGTTGCTGCTTGTTTGAGGGTTAGTTTTGTTGTTACGTATTGAGGTCGGTCGCGCAGTTATATAAGATAGATAATGGAATATGACCGGAAAGGCCTCCACGAGCATTCGATCCAGAGACAAAAACAAGAGTTGAGTTCGGTACCCGGGATTCCCACATGGTCACCCACTGCAGTACTGACCGGGCGATACGATGCTTTTGTATGGCAGAGCGGACGGGATGCCCAATTTTCATCGTTCTATGACCGAACACGTATGTAGCAACATTTTTTCTTCACTTAACCAGGATGGTGTAGTGGGTTGTGACGTAACGTTGTCCCTAGACCGACAAGTGTAGAACCCCGCAGCCTGAGCAACGACCATGGGACCTCCGAAGGTCCCTGCAGTGAATGTGCCGACTGTGACATTGCTTGATTCTTTAAAGGGGCCACGGATAGGGCTGTTTATGTACAGTAATAATTAACTGAAAGGAGACCTAAAAAGAAATAAAGAGCGCGGGGGTACCGGACTGCAAAACAAGCACGCCGAAAAATCAGCAGACGGCAGACAGCAGACCCACGCCCAAACCCGGCAGCATAGTTCACAACAGTGGAGTCAGCAGCGCGCCCTCGGCTACGGATATAGGGAGACAAGGAGGATTCACGTACAAAAACAAAGCTGTATATCTAGTAATAGAAAATATAGAAATATATGGCCACTCGCGATTATTTCCGGGCTCCCGGCTTCGTGGTTTGGATTCATAACCTCTCGTGATAGCTCCAACTGGCAGAACAAATATAGTAAAATCAGTAACTTGCGGATTTATATTTTTTTTTAAATCAGTTGTATTTGTTTTCAAAACATCGCGTAAAGTATGAACTATGGTATAAAAAACCTCAACTTGCGGATTTATTGTATATATACTTTAACGCCCGATCGGATATTCCTATAAGCCTTAGTCAAAAGTTAGTCTAATAAAGACCTTATATATTCCTCAAATCACTCCTGAAAATTCTTGAATAAGGTCTTTATTAGACTAACTTTTCACTAAGCCTTTTTTAAGGCTGAAATCAGGCCCATAGGAATATCCGATCGGGCGTTAAAGTATGTAGATAGTAAATGCCCGGATAAACACAGCCACACCCACATCAACCAAGGTTGGAGAATACTCTATACTACCCAGTATCATCTACCAAGTCCTAGCAGGTATCTAATAGCAAAGGTGGCTTAGTCCGACGCCTTTATGGTTTGCCCCCATGGCCACAGGGCCGCGATCATCAAATGTCACTCGTTTTATGCCAAGACAGCCTCGCTAAAGACAAACCCCCGATATTGGCATAAAAATTTCAATTGCCACTTGAAGATTTGATTGTAATTGGTGAGTTAGTATGATATAATCCAGTTATAACAGTGATCCTTTCTAAATGTTTGGGCGGGGGGGGGGGGGCTTGGAGCTAGGAATGTCGTCTAACATTTATTATTTTTCGTGGAGAAAGAGACTAAGCTAGGGGTAATACTAAGAGGGTCTTTCTCTCTACGTATGACTTTTTGACAATGAAGACTCGTATGTTTTGTGTTCTTACCTCAAACGATACTTTTACTAGCCCGCCAGCACTGCTGCCGGACATCATACAACCTGTTATATTTCCAGGAGCCGGGTTGGATCCGCCGCAACACAAACCAAAGAAAAGGCGGGGGCATCTTAGCATAGGATGTCAATGTCGGGCGGAGAAAGTTTACTGGGCAACAAAAAGAGTTCGGTACCCGGGATTCCCACATGGTCACCCACTGCAGTACTAGCCGGGCGATACGATGCTTTTGTATGGCAGAGCGGACGGGATGCCCAATTTTCATCGTTCTATGACCGAACACGGCGAAATACCTTCCTCATCTCGTTTTGAGCAGGGTATCTACGGTATGCACTTACTGTTATAAAAATATTTTGGCTGGGGAAATGTCGCTTGTATTGTCAAAAAAAGTGCTTTTCCTGGTCTAGGCTATTTTGCCCGCTCGGGTGCTTAGAAAGTGGACGTCATCTCTTGCACAACAAAAGGCCTGTCGACCGGAAAGCAAAAGAGTTCGGTACCCGGGATTCCCACATGGTCACCCACTGCAGTACTAGCCGGGCGATACGATGCTTGTGTATGGCAGAGCGGACGGGATGCCCAAGTTTCATCGTTCTATGACCGAACACGACATAATGGCATAGTTACCTCCACTTATCTACAGAGCCTCGATGCCATTTGGAGGACAGGATCGGGGGCTCCGCTACCTCGTACCACTGTACGCAGAACCAGGAGTTGCGCGACGAGCCTTTCCTGCATCCAAGCCTCGGAATCTCGTTTCTACCGACCGCGCACGGCAGTTCAAGGTTTATGATAGACGGGTGTTTCCCGCTTCGGGGAGGGGGGAAGTGGGGGTGCGAAACGCCAAGAAACCCCTCACAGAGCCGCAATCTCAAAGTCTGTGGAGCGATACCGCAAGGCTAGTCTTTTAATCCTACTTTAACCTCGCGACATGCAACCTTCAAATGTACACCGCCACCAGTACCACATTACTATCGCCAGGAGAGAACGTTGAGAAGATGTGCTGAGCCACAACCCCCAGGTACCGACGCTGGTTTCGGCATGTAGGGGTAGTAGATCCGGGGGTCTTGCGTGGAGGTGGGGGGGGGGGGGGAAGGAGAGGACCTCTTTGAATATGTATGATCATCGCTCTTTTTGGGTAACTATCCGGTTAGGAATAATTATCATTAATAGCGAGAAGTTACTTATACGTCCACCTCCCACCTAGGTCACTTCTCTCGTTAGCACGATAGAGCACTCCGCATCAATTCTTTAGCCAACCGCTGGGGGGGTGCCGAGTAGGAATACCCTCCCTCAACAACCTCCCCCCTCTGTGGATCTCTATTCCCAAGGTACATCATGTAGTCTCCTCGCAAGGGGGTGGCTGTGTGGAAATGCGGTTATGCGGCGTCCCCGGCCCTGGTCAGTTTTCGGTGTGGTGCTATTCTACATGTTTCGCCCCTCCCTCCTCCTCCGATACGTCAAACATGACTTCCTCTCTTCATAGACATCATTACTGACCTTTCATAGGAATTACAATCAGCACTCTTCTTGGGACCATCATTACCCCGCAGCGATGACCAAAGAAGATGACAACGCCGGCATGTCCGCGCTCATCGAGCAAGGTCAATACCTACTACACCATGTCCGCCCTACTTAACCTACACACCCCGACGGGTACGACGGCGACAGCGTCGAATCAGGCGACTCGGTACACGACCTGGGCTCCACCACCTCCGCGATACAAACCCTCGCCAACCTCAACCCACTCGGACATACCGAGCCGCTTAACGACACCCTCAGCGTCCTCCGCTATCACAGGCAGGCAGGTTGAGACCTACCCCTCGTATCCGCGGAAGAAGAGGCGCCAGTTGTAGGCGTAGAGAGCGCGCGCGTTGGCGGCGATGTGGTGCCAGCGGTTTGAGGAGGAACTACGCCGCCGTCCACTTTGCTTGCCACGGCATGGCGTAGCCCGAGGACGACCTGCGGAGCCACCTACTCCTGGGCGCGGCAGAACCGCTTGCAGCGGCCGCCATCGCAGCGGCGAATGTGCAGCAGAACACGACACAACTCCGCCGGGAATCCGTCCATGAACCTTGTCAACGAGGGCATCAACGCCGCCAGCGCCTTCCAGACGGCGGATATGGGCCATGTGTTGGCAAACCTGTGGGCTGCTGAGGACGCTGCTTGTGTGGCTGTTTCGGAGTGATTCTGCGGTGCGCTGTTTAGCCGCGGGTAGTAGGAGGAGAGGGGGCAGGGGGGACATGCGTATGTAGCGAGGGCGTTTCATGCTGCTGTCAGGAGAATCAGGGATGGGAAGGTGAAGGGGCCGCTGGCGTGGGCACCGTTTATGCATGTGGGGTCGTGAGGGGAGCAGGAGGGGAGGGGGGTGGAGGGTGTTGGATCGGTGGTTTTATATTGCACTGGATGGGGGTTGGTTCGGTAAGACGCATTGTTACATGTAATTAAGAGTCTTTATGTTTAGTAGATAGACGGTGATAAATATATTTCTATCTCCTTACCTCAATGGCTTGTTCACGGCTGGAGGTTGTGGAATTCCTGGGCCTCGGGAGTGTCTTGGGTGGTTCCGGAATGCCAGGGTATTCCCATACCCAGTATGAGAAGATGTATTTTTTGTAGAGACGGGTGAGATTGAGCTATTAAAAAACTCGACTTATGCCGACATTAAGTCTGGCATGTCGAGGATTCAACCTCGCGGGTGCGCCGTTGTATTTCCTGGGTTGTTTTCCTGTGTGTGTGTGGTTTGCATGCAGTCTAAACAGCCAATACCGTGATCTCGTGCTGTATCGCTGCTGGCACACGACTACATGTACCTCCCACAGGGTGCATCTGACGTGTTCGGTCATAGAACGATGAAAATTGGGCATCCCGTCCGCTCTGCCATACAAAAGCATCGTATCGCCTAGTTAGTACTGCAGTGGGTGACCATGTGGGAATCCTAGGTACCGAACTCTTTTGCACTTTATTGCACTTTTTTCGCCCGGGAAAAAGTTAATCGACTACCTTTTAATACGGCACCTCACCAATGGGGGTGCACGTACCCTAAATTAATTTTTTTTTCCGCGCGCTCAGGTGTAACATCCTCATGCCCTCATTGCTTTCGATTTACCCCTAACGGGAGAGGTGGACCTCAAAAGATACACCTGAAGTCAAAGTTAAACCCTGAAGACTACTTACTTTCTACTGGGTCCCTATTTCGCAAATGTTCAGAGCTATGGTCCCAGTAAGGGTTTATTGATCACGAGTGCTCTCTTTGGTATCCGGAACCAGAGAAACATGTGGTTTATTTAGTACCGGGTTTCTTTCTTTTTGTACTAGTCACGCTCATTTCCTCTCTTTCCTTATTTCCATTCTTGGCCCGTATTACGAAGAGTATCCAGTTCGACTCGCGGGAACAAGAAACAAGCAAGCAAGATAGCTTCATAGAGAAATATACAAATTCCCAATCTCGCAAACACATGCCGGCTGTGATAATTGAGGTGGGAGTCTCGGCGGTGATGAGTATATTCTTGGTGTCTCTTTTGCGAAGGAAAATCCTAACTATACGAGGGCTATAAAAATCGGTTTTGTATTGTATTTATATCTGACAAGAATTTATTCCGTTACCACAGTCCGTACTTTAAAAATATCTCTCTGAATGAATGCCTTATCTATTTATTTATTCATACTTGGGTCTATATGGGAATAGAAGGGTTTTTGTTTCTTTGGATCTGGGTTGTTTTCATTTATTCTCCGAGGCGGTGCGAAGCCCAATATAATAGGCCCTCTCCGCAAAAGACCCCAGAGTCCTTTTCTACCTATGTGATTGGTGGGAGGATAGGCACGAACCAAGTTACCGGAAAAAGACTCCGGAACATTTTGCGCAAAGGGCCTAATTTCTAAAGATATATCGCTCAAGCTGTTCATACTGACCCTAAAATGGAGTGACTAGAGTTGAATGTCAGTTCAATTATTTGGTAGGATAAAAACATGTTCTATTAGTCGGATCCCACCGGCCTTTCCTTTTTGCTGGGTCGGCATCTATTGACCGCTCATGGGATACACAGGGTTGTTCGTAACATCACAATAAATGCCGTAGCGGTCTACTCTATGCTATGACCATTCCCTTTATTTCGGGCAACAAATATTACCGTAGCTACATAGTCCAGACGACTTTCGTGAGGTAGTTCCTGCCAAGACCCCCGGGCCTTGACTAACAACGCCTGAGTGATTTATTAACTGCTAGCTCAGTTATATGCTCCCACCGTTTCTGCTGTATTGATACCTACTACCCTCTTGACCTTTGGTATCTCAGGTTAGATATATATAATTTATATGAATGCCGATATGATTTTTGTAGAAAGATCTTTCAACACTACACAGCTACCGCCCCCCGTGGGTCGAGTGGACCACCTGAGCAAAATACCCGCAAAGAACCTATAAGTTAGTCATTGGAGCTAGAGCTAGCCGCTGGATATATTATGATAGTTGACCTCACTGATTTAATATTTCTTCATATAAAAGCCAAAGTTTACATAACCCACCCCCCATAGCGTCTTGAGCCCCAGAGATTTACATTAGACACCTTGCGCAAATGGAGCCAACTCTATTTTCTGGTAACCTGACTGATGCCGACTCCGTAGCCAGCCAATAAGGTAATTGAGGTTTAGGGCTGGCTCCATTTGCGCAAAGTCGCATATGGGGTCAAAACTACTATAAGCAGACCTGATCTACGCCCTTCAACCAATCGGGAAGGAGGGAATCTCCTGGCCGGAGATAGCCAATTTTTCGAGTTTTTGCGGTAGAGATGACTCTATTCTGGTCAGCATGGGGGTGAAATCGGTAACAATTAGGTTATTCGGAAATGGCGCTGGCTCAGTTTGCGCAATGGAGTCGTATTGCGCATAACGAAACCTAACCCTTGCATATTGAACACAAACATGCCAGACACCACGAATAGTACGCGGTTGTCTGAACAAGCGAGCCTGAGCGGGGTAAGGCATACTTGTCCTCTATAAGTAGCCGAAGATACATATAATATACAGCTCACATAACACACCCAGAGCCATCGCGTGGACAATCTCCGCTTTCAATATCAATGCTTACCACCTTCCATACATTCCTACTTCTCCTGGGTCTTGAGCGCACCATCCGCTCTCACGATTCCCAGCCAAGTTTTTGGGGCGGCATTCTGATTATAACCGCCACCCTCGGCTCTGCCCTCGTGCACTACCAGTTATCAAGCATTGAATGGGTGATTGGAGCCATGTTATATGTGCTTTTCTTCCTTGCGGGGCTAGCGCTATCGCCGCTCCAGCTGGTGCTGGTGTTCTGGTCAAAGCCAAGGAACGAGGTGAGTACGGGGATGGTTGTGATTTATGAGCCGGAAAAGGCGGAGGATATAAGTGTGGAGTAAGTTTCCTATCCTTATACGTAGTACTATTAGGTTACGATGGTTAACTAAGTGAAATGGTATTTTCAGCATCGTCGCAGTCCACGGGCTTGGCTCAGACCCGAGTGGGCATGGACATACTGGGAAACGCGCAGCGGCGCCGAGGTATCGAATAACATCATGTGGCTACGTGACCTGCTGCCACAGGAGTTACCGAGAGCAAGGATTATGACATTTAATCATGATTCAGCGTGGCAATCTAATGCGCCGGTCAAGTCTGTACAGGATTGCGGGAATCAACTGCTGAACGCTATCAGGACCTGTCGGAATAGTGACCAGGTGAGTTTGGGTGTAGTTTGAAGCAGAATTTTGGGGTATGAATATTAGTGAGAGTTGACAAAATATGTAGAACAAAAGACGAATAATCCTTATCGGCCACAGCTTCGGAGGTATCATCATCAAAAAGGTGTACTCCCATCAAAGAATCCCGAAGCTCCTTCCCCTGCCACACCTGAACGAAAACACTGACAAAGTCAATAACAGGCACTGGTAACCGCTGGTCAAAAAGGCTCTGACGCACGTTACCAATCTCTCTGCGAGTCTGTCCTTGGCGCCCTCTTCCTCAGCGTCCCCCATGATAGGTCACCGCTTACCAAAGCAGGGATACTTATATCCTACATCACATACTGGCTGGGATCGCGCACTGAGCTCCTGGAGGCGCTGCTCCCTGGGACGGATGAGCTATGGGCACTGAACCACTCGTTCCTGAAGGGGTATGGGACAAGTAAGCATCATGTTGTCAATTTTTTCGAGACACGAAAGACACAGAAATGGGGGGTGCCGTTGCTACTTGTGGGTGTATTCCTTCCGGTGGAGGGAGGCTGGTGGAAATTATGCATGGTTGAGAATACTAATTGGTGTGGTATGTTGGGTTAGGCGGTGAACCAGAAAGCAAGTAGTATGGCGGGGAAGGCCAATGTGCCACTGGAGTGTGATCATATGCGGATGAACAAGTTCAAGTCAAACACGGATGCGAACTACCAATTGGTGCTAAGAGAACTGAGAGAGATGGTGGAAGGGGTACAGAAAGGTATGTCGACAGCCGATTCCACATGATATATTCTTTCAAGACTATTGTGGCTATTGTATTATAATCCCAATAGCATGTCCTGATTGTTTCCCTCAGGTACAGAGACTAAATGACTGATCTGTTCTTCTTCATTTAGCCGAGATGGGTGTTATAACAGCTGAAAAAAGCAGTAATCCCCCCACTCCCCCAACATTTCTCCAAAGAAACTCTCATAACCGCCTGGCTAGACTCCTTAAGTACCATCTTCTTTGAAGGGATGGATGCGCGCCTAAACACTGTCTCCGAAGCCGACGCCTCGACGTTCGATTGGATCTGGACTGCTACTCAAATGACCAAGTGGCGAGCCGCCGCTCCTGGGATGCTCTGGGTTGTTGGCAAACCTGGTTCTGGGAAATCAACTCTCTGCAAGTATCTTTTTGGGGGCCTATCCAAGGAAACCGAGTCGGTGCCTAGCACAGTGCTAGCAGAATTCTTCTTCAACGCGCGGGGAACAGGTTTGGCACAGTCCCTCCGAGGGTTGCTTCAGGCACTAGTATACCAGACTCTCCAGGGGGCCCTTCACTGTTTACACATATACTCCCAAAGTACAGGGAGATTCAAGGAACACTCCGGTATGGGGGGAAATGGCCATTGAAGGCCCTACTCGATGCTTTCCTCCTGATGATTGAAGATCCAGCGGTCAAGTCTCTCTATCTCTTTATCGATGCTTTGGACGAGTGTGTCGCTTTTGATTCAACCAAACAGCCTACCCAGGAAGATGCGTTAACTAAAGAATATCTTTCAAGAATCTTTGATGTTGCGCGCTGCAACCCGCGCGTTAAATTACTAGTCACTAGCCGACATCAGCGGTTTCCGGGTATACTTGATGGGGACTACGTCCAGCTCATTCTTGAGAATTCGACCAAGGATGATATCCAGACTTTCCTAGAACGTCGAATACTGCAAGTCCCAACGGAGCAAAGGGGTCTTATACGGGCAGAACTGTTGACGCGCGCTTCGGGGGTTTTTCTCTGGGTTAAGCTTGTACTTGAGGGGTTGATAGATGAGTGTGCTGATAGCTCGGACGAGGAGCTGAAGCAAATATTGATAATGGTTCCAAATGAACTCGATTCCCTCTATGCTCATATGCTGCAAAAGCTTCTAGCAAAGCTAAGGGCTCCACAGTATGTAGAAACAAGACTAATGTTTGAATGGGTGTCCCTGGCCGAGCGGCCCTTGATAGTCTCAGAATTCAGGTACGCCATTGCTCTCAGTCAAAACACTTTTACCTCCATCCAGAGCCTCGAGACCTCCGGAAAGGTCCAGAGACTAGACCAAACTACGGAGCGCCTCCAACGCCGCTCCGGCGGCCTTCTAGAGGTGAACTCCGACACTGTTCAGTTCATCCACCAGTCCGCCCAGGAGTTCTGCATGGGCTCAGCCGGATTACCCCAGCAGCTCCGCTTTGACGTTTTGGACGCCCATGTTCGCATTGCTGCCGTCTGTACGTGGTACTTAAGCTGGCCTGAGTTCCAGTCGATACACGTCAGCCTGGAAGACTGCGAGGAGGGCGTAATAGGTGCCCACGGACTGGGCGTTACCCCATTACTCTCATATTCTCTGCTCTGGGCCGCACATGCAAAACTTGCCGACGCCTCTGGAAACCCGCTCCTCGAAGATGTGTGGAGGTTTGCCTCATCTAAGTCTCCGCTCTCGCCGCCTTATCCACTCCCCTTCGCAGCGGGATTCGATATGCCCCACTTCGTCACCTACCTCCTCGACCATGGGATGCATGTCGACTCCGGTAGCCACCTATTGTCAGGTAATGCTCTCCAGAGGGCAGCAGGCAACGGCCACCGCCGCATGGCAGAGCTTCTAATAGGTAGAGGTGCAGACGTCAACCTCGAGGGCCTCGGCAGTGGGACCGCCCTCTATGAGGCAGCAAAGTACGGGAGGACGGAGCTAGTACGACTTCTACTCGATAGTGGCGCCAACATACACGAGCACGGATTTTACGGCACCCCACTCCATGCCGCGGCCCTATCGTGCAGCGTGCCACTTGTAGAGCTCCTATTGGACAGAGGGGCTGATATCCACAACACCGGTGCCCTAGACATGGACGTTCTACAGGTGGCAGCCTATGGTGGTTCGAGTTCGGAAATGGTGCATTTATTACTGGACATAGGCGCCGCTGTTCATTCTGTGGGGGCGGACTTTTACGGGACCGCTTTGCAGGCAGCTGCTAACGCACCGAGACGCTGGGTTGAGCTAGTTAGGGCGCTGTTGGAGCGTGGAGCAAACGTCAATACCACTAGTGGCTTCTACGGTACTACCCTCCAAGCCGCGGCACATAAGGGACGTTTAGGTTTGGTGCAATTGCTCCTCGACAACTGCGCGGACGTGAACGCTGCCGGTGGTGAATACGGTAATGCCCTCCAGGCGGCGGCTTTCAAAGGTCGAGAGAAACTGGTACAACTGCTCCTCGACAAAGGCGCGGAAGTGAACGCTGCCGGTGGTAAATACGGTAACGCCCTCCAGGCGGCAGCTTCCAAAGGTCAAGAGAAAGTGGTACAGCTGTTCCTCGAAAACGGCGCAGAACTGAACGCTACCGGTGGTAAATACGGTAACGCACTCCAGGCGGCGGCTTCCAAAGGTTCAGAGAAACTAGTACAGCTGCTCCTCGAAAACGGCGCATACGTGAACGCTGCCGGTGGTAAATACGGTAATGCCCTCCAGGCGGCGGCTTCCAAAGGTCAAGAGAAACTGGTACAACTGCTCCTCGAAAACGGCGCGGACGTGAATGCTGCCGGTGGTAAGTACGAGAGCGCACTACAAGCAGCGGCCAAGAAGGGGAACGAGAATGTCATCAAACTATTATTAGACAGAGGGGCTGAAGTCAATGCTCGCGGCGGCAAGTTCGGGTCCGTACTCATGGCCGCAGTGGAAGCGGGGGTGATAATTCTTTAAAACTACTACTCGACGCAGGTGCGGACGTTAACATCCGGGGCGGCTTATACCATACCGCACTCCAAGGCGCCGCACAGAGACGCGACGGGGAGGGTGCTGTGAAGCTCCTACTAAGCCGTGGTTCAGCCGTCAATGCACAGGGTGGAAGGTGCGGAAATGCGTTACAGGCTGCGGCGTTGAAGGGACATCAGGAGATTGTGAGGCTTTTGTTGTCTGCGGGGGCGGATGCGGCGCTTGGAGTCTGTATCGAGTGGTGGAGTGGGCCGGTTAGGAGTCCGCTTGAGGCGGCGGAGGCGGGGGGGCAAAGCGAGGTTGTGAGGTTGATACAGGGGGCGCTGCGGACTTGGGATCAGCTGTTCTTGTGGTAGAGGCTTTTGGTTATAGTTTAGATTAGTGTATAAGTATTTATCTTTTATTTTATTTAGGTAACTGTAGTTAGCTCACCAAGACTTGAATGAATGGCTCTGTATGCAATATCAAAAACCACCACTAACGGAAAAAGTCAAAGCTGATCGAAACTCCTTCAACAGCTGATTGATAACCCTTCGAGCGTGAATGAAGGGGTGGGTCTCCTCGCGGGAGATTGCGAAACTTTAAGCGCGTGGGGAAAGATCTCGTCGTGATGGAGAATTCGTCTTACCTGTTGGGATTATTGTTGCGAGCCGGGGAAAATATATACTCCCTGTAGTCATTGTGGCAAGGTCCAGACCACTCTTATATTATGTCATTACTATTGTTTGCCAAGGCAGGTATCGTTATAAAAGGGCTATTAAATTCCCTCCTATATTACAATAAGACATCACAAGAATTATATTCGCTGCTAGAGTCTATATTAAGAACATTACCAGCCTGTTATAGGTGCGAGTGATACTTCATGACGGACCCGCAGGATACCCTATAGACTCAGCGCCTCCAGTTCACACCGGACAGAGCGACGAGAAAGTAGCTCTGTGGGCTAGTGCTAGTGGTGTTGTTTAGGTCCTCACAAGGCCATGGGCAGGCGGGGGTGTTTATAGGATTGTTACTTTGCCAGTTGGTGGGTTGCCATTCTATGTATACGAATGTTTGGTGCGGGGTAAGTTGTAGACTGGGGCTTGACGTTCAAGAGAGGGGAGGGTATCATTCCCAGGGGTGTCGGTTAGAAGATGAAGCTCCAGAGTGGGTTCTACGGGATAATAGACTCTTTTCTTCATCCACGAGGTTTCAGCAAAGAAGCGTAGGAAAATGACCATAGTTAAATGCAACACTAGACAGAGAAAGATTTAAATGCATTACCGCCAGCTGTGCTCTTCCAGCTACAGAAGGAAAGCACAAGGGGTGCTCAGATAAGTGTTCTTGTGCCAGTATTTTAAACTGGGTAGTTGCCACATAGTGCTCTATCAGGATACTAGTATACCGTCAGATCGGGAGGGTTAATTAATCTAAGCTAGCATTAACAGCCTGGAAGGATTGCATATACCTGGATAATGTCTGGTACACCGTACATGTTGTTAGCGGAACACCCAGCAATGAATGATAGCCATAGATTTGCGGAGCAGCTTTCCGGGGGCGAAGAAGCAAAAGAATCATGAGCTTTGCGCGCTAGATGTAAAGTAGTGTTAGGGGAAACTCGGAGTGTGGCATGTGTCATTATGCGAGCTATGGGGTAAGCGTACGAGGAGGGGCATGGAAGGAGGTTCTCTTGGAACGCAGTGAAAGGGTTATAAAGTGCGTTGTCAGCACTAAGAGGCGAGATTAGGGGTTGATAACCTTTGAGATTGTAGAGATTAGGGGTCTAGAAGAGGAAGTGGGGAGGATACACAAAACCCAGGATCACATATCGTTGAATGGGTGTCACTATTCTTGCAGTACTTCAGGATCTTGCTCCGTCTAGCAGTAGGCGGTATTGCGTCCACCTGTGGTTTCTTCAACAACGTGTGTGGAATGAGGGTGGGGTGAGGAGAGGCATGGAACATAATTATGTATATAAATTTTAAATGACCGTTCGATAGTGCTTGTGGGGCGAATATTTCCCGCAAGTAGCGGTACACGGTAGTCAGGAAGATTGAAAGATGCTTTGTTGCTCTCTTCTCCGGTCGGTGCATCTATATTATCCATAATACTTCCTAGGATGCCTTGGAGGATCTCGTGCGAAGGGCTGCCGGGATCCAACCAAACATGGGCCATATAACACGTTCGGGAGTGGGGGGGGGAGCGGGTTGAGTTAGGTACCTAGGGTAAGCTGGTCTTGTCGTTCGCTCCTCTCTTCGTCTTCCTTTCTTGGTCCAGTGTCTTCTCTATCGCTCTATCGCTACTAGACTATTGTCCATTTTTTATTAATCCTCATCCACAGCCCAGCTTACACCTTGAATGACAAGGGTTCTAACAACGACTCGGGTCTAACTAAGCAAAATCCTTCTATTTTAGCTGCATCTTTGGGTACCATGCTGCCGTACTAGCAGCGACGCGGTACTACACCCGCACCTTATCGAATGGGAGTTTCTTCTCATTTTTAATAAATTCATTAATTGCATGCAGCCTTGCAGCTATGGCAATATTGCACTGCCCCGGAATTCCCCTTCTTCCGCCGCCACTTAACAAACAAAACAAAACAAAGCAAAACAAAATAAAGGAAAACAAGAAATATCAACACAAATCAACACAAAACATGTAAATCCCAAACAATCAGTCTGCTTCGTCCCTTCTTCCACCGTATAGGTGATAAGTGAAGTTAAACATCTCAAGATTCGATCTTCCCGGCTATTAATCCGCAAACAGAGAACTTTCTATATTGAATGGTGGATGTGGAAGAGGAGCAGGTCTTTATAACAATACATCTTTGAGTCCAAGCAAGCACTGAACGTGTCCCAATGCGACCAAAGCGCCAGTCCTCAACAAAACTCTGTAATGCTCGCCGAATAAGGAAATCCAAAGCCGTTCTAAATACATAACGAAGTGGCATCTTAGTAATAAAATATGTGCTATGGCCTTCGGTGGTCGTACCCAATGACAAAAGAGAAGAGAGACATTACAGAAACGGAGAATTAGTGTTGCAAAAAACTCGGTTACCACCCTGCGGTGACCCTTGCTTCGTCGTCGGAGCCTTCTAGGCTTTCTTATTTTACCAAAACTAACTTTATGCACCCTCTGACTTGGTGCCCCCTCCGGTGGGTCCCGAAGGCGTGGTAAGGTCAACCGTTCCGCCTGACGCGGTTTCTTGTAGATACATTGTGATAGGGGGTGCCTTGATATGTTAACCCGGGTGCTTTCGGGTCGCAGTGTCCTGCCGCCGATTTCCTCCAGCGAACAGTAATCTACGAGCGCTCTATGGGTATAATAATCTGCCAAGCGGGAGCCACCCAGAGCCTTACGTCTGCGTAACATAATAGGTACTATCGGTTTACCAGCAAATCTAACGGAAACATGACCATAGACCAGCTGATAATATACATATTGGGAGTACCACACGTGAGGTAAGAGCCGCTGGGTCCCGGGCTGGCCAGCGACCGCTAAGGTATGTCAATTAAACAAATGTTAAGGATAAATCTCATGTCACTGATACATACCAATGATACCATGGGACATAGTCTCCATATGTCCACCCTCTTCCCACAGAGAGAGGTGCATACTACCAATGTTACCATGATGAATTCTGGCTAGCACAGGCGCGGCAGTCCCTTCATATAATAGCGAGGAGGAGGTTACACGATGATTATGAATGCCATCAAGATTTGGTGACCACGCATTGTGCCCGGGTTCTAAGTGTTGACACAATGTGGTGGCGTTACTCAGGTGTAGCCCAGTGGCGCCGGCAATATGATGATACTCTTTCTCTGGAGTCAGCAACGTAGTGTTAGCCCTGTTCATCACTCTGAATAGCTTGACTTGCATGTTATCAGACTAGGGTAGTATTGATACATACGTTGCAACATTGAGGTTAAAATATATATATACATATTTCTAAAAATGATCAGAGCAAAGTAATTTCTTTTACGCTTTGCCCAGGTTAGGATTCTTGATGTGATGGAGAGTGCTCGGACCAGGGGGGGCAGCAAGGCAGCTATTACACTCGGATTCTTGATCATCCCCTCTAGGCAATCATAGTGGATGCAGCAGTCCGGTCGGTTCTTTTGCAAAGGCTGGAGTCCCTCGGGATATGCAGGCTTAGGTATGGAGGGTGGTGAGCTTGGATCGCTCCCAAGAGACCGATTGCCTACTATAAGAGCGCCTTCTTGTCTAGCCCTCCCGGAGGCTTTGTTGGTACCGTTGAGCCCATCATCAGTATATCCATCTTTCTTGTATTTAGGAGAGGCAATATCAAGATGGCGTTTCTTAATTATTTCAGGGGCTTCTCTAACGCAATTTAGGATATGGCCTCGTAGGATTTCGTAATCATTGTCCACAATGCTATTAAATTTGGCGAGTGTCGAGTGGTCTACGTTCCTTGGTATCTCCGTGTGTCCTGCACCCCCTACAGACCATCCCAAGGCGGATTCCTTACTAACCATCTCCACCAATGGGCCTGTCCTGCCCCACTCTCCCTCGGCGCCTTTCTGCACTAGGGTCAGTAAAGATTCAGAGCGGCCCTTGTGATATTTGTATACCTCAACTGTCGCAGTCAGGCAGGTTTCATAGATGGAGAAAACACGTAGGTAGTCCAACGAGAATCTTTCGGTAAAATCCTTCTCGAGCCCTCCTAAGAACCTTGACCCTATACTTAAATCCGAGATAAGAGACTCATTAGGCTGGTCTTTGACCATAAACTTTAGATGTTCAGTATTCATGCCTCTATGAGGTACTCCGAGGAAGAAACAAGCATAGACTGAATTCGATACATCTTGATCCGCTTTGTGGCCTGTTGATGCTTGGAGAAGAGCCTTGTGTTTCAATGACTGGTGAGTGATGAGATGTATTCGAAAGCCCGGGGGCAATTGTGCAGCTTACATTCTGTACCACAAGACCTCCTAGGCTATGCCCAACGAAAATGATAGGTCTTTCCCGCTCCTGATGACATAATGAGTTTAGAAAATACCAAGACTGCTGGTAGTAACATACCAGGCGTTTTCCCCTTGCACCTTTGACTGTCTCCAAGAGGCCACGCCCAAACTCCGCCACGCCAGCATGTGATGTGGTTGCAAGCAGTTTGGTATCATATCCGTAGGTAAGTATTCGTACCTTTCCCTTGCGGTATTTATCCTCAAGATCTTTAGGGAGGAAGTCCCTCAACCACATCGTATACTGATCTTTCGCTTTCCAAGATCCGAATGCGTGGCCACCAAGCCCCGTGACAAAGACAATACTACAGGAATGCATCAGTTTCTGGGTTTCAGAAATATTTCTCACTTGGACAAGAATCATGGGGGATCCAGTACTCCACTTGGTATTTTCCAGAACTATTATCCAGAGGAGTTAAGCCGATGAAGTGCGAGTCGAAAACAAGCGTAACCACTTTAGAGTTAATGTCAAACTCCAACGTTACCCAACCCCCACCACCGGTGCAAGTGGCAAGTTCACGAGGAACACACTCAAACGTCACGGCTGCTACCTGATAGATACCACTTTCCACGGGCGAGGGGGCAAGTGAAAAGCTGATTATGCGCGCAGGGACTATGGCTTGCCCGTCAGGAGACGCTTGAGAGAGTTTTGAGCTAAGAATTGCCTGTAACTCTGGCTTCGCAACGCCCACCGGAATCTTACTAATACGAAAGGTTGTTCTACGGTTGTACTCTGTAGAGTTAGTGTTCATTATATCGCAAGTTTGGCTGCTTCGAGTTAGAGTTGGAGCAGTATTTATGGAGCGAAAAGATCATTTCGGGGTCGCAACCTTTTTCATTCACTTCTGTGTTCATCTCATCTCTCAAAGAAGATTAAGGTACGCTGCTTTCAATGAACTTGTTCCTCAAAGCGGGAGCCTTTTTACCTCACGGGGCGATTCCTACGTGACGGGCAAATGCAAATCTACAAATTAGCATCATGTCTCTATAACTCCTAGCAGCGTTCTCAGTCGGCGCCTCACCTAGATCTCTTAGCGCCAAGACCCCTGTCATGCGTACTCTCGGTGACCATGATATATATGGACGCTAACACTCTAAGCAACTACACTCGCTGTACCCCACCCCATACAACGTCTCTCTACCCTGAGAGCCCAAAAATAGGTCATTGTACTAGTTCCCTCCGCGAGACATTACGCCCCTGTCGCTACAGAGACGTATCAGGTACCTTGCATCATGTGGCACTGTGATCTATCGATCGCGACGAGGAGTGTTTTGCGTGAGAGTAGGAGCTGCCATATTTCAATCACAGATGTGCAGTCTTTGCATCATCTTTATCCCATGGTCTATCGATACCGATCCCCGTAATACAGAAGGGCTCAATTCTTTATGAAAGATCTAGATCTGATTGGCGAGAGATAACAAGCTCTGTTAGTAAAGCCATTCCAGATTTATCTTTTCTAGGGTCAACATTTCGCCGACGGACTATGGAATACACATACGATTGTCTCAGTCTTCAATGGGTACTGCCATCAACCGAGTTCGGATGAGATCTCGCGGCAAATCCAATGACTCCAAGATCTAAAGACTCTCGTAGCATGCATGACCTTGGCCCGTGCGAAGAGCGCGAAGAGAGTGAGCCAAAAAAAAAATGCGCATAGGCTATGAGAAGAGTGCGCACGTCATGGTGGTAAACCAAAGCTGCCCTGATAAGCGCCCAGCCAACTGAATTTCCAACTGTAACGATTGAAGGCCTTTGTGATGTATTGTGCCTTTTATATACAGCTGCGCGTTGTTGCTACAGAACGGGCCGGGAGTGCCCCTTACTCTATTAACCACGGGGCATGCCAGCATGTACAACGACTCCTCAGGCTAGCAGAATTCTGAAGAGCGCAGTATGAACATCAAACAAATATTTGGGTTCCGTCCTTAACCAAAGTGTGGCACTCCATGATTAATATAGTCCCGAGGAAACTCGTACTAAGATTATTAAGAGTGACGAGGTAACTTGCTGTTGAACAGTCTTGGAGGACTGGAGAGGTCATCATGAATCTCGCGCACGGACTGGCAAGGCCCCCTCATGTGGATCCTGTTTACTTGCAACCGAATAGACTAGACGGAAGACCGTTTGGCTAGTGGAACATGCGCCCCAGACCCCAGCATTAGTTTGAGCCCGCAATTCAAGACCCCCGACACCCTCCACAAGATTGGTACAGGAATTACATGCCACCTATCGTACGAACCGTGGCATGTGGTCCGAATAAGTACATACACTCTAATATGCGGGTCGTTGCTGTTGCCAGGTGAAAATATAATTTGCTCCTAAAGTACCTCTGGGTCATCCGAATCGACGCTCAATAGATAATTACATACATACAGTCGTTAGAATTAGGGAGTTTAAGTTTTCTCAATAACATGTCCTCCTGAGCTGGGAAATGGTATCAATATTGTTATAATATATTTAGAGTTCCTAGTAATTACCCAGCAGTTACTGATCAAAGACCGATTGGAGCCTGAGAATTGTCCGATTGTAATTTGCCAGTACCAAATATGACCAGGATATCAAACATGCCACCCCTAACCGCGCGCTGCTGGTGCACTCTTCACTCACAAAAAATTGTTACACGGCCGCCTACTCTGATTTATGTATCGATCTCAATTTAATTGGTACTATGGGTTAGGGTTGTTCTACATCATCCACAGGGTCACCCTCGCCACTCCCAGGGCAAGCCACATACCCCACGTTTCGCACTGCCTGGCGGTATTATTTGACTAGGCGGGGCATGCGAACTCGCAGACACAGCTCATGCAGGTACATGTGGTAACAAGTGGGAATTTACCTCAGATATTGTCAGAGTTAGCGTCTTAAATCCTAATTCATCACAAGGCTCTGCGCGCTGGTTCCTACCATGATCACTACACCGAACCAACAGGTGTTGACTACAGTACGAGATCCAGGTACACGCCGGTGTCCCTATATATATATTAGGTGATACTATAAAAATACAACATGCGTCATCCAAAACCACGAGAATGAAACCAACAAGTGAGGGATCGATTACACAGAGCCTTAGGTGGTCGGTTGGTAGCCATCAGGCTATGAGACTTCATGAATTTGTAGTTCTGCGGCCACTCTCTACACCCGCACGATGAACCCTCACCCTGTGGCGAAGCTCGTCGGTCAGGGTTAGGTGAATTAGTTTTTAATTCGGAGCCCATTCTGCTAGAATTCGAATCAGAATAGGATTTGTATGTATAGAATACATATATATTTACGGTTCCCCTAGCACCGGAACGCTTGAGGGGCAGTTGGTGCACCCCCCATTCCGGGGGAAAAGTACATAGAAGCTGGCAGATATTCTCTATTAAGATATCAGTTCCTCTAGTCATGAGAATAGTAGTGTTCTAGAGATAGTAGGAACGATAAATAATCTATAAGATCTCACCGTTAGCTAGATCGCGCCATCGCGTCAAGATTAGATGCACAGCAGCAGGTAATAGGTGATAGAAAACAGTGATGTCTATTTTGGTAAAACGCCAACATTTGGTGTTTTAACCTCAGGGCGTTCATCACTTATTACCTGTCGCTGTAGTGCAAATGCTGAAACTAAAACATTCAAGGCTTGCAGCCTTATTAGTCCGCAAGCGCCGGACAAGGTGCTTGTACACATATATAGGACTTTCCATGTTCACTCCTATCCCCGTATCTAACGTGTCGGATATTGTGCTTATAGGAATCCAACATATTTAATGAGTTAAACCAGGGAAGAAAGAGGACTCAGCGTTGCATCAATTCATGAGGTACGCCAGTCAGCACGAGTGTCCCAAAGCACGAAACGTCACAGCAGGATAATGGTAAGGCTACGTGAGCCAGCATTTGGGGACTCAGCCGGTAGCCTTTGGAATTTTTTACCTCTGCCGTTGGTGTTTGTCATGGTGTGTGGGTTTGTCTTGATGGGTGGCTGACCGAATATACGGCGGGTATAAAGTAAATATCGATACCCTCCAAGGTAATCCATCCTGGAAGTGGCGCCCAATATCTTCTGCGCCTTTGATGGCGTTTATCATGCTATGTTGGCTTTTCTGCAAGCGGAAACCTGTATGTTCCCCTCGAGAATGAATTATGTGAGCGGTAAATAGTCATACATCTGAACTTTCCAGACCTCGAAAATGGTATAAGCTGCAGGGCGCTGACTTGTTTACCCCAACCCAGAAGGATCGCCATAGAAGGGTGAAGGTGGTGCTTGATGAGGAGGCCGCAGATTTCGAAGAAGAACATGTACAGAGTGATTAAGCCACCCCTTGTATCGAGATGGATATGATCTTCCTTGGCCGGGAGGTCACGCCGGCCTCGCCCGAGTGTCCTGGGACTAGAGGGTTCTAGATAGAGGTGGATTGATGAGCTAGGGATGGGCTGAGAAAGCAGACTACAGTACCAGGAATGGGCAGAAATTCACTACCATATTCCAGTCATGATGCTAGTGGTTCTGTAAGAATACGGTATTGATGCGGTATTGATAGGGTATTCTACTTACGATGCTGGTTTAAACCGGTATCCTTGACTAAATACCGTAGCCCCACGGTTACATTGTTACCACCATTTCCGAGACTGTATACAAGGAGTCATGTTGAAGCCAATTGTTGATTTCTTTGATGTAGACCCTCAATTTTGAGTGATTTCCTTTATCAAAAGTATACTTACCAAAGTTTTCAGTCTGTCTCTTTTGGTACCTAACATTGTTGCGTTGCAACCGCAACACCCAGTACAAAAGGGGACAGACTTACAAATTTGGCGAGTAACTCGGCGTAATAGAAATAGAGGTCCTTAGATTTATCTAATAAATTCTTTTGGTATCCAAGGATAACAGCTTGACAAAATTTGGAGGTCCTGATTCGAAGGTGGGTCTTGATTGAGCGATCATTAAATTTTCCGGGGTATCAACAACCTCGTTTTCCCGGCTCTTGGAAGCGATGGCCGATTCCTTCAATCCAGTACTAAACCCACCAACGCCACCCCCGAAACCCGAAGCCACATATCCCTCCAAAGAAGAGAGCGACTCCCTACAGGCAGTTCCTAGATCCCGCAACTAATATCTCTAGAGATCATTTCCCAAACCCATAGTTACCATTTACTGTGCGTGGACGGAGATTAAAACCAACACTCGGATGTCCTCTAGGCGGTGTCATTGAGATCTGGTCTCGTGCGAAATGTGTTTCTGTCCTTTGTTCCGTCAGTATCTGGTCATAGCCGCTAGGCTAGAGCTATGTGAAGCGTGGGATGCGCATGGTCAGAAGCTGATGCCCGACTCTAATCAACGCCTCTAAACACGTGGATCAATGATGTCATTTTAATCGGATTAGGTACCACCGGACAAAATCAATGACCATTGCTGGGTAGGTTGGTGGTGTCGGTAGAGGTTCTCTAGAGAGTTCCAATCTAAGATCGTCGGGGGTGAATTATATGTACACTCCCACCACGTCTTTCTTTGGGGGGGGGGGGGGGTTGATCTCGCACAGGAATCCTATACTCGTAATTAGGATCTAGGCCTCCAAAGGGTGGTTTTGCGTTAGTATAATTTATAGAGCGTAACTTTGAGGTGGGTAGGTAGTATTCCCTAGCCATCTCTCCTGGATGTATGGGAAGCTGTGGGAGAGTCTCTCATGCATTAGCGCCAAAGCTCTGGCTTTTAAAAAGTCCGGGGAAGCAGAGCAGTCTCTAGAATATCCCCAATGTGCCATTAAGTTCGCAGGTTTGCGCATGGGAGAGAGATTTTTTGAATGTCTCATACTCCCAAGGGATATAACCTCTACTTGGGCTTCGTGCTCAGCCTTCTTCTGATTGGCCAGTGATCGGATGTGCACTCCATTAATAAGAAGCCTGGTTTAGTTGAGCTGTTTAATGTGTGGTGAGATTTGGGTGGTGCGGGGATTTCCTGATCCCGATGCATCAACCCGTGATAATCCCGACCGCTGTGCGAGGACTCCAGTCTGATCAGAATTAGATGATGTTGTTCGAAACACACAAAAACAAGATAGTTTTCAGGCGGACATTTTCATTTTTCCCGGTTGGTATTCATATTTTTTCCGTCAATTTGGAGTCGATCAATATTCAGGTCTCGGGGGAGCTTCGGTAAAATATTTGACCTACGGCCACTAAATATAAATATTGTGGACAGTCTTTTTGAGACTTCCAATTTGATCAGTGAATCTTTCTCTTCTTTACACCTTTGAACCAGAGAGGGCTTGAACTGTTTACCTCCGTCGTTATGATATAGGGGTGGTTTGGTACCACAATGATCGCAGAGAATTTTCTCGCACTCGTGAGGTACGAACTGGTGCTAAACTGCACCTATAAAAGTCCGGTACGATATATAGCCTCCACCTATAGGCTTTTGCGGTCTGTGGGCGTCAAAAGCAGAGCGGCAAACACATTGACAGTGGAATTGAGGTGCTAGTGCTGATATGCGGAGATCTTTGATGGGGATTGCCTCTGTGAGTGCTCAGATATTCTGGTTATCTGTCTGTGCTTCGTACGTTTCTGCACTAGGTTTCGGTACGGTGTAAATCCATCGCGGTCGTTTCACTCTACTCCTATACGTATCCATTTCTTCTACTTACGAGGGTTTAGGCCAATATAATGTACCAGGTCCCGACTATTGGTTAGAGTTGAAGGCTGCGGTGGAGAAAGGAGCTAAAGGACGGATAAGCGGTCATTTATAGATGGAAATGTCCCTAGATGGCCGGTGGCACTTGTCATTCTACGGGTGGGAACTGTTTTCGCAGAACCAAGGCACCAGTGTGGCGGGTGGGTTAGGGTTTTGAAATACAGGAGGTTCAAACCACGTTTCCGTGATTAAATATTGTGGGAGAGAAAACACCAGCAGGGTATGTTATATATTCCGCTATCGGTTATCGTGATATTGACTGAATTTACCGAATATTCTCTATCGCACACGTATCCAGTCCTTCGTGCCCTACCTCAAGTAGCGGAGGACCATTACCAGCGCCCTTCTCTAGAGCAACATGAGTTAGGGTTAGAAAATCGCCCCCCACCCCCACCCCCACCCCCCTCACTTGTGTAACGTTAGGATTGAAAGGCGATTGGGGCTGGTCTGAGAGGATACATTGAGCCAGTCAAGTTCACGTAGTAACGCGTCCTTGCTATATTGGGGGCTGTTTTCATCCTGTAGAAGGATCGATACCGGAACATTGCAACAGGTATCCGGAGGTGGCGGCTAATGCTTCCTACCATGCTTTTTCCGTAATATACCCCGTGGCAACCCCTACCTCCACGAACTTTTAGGGCCCGTTTGGCAACCAGACAAAATGGAGTTTCCAAGGATCAAGGCCTAACAAAAAGATCGTTGAAACGGAGTTTACAAGGGTGAAAACTCCGTTTTAGCCTGTTGCCAAATGGGCCCTTACTAAATGCCAAGTATATGTTGTCGTTAAGAGGCAGCGACCTTAAAGAGTCGATCAATAATCTATTTTGAAGGACTGCCTCATAGGTGTCGAATTCGACAGTAGGGATTGATTTCCTTGACGATATTCCCTACCATCACCCACCTTGGTGGCTCGTATTACGCCATACACCAGCAACAGATATTTTCCACTTTGCAATTTAGAACCCCGCTTTTTTAATCGATGATTAGTCAAGACCAACAACTCCAACATGCATGATACCCCACCTGTCGAATACCTGAGTCAAGCTCAAACTCTGCCAATTCCATCAAAACTTGACGAAGGTCCCGAACTTGTAACCAGGACCTACCAATCCTACGTCCAGCGCCATTTCCATTTTGAAATTCCAATGATTGCGACCTACGCCGGTCGGTGGATGGAGGAAATTACTCTCCGCAGAATCCCGGGATAACGGATCGGGCTAGGCTGGAATACAATTTACCTATTGGTCAAGACGGCGAGAAGTTACACTTTGGCTCTGTCGGATTTAGGCATTTGACCAACCCGAAGCTTGCATAATAATCCATTCTAGTTCTACCCGTTACTGCGGTGTCGGCCGTCCTCGCTAATATTTCCCTTTCAGAGCTGAGGGAGCAAATCCAGTCGGCAACAAGCGAGATCAATGGTTCAACTTCAACACGATCCTTACCGGTATCCGTGGGTGGCCTGTTGTATTTACCCTGATGCTACTTGCGACAGGTAAATAACAGAATGGAGATTTACTGAGTATTTCCCTCTTTTAATCCAATAAGAATGGCATCTCAAGACTTGCATATGCGGGTACCTCTTACCTGCCGCGAGTATGTAGGTCTAATCCCCAATATCCAGTTGGCCAGCGATATCTATGCCGGCCAGTGAGGTGGTCATGTGGAGGGCCTATGCTACAGAGACTAAATTTTTCTATACAGTGCGCCCCCGTAATCCGGATCTTCCACTTATATATGACACAGGCCACCTCACCTTCTACGCAGGACATTTAACGACCCAATCGTATTTACAATCTTTCACAGTCCTACCTCCGACCAACAAAATATCACCAGCGTCCTCAACACCAAAGAGGTATGTATGTAGATGGGTCTTTGACCTTTTGTGGGAAATTGACATTTGATAAGATACCCCCCCACCCCACCCAACCGAGAGTCTACGCTTAACCATTTACAAAACCTTACAACGTCACCGGATTCCGAAACCAGCACAACCCTCAACACACATTCACGGACTAGAGGTATAAAACCTCTATCAAATCTTGATTATTAGACGATACGCTGTAAGCTAATTTCTGGCATTTCAGGTAACCTCGTTTCAAGGCAATATGTCTTTAGCTGAGCAAACACAAGAGAATGAGTTGTCCGTGAGAGAATTAGACCAAAGCCTAGTACTTGCGGCAGAGAAAGGCGACCTCGTTCAAGTCAAGCGACTTATCCAAGTTGGAGCAGATGTCAGGGGCCGTTATTTCCCGTCCCCGGGAACTCGCTGGGGCTCCCCAGGTATTGAGGTTGTCAAAATTCACAGCTATACACACCGGGCGACGATACACCGCTCTCACCGCTTTCCTTATCCAGCCAGATACGGAGGAGGAGTATCTAGCTCGTGATTTCGGCTGGACAGCATTACAGGCTGCTTCTGCTGGGGCTCATCTTGAAGTTGTGCGTTTCCTGATAAAATCCGGAGCCATTATAAACGCTCGACCCGGATCCCCTGGCGGTCGGACAGCATTACAGTGAGCTGCAGCTACAAAAGACCCAGAGCTTGTCCAGCTACTACTCGATCATGGTGGGCATGTCAATGCGCCTCCCGCAAGAGATGGTGGCAGAACCGCTGTCGTGCAAGCTTTGGAATGTGGATGTGAGAAGACAGTAGAATTACTTTTTCGCAGTGGTGCACGGATTGATGCAGGCGGCGATGAAAGTGGGGGGCCGACGGCATTGCAAGCTGCATCTGAGCAAGGGAATAATCATCTCGTAAAATACCTGCTTCATCATGGTGCAGCCGGAGTCAAGCCCAGCCGATACTACGATGCCTTTGGATTATCAGCAGCCGCGGCTAGAGGTCATCTAGACACCGTTAAACTACTAGTCGAATCAGGCGCTCAGATAAACGTAATGGACAACTGTTATTATTGGACAGCACTGGAGGCGGCCGCAGAATACGGCCACATCGACATAGTTGGATTTCTTCTCGAGCATAACGCCGATATTAACGCGGGCGCCTCGGAATATGGCGGTAGGACTGCTTTACAGGTGGCTGTGGAGCAAGGGTACCATGATGTCGTAAAACCCCTCATCAACAGAAACGCCAGAGTTGATGAGCCTCCTGCTCGGAAGAGGGGTCGATCCGCTCTACAGGCTGCAGCAGAGAGAGGAGATTCTCACATGGTAGATATTCTCCTTGCTTGCCCCGGACCAGAGGCGGTCGACGAAGCAGGAGAATATTACGGTAGGACGGCATTACAAGCAGCCTCGGGGCACGGACATATTGAGATCATCAAAGCACTTATCCCCCAAGGCACAAATGTCAACGAGCCTCCAGCAAAATATGGTGGTCGAACTGCGCTCCAAGCAGCGGTGGGGAGGGGAAATATGGATGTTATTAAATTACTTGTGGATTCCGGTGCGGATATCAATGCTAGGGGGTCAAGAGAAGACGGTATAACGGCACTGGAGGCAGCGGCAGCTGAAGGTAACCTGAAGGCTTTAGAATTTCTTGTTTTGCAAGGACTAAGATCCGGAGTGGAGAGGTAGAGGGAGGTGGGATGGCGTTATTCAGGGCGGCCATAAGCGGCCATGCACATGTTGTGCGATTTCTTCTAGAAAGAGGCGTTGAGGTCAACGCGGATATCTCTTGGGGGTATGGGTCGGATTTGTCACCGTTATACGGAGCCTTTTATGGGGGGAACATTGATATTGTAGACTCGCTTTTAGAGGCTGGAGCAGTCATTGGCCAGGGTTTTCAGACTGCCTTGCACGTTGCAGCTGCGCGTGGTCAAATAAATATCAGTGTTCGCAACGGTCAGGTCCAGATTATAGATATCTATAGATGACTTGGCAGTGCTTCCAGACCGGACAGACTACATGGTCATGGTTCGTCCAGTCCCTGACTTTGTCAGGACTATAGATAACGTGCCGGACGATAGATATCTATGGAGTCATGCGAGATCACTCGGTTTGGGCGACTATATTGAATTATCTGTGTGGGAGAATCAATATGTTGAGCTCCTGTACAAAATTCGTATGTGGGAAGAGTCCGGACCCTTACAGACCATAGATCAGTGCTAGGACCGCAGATATCTGTAGATGTCAATGCAGGACTGTAGATATCTGCATGCCAGCCCCACAGCCTATGCCAAGCTATAACCCTATAATCCAGACTACAGTCGGTAGTCCTAGCCCAATAGCCGGTAGTCGGTCCCCGATGCTTGCTCAAGACCGACTACAGCCCGTAGTCTGTCTAGTCCTTACCCCCAGGACCGACGGACCGCCCCATTGCGAACACTGAATTATTAAATATTGCTAGACAACTTATCGAGTCGGGTACCGATATCAACAAGACCAGGATTGGTTACCCCAGTGGAAAGGCGCTAAACCATGCGGTAAAACACGGTCAGCGAGATATGGTGCAGTGGCTTCTGGAAAATATGGCCAACGATCATGCAGAGGTGACTGGCGGACTAAGGTATAAGGTCCTCGAAGCGGCAGTTGACAGTGGTGATGAGAGTGTTATCAAAATGCTTGTCGATAAAAGGGGAGACAAGGCGTTGCTCTTCTACCTTGCCGCAAGAACAGGGGACCTGCAGCTTGTGAAACTATTGCACGGGATGGAGGTAGACGACAGTACGGTCGCGCATGAACACCAAGTCACCACGGAATTCCCGACTGCGTTGGACTGGGCGGCCGGCAATGGGTTTGAGGATGTTGTAGGATATTATCTGTTGGAGAATGGTGCAGATATAAATGCGCCCAATAGCGATGGAACAACGGCGTTGGGAGTTGCTGTCAAGGGAGGGCATCTTGAGACGGTAAAGCTCCTATTGTCAAAAGGGTCAGATATCAACTCAACGGTGTCTCGGAGGAGAAAAAAAATAGCACTTCATATTGCATTGATGCACAAGAAGAATGAGCTGGCCATGTTTCTGCTTAATAATGGCGCTCAGGCGCGCGACCTACCCATAATAAACGGAAAACACCCATTGCATAGACTATGCAAAG
This sequence comes from Morchella sp. 2016-57, assembly GCA_024713875.1. Lineage (NCBI taxonomy): Eukaryota > Fungi > Ascomycota > Pezizomycetes > Pezizales > Morchellaceae > Morchella > Morchella sp. 2016-57. The sequence goes on from JAMGZE010000020.1 coordinate 963,818, forward strand.
ACAAGCATACCGATCTGTTTGGTACCCTCCTGGAGAGATGTATTGACGAGGATATCGATTTCAAAGACTTTTTAGGATCTACCATACTTCATATTGCACTACGAGGAGGCCATACCAAGATATTTGACCGCCTCCTGATGGACGGACGCATTAGTTTTGAGATACGTGATGCACGATGTAACACAGCGCTTCAATATGCGACAACAAGATAATATTGTAGCTGCCAGGCGCTTGCTTAACCAAGGCGCTAAAACTAATGGGCTTACGTTTGAACAACTGCAGAAAGTTGCTGAGCCGGATGATACTTTAGCTACAGGGGGTACTGGATCTGATCAAGTGCCAGGGCTAAATGAACAGGGCAACGTCGCCAAACCTTATGTACTACTGTCTCTCAAGCAAACAGGCATGTACCTCAAGAGAACATCCGGAGAGACATTTACACCTTTGGGTTGGAGTGATCGTCGGGTGGTGTCCATTCTTTTCGCTGGGTAGGTTCCTTTTACATATGCAGTGGACAATTAAACGGTGAGCCTCTCGCTGACAGTCATCGATCCTTGTGAAGGCCAGAGGCGAGTTTCGACGATATTGGTAAGAGCTTTGTAGACCCGGCTGTCTTTCTGCCGGGTAAAGGCTTCCCGAATCCCGCCTCCGCTGGGTCACTCGCGAGCTCGTTCACTGTGGCTAGATCACAGTTGCGGCGCGCCACAGGTCTGGAGGGGAAGGTTTGGCCAGTTCCGAGAGGGTATCCCGTCAAACAAGGACATGAAGACGCATGGTGAGGGTTAACTGTTTTGGCTACGTCCCTACAAAGCAGAGACAAAGCTGACCATTTTAGTGATATTTGCTCCATTTATTCGTTTCGATTGGCATCCTATACATGCCAAGGCCCCGGACCTACAGCTCGCTAACATCAACACAGAAGAGATCGAAAAACACCAAGGAAGGGTTACGATGGACAATGATGTGAATGATGTCCCTGGCTTTTCTATTAAGGCTCGCAGCGTTGAGACCTCATGGGTGTTGTCCAATTACAATCCGTTTTCCGAGAGGAGCGGAGTGTCAAGGCTATTAGTGTCACACCACTTCAGAGGTAGTCTAGCATTTAAGGGTCAATATATTCCTGACAGTACGATAGAATTCATTCTTTAGCTATTAGAGGATGTCTGCTATCACTAGGTCGGGCTGCTAAGTAAGGCGAAGAAACATCTTATTGAGATTGTGAGTAGTCCTAGTAATCATTCACCACCATAACCTGACTAGATTCTAATGAACATCTTCAGCGGGACTTTCAGCTATCCGCAGGAGGTAGAGACCCGAATGTTATAAGGTCCCTACTAGGACATAGTCGTGAGTGGTATAAACTGCGAGAATTGTTAGGTGAGCACGTTACCTAGTCGTGCAGGGTTTTAAGAGAGTGTAAGGAGATGGAAGCCCTGTTTGGTGAGATACTTCCTGTCACAACGACGCCACGGAAAGAAGTCAAAGACGAGATGAATATTATCAAATATCACGAGACACCTGTATCACCGCCCACCACAAACCCAAGAGACGATAATCCCGCCAGGCTCGACCCCCTCGGGCCAAAGCCTGGTATAATCACTCCCAGAGATACACACACGGCTGCAGAAAGAGTCAATAAGCAACAAACTACAACGTCGCCACCATTGCAAACTCCCAAGGAGGGCAAAGGCCGCCAGGCCGCAGATATCGCCGCCCTTCCACAAATCATTGATTTGGAAAAAAGGGTCGATAAGCTAAAGGACCTCGGAGACCTTCTGTCGCATTTGGATAAAGGAACAAAGGAAATGATAGAATTAGTAAGTTTAGTTGATAGTATCTTTACCTATTTTTACCATACTTCTTACACCACCCAGGAGTTCAATCTCGTCTCTATCCATGAAGCAAGCCAGTCTATCCAGGAGGCAAAGCGGTCTCTGAAAATGTCAGAGAGCATGAAGCGTCTTAGCTGGATCACGGTTAGTTTCGAACCTTATTCCCGATGGTGCCTAATTCTTTCTGACGAGCAACCAAGTTTATTTTCTTACCTTTGATGTTTGTTACGGTAACAATTCTTCACAGCCGATCAAGTCACTTCTCTATTTTGCTGATAGATTCTAGGGACTATTTGGTATGAACGTGGATATTCTAGAAAATAATCCATCTTGGAAATGGTAACCAATCTCAACAGCACCGTTCATGGTTTTTGTCATGCTTGCATGGCTTTTATTTAGATGCAGTCCTGTTCGTTTTGAATTCCCCTATATTTCTATAGAGGGATGTTTACTGACGGAATAAGCAGCTAACAAAGTCCAAGATGTGGTACAATACCGGAGGCTCTACATCGCTCCTTCGAAACCCTATCGGACTCCTTACCAGAAGATTGAAAAAGAAACAGGACGTGGAAATGGGCAACGACATGAAGGAGCATAACGACTGAGGATACGTTTGGGTATGGCGGGTTTACGATCTATGCTCATCTCCACCTACATTGCCACGGCTTGACGGGGGTGAATTGAATTTTAGATAATCAGCATGTTACTCCACGTTATCTATCATTTTGTACGATGCCCCGAGAATTATAGTTAAATATTTGTTCATACAGATTTCCCCAAACTTTTCCTTTCTCCATCCGTGATCGTGTTGCCAAACCTATAGATATTTGGGAACAACATTCGAACCATATATGATGTAATACAATTTGAGCTGTTTGCATTTCAGTACTCCTTACTGGAATTAACTGATTCACTAATCTCCGACCAACTATTATGTACAAACCAAGGCCTCCTTACCTTAGCGACTCGTCCCCAATCCTGAAGTAGTTAATACTGGGCACTTTAAGCCCAAAGCACTGCCCATATGTAGCCCGGGGCTCGTCGATCGTCCATTTGACCCTAGATGTCGATAGGGCTTTGAAATGCAGTACGTTCGCCGAGGTGATTACCCCCTAGTAAGATGGTGCCCGCCAAATAAGTTAAGGCTCACCCCTTTCTTTTCTCTTCTGTTTTTTTTGTGGGGGGGGGGAGGGATTCATGTACAAGGCTCCAGGATAAAGTCGCGGAACGATTTGGTGTTCTATTGAGGGTGTCGCATCGTTCTAGGGGCAAATAATAGTGAACATAATATTGTTGCAACTCGTCACCTTAAAATCAGGATTCTGAAATAAGCAGTAAAGTCGGGAATCTTGTGGGATTCTAAAATAAAGAGGTATCCGGAGATGCCCACTTAATTCTGAATTGTTTAAAAAAGGGAAAAACAATTCACTAATCCCACCCGCAAAAGTTACAGCCCTACAAGCGACCAAAATGACTCAATCACTACAAGCTCCATACAATCACGATACCCTCCTAGTTACTCAACCTACTAGTATCTGTTGTAGCTTTCCAAACAATAATGCCAAAGCAATAACTTCAACCTCGAATACTGAACTTAAACATCAAGTACAGAGTATCGTGCCGAGCCCTGCGCTGGGCCCACGCTGGGGATGCTGTCCCTGAAGCTGCTCCGCCCACCCAAAGTCACAGTTCCTTGCACATTGAACTCAGCAACAGTATTCGTTCAAATATTCGAGGCCTACGTACTATAGCATTATGGCCTTTCAGAAAAATTGGTCAAGAGCTGGGAATTCCTCTTACTACTGTATATGCTATCTGTCAACAACCTTCTACTCCAAGCAAAAAAAGAACTGAATGCCCTCGGGTTCTGACTCCTCTGATATGTCAAAGGTTAGTTAAACATGCAACATTATATCAAGCAAATCGCAGGAAACAATTGACCCAAATAGCATCAGAGCTTGGCATTTTTGTCAATGAAAAAACTCTTTGTCAAGCATTTGCAGGCTATGGATATCATCGTTGAGTAGCACAAGTTAAACCCTATTTATCGATCAACGCCAAAATCCAGCGGTTACAATGGGCACAAAATATCAAGGATTGGTCGTCTTCAGATTTTAGAAAGATGATATGGACTGACGAGAGTGCTTTCAATGTTGGAGGATATGCAGGCAACACTTGGGTGACCAGATTACCTGAAGAAAAATATTTGGAAGCATGTTTAGTACCCAAATTCCGAAAGCTTGAGACAGTTCCAGTATGGGGGTGTATCTATGGCAATATCAAAGGTCCTTGAGTATTTTGGGATAAGAAAGAATGAGGTGTCACTATCAACGGTGGAAGATACTGTCAACATATTATCTGTCCACACCTCTTCACCCTCTGGCAAAAACAATCACATCTATGACGGCATGGAACGTACTGAGCTAGGTTGCAGGAAGAAGGATTAATTAGGTGTTGCTGTTGGGTTCTACGGGTTTCTGTTGCAGAGGTTTGTAAGTCAGTGGTATGAATGTATTGGTAATAGTATGGCGTGCTTGGGTTTCCATTGGGTTCTATGGATGAGTCAGCGAAGAGATTTCTAGATCTATATGTAGAGGGCTCTCTCCCTTGCTTGTAGGACTTCTCTTCTTCTCTTTTTCTCTTCACGCAACCTTCTTGTTCTTTTAGTCAATAGATACTTTAGGACCTTCATAGTTTCGCTTCGTGGAGAGCTCCAGTGTTCGACCATCGTCCCTTATCTCCGCCTCGCTTAGGCTTGCTCTACTTCGCGCATCGTAACTCCACAGGACGATATCTCACCTCGCCTAGGTTGTGTACCTTGGTATAACGGAACCATATTAGCGGTTAGGAGAATAGTTCTCACCGTGCCTGTTATAGGCTCAGAGTCATTGATAGAATTCAGCAGTTACGGTGATAGGAAAAGTACCTGTAGTGAAGACCGCAACCTGCTACAAGTGTGCCTAGCTTCTGACCACTAGAGTGGAGATCTATTCATGAAAGGATAGGCTGACGAGTCTAGGCCTTGTCAGTGAATAGAGGACCGGCTAGAGAAATGGTCTCTAAGTGCCCGGGCATCTCCAGTGTCCCTCTGTACAAGAATAACCCTGCTGCAGGTGGCAGTGGTTATGCCCGGAAATAATCTACAATGAGTTACAGCTCTGCAGCCATCAAGGGTACACCACCTGAGCGGAGATTCGTCTAATGCAGGCCCGGAGCTGTGTGACAGCCAGGCTGCAGGTGATCCTTGACCTTGACTAAGGGTGCTTACTCTAGGACCAGAAACACCCGCTAACACTCCAAGAACAGAGTTTTCACCGGAACTTAATAAGAGCGGTGGAATGAAGGAAATAGAGATATTTGGAGTATAAGTACTCATCTCCAGTTTCCGCCCATCTGTTCTGATTTTCCTGATCATCAGTTGTAACAAGGGCAAGAACTTGAAGACCCTTAAGATTATTCTAAATCTACCCAGAAGAATCTTTACTCTCTAAACCTAACTTCTATCTTCTACCGGCCCTCTTGCTTCCTAAACTTCTGTTTAGTAGAGGCAGAGCCCCGTCACACTTGGCATGTTTTGTCTTTGCTTTGCCTCGTCTCCGTGGGAACATAATATTCTCGATTATGTGTATTTGATACAGAATGGAGCTCCTCCCCATAGAGCAAAGTTTACCACAGAAGTACATCGAGAACTTGGAATTTTGAAATACTTTTCTTTTGGCCTAGAAGCTCACCAGGTTGCAATCCTATCGAGAATGTATAGAGAATTATGAAAGAAAGAATTTGTCACCGTATACCTAGCCCTACAACCAACTGTACCCTTTGTGCAGCAATTCAAGAGGAACAAGACATGATAACTAATGGTGAAATTGCTTCTCTTGTGGCAGTCATAAGCACGGATGGTGGACACACCTGTTACTAGGGAGGTAGACATTGTGATGACAGAACGGACAGAGTGGGCGTGGTGGATATGGTGGACAGACCGAACAGACAGGACTCGGACGGGTAGGACGGGCAGGATGGACAGGACGGGCAGAAAGGGCAGAAAGGGCAAGACAACCATGACGGGCAGGATGGACAGAGGATAGGCCGGAGTTGATACATATAGTTTTCACTTTTCACTTTTCACTTTCCACTTTTACTTATCACGGTCACTTCAAGATGTTTACCTATAGCAAAGAATCCTACTCATCTATCATAAATTGCAAGAACCATGTCCGTTCCGTGACTTTATCCTAGAGCCTTGTAGTACTGGGTGGCGGTGGTGCGGGGTGCTGTTGGTGCCACCAACGCCTTAACGGTGGGGGTGGCGGTGGCGTTTGAATAGTATTATTTGACTGACTCTGGCGAACACGGACACGACGCACTCCCACACTTGATGTCAACTGGAGATGATTGCACCTACCGCAACCCATCGGCGAGGTTTTGTAGTAGGAGCACGTCAGTTGTGACTCGGCACCTATCTTCAATCGGGGGTGTGGGATTAACGTGAGTACTTAGGCAGTCTTGGATCGATTGTTTTCTGTTACGATTGCTGGTCGCTTGCGGACTATCGGTAGGGTACAGGACTATCGCATGAGAGAATGAAATTGTCAAATTCGCGACCAGCCAGGCGATAGTCCTGTACCCTAACGATAGTCCGTTGCAACAGCTTTTCGAAAGCGACTGTATTACCGGTGAGCGTTTCGCAGTTTGTTCCCCCATCTAGTCCATCACTAAGGTAGGATACCATTAAATACCTTTCTACAAAACTGCGAAGCTATTTTAGAAAAGTAATTCTAGTTAACAACATTTCGCTGGATAGATCTCTCTCGCTCCAATCGGTGGTCTCTTGCCCTCAGGTTTAGCTATGGCATTTTGAGTATTCTAGCGGAGCGCTTTTAAGGTTCTCACTTTTCAAGGGGTGGGTTCTTTACTCACTCTCAACTCCCGGTACATGCAGCAATGGTCTAAACAAGGCTGAAGCGGGGTAAGGTAACCTCCATGTCGTAGGGACACCTGCATGCAGGGTCTCTGCACTTTTGCACCTGGCGAGGCTAACCGTCGACGCTATTGGCGACGCCACAAGCTACGCCACTACACCCCCAGCGGCTACACTTGGAGTTTCGATAATGTCTTGGCGGGGAAACAGAAACCCTCAGAGTTAAAAGCAATTGCCTGGGAGAGGTTTTACGCACATCTGGCATGGTGAACAATCTTTCCCCTTTAGTCTTAATGTTTTTTTAACATAATCTTCGGTAAAGTAGTCTATTAAATATCTTACGTCTTGGCGTGATTGGTCCTCACCAAACTCGATTGGGTTTGAACACTAAACAAACCGAGTGATACTTCATGGCTTGTCAACTGCTTAGTATGGTTTGTCTCAACGTAGTTTCTGCTCGCCGGCATTAAAAAAATTGCTTATTTCACTCCCGCTCGATGGCATATGGCGAACCTCGAAATATTGCGTCTAACACCCGCCAAAAACCCCATGAACCTAACAATTAATTCAATCCACTCATCCACATAAATAACATCTTCAAGGTCCTTTCTAAATCGTCGGATACCGCCGCAACCAAACAAAAGTTCCGCCTTTTTAATTAACGACTGAGTATGGAATACAATTTATCTTAACCCTAACCCTAACGCCATAGTATCCCTTAAGCTGTCAATGCTGCCCCTATAACGGAGGGTTAGGATTTGTAGGGGAGATCAACTATTTGATAAGGGAGATAATAAGATCTGTTACCAACGTTTGCTTTTTTCTGGGGGGCCCGGGGGGGGGGGCAGCATTTACTGACAACCTAAGGGATGCTTACATGTACCCTGGTAAATCGAGGTACTATTACTGCAGACCATTAAACAAGATCTATTTTCCAATGCCAACTATTTTACCTGATCACTAGTATTCACCGAAAACTATAGGTAACCTAGTTAGTCGCACTCTTAGTAGTTAATAATCTTAGAGCTACAGGTTCAAGCTAGTCCAGTCCTCCGAAATATATGCAGGAGCCTCTACAAATCGGAATGCTTGTATGTACCCGCAGGGTTACCTACATTCGACCGAGTAACGGCTATGTAGCCTCAGACCTGTACTGTCGTTCACTGGGTGATCCCTAGAGACAAAGTGCACTAATAAAAACGACCAAAATGTGTTCCAACTTGTCTCAGACGAGCGCGAAATGCAGGCAAGAGGTCAAAGGCCTGGTAGGTAAATCCATGACATGCGGCTACAGTAGTTGAATCTCCATATTAGGCTATTTCGCGGTTTGGGAGGTCCGATGACAGATACATGTACCGCTTGGTTGATTTCCGATCTATTGTATGATACCTCAAAGCGCAGGTATGGATATAATACAAACACCGTGGGAATGCCATTTAGCACGCCGCCCCGGTATTATCTCCTTGATCCTTTTCTTGATAGCATTTGTGTTAGTAGTAGTAGTCCTTAGTCTTACGGAAGGTCGTCTTGCGAGTCTGTAAATGATGTAGACACTATAAATAAATTAAATTACGCTCTTATAACATTGACAAATCTATTAGCCCCACAGAAAAAATCCTTAAACGCTCATATTGCTACGTTTCCTCCGTCTCGACAAATATTAAATACCCCGAGTGGCAAAAACCAAAGAAAGAGAATCGGGAGATATGAAAGTATAGGAATGATCAAAACAAAGTTTTGGCTCTCTTAGTAACCTTCAAACAACTAAGTAGCAAACAAGGGGTGATAGTTGGCCAGAGGGAACGCCGCCGGGGTGTCCGTCTAACCGCAGGTACATTCGTGGCTAGGCCCTCCGATGGCTTAATACCCACTGCTGAATGCAAGGTTGTCGACCTTGTTCGATGGAATATAGGGGCTGATGGCTCGTCATGGCAGGTATTCAGTCCATGCGGCCTTTGTTGAATAATGAAGGTCGTGAATAAAGAAAAGATGCAACAAATTACCGCCGACCGTGATGAGTAATACTAGGGCACATATTGCCCACGTACTCAAAGGGGGCCTCCTTTCTCCTCCGAAGGGAAACGTCCATTCCGTCTTTACTCCGAAACCATGCTCCAGCAGAAACCCTAGCGTCCCCAAAAGAAAACAAACAGCTACAAATATAGTTTTGAAAGTTATATATATTTCCGGGATTAAATCAGAATCAATGACCGTAAAATAATTACCTATATAATTGCAGCTCACTAGGCACCTAAAGATACATCGTGTCTTGTACCTATTAGTTTCCATGAGCGAATGAATCTCCCCCCCGCACTGACGGACTCCCACTCGGGGCGCACATGGTATCTCGGTAGCACAATACGTTGCAAGGAATGCCAGTACTTCGAGCAGCACCCAAGGGACAAACATAAGAATTGCCCAAAATAGCCCAAAGCCGAGGTTTCTATAACCGCACAACTTGACAAACTGCAGGACGGACAAGCAAGAAACGACGGTCCTCAGGAGCATGTACTGGTTGACCTTCCGCAGGGACAGAATATCCTGACCCCCGGTGCTCGCACCGCCCTTGCTTTTCCTCCGGCAATAGACCGAGTACCGGATTGCTTGCTTGAATGTAAGGCGGTATGCGGAGGGACAAAGACGAACGCCGCTACCATAGTTACACACCGGGTCCGACGGAAGGTGGCAGTGATGCATAGGAGGCCAAACCACGTCCCAAAGAAGGTCCACGGTGTCGAAGAACGGCCCGAGGGGTAGAAGCAAAGCGTAGATTTGCAATAACGGCGGAAACCCCGCTGGGCCGCTCAAGGGGTGCATGATATATGAAAGCGTCAAAGCTAGATACGCCCAGAACATATTGATGGGGGTAACTGGAGAGAGAGCAGGTGCGCCGTGCGTGTCTAATTCCATAATGGGTGCGTCCATTATTCTCGAGGTCTGCTGTGTAGAGGTTCTAAGCTTTGGCGGCTGCTTGTTTTCTGGGAATCCCTAGGTGCTTTATTAACGACATTTTGAGAGCCTTGTACCTATCGATAATATCTGTAGCCTGGTTTCTGTGATTGGTAGACAGGTTTAAAGCTAGGAGCTCGATCCAAGCGATCCCGCCCGCCTCAAACCCGGAACACAGCCCCATATGAGCGAAAATACCCCGCACACGATGAGCCTAGGTCACACCGGGCCAGGGATATTGGCGACTAAGAACTCCGATCAAGCGATATATGGATTCGATACTCACATCCCTTTCCGGGCGAATTTCCCCACCCATGAACACCAGAAAATGCGAGTGACAAAGCCAAGGATTATGCCTAATCCTTTCGCATTTTCTCGTTCTTGCCCTGGGTATGTATCCGTTCTCTGCATCGTGCAAGAGGAAAATTTTCTCACGGCTGTGCATCCTCGCTTACGGCGTGCATTTGTGCGGCGAGGCTGCCCACCCCACTTTCGAGATCGAAGTAGGAAGTTGGTTGGCTGGAAATACTCACACGACTGGAGGTTCTGTGTTTTTTGCACGAGCGATTTGGTCAAATCCTGTTTTGAATTTCGAGGTCTTGGTGGGATTTTCACACCAAAAACTATAGCCAAGAACTATGCACTTTATATTTAGATTCAGAGGTTGTTGGTTATGTAGTAACCTCTAGTGCAGCAAACAGCAGGATCGGAGGTCACATGACTCTCATGCATGAGAGAGATTTCGTGAACTGTCTCACATGCCCAGGACATAAGGCCGATATATCTTGGGTCCCAATAGAGTTGGCACTTCTTATAAGGGTAAGTGGCCTATGAGGATATTCTTGGATGCAAAATTGTCACATTAGAGCGTGTTGGCCACAGTCATATTTTCAAATTTTGAGTTCAAATTTTGAGCTCTTGGCGGGCTATCCACACCAAAAACCAGTCGCCAAGAACTAAATATTTAGACCCAGAAGTTGTTGGCCAATACGCTCTATTTCAATATCCTTATAGCGAGACTGTACCGCACTAGCACTGCCTATGTAGCGTTCGGGGAAGCCTATGTCATTCCACAGGCGCATCTTAAAGGTATCACAGCCGGAACAACCCCACCCCATCCACCCGCGAACCAATAAGAGCCTTAGGTTCCAGCCATGTTATGGCTGAAAATCGCATCATGGCCACAATCCATACTGTAGTATGATACTATTCCACTTCACCAAGTCTTGGCGTTCCTTACATACAAATTTAGGCAAATTGCATCTCGAATAACTTTTCAGCCAGACAAGATATCAAAAATCTATGAGAAAATCTTTATCATACCTATCCCTTCGGCTATAAAGAATATGCCAGGTTCCACCAAGAAATTAATTCAGATGTGGCTTACGCCTGACGCACTGACAAACTAGGTCTTCGTTGGGCAAGATTAGTTGTCTCAACCATGGCAACAATTAATTGACAGACGAAGGGATACCTACAAAGATCCTTGACATCCTGGCTGAAAAGTTATTCGCGATGTAATTTATGTCACCTTTACGGTGCGCGGCGCCATACCTCTTCATTTCGGAACTGGTAATGCGTCAAAAGGCTTACCCAGACATGTTTTACACAAATTTAGAGATCACATGACTTACTGAACGAGAGACTGTTGTGTTCGCACATATTTTGCCTGTTTTCTCCTAGATACAAAAATAGGGTCCTTATATTAGAGTCTTTTCTCCACGCTGAATCTAAGGTTGAAAGTTGGCTTTCAAGGCAAAACGACCGGGAGTCGTATGCATAAGCTGGGTGGGGAAAAGAACACACATCAAAAGGCTAATAACATGACGGACTCAGCGTAATTCTGGGAAAACAGATTATATGTCTAAAATTCAGGGCTAGGTCTTTCCATGTAAAGATCCTGTTAGTTTTCCCTCTCCAACTTTCGAGTGTAGGATAAAACACTCTATTAGGAGACTCACTTATTTGAGCATGGGGATGCCAAACAGGCAAGAGTAGCTGGTTGCAATGTCGAGTTTGAAATGAAAAACAGTCACTTCCCTAGCGGCTCCCAACCCTGACCCTGAACCCACAAGAAGTCTCACTTGTATAAACCCTAACCCTACCGGGCTTCGGAGTTGTTATCGCATCCAGCCCGTGTATTATTATGGCAACCATCCTGTCCCTCTTCCCAGAGCAGATGACTATTCCTCCCCTAACCGCCGCCAAACTTCGCAGACGAGAAAAACACGTGCAGCAGAAAATGCAAAAGAAAATAAACACCCACAAACTAGCTTCGGAGTTGAAGGGCTCTTCTCCGGTATTTACTTATGTCACAACCATGAGGACAGTATGTCTCATTTATTAGTATATTAGATCTGCCTATAGTCTTGTTTTCGATAAGAAAACCAGTCTCGCACTATTCAGACAAAGACCGACCAGAGATTTCAGCTCATGCGGAGGATATTACCGCTACCTGACACCTATCCCTTTTTGTAAGTGATGACCTCCCCGCCCCCATAAGTGGCCCCTTTACACACGAACTACCTATTCTACACAGACGCCGCACAAGCGATAAATGCCTTAATCGATAGGCTCAGCCCAGAGATAGGTTTATAATTCCAGGAATACATTTAAGCTGATGTTTAACTATATAGTCTGGCCCACCTAGTGATCCCCACCTATTTCAAACATCTGCTCAGGAAGCAGGAGAAGAAGGATTCTCAACCATAGGTAATCTAAGCTACCCTCGTACTACACGGACAGGCCCCTATCCGGACACTCCATTACTTCATCTACTCGACTCCAGGGGGACCGCAGTCTTCACAGCTGTCCTCTCCTCCAGCTCTTATCCCTCCAGCAAGCCGCCCACAGCAAGAACGCATGTACACGACTCGAGAAACCCAGAAGACACCCATTCGTGGCAGAACAAGCATACGCGGTGCAGCCCCCACTGCGCCATAGTCCACAATGCAACTCGAGTAACTGGTTCCCACGATTGGGAGGGGGTTAAAGCATTGGAGGAGAAGTTCTATAGATTACACGGCCCGCAGATACTGTATACGATAATAAAACCCCGCGCCCTTCAGCGGTATCGGTATCGGTATCTTTGGTCGGTCCAGCGGCCATGACCATGCCCACTTCCGCGTTTCTCCGGCTCCCCTGTGGTACACGAGTCGAAAAGATAACTTATTGTCTATAGAGGATGAAAATCTCGGGTCCTTTCCCCATACTAATGTATCCTAAACCAAGGATGATTTATACCTCCAGTTGCGTAACTCGTGCACTTTCACGAGTTTTCAGGATAGGCATATCTCCACTCCCTGATAAGATATCATCGCTGTATGGTAAGCTATCATATAGAGGGAGTATAAGCTATCATGCAGGGCAGCAGGGCGGCAGGGCGGCAGGGACAGCAGGGCGGCGGGAACGGCAGGGACGGCAGGGTGGCGGGAACGGCAGGTACGGCAGGGACGGCAGGGCGGCGGGGACGGCAGGGCAGCAAACTAAACCACTATCATCTTCACCATCATCATCATCATCGCCATCACTATCACCATCGGCTTCTCACCTTCACCATCATGAATGCCAACTATCAACAGTGATAGAGATAAACTGCTATGTTTTGTTCAGATTCGTGTGATACTTACTTCCATAGTTATTGTGTTCCCCAACTCTGGCAAGAATGATGGAAGAGATGATCTGAAGGTGCTATTGATGTGGTGATCATATAGTGATTTACGGAGGCGAAGGCGAGGCGTGACGAAATGCAACCGGCGGCGAACGGAACGAGGCGAAGTAGACGAGGTGGATCGGATAGTATCACGGAGGCTTGGCGAGACGAAGACGAGACGTCGGAAATCTGAAGCGAGCGGGCGAAGTAGGCGAGGTGGATCGGATTGGACAGGCGAGGCACACAAAGGTTGCGCTGAGACGGAGAAAACTATGAAGGTCCTAAAGTATCGTATTGACTAAAAGGACAAGAAGGTTGAGTGAAGAGAAAAGAGAAAGAAGAGAAATCCTGTGAGGAGAGAATATATCGACTCATCCATAGAAACATATAGAAACCCGAGCACACCTTCCTATTACAAATACATGCATACCATTAACTCATCGAACCCTTGTAACCGAAACCCGTCGAACAACATAGAAACACCTGACTAATCCTTCTTCCCGCAACCCTGGTCTAGTACGTTCCACGCCGTGATAGATATTAGGTCCCTCTAAGCCAAGCCTGCGTAGCTGCTCACGAAAATCGTTCTTATCAACTGGAGTTATCTAAATCGGCATAGGGTTGCCACGATGGTTCATCATAACCGGTATACCGAACAAGATACTCAAGTCTTCCGCGTCGCTTCCGAGAATCCAGAATAGCATCCACTTCCCATTCTTGTTCACCTTCAATCTCAACCGGGGGAGGAGGTAACTGATTCGGGGCGGTCGTTGGCGATTGGAGCATAATAACGAAGCGTGGAATACGGGGTGGCGACCTTCGTTGACGATGGTAGGAGTACGTAGGCGTAGTGACTAACGCGCGAAAGTGGAGTGACGGTCCAACTTGTTTCAGTCCAGTTTCTTCGGTCGCGAGTCAACAAGTTCGCAGTTGATAACCGGGCTTTGTCTCCGATAGCAAGATAACGCACGGTTAGCGTTAGCTGTTTCTCTTGAATCGTTGAACATTTCTGCCCTGAGGAAGTCGAACACTTCTGACATATCTCTTGCCATTGTGTTTGCTTGGTCTTCGTTGGTAGTCGTGCCATGATGTAAAGGGCCGAAGGTCATACGGGGGTGTCGTCCATAGTTAGCTTCAAAGGGTGAGAGCTTTGTTGATTCGGAAACATGATTATTCGTAGCAAACTCTGCCATGGGTAAATAACTAGCCCAGTTATCTTGTTGGTAGTCCACATAACTCCGAAGATATTGTTCCATGATAGCATTAATTCTCTCCGTTTGGCCATCGGTTTGGGGGTGGAAGGCAGTAGAATAACGGGGGGATATTTCGAGACGTTCGCATAGGGATTTCCAAAAATCTGCGGTAGTCCTCGATCGGAGACTATTTTCTCGGGAGGCCGTGTAATTTCAGACGCTTTTCCAGATACATTCGGCGACATCTCGACTCTTGGTCGTGGTATAAAGTGTCATCTTTGTGAGGCGATCAACAACAAAATTGCATCAGAATCCATGAGGGTAATCCGTAACGGTCATAGAGACATCCGTCCAGTCTTTGGGACGGAGAGAGGCGTAGTCTCGCTGCGTGCGATTGGCGCTTCTTCTGATAGCAAAGATTCATTACATACGTCCGTATATATCTCCGCATGTTTGGCGTGAGTATTCGCGAGTAGCTCGAGTGTCTTTCTTTCGGCTGGATGTCCCGTGATGGTTTATCGTGGTGATTGGAGAAGTCTCAATTGGCTCTGTATTCGCACGTCGAAGAGTTTCCGACGGTAGAGAAGAAGTCCATCTTCGTTTTCGGTGCATTCGGCAAGAGAAATTTGCTTTGATTGTTTCGTTCCGTCTTTTAGCATCATTAGAACCTTATTTGGGAAACTATCTTCTTGGTAAGCTTTCGAAAATAACTCTTGAACGGTAGACATTCCTTCGGCGGGTTCATTTGCCAAAGAACCCGCCAACAAACTTAGCTTAGAATCCAAATTTTCCTTCTTCAACACTGTCTGATACTGAAACGTAAGACGTTCATCCCCCTCTTTAGGAAGATCCCCTGATCGCTGCAACGATCCGCTTTCCTCTCGCTTGCCTGCAACTGAATAACGAAGTCAAAGCGCGATAGAAATTCCGACCAACGAGTCTGGCGGCGGTTAAGTAACTTGGTCGACATAAAATACTCGAGGTTTCTATGGTCCGTTAAAACTTTAATGGGATATAGGGATGTTTCCAAAAAATAACGCCATTCCTCGAATGCTCTAATAATAATAGAAGTTAACATCGTAAATTTCGTAATTACATTCCGCGGTATATATCTTTTGGAAAAGAAGGCTACGGGTGTAATATCCATTCATCATCGCTGCGACGTAATGGCGGCAGACGTAATCGGCGATCTGTTTCACAATGATTTACCATGCGGGTCAAAGTCTTAATATCGTGTGGTAAAAGCTATTTTCAAATCTTGGAAAGCCTTCTCGGTTTTATCGTCCCATTGAAATTTAACTCCCTTCTTTGTTAATGCAGTTAGAGGGGAGACCACTTTGGAGTATGCATAAATAAATCGCCGATAAAAATTAGCAAAGCCTAAAAATTCCTGTACATCCTTCAGACAGGTTGGGGTATCCCAGTTTCGGATGGTATTAACTTTCTTTTCGTCCATCTTCTCGGTAAGAACAAATCCAAGGTACATTGTTTCCTTCACATGCCATTCGCATTTCTCGGGTTTCAGGTAAACATGATTTCGTTCCAAAATTTGGAGTATCTTCTCAACGTGGTTTTTATGTTCTTCAAGAGTCTCCGAATAGATCAGAATATCATCAAGGTAAGCTGTGGCGAAGTGATCTAGGTAAGGACGTAGCATATCGTTAACCCAGTGTTGAAAGGCTGCTGGCGCATTGGTAAGACCAAAGGGCATAACTGTATATTCAAAATGGCCGTAGCGGGTCCTGAAAGCGGTCTTCCACTCGTCCCCTTCCCTGATCCTCAGTTGATGATAACCGTTGCGTAAATCTAGTTTGGTAAAGTACTTGGCGGTGGAGATACCCATAAACGTTTCTGGAGTAAGAGGTAAGGGGTGTCGGTTCTTGACCGTAACGGCATTTAGCTTTCGATAATCAACACAAAGACGAAGAGATCCATCCGTTTTCTTAACAAATAACACTGGCGAGCCTGCTGGAGAGGTGCTATGTCGAATCCGTCCGTTGGTCAAATATTCCGCGAGGTAGTCTCGAAGTGCTTGTAGCTCCAGCCGGGTCATCCCATACATTGGTCCAAATGGTACCGTCTTTCCTTCTTGGATATCAATCGACAGGTCATACTCGGTGCGATGGGGAGGTAATTTGGTGGCTTCGGGTTCACTGAGGAGATGTAAATATCGGTGATGTTCTGGCGGTACGAGTGCACTGGGGTCCTTTGGTAGTTGAACCAGTAAATCGTCGAGGGCTTTAAGGGTAGTGGAGTAAATCTGCATCCCCTTTCTCTTCTTGTTGATCAATCTTTCGAACGCATATGATTCAATAACTGAAATATTGGTAACTGGTTTAGCGGGGGGTTCGATAGAGATCCCTTTAGCGATCACCTTGGTGTGGCTAAGGGAGCAGCGTTCTATACAGGTAGAGGAATCAAAGTATATCGTATTGGTAGCCGGAGAAATAGTAATTGCATGACGGCGCATCCAGGGAAGGCCCATAACGATCGGATAGTGTCCTAATTGAGTCACAAAGAAGGGGGCCTCTTCCTGATGTCCGTTTATGTCGAGTTTTAAAACAACTTTGTGGGTAACCTTTCCTGATTCAATAGGTCTGCCGTCTATTACGTCTATATGTCGGGGGAGAATAAGAGGAATTTGTTTAAGTTTATGGTGGCGTACGAAGTCCTTATCTATGAACGCGTATCCTGAGGCGCCAGTATCAATGAGGCGTATGATGGGATAAAAGAATCTTTATTTTGAGAAATTGAGCAAATTACGACTAATTGATTTCCATCCATATCCTTCTCTGAAACCGAAAACCCAGAATAAACCGAAATCCTAGAAAGTCCTTAACCTTCCCTGAGCGCCACTCAGGAAAATCTTTTAACGCCTCATCGCCGGAGTTCTTCCTTTACTTCTTCTTCATATCTGCCCTCTCCGCTTATCCGGCCTCAGGTGTCCCTACACCTCCACAATAAAAACATCTATTTTCCGCACGGCGCCTCTTTCCTGAGGTCCGGCCACGCCATTGACAATCCATAGGAACCGTGCCTCCCGGTGTATGAGACGGGTGAAGAGCGGCCGAGGAGAGAAATGAGCGGCGCAGAATGGCGAGAATGGCGGGCAGGAGGACTAGGGGCAACATAACGGGAAACGGGGCGAGCAGCGGGAGGGGCGGAGGTCTGGTAGCGAGGGCGGTAGCGAGCAGTGATCATCTGCTGCTTATTGTCCAAGCGTTGGAGGATTGTAATTCTGGTGACGGTGGCGTCTCTTCATGACTACGAGCTTTGGTTAACTCGCTCCCCTCCATTAAGGCTTCCACATTGGCAACCTCCCCCATCTTGGCTTCGGCGGCATAGCGCTGGAATTCGGCAAAGTATTCTGAGAAGGGGCGGTTGTTTTGCCTGATCCTTCGTAGGGCGCGACGGGCAGTGCCTTCCTGGTCTGGGTCCCCAAATGCCGTGTTTAATATTTCAAAAAATCTTTCTATCGAGGGGAGATTAATCCCAGTTGTGGTAATATACGGCATAAACTGATCCGCGGCGGGACCTTCCAACTGAGAGATAGCATAGGTCAATTGATTCTGTAGGGTGGGGTATCGGTCGGCATTGCCCAAGAGTTTCAACGTAACATATTTGAACTGGGAAGTCCTTTCTGCTACCACGGTATTTCGGGTCGGAAGTTTCTCCGACTTCTCCATACGGGTTCGGGGCGCGAATCCTTGTAGAAACGACAGCCGACGGGAGGTGGTGGTGGTGGTGCAAGGGTTCAATAGGCGGAGAAGAGGCGATCTGAGCTAACGCTGCCGCCTGGGTGGCTTGGTTTGCTTGGGTCAATTGGGCTTCCAGATCCCTTTTCTCGGTCTGGAGGTTTACTACTTGGGATTCCAAGCTTTGGTTCTCCCTTCCCTGCTGTGATACCTTCTTCTGCCATTCCTTAGTAGCCTCTTCCGCATCCTCTGTAGTTTGGTCTAGTTCGTTTAGGAGGAGGTGGACAGCCTTAGTGGCTTCACGACATTAGTCGACGATTCTTTACCATCGGTGGCTCCAATGTGACGTCGGGATAGTCTTGGACAAATCTGTCCATATCCACTAAGAGTTGTGCATAGTTGATCTCAACTGGGTCTGTCATCTGGGCTTCTTGCGACATGGTAACGGTATCTTATGGCGGTAGCGCTTAGGTGGAGTTGGTTGTGTAGGTTGGCGTTGGAGACGCAACCTTAGTATCACGGAGGCTTGGCGAGACGAAGACGAGACGTGCCAAGGTACACAACCGAGGCGAACGGAACGAGGCGAAGTAGACGGGGTGGATCGGATAGTATCACGGAGGCTTGGCGAGACGAAGACGAGACGTGACACAACCGGCGGAACGGAACGGCGCGAAGTAGACGGAGGTGGATCGGATTGCGAACAGACGGGGACACAATATACGCTGAAAGACGGAGGCTCAAAACTACGGCAAAGTATCGTGACGACTAAAAGCGACAAGGTTGCGTGAAGAGAAAAGAGAAAGAAGAGAAATCCTACAAGCGAGGGAGAGAGCTCCCTATATATAGACCGGAAATCCCTTCGCTGACTCATCCATAGAAACATATAGAAACCCGAGCACACCTTCCTATTACAAATACATGCATACCATTAACTCATCGAACCCTTGTAACCGAAACCCGTCGAACAACATAGAAACACCTGACTAATCCTTCTTCCCGCAACCCTGGTCTAGTACGTTCCACGCCGTGATATTAGTGATGATAGGGTGATGAAGCTGAAAAAGTTCGTGATGGCTCGGCAGAGCGCGGCAGCTAAGCGCGGCTAGGGGTGACTCCACTTATATATCGTCCTATCAGGATACATATATCGTCATATTAGGATGTATAAATCGTCCTGTCAGGATATATATATATATCGTCCTGTCAGGATATCCATGCTCCCGAAAAACCCCTATCCTGACAGGACGATATATATCCTGACAGGACGATATATATCCTGACAGGACGATATATATCCTGACAGGACCATATATATCCAGTGCGAAGGATAACTTCACTTTTTGAGCCCAAAACATGCAGAATTATCATTTCTTATCCTCGTGCCTAGGATAGATTACCGTATCACCATACAAATCGATGTACC
This sequence comes from Morchella sp. 2016-57, assembly GCA_024713875.1. NCBI lineage: Eukaryota > Fungi > Ascomycota > Pezizomycetes > Pezizales > Morchellaceae > Morchella > Morchella sp. 2016-57. Next base: position 983,480 of record JAMGZE010000020.1, read on the forward strand.
ATGGGGGCTCGCGACACAACATATCTAGTACCATATAACAACCATAAAATCAAATCAAGGCCCTTGAGCCACAGCCCAATAATATTATGTATATTCGTCTAGGTATCCTGTTGTGTCAATGTATGAAGTATCAATCAATCAATCAATTCCTATTCTGTCAGGGTCACAGATGGTCACTCGGCGTCCGAGTGATAGCCCATGAATCACCCACGCCCTCCCCTCCCAACATGAGACCCTGTTGCGCGCCAGTCTAGGCACTGGTTCAGACCACAATGTGATATCTGCCACTAATGCAAACCTCTCAACAGTAGCTTCAGCAACCAGCCCACCCACACCTAAGACGTTGGGGGGGGAGGTCCTACTGAACACTGAGTGTTGGCCCGACGAGATATCCTGCGTATGTCTGGTTGGTGCTTATCGGTGACACCACCTAGCTACAACGTCGGATCAAGCCGGGGATGAGAACCGTAGTGTCATAATGCTGGTGAAAAAAAAAAAAGACCATTCAACGGAGGTGACCTGAATAATAGTAGTCATGACATATAACTTACATGTATTGAATACCACGCAATCGCTACGCATCCCCAAAGTTTACATCACTAATGGCACTTCGGACAACGGTATCCACCCGAGATTTAGGCACTATGATGCTCAATCAACCGCTGTCGAGTCCCACGCTGAGACCAACCCCTCCCAACACCTCTATACATCCCACCAGAAGGAGCACCGTTGGAACAAAATGACTCCCGCAATGCTTTGCTCCTGTGGCACAAAGATCTGGCATTAATATGTCCACTACGCGATCCACTCCAGTTTATCACAGTCCTTCTGATAAAACGCACGCCCGTGTTTCCTAGCGCAGGTACCCTCCCACCTAAGCCCACGCGGGGGTGCCAGAAAGCAATGCAACGATCAAATAACCCATATTCCTCAACAACTGCAAGCAAGCTGGCAGAACCAGAGCAGGTCTACGGTAAGTCACAAGCCGGAGACCCTGGTAAGAGCCAATACGAACCCTTTCCTCTCTCTTCATTACTATCCCCTTGTTCTTTTGCGGGCTAAATGCCTAGATCCATGACTGGAAAAAAACATCCAGAGATTCGTGTATCATACATATGACTACATGTATGTTCTTCACACATTGTGTTGTCTTGAAAGTTGAAATTCTGAGTACCTTTGCGGGTAAACGTTGCATCACTTTTGACCCCCGGGCACAAGCCACACGAAGCAATGAGTGTTACAAGACGTGTGTTTGCACCACGGCCCCTGGGCGCGCGGATGTGGTTGGTCTTTATGGGCATGGGCATGGGCGCGCGGGGGCCGCCGTCTGGTGGGGATTTACACTACACTATACCAGCGGTGTGTTTGTATTGCTTTCACGTAGTACCACTCCCCCGAGGGGGGCCCATGTAAGCTTCTACCAGTTTTTATTCCTATCTACCCACCGCACCCCCACACCCCTAAAACGCCGAACCCCCACCATCCACCTCCCAGCTGGCGCCGGTGACATAACTCGCCATATGGCTCGCCAAAAACAGGACCACATCCGCCACCTCCTCCGGCCTGCCAATGCGCCCCTGCATCGCCTGCGCCTCATACAGGCGCTCCTTCTCGCGCTGCGTCCTGTCGCCAATCATGCCCATCAGCAGCTCCGTGTGCACGGGGCCGGGACACACGCAGTTGACCCTGATGCCGTCGGCCGCGTGGTCCAGCGCTTCCCCACGCCGTTAGCGCTCTCCACACAGACCGGGGAAAGGGACATACCGGCGCTGCGCGTCATGCCCACGACGGCGTGCTTGCCCGCGACGTACGCCATTGAGCGCGGCGAGGCGAAGAAGCCGGATACGGAAGCGAGGTTGACGATTGCGCCGCGGGTGGGCGGGCGGCCGGCGACGGAGACGGCCTCCTGGCGCAGCATCGCGCGCAGCTGCTCGCGCTGCGTGTACAGGAGGCCGTAGACGTTGACGTTGTTCGTCGCGTCCCAGTTCTCCTTTGTCATTTCCGCGGCGGTGGCGTTGACGTGCACCGGGCGCTGTCGGCCACCTTCAGTCAGCTTCTACGGGGGTCTGGGGGGACAGGGGGGGGTACGCCGGCGTTGTTACACGCGTAGTCGATGCGCCCGAGGGCGGCGACGGTCTTGGCGACCATGTCGGCGACGGCGGCCTCGTCGGTGACGTCCGTGTGCTGGGCGAGGACCTCGAAGTGCGGGTTTGTGGCGGCGCGGCGGGCCTCGGCGGCTACGGACTGGATGTGGGCTTGGTTGATGTCGCTGATGGAGAGGCCGGAGATGCCGGCGCGGGCGTAGGCGAGGGCTGTGGCGCGGCCGATGCCGAGGCCTGTGTGCGGTTATTTAGCTCTGGGAGGGAGGGAGGGGAGGGAGGGGGCGTCCCAGCGCCGGTGATGAGGGCGTTGCCGGTCAGGCGGAGCATGGACATGGTGGGTTTGAGGAGTGGAGGGAGGGGGGGGGAGGGGGTTATATGCAGCAGGCGGGGGTAGCTGGGCGTTAGACGTCAACCGTCTCAGCGGGGTGGGGAGGGGAGAGGGGGAGGGGGAGGCCCGGTCTTAAGCTGCACGCCTATACATACCGGCAGCTATACACACCCCACACCGCACCGGAACACCCAGATGCGGCATTCCGGAGCGCTGTGCTCCGTCCGCGGAGCAGCGGATCTTCGTGCGTTCTGCGTGCCCGGAGATGCGCACCAGGCACTGTCGCACGACGGACGGGCGAGAGGAAGCCGGGCCCCGGGCGAGTGGAGGCATGCGGGTCAATGATCGTCGCTGCAGATGCACGCGGATCCCTGCAACGATGGCGGGGTAGCGGTGCCAAGAGATCGCGGACACAGAACCGGCTAGCATTGTGCATGATGCGATGGCGCGGGGCATCTCTCGATGCACGCGGCGGGATGGTTTTTTTTCTGGATGGGTGGCAGCCACTGCCTTCCGGTTCGTACTGTTACCCCCGCGTTATGACGCCCCGGGTTCGTGCGGTACGACCCCCCCCCCCATTGATCAGGTGGTATAGAGAGAGAGAGAGAGAGAGGGCCGGCCGGGCGGACGTGCTCGCTGCTGCTGCCGCGAACGGCCGCTGAGAAACCTGCACGCCCCCGGCGAACGACAGCTCCGGATGTATGTACGACAACACACCGGCCCTTGGGCGTGCATGGAAGCCCCCCGCGTTTCACAGACGTGCGGACATAGCCGTCGGCACCTCACCAAGTACGCGGGAACCGCTACTATCCAATCTTCGGCATGACACGGGCGTGGGTTAGGGTTCCCGTCGTGGGCCATCAGCCTTTATCGAGCACCCACACCACGCGCAACCCAGCCATCGCAACAGTTGAGGAGGCGGTAGGGAAGCGGAGCGCGCGGTGGGGTTGTGGTCGTGGGCTCTCGTGCTGGTGGGGGTTGGCACTATTGCGATCTCTACAGCTGTGGCGGTGCTGTGTAGCGGGCACCGCCGGGGTGGACTGTTGCAACTGAAAAACCAGCCAAGTCACTCCCACAGACTGCTCAGCGCTCATTATGCCAATCCCTCGTAGTCTAGCTACTGCCGTGGAGAGCCAGTCCGCACGCAATCCGCCACTGGTGGTCTCTTGGCTAACACAATGGTTTAGATCGCCCACGCGCGATACGCTGAGGAGGGGGCTCTGAGGTTATCTTAATCCTAGTCTGGCGAGGGTAGTGACCCCCTCCCCCCCAAAAGAGCAAATTTTTGTGGCTTACTAGCACATCCTCAATAGACCGCCCATAAAACTAAACTGTTCCATGCCACCGGCACAGCTAACAATCTCAGAATATAAAAGTGCGCATCTCGATGTGGCTGGTTGGTGGCCTGTTGACTAAGCACGACACGCGCCAAGAGCTAAGCATTTAGACACAGGCGGTTAGCGCCGCTTCCCCTCTAGGCGCGCTAATGAATAGTGAGACGTGTGTGGGACACGACAACGTGCTTTGATTGGTCGGCTCAGAACCGACCGCCAAGAGCTAAGTATTTAGGCACAGAGGTGGTTAGCGCCACTCCGCACCTAAACCCTAAGGTAGCGCAGGGTAGTTTTGGCATGCGTGACATTGTTTCGATTCATTGCGCCGTGTATATCGCGATTACCAGGAAGGGTTCATGAAGGTCCCGTTGCAATACGGCCCGACGAGGTATCATACGGTCTACCCCCTGGGGCCCTAGCCCATCTTGTATCAAACCGGACCCCATTAACAGATCTAGAGACGGCACCCGACACCAGGCCGGTACCGCGGTGCAGGATGCCAATGCCACACTGCTGTAGTCCTCTGGATATTTCCGCGGTAGAGGGGCTCGTATTCTTGACGTGCGGTATTTATGGAGCGCCTTGGGTTTGTGTGTGCGCCCTCTTGGCGTTGCGTTCGCTGTTGTGTTCAGTTGCGGTGGTTCTAATACCGGGGGTAGTTACGTCAGGAACTTCATGATCACTTCCTCAATCTTGTACTCCCACGTGACAGATACCCGCAACGCCAGAACCTGCTTCATAGCTGGATACGATTAATGATGTAAACAAAAAAAAAAAAAACCTGCTTCATAGCCCGTCCCCCGGCCGAGTGATTCTCCGTGAACTCACCCGTTTCTCGCACCACTCATAAGCCCTCGAGCCGAGTGCTCGAGCTCCCACTGCCGAATAGTCCAAAGAGAAGCAGAGATAAACGCATCCCTTGGTTGGCATCCAGCTCACCTACCATGTCGGATCGCTCGCATGCCGAGTGATAACCCGTGAGTGTTGCTCATTGATTTTTTCCGGAGTAGATGAGTGAGTGTCGCTCCGCGCGGGGTCGTTTTTTTTTTTTTCTTTTTTTTTTTTTTGGGGGGGCGGGGGGGCGGGGGTAGCTGATTGATTTTGTGCGGCCTCTCGGCTATGGCATCGCACTACGTTCTCCCAGAGCGCCTCGCTATCCACTGCCGTCTTTAGTGATGGGAATAAAGTAAGCATGGAAAAATGAATGATATAGTTTATCGCTTCCTAGTATGCTAAGTCCCGTAGTATGAGATCTCAATCTATTCCGCGAGTCCCCCTGCTCCAGCGCCTCCAACCAACTCTCGTGTGGCCGCCTCGCTGTTTTTCCCTTGTTTATTTGCTAATGGGGTCGTTATTGTCGATACTTCATACATGCATTATACTCACGGTCGAACCCCAACACAAAATAGTTTTTTTTATTTCTATAACATTTACTGATCCTTTTCCTGATTGGAAAGTCGTCCAATGGGACTGGGATGCATATGCCGATGCACTTAGGGTTCATTTTGGGATCCATTTGTGGTCGTAGTACAGCATGCAGTCCGTAGGCTATGGCAAACCCTTTCCTCCCACTCTCCGGAGGCAGAGTGATACGTTCCTCGTCAATGAAGAAAAACAAAAGTAAAAACTTAGTACTCTTTCTCTTCCTCGCCACTTGGATCGTTGTTGGTAATTCATTAGCAAATAATTTCCTTTCTTACCCTGACGATAGCGCTGGTAGCTATCCGTACAAACGATCGCCTATAAGCCTCCGCTGTAGCTAGCGCGTACGGATCCTGCCTCGGAAGTGCTCTATGCGATGCCCGCCGTCTCCACACGCCAGGAAACATCATTGGTGCATTATCGGCGCAGTGCCCATACTTAACCAAGCATGGTAACGCATCCCCGAAGGCTCTCCTAAGTGGTGTGCATGATGACGGCTTTACCACACTACACTATTTTCCGGCAAAGGCATCAGGGGAGTTGTCGAGATATTGCTATGGTTTCTCCTTTATTATTAGAGCAGGACTTATCGCCCCTCCCGATCTTTAAAACAGTCGTAGACTAGCTCGATAGGAGTTATTGGACGACTTCCCATAGGCAATAGAGCGTTATCTACCGCTCAATAGACTTTGTTCTGTCCCCCCATTAAATAGAACACAGGTGTCTAGGAAATTTATAGAGCACCATCACCGGGGGGGGGGGGGTCTAATGGATACGATCCTCTATCCGCTCGACTAGAACTTTGGATACTTCCGCCTTCCTTGCTCGGTTAGAACAAAGGACTAGATAGGAAAAGCTCAGTGCTACTACACCTTATCTGCCAAGCCTTAGTAACTGGATAGAACAACCCCGGCGAAGAGAAAAATCTTACTTGCTGGTGTATCTAAGCACAACCTACTCTCGCAATAGAGCGCGCTCCATTTCCTATGGGAAGTCGCCCATTACCATATCCTTACTATATCACCTGATGCCTAGCTAGAAAGATGTGCAATCCCTCAGTGGAAGCACCCACGTGATCGGTCGTGTAGGTGACGATGCTGCTACGGGTGCGGTCGGGGGTTTCACCAACCTGTTGGGTTGGACCTACAGACCGAGGAATACACCCGGAGGTGTCAAGTGTTGACTGCTCCGATGGGAGACATAGGTACACCATGGGCGGTAAGGGGCAAGTGCATCTATAGAACCTTGTGTTCTCCAGGACGGTAGAGTCGAACTTTCGCGGATGCTGTTCTCTGGTTGTGATGGAAGCGATTCAATAGAATCATAAGACTATATCTGCGCCGGAGATAGCAGGATAGCAGTGCTAAGCCTTCGGCCGTTAGTGTGGCGGATTGTGGCGGCGGGCAGCCTCACCAAAGCCGCGAATGTGGCTTCGCTTCGCGTAGCCGAATAAGTATCCTAAAATGTGCAGTGTTGACGTGTTCGGTCATAGAACGATGAAACTTGGGCATCCCGTCCGCTCTGCCATACACAAGCATCGTATCGCCCGGCTAGTACTGCAGTGGGTGACCATGTGGGAATCCCGGGTACCGAACTCTTTTACTCCCCAATCCTTTTGCTCCCCGGTCAACAAGTCCCCCCACGCGCAAAAGATGACGTCCACTTTAGCGCCCGAACGATTAAAAAAAAATCAAATTAGCCAAGACCACGCATTTGACCAATATTTTATAACTACGAGTACCGGGTGTTGAGGGTGAGGGGATAGGTTTTATTTATGCCATAGGGACTCCCTGCATGCAACATTCTTGTACCTAGAAACCAATGAAATTATGATATAAAAAAAAAAAAAAAAGGGTGTTGAGGGTATGTACTGAGAACCCCCGTTCTGGGAGATTTTTTAAAGGGGGCCTACTAAGGGCTGTGATTGGTCTAGTATTTGGATAGTCTGCCACACATCATCTCAATTTGACTCTCGTTTATCTACAAATTCATCAGAACAACAACCTTTGATAGGAACTAAGGAATCAAAATACTACTAAGATGGAGCTAAAGAGGAGGGCAATACTATGGTATTTTTCTATATTTTTCAAAAAAATAATTAGATATTATTTCAATTTTTTGAAGTGAAAATATACGGGGGGTTCTCGGTATTTAAGGTGCACACCCGGCACATATCGTGGATACTCTGGTTAACAGGAGGTGTAGAGGGCTTTTTGCCGTGTTCGGTCATAGAACGATGAAAATTGGGCATCCCGTCCGCTCTGCCATACAAAAGCATCGTATCGCCCGGCTAGTACTGCAGTGGGTGACCATGTGGGAATCCCGGGTACCGAACTCTTTCTTTTTTTTCCTAGTGTCTTTTCCCGGGCACATGTTGACCACGGGCTGGGTTGATATGGACTAAAATATGCATAGTCAACGTGTTCGGTCATAGAACGATGAAACTTGGGCATCCCGTCCGCTCTGCCATACACAAGCATCGTATCGCCCGGTCAGTACTGCAGTGGGTGACCATGTGGGAATCCCGGGTACCGAACTCTTTTTTTTCTCCCCAAGTGCGTCCCTCCGGGGAGATGTTGACCGCGATCGGGTTGAGATGGAGGATGGAGCTGGTGGTCACGGCAGCTAACCCTAACCCACGAGCGTTGCCTCAACTGGCATACGGTTATTTATTCATGCCATACCTTCAACCACGCGGTTGATTAAACCTTCCTCGTCCATAGAAGCCTAGATATATAGTTCTAGGCGTGTGAAAACCTCACAATCTCTCAAAATTTGAAAAACAGCGATTGGCCAAATCTGTGGTAACCTGTATCACTAGTACTATCTCCCGGATGGCCAAGACGTTCGCGAAACCTCTCCCATGCATTAGTATGGCCTATGTAGGAATTGATGTAACAAAGTAAAGCAGCAACCTACGAAGTTTATGGGCCCCTTGTTCTAAAGACTGGCAATACAGCAAACTTCTTACCCGGACGCTTTTGACAGCAAATAGTCAAGATCACATGACCTTTATACATGGGAGATGTGGTGGGGGTGCGGGTTCAGGGTCAGGGTTGACAGACACTAAGGAAAACAAGTCCCCACGCACCCACAGTCCTACCCACGATCTCCATTTCATACTAGTTCATAAGGACGCTATTTTTTTATCTAGAATCAACAAGCAAGTTGTACGCGAACATCACAGGGGGATTTTGCAGAGGTCTTGAACATCCGGGAGATAGGTCAAGTATGAAGACCAGTTGCAGCACTATAGACCACCGTGGCAAAGGGTTGTTGTCGAACACTTGTTCACTAGCTAGCATATTATCTGGGGGTGAGAGCGGGGCTCCCCCTTCTTATCCTGAAAATCAGTACAAGAAGTTATTAACAACATGCCTACTGTCTTACTTCAAAACCGGAGTGAAAGAAGATGACCGCCGCATCCGGGGCCCTTAACCTTGGCTGTGGATTGTCTGTCTACTCTCTTCAGGAGTTAGATAATAAGCGGTTGCACAGGGCACCTAATCCGTTTCGGCCTCGAGATACCGTCTGTGTGGCAGGGTATAGATAGGTAATATTCAATTGTCGACTGGTGTAGTTCCTCTTTTAAGCCTAATTTGGCGCGCAGCTTCGACGGTGTCCTTTTAAGCAGGATGGCGTGATCCGGGTGCATCCTATAATTTTTGCCTCGTATAACTAGCTTATCCGGGCTAGTGACTCAGGCCTCCTACGTAGACCAGCTTGCCCATCAGGGAGCGCGGCCTCTCAACGAGCGTGCACCCAAAATCTGGTGGGTAGCATCCGTTGCAACGGGAGAAATAGCAGGCAACGCTCGCTGATGGGCCGTGCTCGTTGATGGGCAAGCTGGTCTATTAATTTGATGGAATATTATATCCATCCATCTCGCCTGGCCGAGGTTCTGGCCCTTTGGACCGAGCCTTCTCGTTCTTAGTATGTGTGTAGGTGTCGGGGGATCCCTGTAAATTGTTATGTGTTGGTGGAGAGCGCCATTGAGCGTCATTGAACTAATCGGGATATTTATAACAGGGATTGCTCAAAATTGCTTGGCAGCGCAGACCATTCTATGGGTCTCGCTATGGTAGAGTTCCCGGACGTAGGGTCTCTATAACGTAAATTAACGCTACAGCTAGCGTGAGTGTTGCCGTCCGAGTAGAGGCGTGAGGGGAGTTGTGGGTAGTGTTGGGCACAAACCGAGCTAGTTCGAGCTTTGGGCTCGAGTTTTGGGCTCGAGCTTTAGGCTCGGATACCCCGAGTTCTCCTTCCCACGAGTCCAAGCCAGCTCGGGCTAATACCGGAAAAGCTCGGGCCAAGGCTCGAGTGATCTAACTTATTAGTAATGGGTTGATATTGGCAAAACTGTAAATATGATAGCAAGGGTAGATCCCTGAGAATCACCTGAAAATGAAATATATATCGACATGACTATCTTTAGCTACATCCTTGAGAGCTCAAGCCTAAGCTCGAGCTATATCCCGAAGCCCGAACACATCGAGCCTTTCTTCCCGCAATCCGGGCCAGCTCCAGCTTTGGGCCAGGCTCGTCTCGAACAGGCTCGTGCCCAACATTAGTTTTGTGCTAGTGAGATATCTTAATGGGGATACCGAATCAGCCAGAGGTTCTCCTTTCCAAGAGTGACGGTGTTGATAGATAACCTATGAGTACTGAAGACCTTTCTCTACAACTCCAATAAGCTTTACGTTGCGCTAGCGGGGGGGTGAATTGTATCCGGGCGAGGAAGCAGGCGTCATGGACTGTCACTCGACCGAGTGACCAATCATGAAGGAACACCCTGTTTCCCCTCTAACACCATCCACATAGTAGTGGCAGCCATAGAACTTTCTAGATGTACTCTTTAGCTCAGATATAGACTAATGGTCCAGCACGGTAGGGAGACCGTAGCTCCATATAGAAGATAGCTCCATATATCTATGTACCCATTCGGCCATCCTACCCACGGGCTCCACCCCTGAAATAGATTGCAATGTCAAAGTGACCAGCCCTTGGCAATCTTTTTTGTACTAATGCCCATTTCCCAAACCACCAACAGCCCTTCAACCCTAGGAACTTATCAATCATGAATTATCACTCCATCGAGTGATGCTCCATGACTACCCTAACGGAACCTTAGCTTGCACTACACGCGGCATGTGGAAGACCTAACCTACCGGCGTCATGACCATGTGCAGGCTACAACCTAGGAATTTTTTCGAAGAAAGTCAGTTTCCCAACCTAGCGCTCTCGCTGCTCGGTCTCAATCTCGTAAGATGTGTATTTATTTTACCATATTCTATAAATCTACGGGTAGCTCGAATGCCCCTAGAGTAATAGTGACAGGCAGATGGCTCCTGACCGGCTATTACCCGTTTTTGCAGTTGCTTTGAATAAAGTAGAGTCATATATATAAGTATCTGTTTAAGGGTAGCATTCACGAAAGAAAAAGGGTAAGGATATCTTTTGTGGTAAATGATGAACCTCTGGGAAGCGACAAAGCGTTAGGAAATGACACAATAACTCTTTCTAGGACTGCTCACAAGTCTCATCTATGTATCCTTTGAAAATAGCCGATCACTCTGATCCCGAGAAACCCTAACCCTATCATCTCCAGATTGCAGATTTCACAATTTAAACGTAATATGCGACCGGAGTCATGGGACATGTGTAGTTAAGTCATTCAACCTGATCTATTGAGTTAGCAAATTAGTTCGGCCCTTTCTATAGTCTCTCATTTCCCAAATCTGTGATCCCGGTGCAAGTGGTAGAAAATTATATGCCAATACCAATTGTAATACAGAATCTTGACTCTCGAAGAAGTACCTTATGGGACACTTCGCGCAGAAAACAGAAAGATCGAACCACGCGGATAAGGAAGACCCAACAGAGTTTAGATCAGTCAAAAGACCTTATCCCTGGCCGCCACGTTTAAAAACCTGGAGCCATGGGCTTAGGGGAAGGGAGCTCTCCCAATGACCATGGCAAGGCGCGGACCGGGGTTGTTCCTCCCATAAAGCCGTATAGATCTCGAATATATCTGTGCACTTTGCAAGACATATTGAAAGCAAGCGTTAGGGCACTCGCTCCTGCTGTGCAATCGCGCAGTAAGTTGAGGTTCTCTAACTTAGTATAAGTAGCTCTGAGATTCGCATAAAACATTTCCACACCTTACATACTTGCTCCCTACTGCAACTCTTAACTAAGCTATTCGGCTATGGCTCAATATATCTCGAGCGTCGCTTAAATGAGATACCATAGCGCTAGGTGGCTACCAGAGATATATTAAACCGTAATTATTCTCCGCTGGGAGTGACATACTACTTGGCCATGGGTTAGCCCGCGCTCCGCACTTACCATGGGCCCTCCAACACAATAGTGAAGTAAGCCTTGAGTGAGAGGGCCCAGAACTCCTGGCTGTGGCCCCAACCCCCCATATGGGATAGATACTTAGCAAAGCGGTGGCAGTAGTATGATGATCAGCTGGCGGCCACGTCGCTTAGTAGTAAGAGAACATGTTACCTATGCCTGATGTGATATTATAGATACAGTACGTACATGCAGTACCTTAGAGGGGTGGAGCGGGAAATAATTAGCTCACCCTCTCTCTAGATCTAAGTTGCAGGAGAGAACATCCCAGTAGGAATATCTGCGTCGCGAATTGTAAGGGCGGGTTGCAATTGAAGAACGAAATCCCATCAAGAGACAAGCTGCAAGCTTCATCCACTTCGGACCTGATAGTTACACAAGGCGCCACAGTGTGGCACCCCAACACCTCACTTTAACTAACATACTTGCCACGAGAATAGGATTCTGCGGGAACTCCACTATGACCTCCGCACCCCTTCCCCAATCCTCGCTCCCCCGGCTCCCCCTCGATCTACTCCTCCTCATCAGCTCCTACACCACCCTCTCCACCCTTTCTACACTCTCCCGCACCTGCCGCATCCTCCACACCCATCTCGCCTCCCGCCTACGCAAGTCCCTCATCTTGTCTAAGGCCGCCCCATACTTGAGCAACCACGATCTCTACAACCTCGTTCTTACCTGTAGCTCTGTGCACACTCTACTCACCCCAGTCTTCAACAGCGCCTTCGTCGCCGCGACCGAGACATTTATCAACTACACCGCCAACTGCCGCCTCTATCACACGCCGCGTTACTGGAGTCATTTGCCCTACAGCGGCCGGGATACGCCAGAGACGTCCATAAACGATCTCGACCCCAACACATCCTACCGCGGCCCAAGTCTGCTGTATTACGCGGCGAAGAACGGGTTCACGGAGGAGGTCCGTGCACTTCTGGAGCTGGGGGTGGAGGCGCATCGCGACGATACAGGGTTCGGGACACCGCTGAGTAGGGCAGTGGCTGGGGGGTATGTGGAGATTGTGCAGATGCTGGTGGAGGGCGGGGCCGGCCGGAGGGGGTCGAGGGGGGGGATCGGGGGTGAGCGTGGGGAGGAGATAAAGAGCCCTCCTGGTGGGATGCAGAAAGTGGCGTTCGCGGATAGCTCGGAAGCTTAGAAACTCATAGATGTATAGTTATGCTGCAAATGTTTGTTTTAATATAATATTAATGTGATGTTAATATCAAATTTTGAAACAATGAAATATACAATATAGTTCCTGGCGTACATAGAAGAAGGTTGGCCATGGATCTTATTCTTCATTGGTTCTAGGCGCTATTGGTCGCTGGGGGGGGGTCTTCTCTTGGGGTCTTTGATGGCCGACATGGTCACATATCGAAAAATATTTCCCTCCGGAATGGGAATCACGAACACATTCGAAGGGTGGCTGTACAGAATAGTATGGTATTGTGGGGGGTGATCTCAGCAATGTTGCTACGATGTCTTCTATGTGGGATACGGCGCCATGGAGGTGCTTAAGAACATTGTCTGTGTGGCTAGCAGTATGCTCGATCATTTGATAGAGTGTCTCTAGCTCTTCGCCTTCTATATATATACAAGTATGGCTAGCACCCCCGCGCGGCGCCATTGACATATTATATATGTTTATAATTGACTACTCGCTGCACTGGTAAACACTAACCGACCCTGTACCAGCGTGAAAGAATATGTGCGGCCATACTTAACGGTTTCCTCAATAAAGGGCTCACCAAAATTAGATATTGAAATCGATTCCATGTGATTAATGCTTTCAATCTGGTTAACAATGCCTTTCATGCAGCGCAGGAAGTCTTAATTCCATGCCACCAAGGCCATGCTACCCACCGCGGTAGTATTCTGATTGGCTAACTATTGTGAATACTCCTATAGCAGGGTTTCAGCCGAGGGATCATTGGTTTCACATGCATGGCGCCACGGTGTGGCGCTGATCCCTTGACCCCACTTCACACCTCCTTCTCACTCAACATATGCAATATCCTTCATGATGGCATCTCCCCCCGCCCTTCCCTTAGACCTCTTTGTCACTCTTAGCACCCATCTGGACAGCCCTACCCTTTCCGCCCTCTCGCGCACCTCGCGCACACTCTACTCCCTCCTCACCCCCGTACTCAAGCGGCACCATGTCTTCCGTCTTATCACTCCCTTCATATCCACAAGTTACCGTGCTTAGCCCAAAGACACTTACACAATTAACTTCCTCTCCCTAGCTCGCCTTTCCCGCTCCTGTCGCACGATACACCATGCCCTAGCCCCCCATATGGACAAGGCCATCTACTACTACACAAACTACTTCATCATCGCGCAGGCCAAGCTTGCGGCCTGCTCATCGGTCGAGTATGCGACCTGCTCACCGGACGAGTATTGCCCCGCTGCCGCTCGGATTGACAGCGTCCTTACTGCCCTCGGCGCGAAGCTCAACGGTACTCTCCTCGACGGTGTGCGCAACCGCTGTATCACCATAGCCGCTAGGATGAGCTGTGCCAGTGTTGTGCAGGTGTATCTGGACCATGGGTTTTGTCCCTTAGTGGTCCGCGCTCCCGCCCCCCAACAGCATAGGAGACGAATCCGGAAATGAATACTTTCCCGGCTAGCCTGTGTGGTGGGTAATGTGTATGTGGGAGGTGAGCAGTGTATATAGTTTGACTAAGTCGTGTGGGAATGAATCAAATCACTATGCAGAAAGGCATCTAGAAAGGAGTCCTAAGTGCAAATAGACGCATTTATTGAGCATGGTTCTAGAGGTATGTGTTGGGAAATGTGTTGTAGGATTACCTACATGTACATTATTATAGATTTTCACTACCAGCTAGGCCATACTTCAAGCTATTAAACTATCAAATATTGCTCATAAAAACAAAAATGTAGAATAAAAACACATTTATGTGTTGAGAAAGGTGTAAAAGAAGGGATTAGGGAATTGATACGTAGAGAACATCTTACTTTAGTGGAAAGGCATCTTAGAAATGAATCCACAGTCCCATTTCCAAGCAAGGTCACCAGATCTCTTTCGCAGGGAAATGAATCGTTTGGTTATTAGAGCGCTGGAGATCGCAAGATCGGCACAGGATGTAACGATTGCAAAGATGCTATTAGACAAGGGGGCGCGGAAGGGAACTTGGAAGAGACCGTGTGACTTGGGGGCGGAGATGAACGCCTTATTAGTGGAGTATAGGGTGTTTCCGGAAGGGGTCATCCAGCTTTAGGGATTCCGATGAGACCAGTACTTAAGTTGAGTGATCGAAGGGGTGTCGTTGGGAATTTAGTACAAAGTACGAAAGCCACTCTTTCCGAGAGGACGATACTTGGATATTGCCCCCGCAGACCTGTATTTTTTGATCAATTCCCCCGCAGATGTGGATATTCTTCCAAATATATACATACTTTTTACAAGCGAAGCTATGATTCAATTCAACGGATGATTTATCCTCCGCCTGAATTCTACCACTAGGCGACGACATATATATAATCCTCAGCTGTTTATTCTAAACAAGTGGAAGTTTTATGGTAATCCTCGGGAAAGGACACTCTACCATTCCATGGCTATTCTCAACCTCAAATCAACATTAAACCCAAAGAGTATGGAGGTTGTGATATATGTGGACATGCCAAGTCCTACACTCCCCAGGATTTTACTGTCTGCGGCTGGGTTTCGCAGCCATACAGCACTCCTTACACAAAACGCCACACTGCGGCTCTGCGCATCTTACATAAACCTTGCCAGCTAACAACATACAAAATAGCTATATAAGGCTGCTTAACAATCTACAACTAAGCATTTCTAGAGTTTATGGCTGAGATGGAACGCCAACCTTTTAAATTTCTGCGGTCCGTATTCTCCGGTGGGGTATTTTCAAGCTCTATCGCTCCCCCAAGTACTGCACCATCAGCTCCTGTTCTCCCATCAGCTCCTGTTCTCCCCGTAGATCTCTTTCTCCTTCTCAGTACTTATCTGGACACCAAGACACTCTCCCGCCTCTCCCGCACCTGCCACAGCCTGCACGAACTTCTCGCCCTAAATTTAAAGCGTCACCATATCTTTCGCCTAGTAGGCAGCTACCTGAATAGGACCGAAAGGCGGCGTAAGAACCCTATTTGGGATTTGAGATATTATTCCGTACTCCCCCGCACCGCTTGCGCCCCCTCTATCTTCCGTCTCGCACGCACCTGCCGCACCCTCCATCATGCACTCGCCCCCTGGGTGAGGAGGTTTAGAATAAGGTACGCGGTGGTTCTCGTCCGTATATGGGTTAGATCCAACCGCCACGTCGAGCTCCAGCGTTGCCTCACACACATTGGACAGTCCTCATCTACCCAGCTGCACCGCTGCGGCGACAGCGCAGTTGATTATGCGGTCAGGATGGGCTATCCAGAAGTGGTGAGGGTGCTTCTGGACTACGGATTTAGTACTGGGGATACTCCCCCGGGGAATCAGGATTATGGGCGGACGCCGCTGTCTGTTGCGGTTCAGCGCAACTACCTGGGGATTGCAAGGATGCTGCTGGAGAGGGGGGCAAGGGGTGGACGGCCGGATTGGTTTCGATGGTATTCCCGGAGTGGTATTTCGGCGGATATGAAGTGTTTGTTGAGAGAGTATAAGACGTTAGACACTGTCTTCGACGAGGAAGTGAAGGATTTGACGCTAGCCTAATTCTGATGGGAGGATGGGGAGGGCTAGCTGTCTTTGACCGTTTATGTATATCGTTTAGGTAGAACGTGGGTTCTGTGTATTTAAATGCGTTGATGGTAGTGCCGGCCTGTTCCATCCACTAGCGCCAGAATGAAATGCCTCCAATCAAGGGCCATCATGATCAAGAATGCATGTACCTGAGTAGTTTTGTGAGAAGAGGTCCTCAAGTTGAGAGGAAATATCAATTACTAATTTTTAGATCACATTCTGATCCTTGCAGAGTCAGTAAAACCTTCTCTATAAATCTAGAGAAAGATCTACGTTCGTTACACAAAGTGCCACAGCGTGGCGCTGCGCACGTTACGCCCAAGCCCTGCCAGCTCAGCCTATATTACTGGTAAGGCTCGAAAAATGTCTGTCTTCACATTCAAAACTTACCAATATTCCTGAGCAATTTTCTGATTTGTCCAATATGGCCCCTGGACTGGAAAAGAGGTCCACCCACAATAAACTACACACCCGCCCAGAGCCTCCCCAGCTCCCCATTGAGATCTTCCTCCTCCTTGGTACCCACTTGGACACCCAAGCCCTGTCCCGACTCTCCCGTACTAGCCGTACCCTAAACATCTTCCTCACCCCGACTTTGAAACGACAGCGAGTCTTCCGCTTAGTCGGTACGTACCTCTGTTGTGTTCAACGTTAGGAGTGTGGCATGCGCTCCTCAATTCTCCGCCTATCCCGCACAAGCCGCACCCTACACTACGCACTCGCGCCCCTGGTGCGGGAGTGCTACCTCGACTATGCTCCTACCTATATTCACCAATGCATCCGCAGCTGCCTCAGCCTTCATGTGGAATTAGATATCTGCCTCGCCGCCATCGGCCCGCTGGACCAGCCCTCTCGCCTGAACCACCAGGGTATTGAACCGCTTGCATGGGCTGTTACGGTGCGGTATCCTAACGAAACGATCGTACGGGTACTACTAGACCACGGGTTTAACCCGCATGGCGTGTGTCCTAGCTGGAATGCCCACTATGTGTCGCCGCTGGTGGACTTGGCCCTAAGCGGAGGGCACTTGGGGATTGCGAGGATGATGTTTAAAAAGGTGGGGATAATGGGGGGGGGTGTTCAACTACCAGGGGTTCCTGCTGACGGATGAGGTGTCGAGGTTGTTAAGGGAGTATTGGGTGAAGGTCAAGGAATACGGAGGTTTTGCATAGCCCCCGGATCCGAAATTACGACGTGGATGATTACTTCTAGAGCAGCCAGGGTGATACGAGACATGAATCATGTACGAAATGTTTGGTCAAGTTAGTGGGAGAAGTGATACAAATCAAATTGTGCACAGACCATGCAAGCAAGAATTTGATTAGTATCCTCCTCGTCACTAGAGACTTCCCAGCCGTATTTTAGACACTGTTTATTTCTCTTTTCCTTGAACTAAGCATTTTACATCTTATAACCATCAACGGCAGCTATACATCCATCCATCACAACTTCCCACCCCCTATAAGTCCTTGCTTCACCGCTGGTTCTTTCTTCCAACTCATTCCCCTCTCCCTTTTTTTGCCCAGCGAACCATATATCCTTTGACATTTATGTCAAACTGGTCTTTAGTAGCTACGCAAAGTTTGCACCGTACTAAGTCGTAGAATTTGCCCCCCCCCCCGGGTACAACCCAAAACCCTCGCAAGCAATCTTCACCAGGAGAGCCTTTGAATTGCTGTCAGATAGTTGGACGCATGCCCTTCACAATCCGGGTTGAGAGAGTTCAGATAGTCCACAGAGGCTTGATTCATTGCAGGATTGTTGAAGTCTACAAATTGCAGCTGCAGTACTTTCGAAGAAACTAAATCATGTCCAGCATTGTACTAACATTATTGATTCCTGTATGAAGAGATTCAATGGGCATGTGTGGAGGTTGGATCAGGATTTCTGGTTATTGTGGAATGTTCTTGAACAGTCCAGGTTTTGTTTGTAAAGAAGTAGGTATTGCAGAACTAACAGGGTAGGTAGGAAAGAGACGGCCCAGCTCTTGTTTCAACTTATACGGGTACTCCTGCTGTCTAACCTTTCTATGAGAAGGCTGGCGCCTCTAGAGTCTAGACCCATCCAGGAGCAAGCTAACGTCGTGACAGGGCTTATTTAGGAGAGAGGTGACGCAACAGAATTCATCCACTGTAGGACGCGCATCATAGGGCTCATTTGGAATGACAGAGAGGCCTTCAACCTAAGAGACAGCAGATCTTTGTAAAGACGAAGATACTTGAGATATTATGGACATCTGAGAAGCGCAGACACCTGAGATCCAATGGACATATGAGGTCCAGCGTACACTTAGGGGACGCTGGACATCTAGCAGGTTGTTAGATTCTGTCCTTTATTGGATGGCAGAAATACTAACTGCATCTGCATGTAACATAGCGGGTAGCTCTGCCTGGGAAAAAGTGGGGACTTGAGTGGGAGCGGATACCTGAGAGACAGTGGGCATCTCAGGAGGAGACATCTCAGAGATAATTAGCACCTCGGTCCAAACGAAGATAGGGATTAGATACTGACTGCAACTGCCTGGCTCTGCTCTGATGCAATTATTTTCTGTGGTGTAAGTCTTGAGACGGGGTGTTATGGAGCTCTCGAGAAAAGCTGTTAGATTTTTGATATACTCGCTTAAGTTATGTATTTAATACGCACTCCGGGCGCAAAGCCTAGGTAGCGCCGCTACTAAAGCTAAGGCGATATCGACCTGAAAGCTGACTACATGTAGTACTCATTAAATCGCTCCAGGCAAAAGGTCAATGTAGGCCGGTGCAAGGATTGTATATATTTATATATATATCTCATTACCTAGACCTTAGTGGTAGCAATAGAAGACTAATTAAATTGGTGGGTTGTGCTAGAAAGAAAATTGGGTCACCCCGTAAAAGATCGATGATATGGTGAGAAAAGACCACAAAGCTACGTGAGAATATTAATAAAAATACAAGAGACCAGGAGCTCAAGCTTTTTAATCCCGCAAAGCGATCATCCGATTTTCAACTAAGGTAGGGTCCGTTACACGAAGAGAGTGCCACAGTGTGGCGTTAATGCGCACATCACATAAACCCCGCAGCTTGCATTTGAATTAGGAATAAAACATAATATTGAGAACCTTCAACAAAACGTGTCTCTTCTAAAGATGGCCCCTGGACTAGATAACCAATCCATCAATCCTTGGCAGCCCATACTATCTTCTCTTCCGTTCGAAATTTTCCTCATACTCGGTACTCACCTCGGCACTCGTAGCCTTTCCCGTCTATCTCGTACCTGTCGTACGCTTCATATCCTCCTCGCCTTTCAACTAAAGCGCCACCATATCTTTCGCTTAGTTGGCTCCTACCTCCTTCGCACCTGCCGTCCCTATCGCCGTTCGATCCCGCGCTTAGGATCCATCTTCCGTCTCTCCCGCACGTGCCGTACCCTCCAGAATGCCCTCGCCCCCTTTGCACACGAGCTCCATCTTGGATATGCACCCATGTACATCCACAAGTGCACCAACCTCAACGACCACCTGGGGGTCGTGCGCTGTCTCACATCAATTGGCACTCCCTACCCCGATCTCTCCTATTGTGCTGAGGTACCGCTAAGATTCGCGGTATTAAAGCGGCGTGAGAAGATTGTGGAGGTACTGCTGGATCATGGGCTTAGTCCCCATGGCCGGAATTGTGATTTGAGGACGCCCCTGATGGTCGCGATAGAGAACCAGGATGAAGGGATTGTGAAGATGCTGTTAGAGAAGGGGGCACGAGTCGGTAATGTATGGAGAGTGCAGCATCATCACTGGGTGGGATATTCGATGAGGCGCCTGTTGGAGGAATATGGTATTGAGATGAAGTGGGAGGTTCGTCGTGGTACAAAGTCGCTCTGGGTGTAGGAACGTTTGTCTTTTGAGTTTTGACTGGGAGCGTAAGAAATATAGACCAGTACTCCTGTTGTATATAGATCATTCAGTCGATGGGTAGGGCTTTGTGTAATGTAGCGCCATTTCTGGCGCACAGGCCAATAGGTTTGGAGTAAAATTGGGGGGGATATTGTGGGAAAACAGTGATCTTTGCGTGATCCATGACTTGAGCTAAGGCGTAGGATTTCCCTTCCTCTTTCTTACAATTATTAACACCCTCAGATCTAGATTCGACAGTGATGGACATTTTCAGCTTTAGTATCTAAAGCGCCACAATGTGGCTTTGCGCAGGTTGCCTACACGCAAGCCCCTTGCAGTCATTGGTAGTCAACTCACCAGAGCTTGGGAGTCGCCGACGATTCCAATTAACACACATTTCCCCTTCCCCACTCGTCACTGGAGTTTAGACGAATTTTAATTTCCCGGTTTATATACCCACGCATTAATTAAGCCCTGAGAATCTTTAGTAGAAACGGGCTTAAAAAATTTCTTAGGACTTAATCCCGCAATAAGTCTACCACTCCCCTACCCCTCACCTAATTCCCCCCCTCCTTGCCGCCTGGCTCCAATTGGGGCGAAGCCTTATTCCTGCGACAGCCAACATCGCAAAGCGCATGAAACATGTCATTCCAAGCCTCGGTGAAGTAGTACATCAACACCCCCGACAACTACTTATGTATATACCACTAGCTCCAACTGCTGGGATCTTCCACAGGGGCCACCCTCGCCCCCATTCCGGCGCCTCCTGACCATGCTAAACTCCCCAGCATAACTCCCTATCTACCGTTCAGATAAGGCATACTCGCATGAGGGTAACCACTTGATCTAGTTTTTCTTTTTGTTTAGTTGTTTCTCTTGTTTAATTCATTATAATTAATTGCACTCTTTTTGTTAAGTTAATTATTAAGTTGATCTAGTTCATGTCCTACATCGAAAACTCTTGAAACTACCATAACTGGATGCGGGATCAGCATGTCCTATCGTAAGAAATAGAATCAGTATAGTTTTTCTTATGCGCCCCAGGTGCGGAGCGTAGAATTTATATTTAAAGACCCTTTATAACGAACCGGACATCGTTGAAGAAGCAAAAAGTGTTGCCTTTAAACCCATTTACCCACCTTTCGCACGTTCTTGTTCCCTATTCTCTTTATCGACAAGAAAAGTCAAGTCACCACTGGGGGAGGGGAGAGGGCGACTGCCATAGCCTGCGCGCGGGTTACATGCATGTAAAGTATATATAAACAAACAAAATAATAGGATCCGGACATCCATCATGTGATATCACTCGATCAATCCCTGTATCTTCTGTTTATTTATTTATTCATTATACTTCATATATCTTCTGTTTGATCGGCTGAAGATTCATACATCTACCCCTTCTATTGGATAAACTACAACTCGCGGTTGTTGACACCTGAGGGGTACCAAAACCCCCAACCCGGGAAACCACAGCCATCTCACGAGACTCATAACCAAACATCGCCCATCACCCTCAAGGACCTCGGGCATCAAACATGCCCATCTCTACGCTAAAACTGCTACCTAAGCTTTCTCTACTACTCGCGGGCCACCTCTCCACCGCCTCCCTCTCCCGCCTCTCTCGCACTAGTCATACACTTCAAATCATCCTTATCCACAACCTCAAACGGCGCCATGCCTTGGTGGATGTGAGGACTCGTTGTATATTTGGGCCTACTGGTGCGCCGGAGGAGATTAAGACTTGTATTGAAATATGGTGGTTCTGTGGAGACGGATCATATCTTATATCTGCCATATTAACTAGCTAGCTCACTAGGTAGCGATTCGTGCTCATCGTTCATGTGTATGGATACTCTACTTCTTTCCAAGAGACAAATTTGTTGAACGAAAACTATTACTGCTCATTTTACCAGAAACCTATTTTACTGTTTCAACTTCAATGACTAGGAACTGCTATAGAAACAACACACTAAAGCCGTAGGCATCGCTGGCTACACGTCTTGTGATTAAAAATGGACCTAGCCTCGTGATAATTAGTATGACTAGGAACACTTACTGGAAGAGGTTTATGTGTGGATATCAGGTGACTTATAGATAATGATGAATTACTAACCCCCATAGCTTCGAATATATCTGGCAGAGGCTTAAGGCTTGCGCAGTCTATCAATCTGGAATTATTATATTCACCACCAATATAATTTTCCCCAACGCGTCCCTAATAAGACGGCCTTGCCCCATGTGTTGAGGACTCCCGTCTTATATTTATTCCGAGCTATATCACAAGCAGGCATTCAACTTCCAGGCTACTATAATAGTATACGGTGAAAACGCTCCATCTCATCCACCTTTGAATACCATCCTCATCCTTTACCGCCGGATGAATTAAACGAGCCAGGTTCGTTCAGAGTCCATAAATCTCAATTGATTATAGTAGAGTATAATATGACAGGCATAGAAACAAGGGTCAAAGTGTGGGCCCCGAATGGTAGCGTGATACTTTTACAGGATAGATATTTGCGCCTAAACCTTTTAAGACAGATTGGATATATAGAGGATCGATACATCGATCTGCAACAACTCTCGACAAAATGAAGATTTCACGGTTTCTTTGCCCATGTTTCTGTGGCGAATAATTATAATGTCTAGCTCATATGTAAATGTTTTCCTCGGAGCTCAGCGGTGTAATTAAAGCTGCGATCAACACTCGGAAGAATGGGGATCATGATGTATCACTCGGCCTTGGCACGCACGATTAGCTCTACCCATTATTTATTTCTACTCCATACATGCAACTAGCTCTACCTACGGAAAGAACTTCCCACTAGATTGATGTAGAAACCTATTCGTTTAGGTATTATAGCAGCGTTTTTTAAGGAAGGAAGCTAGCTGTCATAAACCAATATTTTCCTTGACAAGGAACCGGCAATGGCATCCGTCAATGGTTGTCAGGATCTTGCCACAATTATACGTACTGCCAGGCTCGCAACCCAGACCCCAACCCCAAGCCCTTAATTGAGGTTCTAGGGCGCCCTCGGTGATGACGGCCGCGCCCCCCAACCACCCTGGGGCAGCAACGGATCCGGAAGACACCTATCACAGAGGAGCCGGCCATTCCCACATGAAGGGAGCGCACGGGAAGGCAGTTGAGCTCTGGCTAAGTAGTATAGACTGCAAGAAAGTTAGAGAAACAAGGGAAACGCCCCATATTGCACGCAATAGATCGATCTACAAAGAAAGGCCCGTATGCGTTCGTGTTTCAATCAGCCTTTTGAGGTTTAGTGGAATGGTTGGTGCAAACACCTCTCAGCGATAGTTTGAAAATAGGGAAGGTACGAGCGACAGAAGATTTATATTGCATCGGTGAGAATCTCTAGCTTCTCTCAGGTGTATCATCAGTATGTGGCGAACCTGTCTTGGCCAGGATTTCAACTCCTACGACCGGAGGTGGAGCCGGGTTTTAAGTGTAGAGCCACAACACAATTAATTATAATGTTGAACAGAGGTAAAATAATTTGACCCTTGGGAGAATAGGTCTTTTGCACATCTCTTAATTGGTAAAAAGGAGTGGTTAAGGTGTAATAAAATATTTTAGTGGAGAACCCCGTTGCTAGAGTATAGGATCTGTATGGGGTTTCAACATTCAACTGCCTTCGGGCTTTCACGAAAGGTTTTTGGTAGGGGCTTTAAAGAGTCAGGAATTCATTATTATGTTCAGCACCAGCGTACGTTGAAAAATTAGGGGGCCGGGGCAGCTGTATTTATTTTATTTATACTTCATAGAGGGGCAGCTCTTGGACACCAGAGCGTGCCTCCCCTCTAAACGGATTCTGATGTTCAATCCTGTAAGCCACGGGTTTAGTTTCCATCTCCCTTCTCGTTCCTCTTCACCTGTTTGGCGGGGGAGGCAGCCATCAACAACGGTGCTTTTGTATCGACTCAGGGTTAGGGTTACAACCCACTCGAGCTTTTTTTTTTTTTATTGATATATTCTGTTTCCCTGGTGGCGGGTGAGTTCCCCGATAATCGAGGCTTGCGATATACCCACTACCGCGTAAAGAATAGCCGCTAATTAAACATGTAGCCATAGAATATTTGTATATGAACTTTCGCTCAACAGAATAGGGAAACGAGTAGGACGACAAAAGAGAATGGGAGGATTAAAGCTTTTATTAAATTATATAGGCAACTAGAGTAGTGATTACATGTACTTCATATACGGACATTGGAGGGTCATAACTTTATCCCCTCCTCTGTGATTAGTAATACGTATAGGTTGTAAGTTCATAAAATTAATTAATCAAGCATTGTCCGGATATAAGTGCATAAGCTTATAAGTGGAATGTGGTCGCATACATTGTAGTCGTGTGCATTCCAGTCCGCAATGATTCGTCTCTGCCCATGACCGGCCCGATATAATCCTTTAATAGCACTGTTTTGTCCATTCAGTTGAGTCTGTTTGTGAAAGCTTGAGGGATTCAGGAATCTAGAGATGATATATAAAGGTTTATAGACGTACTTATCAGTGTTTGCTCATGCCCTTTGGTACAGCGATGGTGCACAATCCCTCTTAATGTAGCTTCTCTTCCATTGAGGGGAGCGATCTTTTTGATGCTTCTACTCGGGGCAGGTATCAAGTACCTGAAAATGCAGTTGCACTAAATTGGTGTAATTCCCTCTTTGCATCTCAAGACTTGCATATTCGGGTACCTCTTACCTGCTGCGAGTAGTATATCACTAATATGCAAACCATCCTGACCAATAGAAATGCTTCCTAATGACGATGGACAAGCTTATACTATTTGGAAGTATTGTCGGGTGTCATAAGTACTTAAGTAACTGAACATTCGTGGATACGATTACTCATCATCTGCTACACAACGTCATAACCTCCGCTCCACCTCCGGCTCCACATCGCAAACCTGATCACCTCCATTTCCCCACCCACACGATGCCCCGGCTTCCCCCCGAGCTCATCCTCCTCACCGCCGCCTTCCTCCCCCTCCCCACCCTCTCCGTCCTCTCCCGCACCTGCCAGTCCTACCACCACCTCCTCGCCCCACTCCTCAACGCCTACTTCGCTAGCTAGGCGCTCGTGATCCGCCGGTACGCCATCAAGCGAAACGACGCCGCGCTCCTCACCCGCGCCTTCTCGGTCCCCGTACGCTGCCCGATCGCCATCCTCGGCACGAACATGTACTACGCGGTTCGGGACGGCGCCGACAAGGCCCTGCGCGTACTCCTGGACAGCGGAACACTGGCGCCGAATGCAGACCTGCTGCGATTTGCCCGAACCACCGCAAGGAGCAGGGGCGGCGGTCATGGGTGTCTGGAGGTGTTGGAACTCCTGCTGGCGTCCGGGTTGTGTGATATCAGTTGGCGCGTGGTGGGGAAGGAGTGGAGCTTGAGTGAGTGGGAGAAGGTGCTGGTGGGGAAGTATGGATCTGGGGTGGTGGATCAGACGGGGCGTATGGTCCTGGGCGATAAGAGGAATTTACGGCTGCGGCTGAACAGTTAGTGGGCTTTGGTGAAGGAGCATTAGGCTGGTTCGAGAGGGTGTCGTCTCTGCAGTAAAATATACATGACAAATCCTTTACGGGTGGCCGTTCTAACCTTCGTATGGGATACTAGCTTGTGCATAAATAGAAATAATAATAAATACTTTAAACTCATGCAGGGGATAGCAATCCTAAGCTGTGTGATTGTTAGTATTCATAGGAATTGGGGTGGCTCCTTGTAATCCGGAATGACCCCTGGCCCGGTATAGTACTAGGTGCACTCCCGCATAGTGACTGGGGGGGGGGGGGGGGGGCTGCCCAGTTCTTTCTATAATGATTTTTGAACTTGGAGGTTGGTCTGGGACATGTTTGGCAGAAATTGACCACAGGTAGAAACCCGTTTTCTCGGAATATTTATTGACCTACCCTTGTTGTGCACTAAATTAAAGGCCTCTACTGCTCGCCGTGGAAAATGAGGTATGTTGATGGTTTGGGTGCGGGGTGACAACTTAACATTTTCAAGCAAATATGTACTCGCAAAAAATAAAGTCTACAGATGAAAGATATCAACAGACCTTTCTTTCTTCCCTCGGGCGAGTACCATGGCCCAGCTGCAGAAGACGTACGTACGCAACGACTAAAAAAAAAAAAAAAAAAAAACCCAGGAAAGCATAAGGCTTTCCCGTGAAGGAAGCAATTAGTCATGTGCACTATTTTGATTTTCTGCACGAGCCCTGGGATGTAGTTAAGCATATCAAAGCAGAGAAAGTCTCCATTTAGTATGATTTTGGCCGCACGATCGCGATGTTGCGCTCACCAAAGAAGTTGTAGGTACATGTGCTGAGGTAAGCACAACTTACATATGTACCACTCACGCAGAGCCTGTGATCGCGGCTACTTCCTACATATTGCGCAAAGGTTGCCTAGTAGACGCCGTGTGACGATGCGGCGGCCGATTACTCATCAGTGGTTCAACCCCATCCCACCAGCACACGTCTCGCATCCAGTCCGCCAACATACCGTTCCTCTCACAAGCGCCATGCCAATTACCACACTTCTTCCTGCCGAGCTTATCCTGCTCATCGCCGAAGGGCTCCCTCTCCGCACCCTTTCCAAACTCTCCCGCACCTGCCACTCTTTCCACAAACTCATAACGGCCCTGCTCACCGCCCGCTTTACCCGCGATGGTCCCGAAATTATCAAGAACGCTCTCGACCAGAACGACACCACACTCTTCTCCCACGCCCTCGCATTCATCCCCGACCCCCCGCAATTTCTCGCCTCATTGCTCAGGGGGGCGCTGCAGGACTCGAATGTCAAGACGGTGGTGATACTACTGGAGGCTGGAGCGCGGTGGCGCTGGTTTCACGAGGTTGAGTTCAAGCACTGGATGGGGGCTCAGAAGGACAAGAAGGGAATAGAGGAATTGCGGACGAGGCTGGAGAGGGTGGGTGGATACGCTATACGGGAGGATGCAGTGGTGATGCCTTGGCGTGGAGAAAACAGCACCTTTTGAACGGATATTACCAAGAAACCGAGAATACACTATATGGCATATATATCATCATGGGGAACGTACGTGTCCTATTCGTAAAATCTGAAGACCATCGACCTCCGATGAAGAATTCTGTAAGCGTTCTACTCTATCGTAGCTGCCAAGCCCTCGCTGCCCGATTGACATATATTGTTTTAGTCTCATCTATTTCTCTATCACCGTAACATGTCTACATACTGTAATATTTATTTACCTAGATCGGCGCTAAGCGGATGAAGAAGCCAAAAAAGGTACAATATCTCTTGGCGCCGGATAATGTATACTTCTTGATTACTCATCATACAATTGTCACACACACACTCATCACCCGATATATATTCAGCATTAACTCTACAGTCGCATTTCTCATCTCTCCACTCTGCAGATCTATATCTCTCTCCCCTCATCAGCCTCTCCCCCTTCTTCCATGTCTACCTTACACTCTACAAATCCCATACTCCCCCTCGAACTTATCCTCCTAATCGCCGAAGAGCTCCCCCGGCGGACGCTCTCCAGCATGTCGCGCACCTGCCACGCTCTACATACGCTTCTGTCGCCGCGTCTCGCCATCCACTTCGCCAAGGAAGCGTCCTACATCCAGGACTTTGCCATCCGGCGCAACGACCGCGAGCTCCTCCTGCGTGCGCGCGCTGCCTGCCCCAACAATCTCCAGCCCGACGAATCCTTCATGTGGCTGGCCATCCTGTCTGGGTCGGACAAGATCGTGCGGTGGCTGCTGGACCAGGATGTCAAGTGGATTCTCAGGAGCGAAACGCCCGTCCTGATTGCGCTCAATCACGGCCATATGGAGGTTGCGAAGGTGCTGCTGGAGGCGGGGGCGTGCTGGGGGAGCTGGTGCAAGAATAGTGAGTATGATAAGCGCAGGGGGGAGGAGAAGGAGGCGCTGCTGTTGAAGTACGGCGGGGTTGAGGTGAATGGGGAAATAGTTAAACACTTTTCCAGGAGGCGTAAACCACAGCGTGGGCGGCGATAGCCATGTCTGCTGTGGGGTCATGGTTGGTGGCGGACGTTTGTGGGTGCGGTTTTCTTTAGGTAGGGAGGGGGCTCAGGCGAAGCTAGAAGGCACGCTTTCTTAATCATTATTTTGGAGGAGAAGACCTAAATCTCTTCTCTTTACTATATCACGGGTCTAAAATGTGGTATCCTCTCATTCCCTTTGCAGGCATTATCTTATTTATCGAGACATGAGTATTGCAACTTTCCATTTCCTTATTAATGTATTTACATGTCGACATGGGTTTAGGAAAGCTAACAGCCCCCCACTTACTATTCAAATGATGCTCCATCCGATTTGACCTGTTGTATCTAAGTCTCTGACGACACTGAACTATTTGGCCCTAGTACAGGTGCGCCTTATTCCCATCATTCATAGGGATAAAAAGAAGATTACATGAGTTCGTAAATCTAGCATTCCCGCTAAACCTTTCCGCACTCCGGCGGTACAGTCACACAGCAATGTCTGTGTTGATGCTAATGAATACCTACATCCACGCGCTCTTTTCGGGATGACCGAGACAGGCAGCACGCGGTCGGCCACCCCTAACCCTAACAGGTATACTTTTTTCTTTCCCTTTAAATTCATGAATTGTATGCAGCCTATGCTGTCCCATTGAGAAATCTACGGTAATACTCCTCACGGACTGGTAACCGAGATAGTAAACAGCTTCAAGGTTGCAATAGTCAAGATCACATGACATCAATGTAACTCATCGAATCACGATAGGATAAAGTTAGTCTCGTGCGCATCCTTATTTTGGTGTGGTTAGTGTTTTGTATTTTCTTTTATTAGTCCACACCACCAGAAGAAAAACCGATTGGGTCTGGGAACGGGACTAGGTAAAAATCTAAGACTAGAACCTAGATAGTGCCAAGATCCTTGCAATCCTGACCCAATGTTCTCCAGGCCTGTTTCCTAATGCTTCTCTAGCCACACGTGTTTTAATGCTGCATCTGGCGTTATCGGCTGAAGGGGATGTAATAGTCCCTTGAGGAAGTCTTTTACGAGATTTTCGGTTTCAGAATCGAGATGAGCAGTTTGTCAAAGTATTTCATGATAAACATCAGCATGGCGTTATCGCCGTTGCGGACCTCAAATGCTGGTTTAAAATCTCCACGTACCTGAATATGGTCCTAGGTGCCACGTTGACTGGTTCTTAGGCACCAAAGAAATACATTCCACAACCCCCGCACCCCGATACATGGGTTAGGGTAGCCATGTGCCAAGTCACTTTAGCCTGCATGTATTAGCGACGCGGGATGACGACAGACCCAGGACCCACAGCCTGATGAGCTGCACGTCGGGAGAGGCGCTTCCGCCCCTATGTAACCCTCCCTAGTCGCATTAGTTTTTCTACGGCAGGCCGGTATCTTGGCATGTGGCATGTCTTTAAATGACGTATATGAAAGGGACCGTTGGGCACTAAACGCGATCACTACTTCTAACTAATTTAAACAACCTGTTGGCACCGCCGTGTCCGCGTTTATTAGTCGGTCTAAAGCAGTAAGCCCGCACTAGCCGCTTTATCCTTGTTCTTTTTTCTCCCATCCATTAGTCATAGGCCTGGAGAATATAATTACTCAGGTTTTTTCGCTACAGTAGCATGTGCCCTAGTCTTGGCATTTCGGCATCTTATGCTTTTGCCACCTTTTAAAGCCGCATAGCTACTTCACCTTCCACTTAACCCCCAGGTTTCACTTAATTAACAGCAACATCTAGCTTCTTCTTTGAACCTCAGTTGACCTGCGCCTGGTTCTGCACCATATCGGTCCAGTTTCACAGCTATCGGTCCAGTTACACAGCGACAACCACGGTATAAGTACTATGATTATTATTATATACTTGAGGTTATTACCCAGATGGGCTAACTAGGACCCCCGGATAAATCTGTGCTTTCCCTTGCAGTATCTTGTCTACCCTAACTTTTAGAGTACGATAGATGATGCAGTATTCGTTTGGATATAGTCCCAGAGGTTGACAAGGCTGAGGGAAATTATATTGATTCAGTAGAGCTTGAGGTACTTGAACTCAAACCGTGTCGCCTGGCTAATATATGATTCCGGACACTTAGCCCGATTTTTTTGTGGCCATAACACTTACCTGAATGTAAACAGCACTAAAAAGACCAACGTTACCTGCCTGATACGCCTTTTATGCCGATAATTGCTCAAGCGTTAATGAAGCCCTGCGAGACCTTGGCAGCAACCACATTCTAAAACCTCTCACGACTCAGTTATCCTCACCAGTAGATGTTTATGCCAAGAAAGCGATACCTATCCAGTAATAAACGTTGCATGTATCACGCGGTCATCTTACCCTGCATCTGCATGATTATGTACACGTCGATATCAAGCATTTCTGCGCAGAGTCGCCAGCTCAACAACCTTCCTCCCTCCACCACCTTCCGGCCGCACAACATGTCCGCCACAGTATCACCTCTGCTTCAACTACCCGTCGAGCTAATACTGCTCATCACCCCATACCTCCCCAACCGCTCGCTATCCAAGCTTGCCCGTACCTGCCACGCCCTGCATAACCTCCTCACCCCTCTCCTCGACCGCAAGCTCAAACGTAAAGAGAACGAGGTCCGCCAATTAGCTATTAGAAGAAACTGGCCTGTGGTTGTTTCCTACACCCTGAAGCTCCCCCGTGCTAGGCGTGTTCGCAACGGCCACTGGCTGTTCTATCTGGCTGCTTCGGACGGGTTTGAGGAGATAATCCGGGTGCTCCTGGAACATGGTGTCTCCCCCGGCCCCAACCACGAGAAGGTTTATTCCCCGCTCCGCGCTGCAAAGGACAGTGGGCATATGGGGGTTGTGAAGATGCTCCTTGAGTCGAAGGGGTACTGGAAGAGGTGGCGCAGGGACAAGACCCCAAAGCAGTGGGTGATCAGAATGGATGGATTTGTGTCTGACCTTGGGGATATTGGGAAGGGTTGGGTAGCAGCGGCGGGTAGGAGCATGCGTTAGGATGAGAATAATCATAACTGGGGGAAACAAACACAGTCCATTCTTGCGGAAGGTTTTTTTGTCTAGACGGGTTTTTTAATAATTATCGTGATGAAGTTATCGAAGACTTGGCATTTTTTTGGTTGTGGCCGGGTCTAAGACTGTGTGCACTATATTTGCGCCTGTGCGGGCATTACCGCCGGGCTTTGGCTAGAGCAGAAAGTGATGTGACTTAAACAGTATTCTTTTCCCAGCGCAAGTTCAAGATAACAATAACTCAAGGTGCCCTGTGCGCACATTATCTGCTATGTGGTTTGATGCATACAATAGCTGTTGGAATTCAAAATTTACTGAGTGACTCAAAGATGATTGATGGAGAATGACCCCTCCGCAAAGAATAGAAGGGAAAAGAATCCTCTCAGAGCCGGCCAATCATATCGTCTAAATTGCATATTTCCTGCTTGGTATATCTACCTGTATTTTCATTGGGAGTGGAACCTAAGGTCTGGTTACACAAGATTGCAATCAACCGATATATCCACCTGCATATCCCCTCATCCTTCACATCCTCCAGCTACCTACCGAACTACTGACTAAAATTGCCGAAGACAGGCTCACTACCTACCTGAGCTCTCATGCACCTGCCACGCCCGGCACGTCCCTCACCACACTAGAGCTCAACTGCCAGCCCAAGCAGACATGATCCGCAAGTGGGCTATCGGGGGTGGCCGAGTTGGAGAAAAATCTTGGATCTGCGTGTATCGATTCAAAGACCTCTACGCGTTCATTATATTGGGGTATGGTGGATAATGTATGTGTTTGTGGGGTATCACTTTTATTCTGCGCGCCCCCCTCATGTGGTTCCTATTGCACACATGGCTGAGTTTATGGAGATTATGAGTAAATTATTAAAACCAAGTATATTCTAGAGTTCGTGGCACAGATCAGAGGGATTCTCCCCGGACAGATTTGTGATATTACTATAAGTGCTCGAGAACCACAGCGCGGGGAAGTGAGGCAGTGTATGTTGAACCTATATCGTAGTTAAGAGAGATTGACATGATCATTCCGAAAATCCTATTACATGTGTATAGATATCTATTAATATAAATTAAGTCAAGATATTGTTACACAGCATTGCAAACGTCGACCAAAACTCTTTACTTAATGATACTATGTGCACCTCACACCTCCACCTCACACTTCCACCTCCTTCCTAACGAGCTACTGCTCCAGATTATTGATGATCTACCTCTCTCCACACTCTCCACCCCTCCTTAGCAACCATTTCCGGTCCCAGCTAAAAGACATCCGTATGTGGGGGGTTCGACACAACCGACCCCGCACTCTCTCCCGCGCACTAGACATCCCACTAATTAAGCATGGCTGCTGCGGTGTCATGTACTACCACCATGCGGCCGCAAAAGGACATGATCAGGTAGTCCGTGTGCTTCTTGACCGTGGCGTTTATCCCGGAATGCTTTATACGGACGTCTTGTAACCCGTGCTGGTTGTGCAGAGGAAGGGGTGTGTGAAGGTTGTGAGGATGCTGCTGGAATCGGCGAAATACTGGAGTGGTGGTAGAAGGAGCAGGCTCCGGAGGAGTACGAGGGCCTAGTGCACAGCGAGGGGTTCATGCCGTTTCTCGGTGCGGTTGTGAAGGTTTGGGTTGGGAACTGTAAGGACGAAAGGGGGATGGGGGGAGAGAGGAAGACTGAACTTGCACGGATTTGTTAGACATTTGGCTGGCGAGGATAGTCTGATATGCATGGTTACTCATCAATCTGCGACATTGTTGCACAGCATTGCATGTCAACGTCAACTCTATTCCCACATCCCATGTAAGACCTGTCCCGCAACGTTCTACCCCACACACTCGACCGAAGGAGGAGTCTGTTGATGATTTGCGTGGCAACCACAGCAAAAATATCAATAGACTCTATTTTTGGCGAGTGCCTCGACCCTCCTTAATAGCCCCCGAGCTTCTCTATCCGATCATATCTAACTAACTACTCCCACTATCCCAGCGCAGGCCTTTAAGACTGGATACCTTTCCGCGCATCCATCTACTGCACTAGCCTCCCAAAAATGTCTGGAGGGGGAAATGGTCGTGACCGCTAGCCGCCTTGATGTCACTCTGCGCATTCTCCTCCTCTCCCAACACCGGAGATCATCACGGCGACAGCTCGATTTTTAGTGTGGCGGATAGTAGGAGTATGGAGTGTGCGCGCATCTGTTGGAGGCTGAGGCATTCATAAATGATTATAATCTGGACTAACCTTTACAGATGCTATCGAGTTTAGTGTTCGGGAAGGGTGAGAGGATCGTAGAGAGCCATCTGAGATGTTTGATTGTATTTTGGGGCACTCCTGTTATCCCCCGGGCCTTTCTGGGAGTTTGCTCTAGGGGGAATAGTGTGTATTATGGCCATATAGAGGGGCTAACAATGAGAAGGGAGTGTTTCGCGAGGGATATATATGCGGAAGACAGGGAAAGGGAAAGCTGGTTGACTTCGGCAAGGAGAAAACCAGGTCCTCATACTACGCAACTTGTCAGGGTTAGGGTTAGGAATAGGTTATAATTCGTTGATATAGTAATATTGAGTTAGAGCTCGCCCATGACGGGGTGATAGTTAGATCCCTTCCGTGAAAGAGAGGGGTACGTGATCGATCTCCTGCGTGGTAAAATACATGTATATTGCTGGATTCCTAGCCTATGTCCTGGGCGTATGAGACATTCGCGAAATCTCTCTCATGCATTAGCGTTGCCTCTGTAGGGAGTGATTGACTAGAATAAAGCAGCATTCAGCGAAGTCTATGGTATTTCACAAGTACTTAATATTTTCAAGACTGATAATATACTTTAACGCCCGATCGGATATTCCTATAAGCCTTAGTCAAAAGTTAGTCTAATAAAGACCTTATATATCCCTCAAATCACTCCTGAAAATTCTTGAATAAGGTCTTTATTAGACTAACTTTTCACTAAGCCTTTTTTAAGGCTGAAATCAGGCCCATAGGAATATCCGATCGGGCGTTAAAGTATATATGTATATATTTAATGCAGCAAACAGCTTACCCGGACATATCTTAAGGCAAAAAATGGATATCACATGACTTTCATTACCTCATCAACTTATGTAACACAACCCCGCATAAAGGCTCTAAACTCAACGTTTATCTTATTCCCCTCCTGATAAAATGTCCACCACACACTTATTACCACGTTTACCACTTGAGCTCTTCCTACTTATCGCCGACTATCTTTCCACCCGCGAATTATCATCCCTCTCCCGCACATGCAGTTCGTACCATGTACTTCTTGCCCCCCGCCTCGATACTCGCTTCAAGGACCACGCCAGGTCGATCGTCCATTGGGCGGCGGAGCGAAACATCCCTGAAATCTTTAAACGTGCCCTCAATCTCGTGGAACGTCCCCCGTTACTCGCTAGATTCAAGAATAGAGGCCGCTGGCTCGACGTCCTTCTTGATGGGGCGGTCCGCCTTGGGCGTACGGAGTTGGTTCGTGTCCTGCTGGAGTACGGAGTAAACCTTCACGAATGCTGTAGGTACGGAACTCCGCTACCCAATGCTGTGAAACTGGGAAACTTGGAGATCGCAACACTGCTTCTGGAGGCTGGCACAGAACCTGATAGGCCGGGGTGCGCCTGTGACGGATTTAGAAACCCAGCGCAGATCGCGTGGGACTTATCAAGCCACGATATGATGACCCTCTTACTCAAGTATGGGGCGGCGTTTCGGCCACCACATTTGTCGCCGGGGGAATAGGTTGCGAGAGAATATAGGCTTTCATAAGGGTGTTTAGGTTGGAGGTTTCTGTCTTGGTCTCTCTCGTATACAAATATGGCGCGTTTGGTCATGTATCTCCTAACCTGTAGGCGGTTTCACACCCCTTTGGGTTCCAAATTTTGATATGGCAACGCAATGAACATACATCCTATCAAATTAGCCAGGCCTGTATAGTACAAGATATATTTATTTCTTATAGTGAAAACTTAGAAAACAATTTCACTCAGCTGAGAGACAAAGTGGGTGATTACAAGTTTGTTGTGTGGGTCTGTGGTTGCCATGCCTCGAAAAAGGACAATTAAATTTCAAGCCCGGACGGGCGCCAAATCCTGTTGCTACAGGTTAGGACATAGGGAAATACCATCTCCCACTGGAAGAAGGCTGTCAGATAGTCGCGAAATCGGTACTGAGAGATTAAAGATAAGTAGCTATATATGGTAGGGGTTGTCATTGTTTTTAAATGGTGAGCAGGGGATTCCGGGTATTTTATCGAGTGAGAGGTTATGACTGTCACCAACTTTCGTGGAACCTCTATAATACCCCTCCCACTAAACCTCCGCAAACTCCTTCTTCTCTATTAAAACCTTTTCCCCTCATCCACAATCGTCCCACCTCTGATCTCGGCGCTTTCTCCCGCCTCTCCCGCACCCGTCCCACCTTCAGTAACCTCTCGACCCCCCACCACAATACCCAACCTGTCTCCTAGGCTACTGGGGCCCTTAGCTAGGCCGCACAGCGTAATCTCCGTTTCTTTGTAGTGTGCTCGCAAGCTAGGCCCTGCTCCGGAATAATACGGGGGTTTAAGGGCAAGAGCCGAATAGCAAGGGTGTAGACAAAGTGCGCATCCTCCTTACTCACGGGGCGAGAAGCATGGGTGTTGGAATGATTTTGCCCCCGGTACGTATACCTAGTTGTAAAATACATTATTGATAATTTAGGATGTCTGCAGTGTGCCGAATAAACTTCCGAGGTTTATTGAGTGGCGATGAGCATAAGATGAGACTAAAGTGAGCGTACTCTTGCGTACAATGTGACTATACATCTGTAATCAACTAGGGAAGCTGACACAAATAATGAATTAAACAACCAAAAAAAAAACTGGGAGACTGTATAACGAGTGATAGCGCATGATGCACTCCCGCTTTTTTTTTTTTTTTGTTTACATCATTAATCGTATCCAGCCTAAAGGCTATGACGATATCGAACCCCCGGAACTACCCCGCCAACCCCTAGCCACGCCCAGTAAAGAGTATTCAGCAGGCTGGCAACTTCCACCGCCAACTACAAAACAAAAGCGAAAGCGCGTATCTAATAAAACTCGCGCGTTGTCGTTATCGAGCCTCATCATTCGCTGCGCAACATCAGCAAACTACTACTTGTGTATGCAGTCTCCCAACAGTCTCCCGGGTCTCCTGAGAATCTCCTGAGGCTCCTGGATATTTTTTGGGTCTCCTGAGGCTCAGGAGACCTCAGGAGACAAATGAAGTCTTGCTGATGAAGTAACTCCCCAAAACAAAACGAACAAAACAATTTCATCTCTTCTCCCTCTTCCTTCCATACCCTCCTGTCTCATCACTCCAACTTTGCCGGTGCCGTAATCTGTAACATAAGCCGTGGCCTGCGCTCTCAAGGCGGGGGTGTGGTATAAACTTTGTTCCGCAAGGTGCAGATAGGGTGACAGCGATAACTCCGATATTATAAAGGAGTTATGAATTATAGAGTAAAGGCAGCGATAGTTTCTGAAGAGAAAACTATAATGAATTGCTAAATACAGAAGACGTTGCGTAGAGAAGAAAGAAAGGAAAGAAGCAGCGCCGTGAACAGTTGCCTCAGCATATATCCAACAATGCACTCTCATGTTAATACTTAGCGTAACCGCTATGACTCACTCCTCCGCGTAACAGAAACTCATAGACGGCACTGACAAATCCTTCGCGCATAATAATCATCTGTCCAGTCGGTCGTCCACCATGCGGTCAATTTGTATCGTGAAAGTAGCGCTGGCGCGAGCTCCTGCGGCCAGTCTCTACTGGTCGGTTTCTGGGGTGGCGTGCATGAAAGGTATCGGCGGTGGCTTGGTTAAGATCTTCGGCGGGTTCAGTAGGGTCGGCGTGGCCTGTCATAACGTATCTGAAGTCGCTTGTTTCGTGATGTCGGGAATCTAATATTTCTTCGACCTGATACTCCTCCTCTTGTTCGCGATAACTGGTGGGGCGGTGGAAGTATTTGTCGCTTCTGGCGGGATCGAGTCCGTTGCTGCGGTCGAGAGGAGGCGTGGAAGACAGGATCGTTTTCGTGAGCGAGGAGGTTCGGGGTAGGCGTGAGGAAACCACTTTGCGAGGAAAGGCGGTTTCTTAGTCGAGCTTCCGCCGAGTTGCGGGTAGTCGCGAATATTCTTTGCCCATGACAGCAATGTCACGACCGTATCTTGGGGCGAAGTGCGTTTAGTATTTACCGACTTTTCTTGTTGATCTTGAGCCGTCCGTAGTTGGGTTCTTAAGTAGTCGTGCAATTCCTTCATTTTTCCAGCAAAATCATGTGCGTCGAGACTGGGGGGGGACCTTTCGGGCTTCTGGAGGTCGATTGTGAATCGAGGGTGATAGCCATAGTTTGCAAAGAAGGGCGTAGCCTTTGTAGAGGCGGAAACCTGGTTGTTTGCCGCGAATTCTGCCATAGGTAACCACTTCGTCCAATCGTCCTGTTGATAGGAAACGTATGCTCGGAGGTATTGTTCCATAACTGCGTTAAGTCTTTCCGTTTGGCCATCGGTCTCTGGGTGGAATGCCGTTGACATTCGTGCTTCGATTTTGAGTTGTTTGCAAAGGGACTTCCAGAATTTTGCTGTAAACTGGGTTCCCCTACCGGAGGTAATGTGTGTGGGCAGGCCGTGTAATTTCCAAATGTGTTGCAGGTATAGGTTTGCCGTATCTTCCGCATTAACCGTCGTATTGCAAGGTAATAGGTGGCGCATTTTGGTGAGTCGATCCACCACTACTAGTATGGCATCGTATCCCTCGCTTTCCGGTAAACCTGTGACAAAATCCATAGAAATTTTCCTCCAGGGTTGCTCGGGGATAGGTAGGGGTCGCAGTACTCCCAGTTTGGCATGTGTTGTTGGCTTACTCCGTTGACAGGTATGACAATTCCGAATATACTGGCCGATGTAGTCTCGCATGTTTGGCCAATAATAGTCCCTACTAACCAGTTCGAAGGTCTTTTCTCTGCCGGGGTGACCTGCTGAGGGGGCATCGTGATATTGTTTGAGAATTTCTAATCGTAGGGGGGCATAATCTGGGACATAAAGGCATTCGCGGTAGAGTAGACGACCATCAACCTCGGTACATTCTGCCAAGGAGATTTCCTTGTATTGCTTCGTATCTGTTTGTCGTAGGTTCAATATCTTTTGGGGAAATGGGTCAGTCAAATATCCTTCATCGAATAATTTTTGTAGGGAGGCGTTCTTTTCAGCGGGTTCGTTTCTTGAAGAAGCCGTAACAAAACTTTGGATCCAAATTTTCCCTCTTCAATACCGTCTGACTTTGGTGCAATAATCTTTCATCTCCTTCCTCAGGGAGATCTCCTGATCTCCTAGTCAATGCATCCGGTTTACCACTTTGTTTTCCTGGCCTGTATTTGATAATAAAATCAAAACGGGAGAGATATTCCGCCCAACGCACTTGTCTCCTATTAAGTTGCTTGGTGGACATAAAGTATTCGAGGTTTTTGTGATCCGATATAACTTCAATAGGGTGTTTATCAGCCGCTCAGGCGCCATTCTTGAAACATCGGATAATTGCCAATAACTTCCTTATCATATATCTGTAATTGCATTCAGCGGGTGTATGTTTCTTTGAGAAGAATCTACGGGATGCAGTTTTTTAAACTATCGTGTTGAGATAATACACCAGCGGCGACGTAATCCGAAGCATCCGTTTCAACTGTAATCGGTTTCTCGGGGTCAAAATGAATCAAGACAGGGGCAGTGGTGAAGGCTTCCTTCAAAAGTTGGAAGGCTGACTCCGTTTCGGGTGACCACTGGAAGACTACCCCTTTTTTGGTAAGTTTCGTAAGGGGGGCAGCCAGTTTTGAAAACCCAAAGATAAAGCGCCTATAAAAATTGGCAAAACCCAAAAATGCTTGTATATCCTTAACCGTTTTGGGCGTAGTCCATTCCTGTACCGCAGAAATCTTATGGGGGTCCATCCGGATACCGTTAGGTTCGATTATGAGGCCGAGATAGGTGGTGCTTTGGGTATGAAATTCGCATTTCTCCGGCTTCAACAGGACACCATGCTTCTGTAGTAGACCAAGTATTTTTTCTACGTATTCGCCGTATTCGCCGAGAAGTATCATTGTATATCAAAATATCGTCCAGTAGTAGTGCAGAATTGATCAGATGTTACCGTAGGCAATCGTTAATAAAGTGTTGAAGCGTGGCGGGGCGTTGGTGAGGCCGAATGGCGTAATTATCTTTGAAGTGGTATGCTTGGTCGGAATGCGATCTTAGATTCTTACGCCGGTAATTCTTATTTGATTGTAGCGCGGCGTAAATCTAACAGTGTCTTAATTTGGCTTTTGATGGCGGTCAGCGTTTCGCGATGGCGGTAGAGGATATCGATTCTTTATAATCAACTCGTTCAGCGTGTCGCGTGGCGTAGTGGTAATCGAACTTTCTTGACAAATAAGCGCGGGGCATTTGGTGAGGAACTGGCGCGGATAAATCCTTTAGAAAGATTTTCTCGAATATAATCTCGTAGCGCAAGTAACTCGTCTCTAGACATTCCATAAAGGGGTCCGAACGGTGGTTCCCTTCCTTCTTTTAGCGGAATTTTATGATCGTAGGGGCGTCGTGGGGGAAGGTTTTGAGCAAAGGCTTCATCAAACATATTTAAGCGGTGGTGGTATTTTCTAGGAATTTTGTGCTTCCATTCGGCTTCCAGGATGTCGTTAAAGGTTTGTTCAATATCGCGAAGTGAGGCACTGTAAATCTTTAATCCCTTTTTTTGAAGGCTAAATGGTGCGGTCACTGTCGTATCTGGCAGGGTATTATTAGGGGATACCGGCGATTATCGCGTTTGTTATTGCAGTTCTTTTTGCAGAAGTCCGACTCGAAGGCAACTGTATTATCCTTAAACTTTAGTGTGGCATCGTGATGTTGTAACCAGGGTATACCGAGGACGAGAGGATATTGTCCGAGTTTAGTAACAAAGAGAGGAATTTGTTCTTGGTGTGATCCAATCCGAAGGGGAACCCGGCATATAGAAGTTATTTGTTTTGAAGATATGGGTCGTCCGTCAATTACCTCAAGAATTCTGGATGTTTTAAGTGGAAAAATGGGAAGTTGGTGATGGCGCGCAAAGGTTTCATCAATAAATGCAAATCCCGAGGCCCCAGTGTCAATAATAGCATAAGTAGGAATGGAGTCTTTATTGTTTGCAATGTTACAAGCGACAACTAAATGATCTCCATTTAACTCCTCCTCTGCTACAACCGCAACTGAAAAACCTGAAATAGAAAATGCAGATAAAGAAAATTCCTTTGAGGG
This sequence comes from Morchella sp. 2016-57, assembly GCA_024713875.1. Taxonomy (NCBI): domain Eukaryota; kingdom Fungi; phylum Ascomycota; class Pezizomycetes; order Pezizales; family Morchellaceae; genus Morchella; species Morchella sp. 2016-57. Next base: position 1,023,954 of record JAMGZE010000020.1, read on the forward strand.
TCAGATCTTGTGAGGGGTAGTGGCGGCATTTCATTCGAAGAGGAAGAAGAAAGAACCATATCGGTAGAAGAAACAAGAGAAGAAGAAGAAGTAGTAACCGGAGGCGTAGGGGCAGCAGGTGGGGCGGTCAAAACGGCGCCTCATAGGAGGGCCGCGGGGCGATTTCGCAGGCGTTAGGCAAAAACATGATCGGGGCAGCGATGGCGCGTGGCCGTTTCCATTCTCCATTTCTTTCGTGAAATCTGGCGGCGTCCGTTGGCAAAAGTATACCTCCGGTGGGCGTGGGTGAGCGGGCCTGCAGAAAGATCCGTGGGTGCCAGGCCTCGGGAGTATAGGATGGGTGGGGGCAGCGGGTTGAGTAGCGAACTGTCGTGGGGTTTCTGTTGATGCGGTGTCGTCTTTCCTTCTTGCGATTCTGTTGTCCATAGTCAGCCTCTTCACATGGCGATCAAACCTTCCAGTGGCAGTATCGCAGTATATCGTCGCGTCGGCGGTCGTGGACGATCCGTTCAGGGCATCCTTCTTTGCTTCCTCATTGTAGTCCAACCGTCCCATGATGCGCAAGAATTGTGTGAGGTAGGTGGCAAAATCTCCTTTACCTTGTCGAAGGCTCTGGAGTTCCCTTCTGGCTGTGCCTCGAGGGTCTGGGTCTCCGAAGGAGGCTTCCAAGAATTCGACGAAGGTGGCAACCGAAGCAAAGGGTGGAGCATCTCCCGCGGCCATGGGGATGACCTGATCTAACGCCTTCCCCTCCAACCGACTGACTGCATAAAAGACCTTAGCTTCCTCATTCAGGAACCTGTCATGGTTGACCCTGAGCTTGGTACGAAGAAGGTTAAGGAACCCGGGTAGCTCCTTCCTGGTTCCGCTAAACTTTGGGGGGTCTGGGAACTTCTCGGAGCGAAATACTGGTGGGGGTGGTGGTGGTGATGAAGGTGGTGGTGGTGGTGGTGGTGGTGGTGGTGGTGGTGCGGCTTGTGCGGCGGTGAGTTGGAACTCAAGGGTGCGAACTCGTGCTTCCAAGGCATCAGTGTGGTTATTGCTAGCTTCCAACTGTTCTCTTGCCGCCGTTAAATCATTCCGGGTAGTAGCATGTAACGTTCGGCTAGCGTCTCGTTCCGTCTTCCACCGGTCCCCTTCCCGGACCAGTGTGCGTAAGTGAACATAGTGGTAGTGTAGGTCCTCGACGGCTTGGAACTCGGTAAAGGTTTGAGGAATCTGATAATTTCCATCAAGGGTGACCCCGTCAACAACCCTGGTGGTAGGTGGGGGTGGGGGTTGTGTTCATCAGCAAACTACTACTTGTGTATGCAGTCTCCCAACTCTCTCCCGGGTCTCCTGAGAGTCTCCTGAGACTCCTGGATATTTTTTGAGTCTCCTGAGGCTCAGGAGACATCAGGAGACAATTGAAGTCTTGCTGATGTTGCTGACATTGTGAGAGTGCACGGTGCGGATGACGACGCAACGTAATCTCAAGGCGGGGGTGTGGTATAAACTTTGTTCCGCAAGGTGCAGATAGGGTAACAGCGATAACTCCGATATTATAAAGGAGTTATGAATTATAGAGTAAAGGCAGCGATAGTTTCTGAAGAGAAAACTATAATGAATTGCTAAATACAGAAGACGTTGCGTAGAGAAAGAAAGGAAAAGCAGCGCCGTAGAACCGTTGCGCCCTTATATATCCAACAACCCCGCTACATGACTAATACTTCGTAACCCGCTATGACTCACTCCGGCGTAACACTCATGAACCTTTTCTGACAATCCTTCTTCCGCACAATAATCCCAATCTGTCTGTCAGTCCCATCATGCAAGGTCGTTGTATCAGTAAATGCGCATTTATATCTGTCTCTTCCGACTGGTGGTGGCGTCGGTGGCGTTGCTCGCGGTGGCAGTGGCGGTGGCGGTGGCGATATTTTTCTCTTCCTCCTCTTTTCCCCCCTGCTTCTCGCTTACACCTTTTCATTCTATTCTCTTCTCAATTTCACCTTTTCCAACCCCTTGGCCTTTCTGCCATTTTCTCTCTCTTCGATAGACCCTTTGGTGGGGGTCTCGTTTCGCCGTCTCGTAATTTGCTTGATGTGGTGGTTTGCACATCTGCGTGGGGGGGCCATGAGTTTCTGGATACTCGTGGCTGTAAGATCTTTCCGTTTTGTTGACATTGTGTTCCTTTTCGTTCCTTTCTCGTTGCCATAACTCCTGGTGAAGCCAGAGAGTTTTGCGGATGATGCACTCCCGCTCATGAAGGTATGTCCCGTAATTCACCACGCCGGAGGGGTTTTCGGGGGCAGCCCTAACTTAAATGTGGGCGTGTCCTCGGACTCAAATCCTCCTACAAGAATATTTAGGGGATGTCGCAATAATTCGCAAGATTGGCGTTCTCCGGCCTGGGATTATATACTTTGCGATTGGTTGAGCAGTGTAGATCGTGTCTACTTGACGTGATTCCTATCTCATCTGCACAACCGGTTTTCCGAGCTCTAGCGGTTCACCTTCACCTAGATGCGGGCCCCAATCAGGGCTTCGCCACCTCCGCCCCCCCCCCCATATACTACACACGCGACGTGGATATTGCCATAATGCTCCAGGAGGTTGGCGCGGTTGTGGATAAGGCTGGGGAATGTGGTCCTGATAGAGCAGTGGAGATAGCAAAGGCAGCACTGGATGAGAACACGATGGATCTTTTGCTGAGGTTTAGTCATGTGGAGAGGTCAGGTCCAAGAGATAGAGGAAATGACGGCGAGAAGGGAATGTGAACTTCGGGATTTCAGAGAGCGTACTGGTTTGTATTGCGAAATTGACGGATAATCCCTTAGCTGTATAGTTGATTTTTTTTTAAAATCCCTGCACCGCGTTTAAGTGCTTATGTTTAAATACCCTACTGTAAGACTAAAGATGAGTCTATGGCCTGAAGTTAGCTAAAGTACTGAGGAACACCCTGTAGCGTCCTCAGTATAGGGGTCATGGTTCAGTACATTACCATCGGTGTAGCTCGGCTAAGTTCGTAATCAATTTAACCCCTGTCTGATCATTGGCACTTCCGACGCACAAAGCAAGCGAGTGATAGTTCATGATCTTTCTTGGCACGATAATTATAACTAAAAGGGAAGGTATGTTATGGACGGCTAGCATGGAGTTTTAGGTTCAGACAAAGCTCAGAGAGTACTCGAGTTAGAATTGTCAGTTGTAGCAATCTGTCATTAGTGATTGCAAATCGTTGAGGTTTACAGTACAGCGACAGGTAATAAGTGATGGAACGCCCTGAGATACAAACACCAAATGTTGGTGGCGTTTTACCAAAACAGGCATCACTGTGTTCCATCACTTATTACTTATTGCTGTACAACCAAAAGAGTTGCATTACCCACCTGAGTAGTTCTTACTTATTAGCCCATAGTAAATAGGTATATGGAGAGTTCGTTATGATGGAAGAACGGCCCATTAATTTCTTCGGGACTAGAATGGGTAAGTATCTCAAGGCTTCTTGTCCTTAGGCTTATGTTAGTTTAGATACATCAGTCTCTCTGTTTTCTTTGTATGATTACCTTTGATCATCGCCTCTCAAGAATCGGTTCACCACCATCATCCGCCGCGGCAATGTATCTATCACCATTTATCTATTACCAATAGCAGTCAACGGGGAGGATAGCGCGGAAGATTCGGGAGATTCGGGAGAGCGCGGGGAGGATACGAAGGGAGTCTCTGAGCTGGTGAGGGAGGGAGATGGGGCCTAAGGGAAGAGTTGAGAGGTCATGGGTAAATGTTTCAGAGGAAATGATTGTTCAGGGGAGTCGTCGGGAGAGAAACTACACACCTCAGCGAAGGCAGTTAGGTATTGCCGCCTTTTTATCGCTAGATAGTTATGGTTTTAACGAAGTTTGGCGGTACCCTCGGGCCAGGGATAGTAGATCTAGAGTAGAGTCGGCGGTGGAGCGGCGCTGTGATGGTTGGGCATGGGGCTGGTGGGGTACCTAGTCGTGGCATGCCTGAAGTGGTCATTTTCGTATCCGTGATCATCGTTCTGTATGACCAAAGACGGCTGCCAGAGTATCACAATAAAGGCTTTTTGTCGGCCTCAACTTTCACTTCCATTCCCACACCCGTCCGCACTATTGTGTCATGTCAATCTTTGCCATATATGTTCTAGGCTAATCCCAAGTTCGGGGGGTTACGAATTTTGACCACCGACTAAATGGTAAGGTCCATCTGACTGCACGGATGCAATAGCGGTGGTGGTGGAGTGTTCAGGGTATCGTGAATTATAGCACAGTTGAAAAGGATGATGTGTATGGGGGATTATCAGCATCTTATGGCCCTTTTGAATAGTATCGTGGCTTAGATTATTTAAATTGCCTTAGGAGCTCTTGTACAAAGCTCTAAATATTTTTGCCCTTGTAGATTGCTTTCTGTTGCCTCTTGTAGCTTGAAGGATGGAAGTTCAGCTGAAACTGGTCAGTGAATTCTCTAAGTGCATTACCACCAAGCTCCTAGGTCGTGTCGAAGCCCACAGAGTCCGCCACATAGCATGTGGATTTGCCCTTACCCTAACTTTCACTAGAATTGCTAAGTTTAATGTGAATTGCGTTATCACTTCCGCAGTATACCTGACCTCCAACACAGCCAGTTAACCCAATGCTTCCTAGGGGATCAGGACTCCATATAGTGGTTTATGATCTTGAGACTCGCAGAATCCAGGACCTCTTATTTGGGGTGTGGCATACTCACTGAGGCTGTGGTTTTTGCGGTTTTCGCCGCAGTTTTCCGGGTTTGTTAGCAATTTGCTTACTAAAACAGGGATTCCTGGGTTTCGTGGATCTTGACAGCCCAGGGGATAGCCACCTACGAGCCCAACCAGCATAGGAATCTGGTTGACTGATTTATTGGTAACCCAAAGAGACAAACCCCAAATTTGAGGGTTTCATCCGTCCAACTACGGATAACAGTCACAGTCCGAGGTCCTCCAACATGTAAAAGATTCCTAGCTGAGGGTTGGATGCATCTCCGATTTATTTACTGATTCGTTTCCTTGCGCCGTAGAACATTGGAGAGAGAATTTATTAGATGGGCGCTGCGCAAATAGTCTTAACATCTCTCTCTAGTATATAATCTCAATGTTATCATCAATCAATTGACTAGCAATTCATTCAGAATTCCTTTTTACCCTCAAAGAAATGACAAGGGGGGGAAAGCTAATAAAAAAAAAGATAGAAATAGAAATAGGAATGGGAATTAAAAAAAAAAAAAAAACCATTGCCTTGCATTGATTGAAGTCGTAGGGGGGGAGTATGGAAGAGATCATTACTTGTTAGCGTACTTTTCCTTGTGGAATACAGATCTGCATACTTAGAGTGCCCACTTATGCCTAGTATTCTTCTCTAGCTCTCTTATGGATAGCCCATCGTTATGTGGGTCTGATGGGTTAGTACGATTCTCTGCATCTAGGAAATATCACTAGTGACTACAGTGGAGTGTAGTGTATGATGTTGTTTACTGAGTCTTTCTCTTATTAGTTTCCTAGGTTCCACAATAAATCTGACATCTAATATTGGATAAAACTATGCTAGTAAAACATCGAAGGACAGTCATTTTTAGCTTAAGAGCGATCGTAGTGCCTATATTTCCTTCCTGCAAGTCGGTTATAGGTTACGGATTCCATCACTGAATCATTGTTTAAGATGAGGAGCTGGTCCATCCTTACTGTACAATGATAAGAGGCGAAATAGTAAAAGCCCAAAACCAAGAGCAAAGGTTGGCAAAGGGAGTAGCCACATACCCGTGTCCTCCTTGATACCTCCTCTGCCTACGCTCGTGAACATGGTTGCAGCGGCAACGCTCGTCCCCATGCAGCTCCTCATTCTAATAGAACGTTGGCAGTACCTTACTCGCAGAATAATTCGACCTCAATGGCTTCAACGCCCCAAGCTCTAATAATGGCATCACCATCCAAATCCTTCCTCATCATCCCCACATTCACAGGAGTCATAACCACCAATCCACTATCAGCCATGTGTACGTCTGCCCCTGCCTTGAGCAAAATTTTAGCAACTTCTTTATCACCCTTATAGACCATGTTTAACAACGGCATCAAATTCGTTGCTTTGGGGTCTACAGGCTCCTTGTCCAGCAGCTGTCGCACCATCTGCGCTTGTGCGTAGTCCGTGGTGTTGCCTCAAAGCTTCGTCCCATATACGGACAGCGCGCGGGATAGGAATCTGCAATGGTTGCGGGCACCGGCCCAGACAATGATGGCGCTTGCCCCCTCCGTGAAGAGGGTGTCGAGGAAGGGGGTGATGAGAAAGTGGAGGGTAGGGCAGCGGCGGGAAAGGGCAGATACGGAGCGGGTGTAAAGGAAGCGGGAACAGGATCTAGCCTGGTCTGGTGTTCCGTGTTGTCAAAAAGCATAAAACACAACGGTTCCAGCCCACAAATCCCGCAGCCAAGCATCCGCTGGAGCATCTGTGGGCAACCTGCCTTGTAGCATTACAGCTTTTTGGATTTTTGGACTGGGGAAAATGTGTTGTGAGGTGGTGATGCGGTAGAGGGTGAAGATTGTTGACTATGAGAAACCGTGGACTGCAGCTGGAACTGTTCTAAAAACGAGCAAACGGCCCAATACAACCTGTCTATTACGATCTCGAAACACGCGTAGTTTATGAGGTATGGGTGCTCTTTATAATGGGAGGATCAAAGAAAGGAGTGGGTGTATCACAGGACATGCATGAGTACGCTCTGGCAATGACGTGACAACTGTGTATTGGCCGACAGAGTAACTATGATAAAGTCACGAGCCTAGGTTGCTAGCCAACAGTGGGATTTATGGTTAGGGTCGCTCCAGCCCAGCGCAGGGATCGTTTATCCACAAATGCCTCTGATGATGTCTGTGATATGCGTAGCCACCATGCATCTACTTAGGGCTATCATTGACGCAATATCTATCTGGCTGATCTCTATCACTAGCTAGTCTATTACAAGGTTTGGAGATTAATTGGTCTACCAACTGTACTTGTTTACAATTTACCAGCATAAGAACCAGAAAATGCAGGTTTTGGCGCCGAGACATGACAGGGGTTTTGGACAGGGTTCTGATGTAAAAATCATACCGTCATAGTTACATGCAAGTGAACAGAGAAACAAGATCGAGTCAACAAAACTTTAAGATAAAAGAGCTCCTTGATGGAAACTCGGGTCGGGGGGAAAGAAAGCAATCCAATTTCCTATACACTTCTACTCTACTATGCCACCAATCAAAACCCAAGAAACATCCTACAAGCACCATATTTATATAGATGCGCTCCGCTATAAAGCCGGCTGGACCTTTCAAAAAATCACAAATGATCAAGGACTCAGTCTTAGTACTGTTTTTGCAGTTTATAATAGTCCAGAAACACCCATCAAGAAGAAAGGCCATCCTCTCAAAATAGATACACTTAAATGACATGCTCTTATCTAAAGAGCAACTCGAAACGCTGAGAACCATCAGAAGTCCTTATCAGAAATTGCTAGTGAAGAGGGTATTCAAGCTAGGCCAGAAACAATTCGATGTATATTCCTCAAGGAAGGCTATGTACAGTGGTGGGTAATAAGTCATCGGATGACCTAACCAAAGTTTTGCCTGCAAACGCGCATTCTGGTGGCGTTCCGTCCGATGACTTATTACCTACCGCTGTACCACGAGTTGCAAGACAGAAGCTTCTCTTGATAGTATCTAATAAGCAGCGACGGCTCGAATTTGCTTACTCTCACTTAGATAGGACTGTCAAACAATGGAGAAGGACTATTTTCACTAACGAGTGTTATGTTTCTCTTGATAGTCCTCAAGGTAAAAAAAATTAATCCACCACTTTATTTATCTAACCAATAATTTAAAGAGGAATTTTGTCATACGCAAAATTGGTAAAGAGAAGGAATACATACAAGACTGTATTGTTTCGAAGTTCAGAAAAGTAAGTATTACTATATTTTTTATTTTCTGGATAACTCATTAATTGTAAACAGTCAAATTCAGTCATGATATGAGGCGCTATCGTAGAGGGAAAGGAGGCAGAGCTAGTTATTTGGGATCAAAACTGTGTTACAATCAGTGCGAACATATATTGATCATATTTTTCAGCTCGCTCTCCCCCTTTTTGATTTCACAACTGTTTAGATTTCGGGGGCCCTGGCGGGCTATGAATCATGGAGGATAATGTACCAATACATAGAGCTAAAAGTACAGTAGCTGAGCGCTATTGATACATTATTCCTTCCCTTTAATTGCCAGATTGATACATTATTCCTTCCCTTTAATTGCCAGATTGATACATTATTCCTTCCCTTTAATTGCCAGATTGATACATTATTCCTTCCCTTTAATTGCCAGATTGATACATTATTCCTTCCCTTTAATTGCCAGATTGATACATTATTCCTTCCCTTTAATTGCCAGCTGCATCCCGAGATTTAAATCAAATTGAAAATATCTGGGGACTCTTAAAAGCGAGATTAGGAGTTAGATTTCCTCGTCCTACTGGAGCTGGCCAGGTGCAGAAATTGTTCCTAAGAGCCATGATAATCTTAATTGAGATTCAAGATGCGACACTACTATAAAGAAGTGGTAGCCAATAACGGCAAGATACTCGCTGCAGAATAGTGATTTGCTTTTATCAATAACTCAATGGCGCCATTAAATTCCACTAAACCCCGACAAAACCCCGACATGTGCCTCGTCCGCCAAAACCAGATTTTCTAGTTCTTTCACTGATACAATGACATCATGGGTGACCGACCGCAGATTACGATTATCATGCGTTGCTAAGGCTGATTGTAGTTAGTGCCGTCATGAGCTTTCTGTTACACTGAGGAGTGAGTCATAGCACGCTAAGTATGAGTCATGAAAGCTGAGGGGTTGTTGGATATATAAGGAGGCAACGGAGCCTACGGCTGCTTCTTTCCTTTCTTTCTTCTCTACGCAACGCCTTCAGATGAAGAATCTATCATAGCTTTCTTTAGAAACTATCGCTGCCTCTGCTCATACAATTCATAACTCCGCAGACATTATCGCTACTCCGCCTGCACTCATGGGAACGGGCGCTAAACCACACCCCGCTCGGTAGCCTTACGCCAGAAACGAAAGAGATACAACCACGATACGCACTCTGAAGGAAGTGATAACCCCTGCAGCACAATTATGTCATCCACCAATTGGGATCGCCCAGTTGTTAAGTGACCCCAATCAACTACTCATAAGAGCTCTTAGCTACCAGTAGTACGCCATTCTGCTTTCACAACTTCCAAAGCAAGATGAGTATTTGCGATTGAAAAGTATTTCTGATGTCAAAGAAGGTGTTGCTGAGGTTAGGGACTGTACATCTGATGCTGAACAATACAACATCGTGAAAAATGTGTCTAAGGATAAACTCGGTGTGGTCATGAACAGTTCGAGCCATTGAGGTGGGAAAGAATCAAAACTGAGTTGAATACTTAGGAAAAAGGGTTTACAGAACCTCTTTGTACTTATTAGGCGCTAAGTGGAGACCCTAACCATAAGGAAATACGCCCCATATGCGTGGGTAAAGCGGCGGCATTTCGGATCAGCGGGGCAAATATAGCGGCGAATGATCGCGGCGACGCGCGAATTACAGCGAAACAGCCATTGCCATGTTCCTATTCTCGCAATCCCACAGATGCCGCGTTGCTGATCGACCCCATACTTCAGCAGCATCTGCACTGTATGTTCCCATAGCTGGTGGTCTATTACGGTATCTTACAATAAAAAAATTGAATAAAATTCAAGATGAAATTGGACTGTTACCGTTCTCTGGTAATATGTTCGATAACAGTTACTATCTACTCCATATCTTTGCGAGTCAAGGCAGCCTATTAGTGAATGATCGTATCGACAATATACAGCTGCTTTTACCTTCTTGACAATTATTCCATATAAATTGCTTCTCCCTAGCTACCACAAAAGCTTCTTTGTCCAATTTGCATAAATCTAGAGTTTGAACATTGGCGAATCGAGCGCTGCCCTGCCAAAATCTTGAGTATGGTGAGAGACGGGCTAGTTCCTCAAATAGTTACTTGCAATTACAGTTCCCCCTTTCATCGAGCATCGATAAAGTACGCTTATCACATGAATTCCTTCCTCACACGCTTATACCCCGCATTTGATTCTAGTGGCTCTTTGATGCTACGTACTGCTGTTACAGGATTGCTTGGCGCCTAGAGTACTAGTCGGATGCTGGAAGTGTCCTAGTGCCATGACGCCAAGAATCGGGTGACGTAGTTAGGAAAAGCGGGGTTCGGTTATATTTCGGCAACTACGATCACGCTATGGGAAGAGCTTTCTCTACCCCACCTCCGAGTCGCAGAAAACCGGAGCAGTAGCAGAGATATTGTGGGAGTTTTGCTATTGGAGGAGTTAGCGGGATTAGGAAGATTCTTTCTGTATAAATAGCTAGTAGGATTCCTGGAATCTTAGGGGAATCATTATTCTCTGAAGAGAACGGAATCCGGTCTACAATATTACAAGTTTAAAAGCTACAGAACTATCGCTTAGCAAAAGCCGTATCTTAGTGACTCTCTGAGATATCCCTTAACAACTGCTAGGATAGGCCACTGGCGACTTCCAAGCTCCAGATGTTGTGATTTATGATATTTCTGGCCCCTCATAGACAGGTTTGAAGTCTCAAGTACGACACCGCAAGCAAAAAGAGCCGGTAGATAGGAACACTCCTGCCCGTGGAGTGGAGAAGTAAAGGTAGTGGGAGAGTAGGACCCTTCTAGCGAGGTAAGTGCTAGTAGACGGTCTCTTGAACAGTTTAAGTAGAAAGAAACCACATAGTTGGCTGCAGGTATCAATTGACCTACGCGAAGCGCTCTCTAAGGTTGCCGAAAAGGACCGCGCACTACTTCCACCCACCAAGGAAGAAATTGATCATCCTGTACAGTGTTCAGCAATGGAGGCTCTCTCAAAGTCTAGGTAACAACTGAGTAATCAACTAGCTAGTTGATGCGTGATCATGATATGAGTAAGATTGTCGTGAAGTGAGGCTGAGGTAGACATACATGTGGTCAGGTAAGCATCAAGCATCACTGTGATGACTGAAGCGTAAAAGAGGTGAGATTGAACTTACTGAAGCTAACTAAGGATCTAAATGTAATAAAATTACTTGGGAGGTAGATTTTGTGTGTTTAAGTTGATTAAGAGCGTTTTAGAGCAGTTTAGATAGGAGAATGAACGGGATAACGGGGCGGTAGAGTAGTTACAATTAACTGGGGAACGTTGCTCTGAAGATGGTCGAGACCAAATATCGTCGCGTTAGTAGAGGAGTTGAAAGAAGCCATTTTGGCATATAGGCAAAAATCGATAGACATAATGAGGATTTCCGCCCATCGTTTAGTAAAGATAGTAAAGATAGTAGTTCAGGTTAGTTATGAGTAAAGGTTTCTAGCGTTGGCGGTTCAATCGATCTTTATTAAGACAGGTATTACTTTATCAATCTCTCTTTGTACTCGACTATTGCTAAATCTGGGAACAGCGGAGCATTAAAATTTGAATCACGCCCAAAGAATACCACGTGGAAATGAAACTCTCCACATTGAAGTACATCTTTGACCCTTCATAAAAATGAGAAGGCAAACTTGCTCATGACCTCTCCCAACAACCACCTTGAAACACAGGATAGCCATATCAAGTCGCCTGCTATGCACTTGAATAAGCTCATTCATAAGCCAATAGAAGTTAACCCTCAATACTGCGAGATCTTTGTATATTTAAAGTCAGGTGTGTTTGAAAGGCTGTCGGGCATGATCAGAATGTCGAGACAGTGGAGAATAAGTTAGTTGTTCCGTCAAATATTAAGCTCTCCACCTGGGGGGAAATGCCACCAACGAGAACACTAATACTACAGCGAAGATCAAGAGGTCAATATTAGGCTCTGAGTCGATACGCTGAACTAACAACAAAGAACAATAAATCAATTCTCGCAGCTATAACCTACCCACTAGCTGCACGTCACTCTTGAATCAACAATAAAACAAGGATCAGCTGTACTTACAGCCACTCATCAAAGTTGTTCGTCATTTAGAATATGGCATTCCCGGCTTAAGCAGTTATCAAACTATGCATTGAGATGTTTAAAATCTCAAGCCACCAGTACTTGATGGAGGCGAAAATCAATATTAGATGTTCATGGTGTTTTGATTCTCTGTTATCAAGCCTTTATAATTCTATAGATACATTCGAGATCTTTGATTCAACTCTGTAAGCCACGTTGAGCACTGGCCATCTTATATACGAATCACGAACGCTTTTGAAGAGTGGCTGTATAGACATGTCGAGTGATAGGCTATGATTAACCCGAGGTATATACCACAGCTCCGCCAACTCTGTCACTTGACTACATGTCTACCAAAAACGTTTTGGAATTTAGTAATCATATAAAAGGTACATCTAAAGTAGCTAGACTAGTCATCCTTTACCTCACCAAAAGGCGTATATCCCGTCGTTAACCCAGAAAACGTTCTTATTCAGTGCAAATGTTGACAATAGTTGTGGCTAGGAGGAACGGGATACCCCTTTATCTGTTTAGTATAGAAAGATTCCCATATGAAGAACGACGAAGGGGTATTGTCTGTCGGAATAACCATACGTGGCCAAGCTGTCAGCCTCAAAACAGGGCCTGGATGGGTCGGAACATGAAGGTCGGCGTTCCGAAACAGCTTCTATTGCTCACAGCTTACAGAAACAAGAATGACTTCACGTCTATTATATATTTAATTATACTAGAAATTCCTTGACTGAGATAACGGGACCTTCACAGCAGGTTCCTGTGCGGTAATATCTCCGGAAACGCTGGGGAGTGCATGAGAGAAGCGCAGGAGAGAAGCGCAGGAGAGAAGATGGCGGAAGAGCCTGCGTGCAATCCTAGGGCCCACAACCCACCCATACACAATCCTGCTAGTTACTCCACTCCAATGCTCCGTAATTCTCTCGCCACCCCAAGGCTTCCCAACAGATCCACCATCCTCTCATGCGCTAACCCCTCCGCCGCCTCTACCGGCGTCACATAGCCCAACCCTCGGGCTCGGTGGGGGGCAGAGTAAGATGCGGCGGGATCCTGTAAGTTACCCTGCTTTTACATCAAGGGCCAGGGTTATTTAATAATACAGGGCTAAGAGGGACAATAATTATCTGTATGTATATATATTCTTCTTCTTAAGCTTCGACCTTTGCCTCCTTATTCTTTAACTTGGCCCTACGGGCTAGACTCGAAAACAGGATCTGCATCTCAGTGTCCTCCCACTGCCTCACACAATACATAACGTGGCTTATGTAATCTGGCCTGCCTTCCATATTCGCCCCCGCCTCGACCAGCATCTTAACCATCTCTCTCCTGTTGGAGGTGACAGCTCGAAACAGCGGCCCGTGATGAGACCGCACATTTGGATCGGCGCCATGGTTGAGCAATACACGCACAATATCCTCAGTACCTCTAGGCACGGCATCGAGTAGTAAGTGACTGAGATTTCCCCTGATGTCGTGCTTGGAGTTGCGCAGTACACGCCGCAGGAGGCTAGGGAGGTGCCGCCTGACTGCTCGGTTGGCAAAGAATTTCGCGTGCTCCCCAAGGAGAGAGTCCAGGGCAGGGGTAAGGAGATTGTGCAGAGAGTGGCAGGTTCGGGAGAGGGCGGAGACGGCGGATAAATCAATTTGTCGCGGCCGCGGGGAGCTATATCGCGGGTTGTGCAGGGTGTCTGTAGGAAGGAAAGAGGCAATGAGGAGTATGAGCTCGGGGGGGAGAGTGTGGAGTGATGCGGGGGGTGTGGTCATTCTCGGTAGGGTCATGATCATGGTTGGCGTCGATGCATGTCGATATCTGGCGAGCTGGGCGCGGGCACTTTGATCGGTTACCCGCTCTTGCACTCAGGGTCTTGGCATCTTAGTTACTTTTTGGTAGAAATATGAAGTAAAGGACTAAGAAATTCATTGGGACCTTATTCTTTTTTCTATATATATCCCCCCACCCCCGGTTTCCCCATCAAATGTATGAAGATTATAATCCACCCCTTGTATAAGAAACACAGGTATAGAGTCCTTCTACACTATGGACATTTTGACACTTAGGAGCGGCAATTAAACCGAACACAAGACAAAGGGACTATCACCGACCTAATAGCACGTAACAGATCTAGAGAGATGAGTAGGATCACGTGTATCTGAAATACCTGTACATGGCTCAAGAGACTATGGAGTTATCCTCTCCGCCCCAAAGCTCGCCAACAGCTGCGCCATCTCCTCGAACGACCACAGCTCCGCATAGTATACCTCCATGTCAAAAATCCCGGGACAAGCCCCGTAGCAACTCGTGGTTGCGTTGTCCCAGGACTTTTGAACAAGAACTATACATCGGCGTGCGATCCATGCTCGTATCCTTCGCATTAACGTCCGCGCCTGCTTCCAGGAGCATTGCGGCCGCCTCGAGATTATTCAGGGCGAAAGCTACGAAGAGCGCTGGAGAGTGGTCATTGTACCGCCTGTAGCGGCGGGGATTGGCGCCAGTGTTGGCGCGGTTTGGGTTGGTGCTGTTTGGATTGGTGCTGTTTGGGTTGGCGCCGCTTGCAAGGGCGCGCTTGACCACTGAAGGGAGCCACGGCACTTCTAAGCCCTAAAAGAGGATGGAGGTGGCTTCTTCGCTGAAACGCTTGCTGAGGGGGCGGGAGAGGCGGGCGTGGAGGGTGTGGCAGGTGCGGGAGAAGAGGGATAGATCGCGGGTTGAAAGATGGTCGGAAATCGTCAGAAGGAGCTCGGGAGGGAGTCTGAGTAGTATTGTAGGGGCAGACATACTGTACTGGGGGGGGATGGGGCGGGTTGTTTGGCAGTGGCCGGATGACTTCCGAGTGATGTAGATATCTAACCCTAACCCTCATATACCACAGGACTGAATAAACCATTTCAATTTTAAATTTCCGCTGCCGCCGCCGTTGTTATTGTTTTGGATGTTAAAAGTGATAAATTGAGTCCATGACCCCTAAAATAGAAGATACCTATATTCGCAGCCGGTATGGGTCACTTATCCTCATTACTCTGATACGTGTGTCCTTCAAAATTCCGTTATACCGTTAGGGAGAAGGACTTGATGTTCCTACAAGGAAATGCTTCATTATCCGGTCCTCGTACTAGCATTATCACTTGTGTGCTGACACTCGTGGACTTAACCAGTTAGGGACCAGTGTGCAGTTCTGCGTAACATTCAAGGTGGGAGATATGGGGCAGAGCCGTGCAGTTACTTGTTTATCTTGGCAGAACTCAGGTAGAAGTCAACGAGTGCGGCGTTCAGGCAGCAAGAACCCGCACCCACCAGTGAGTATAACGGCACGGGACCAGAGGACGACCCAGCAGGCCGAGTACGTCGGATATTCCCTGCACGGACGCTCTTCAAGGGTCAAGTACCAATAAATAATGAAGATTAAGTTCTTCCGCTATGAGGGGGATAGTTCTATGCCATTCATGGACGTATCTACCTTCTAAGCACTCGTCACTAGGTCTGAAGGGTGCATTTACCCTCAACCGGGAACAGGATTAATGAGTCACAAAGGAAATTCTATATTTCTATAGGATTAGAGATAACAGTTTGATGGCTATAATAGAGCGTAGGCTCGGATACAAAGCTTGGACGAACGAAGCAATGACAATCCGAAGGGCAGAAATTATACAGATGATCCTAGTAAAGCTACAAGAAAAGATGCCCGTCTGAATTCAAGATCCTGAGATGCAGAACCGATTCCCCGACGGCCACTCCTCCACCAAAGCCCCTTCTTTCTTCACCAATGCCCCGTGCAACAGATACCTTCAGGGCTCGAGTCGTCCTCACAGTCCGTCTCTGACTCTTCAGAGCCCGAATCATCGTCCAGAGACTGATGGCCTATCTCCTCACTGAGCATGTGCAACAGCTCCGCCAATTCATCGCGCTCGGCTCCCGCGTGCTCCCCCGAATAGTGAAATGTCCTCACCCGCTTGTCCACGTCCGCGCCCGCATCCAAGAGAACACTGGCAATCTCGATGCTGCATACTTTGGCGACGGCGATGGCAAGCGGGCACTCGTAGTCATCACCATCCGGATCGGCGCCTTCCGCGAGGGCGCGCTTGACAATCGTCATGTTCTTGCGGGATACCGCCCAGATAAGAATAGGTGTGGGTTCGGCGGCGAAGCGCTCGGCGAGGGGAGATGTCAGGGAGGAATGTAGGTGGTGGCAGACACGGGAGAGGACAGAGAGGTCGCGGGTGGAGAGGTGGTCCGCGGTGAGAAGGAGGAACTCGGGGGGGAGGAGATGTAGTAGTCTTATAGAGGAAGACATGGTGGCTGTAGTTGAGGGGATGTTGGTTTGAGAAGGGAGGTGGGTGTTTTTGTATTGTGGGATGCCCAGATGTATTGTGAGAACCTAGACCCTAACCCACGCCTTATTGACCCGCCCCAGCGCTCGGCCACACATGACAGGACGCCTAAGTTAATTGGCCCATCAGCGAGTGCGGCCCCTCAGCGAGCGTCCACCCCAAATTTGGCAAAACAGCAGGCAACGCTCGCTGATGGGCTGTGCTCGTGGTGGGCGAGCTACATATCTCTACCAAGAAGGGACTTCGGCTTCTTGGACTGCTGCTAAGCGAGTTAGGGTGGTTGCCAAGGCCACCTGCTAAACTAAATCAGAGCGATAAACACGGCATTCTGAATTTAAGAAGTCTTAAGCTGTTAGTTAGGTTATATTTTAATCATGTCTTGTTTCCTAGGAATTATTGTTTTGTGGTCCGAGTTTTTGACCTGTTTTATGTAAAGCCCCAACGTAACCCAAAAGTTTTTTGAAAGCCTGAAAGCAGTGGAGCGATGAAATCCCATATGAATATATTTTATTACACCTTAACCACTCCTTTTTACCAATTCAAAGATGTGCAAAAGGCTTCCCCCAGGGCTCAGGGTATTTTACCTCTGTTCATTATAATCAATTGTGTTGTGGTTCTACATTTGGAACTGGGTTGCACCTAAAACCTTTTTGCAGGGACTTTAGATCCAACCTCGACAAAACACATGCTATGCCCTGATGACGCACGCTCCAACTCAGGAGAATCAAGGTAGCTTCTTTGTTGGGTCTCTGAATCATATCTACCTAGTGACCCCCATGTTTCGTGCGTCTTTTTGCCTCACGATACGCGAATTAAGTTACGTAGTTTTCATAATCAAAAACCCTAACCCTACATAATATAGCCGGATTCAATCAACAGTACGTGACAAGTACCTGCTCACACACATAAGAGATGGACGAGCTCAATAACATTCGCTACATCCCGGCGGTGCTTTCAACCATCCCACCGCGCCATCATACGATCCCGAACCTAAGTATGTACCTCAGCTTAATGATGTCTCAAAATGACATGGGCGTCAACCACTCTGTACTTACCCCCACGAATCCCTCAAAATAAAGTACTCCGAGGGGTCCGGCTGCGGCAGGCGCCCTCCATACCTCTGCAACAGCCTCACCATGTTGTTATCGTTGAGGTTATAGGCATATATTACGGGCGGATCATTGAACAGATACGGGTGTGTTTGGTTTATGTCTGCGCCAGCCTCTAGAAGTAGCTTAGTGACCGGTATGTCACTGTTTATGACCGTGAGGGCCAGAAGTGGAATCCCCCTCGTCCATGGCTCCTCGTAGGACTGGCAGGTGAGGTCGGCGCCGTTCGACAAGGCTCGCTTGATGAGGGCGATACGCTTGCGAGGGACGGCCCAGCAGAGGATGGAGGTGGCTTCGGCGGTGAAGCGTCTTTCGAGAAGAGGTGTGAGCAGAGTGTGGATATTTTGGGATGTTCGTGAGAGGACGGATATATCACGGGTTGGTAGCTTATCAGCAATAAGGAGAAGGAGCTCTGGGGGTAGCGAGGGTAGGGGGGCCATGGTCACGGAGGATGTCTCGCAATGAATGCTGAGAACGATAGAGCTATAATTTATAACCACTGCCACGCCAAGTATTCAGGCACCCGACCTGAAGATGGTGATGCCGAAGAGCATGAGTTAATTTCACAGAACCCTAACCCTATGCTCCGATCACAAATGTAGAATACGTCGGTCATCTCGTGCGTGCACTCGAGCGCTATTGGAATTGATTGAAACTTATGAATTTGCTTAAAGCTAAATATTCTGGAACTTTGATTACCGATACATCATATGTGTGCAACCTGCTGGTTATGACGCAATCTTACCTCCAAGTACCAGCTACACTGGAGGTAGAGTAAATATACATATTTCGGGGTAGATAGACCCTAATTATAACCTATTTATCATTCCCCTTACCCGTGCCCTTTCTCCACAGTAGAAAACCCCGCGTTTCCACGCTACAAGCTCCATTAGTCGTCCCGATCAAATTCCGGCCCCCAGAAGTCAGGGCAATCCCTCGGCGGCGGTGGCTTCACCGCCCCATATGTAATCAACAGTCTAACCATCTGTTCACGCTCAACCATATGCGCAACGTGAACCGGTGTGTCATAATCAGATATTCTATCCGCCCGATGAACGTCTGCACCGGCATCCAATAGCGTCCTGGCAGCTGTAAGGTTTCCGACCGCTGCGGCGCAGGTGAGAGGTGGCCAGCCGTCGCCACTGCCATCGGGGTTTGCACCGTGTCGGAGACAGCGTTCAGTCAGGGTGTAGCCGTCGTTGGGCTTTATTACTGCCCAGCGCAAGATGGAGGTTGCATGGTTTGTGAAGTAGGTTTCGAGGAGTGGCGTGAGTAGTGTGTGAAGGGTGTCGCAGGTGCGTGAGAGAACAGAGAGGTCACCGACGGGGAGGTATGCGGCTATATGGAGGTAAAGCTCAAGGGGTAGTGTTGGGGGTGTTGAGTTCGACATGTGGTGGACAGATGAAGAAGCACTATCAGCGTGGCCGAACGTATCTTGAGCTTATCGATAAGGTGACGTCACAGGTATGGTTGTGTAACCATATTCATAGGAAACATGAGGCTCTTCAAGTTTGTGGCACACCTAGGCTTCCTGATATCAAAAACAATCTTTTAAGATTACTTTCAGAGTTCCTCTGCCAACATTCTATATCCCTACAAATGACTTCAAGTGACTATTCTGTTAAGAAACCCAAGAAGTTTATATATTAGTTCGGGTGACAGAGTCATCATGTGGGTTAGGGTTACTGTCGCGAACAACTCGTTTCAAAAATGATACCCAATGTCCCTCTCCACCGTGCTCACTTGTCGGGAGAGGTTACGAGCGGTTGTGTAAAATTTTAACCAGACTAGAATGTGTACGTCACGTAGCTAATAGAACTCTGCATAATCCCATATACATTTTCCGTGGTAGGCTTTGCTGAATGCTGCTTTATTATAGACGCCATTTCATATTATTGGTAACGCTATATGTATTTATGAGAGAGGTATGGCGGGTTTCTTATGCCCCTAGGATATTGCAAAAGGGGTGGGGGGGTTGTTCGCTGTAATAGTGGGTGAAAGTGGACGTAGCCTATGAGAGGCCGGAGACGTGAGGAGGTAGTATAGTAGGAGACTAGAATCTCGCGAGAGATCAATGTTACATATACGACTTTAAGTGATAAAAATAAGTAAATTCATCGCTAATTGAATCCTTAATTTAATACATATACTCTATATCACTCTGTTATATGTATGTAAAAAGCGCCAAGACCTGGTGAAGTGGAACAGTATTATACCCATTTATACCCCTTCATTACAGAGTTGCGGCTAAGATGTGGTTTCCAGCCATAAAGTGGCTGGAATACAATGCTCTCATCGGTTCAAAAGCATTCAGAGTAGCCAAGACCGTTCAGCTGAGCATGTCAACTTTAAGACGCCGCACCATGAATACAGAAAATGAGTGTATAAAGAGGTAGTCTAATGGCATATTCGGGAATAGTATCATCTAACACTGTAAATGCATCGCTGATGTCACCTACAGAAGGAATTCTGTGTTCTTGAATGATTCGAGTATTTCCCAACATTACTCTAGTGGGTAGTGCATAAATTTTCGTTTACGTTGCGGATGGAGGGGGAATACTAAATCGTAGTTCTTATAGGAAGGAGATCTCAAGGATAGGAAACCAAATATATATCATACCAGAGATTTCATGGGGAGGAGGACATGGTAGATAACGGTATTTTTCTTCGCTTCAATCCAATATCTCGACCACATGATCTAAATAAAGAGTCCCGGGCGGAATGGCCCCATCGCCCCGAACCACATCAATAGTTCCTCCGTCTCCAGATCATTCGTGCCTCCTGCCGTCTGTGCCGACCGGGTATGGGTCCCCTCCCGCCGTTGCATCCTTGCACCCGCGGCGATAAGCATCCTGGCCGCATCTACGGTCCCTTGGTGGACGGCGTAGGTCAGGGGCGGTGTGCCCTCATTCCAATCGTTCACGTCTGCGCCGTGAGAAATGGCACGTTTGAGGACATCCAGCTTGTTCCAGTGCAGGGCCCACCAGAGAATACCGGTTGCTTGGGATGTGAAGTGCGTGATGAGGAGAGGGTTAAGGAGGGCGTGGAGTGTGTGGGAGGTGCGGGTGAGAATGGAGAGGGCGGGCGTAGGGAGATGGGATGCGATAAGGAGAATGAGCTCTGGAGGGAGCCTATAGAGGGTGATGGGTGACATGAGTATATATTGGATGGGGATATTGAGGTTGATGGAGCTGCTGCCTCTGATGCCCGAAAAACTCTGTAACTCGATGTCACATGCTTGGGTAACCTGGTATGCAAGTCGACAAAACAGGGAAAGGAGGCTTCGAGTCTAGTTTAATAATATATTTATAAAAGGAGGCTAGAGATACCTGAACACACGGGCAGGAGAACACGCCACACCCCCCAGCCGCGCCAGCTACCGGAACAAAGGCACCCCCGGTCCTACAGCCTCACCGCTCCAAACTGCACCAACAACCTCATCACCTTGACATTGAGTGAGCCCCTCGCCACATCCGCCGGTGTCATAATGTAACATTCAGGCAAATTTATGTCCGCCCCAGCCTCGATCAGCATTTTGATAAGGGCTAGGACGCTGTGGTTGCGGATGGCATAGCTCAGCGGGGGTGTGCCATTGTTCCAGTCGTTGACGTCAGCGCCGGCCGAGATGACGCGCGTATAAAGGATCCCAGCGAAGCTCCCAGATGAGCATTGGGGTTGCCTGGGCGATGAAGGTAAGATCGAGTAGAGGGGTGGGGGAGGCATGGGGGCACTGGCAAGTGCGGGAGAGGGTGGAGACGGCGGCCGCGGGGAGATGGTCGGCTATGAGGAGTATAATCTCTGGGGGGGAGTGTGCGTAGAGCTGTAGAGGACGCCATCACTGTTGTGGGTGAAGATCTAGACGAATTGCGGTTGAGGATTGATGTCATTGTTTGTGTAACTCCTCTAGATTCCGGCTGACAAAGCCGGAAATACTATTTTCTGGCTGTGGGACCGTTTTGCTTGGCAGCATTCTCAATTGACCTCTATTGATACCGAATTAATATCAACCCCTACGCCCTTAAGTTACGACTGAGTTGGTTAAATATCGTACCTATCTCAAGAGGAGGAGCCGCGTATTTCTATATACTAAAGAAATGTACACAGTGCAAAAAGATATATGTACTGAGAGACAATTTATAACGTATAAGGAAATATGACTTGATCCCTGATGGTAAGAAATGTGAGTAATATGAGATGCGGTAATCATCCATGGCAGTTCCAAGACTACTTTTGGGTGTATCTCTATCTCAACCTTTCTTCCGGAATCTCACTAGAGATTCAATCGGTTTTTTTTTTTTGGCGCAACCTTGCCAAGGTTGTAGTGCAGTACCAGATTCTGAGCATGTCTCGGCCTGCCAGGCGATAGATCTTAGGTTATCGGGAGCTAGAATAAGTTTGAGTTCAATTATTTTCAGATGAATCATTCATCGATGGTCTCTCTAGTTACAAGACAAGACTGGTCAAAGATGTCTCGAGACGTTATCGACGATTTCCACCATACAGTTTACAAACTCCCAAAAGAGGGTTAGGGTTCGGCAACGGACTTCCAACCCGCATACGCCACAAGTCTCGAGACTTTCTAGAACAGGGTAAGATACAAGACAAGACAAAACCTGTCCAAGCGTTGTCTCGTCTTGTCTCATGCCTATTACTATTCAATGTTCTACGAAATATCTTTTACAGGCTCACAAGTAAAAGCTTGGCGGAACTAAATGGAACATAAATTCATTTATTGTGAGCTTAGGCGATACATTGTATATTCCCCCTTATGAGTTAGATAATACACTAAACTAGAGAGATTCTAACCCCCTCTCCTAGCGGATGCAGCATACTGCTCGCGTCGCATATACTCCTTCAAAAGCTCCGCCATCTCATTCCTCTCCATGGACCTGGCCCACTTGAGTGGTAGGTGCACGGTACCAACCTTGGTGTATGCGCCGGCCTCTAGGAGTATCCTCATAGGTTCAGTGGTGGTGCAAGAAACGGCTAACAATAGCGGACAATAGCCATCGATATAGGCATTGGGATCAGCGCCATTGGCGAGGGCACGTTGAATTAGTGTCTCTCCATTCTCTACGCCTACCGCCCAGAAAAGGACCTTGTTGGCATCCCTCTTCAGGTGGGCGGCAATGAGAGGATCTAGTAGCCTGTGCAGTGCTCGACAGGTGGCAGATAGGTTGCAAAGGCTGGAGGTGTGCTTGCAGGATCGTCCTAGGAGGAAACGATGCTTTTTGGATGCAATTGGTAGATATTTAGCGATGATAAGAACAACCACCGGTGGTAGAGTAAGTAGCGATATTGAGGCGGACATTATTGGAAAACCTCGTGATGGATAGAGGGTGGAAGTTGTTATTCGACTGAATTTGTCATGATGTGTGGGTTTTATCTAGATCGTTCCGCGGGTAAGCGCTAATATATAAGTGTTGATATCAGATCACGTGTCACTTCGAGGAGGGGTGTGCTTTTTCTAACAAGACACCGAGGCGCCTGTAGTGAGCCCTGGATAATAGATGTTAGGAAGAAGTATAAGTTTCTAATACAACCGACAAGATATTACTGTCTATTTGCAGGTGCTAGTAGCTTTGAAAATCGTGGTGCAGGAAGTACCGAGGGCAGGCCCCATCCACTCAGGGTTTCGATTGTCCACGGACGCCAAACATACCACATCAAAGCTTAACGAACACTTAGCGTAACCAATTTCTATCAGTCAGCTTGCAATTGTCAACTAAAAGAGCCTAGTCATTACCAGGTTTCAGCAGTCAATAAGTAAACATATAAATAGGAATGCGTACCTCAATCAATTTTGTAGTCAGTATGTTCGGCCTTTGACTACATGTAGTGATTGATGCAGGTAAATATCAATTTTGATGTTTTCAAGTTCTTGGAATTATTAGGATTGAGTAAAAGCAGTTGAAAGGACTTTCCATCCTCTTATTCTGCTACATTAAAAACCATCATCCGCCATATGCTCAATGATTTGTGCATCCTAGAATAATCCACATGACTCAGTGATTAAAATATGGTCTCAAACCAAATCTGGCGATTTAATAACTAATGACCATACGCAGCCGATGCGTTTCCCACTGCAAAGCTAACCGATTTCATTATAGCGAAATGGATTACTATGATTATAACTCATAGGTACTGCCACTGATTGTGCGGTCTGCGGAGTCTTCTGTATAGGAGGTGTTGTGCTCAGCGCGCCCCGACAGTACCCTTCTATTGTCTTGATTTCTTGCTGAAGAGTCAAAAGAAGTCCAATATTCTTTTCGACAAGGGACAAACTGAAATTGGATTAAGTGAAGTTGACTTTGAATTCTAATCTGATTCATTTTCTCAATAACGAAAAAACACAATTACAACCTTGCTCCAAATTCCCTTTGTTTAATTTGATATTTAGATCAACTAATTATGGCAACGATTGCTTTCGACTTCTTAAGCATGTCACGCTAGGCGGCAAGTACTCTGAAGCTATTGAGTACCCTTCGTTAGATTTGAACCCGTTCGGATTGAGAACAACTTTCGCTAGAAAATTAGTTCCCACGACTTGAAATCAAGACCGGAAAAACTCGAAAAGATTTGTTATGCATCCAAGATTAGGCCTACTCCATTTAGAGGTTTATCAACAATCTTCAACCAATGTTTGCATATACATATATGATGGTCCTTTGGGCGATAGCCTGCCTGGCTGAGAGACCTATCGCTCAGTACAATCGCTCACCTACTGACGGCGGATCTTGCCTGATGGTTTTGCTTGCCCTTGGCGTCCATAGCCTAGTTTTGACATTATTGGTCTCAAAATTCCTCCGACCGCCGGTGGATTCGACCTACATATGGTGCTGTACGGTTACACGAACGCGTGGGGCTGTTCTAGGCGCACTATGACTAATCTTATGGCTTTACTCGCGATGTATTTATTCTCCCTCTCCACGTTAGCTTATCTTCGGAGGCCACCGGGTGCCATGTCTTTAAATCCGTCCAACGACCGCATCACCTCACTCCCCCTAGAGCTCTTCCTCCAGATTGTCTCATACTGCCGCCGCTCCCGCACGATCTTCGCCCTCTCCCGCACCTCTCGTACCCTTCATGCACTGCTCGCGCCCACACTCACCGCTCGGTTCGCTCAACGCGCATCTGAGATCATCCACTGGGCTCTACGTAAGGGTCGTATGGAGTTCTTTGAGCGAGCACTGGCAGTTGATACAGCGCCCACTACCATCGTCAGCTTGGGCCGCCACGACACAACTTTTGTAGTTACCATGGTCGAAGGTAAATCAATAACGAGTCGGATCGAGCTTGAACCCAACGCAGATAGTATTCAGCGTTTGAAGGACAAAGGGTTGGTTGGGGAGAAGACGGCCTATGAATTTGTGCTAGGGCTTACGCCAAAGGAGAGAAGGAGGTTCAGACACTGCAGAGCCACGTGGAGGGGCTCTGGGGGGAGGGTAGTGCGGGAAGCAAGGCGCCACCGGCCTCGGAGTGATCCCGTTTTTCAAGAAGAGTAGGGTCGAGTATGTGGGAGTACATTGGGGTCAGTTTGTGGACTTTGAGTAGGACGAAGACTGTACCATAAAGGAATACTATTCAGCGATGATAAGGTCGACGCAACAGGTTGATAAGATCGACTAATTTCAAGCAATAGAGCTAATTAACCGAGTAATGACTATTTCCAAGAAACCCGGGGCGTAGTTGTGTTTCCTTAGTAGATGCATTTTATTCAAGACAGGCAATTAGACCAGTCAAGATTTTTCGCGACAAACCATTGAGCGTTTGTACAGATGAATGTAAAAGAGATTCCCTCCCCCTCCATGTGACGCGTTCTTGACAGTGACATGACCCCTCCCCCTGTCCTGTAGCCATGACAACCGTTGATTTGAAGCCCTTATCATATCATAGCCCTATACCGTTCTTTTTGAGGGCTTCGCCTGTTCTAGAAACTCTGATCTTCCACCCTGGCATCATGAGATTAGGCTAATGTTTGTATCTATCCTTTAAGTATAGTATGCATAATCGGTAATATAGGATTTAATCCACCCCTTAGTACTATACCAAAAAGATGCACTTTCCATCTACAACGGATGTTCATTTCTCTCATTAAGATTTGAGGCGCTTCGGCACATATATCCATGCCACCAGTCCCCCCTCTAGATACACCCCTGTAAGTGGTTGAAAATCTTTTCTCATAGATGAGGCAACGTTATGTGAAGGCACACGATAGGCAAAGACTTACTTCAGAAGTCTCACGGACGTTGAGAGCATTTATTTACACAGATGCCTGTTGTATTTTGCATCATTGTGTCATAACTACATCTCCGCCCCTAGAACCCTTGTCATTATAACGATCACCCACAGCGGGCCCTCGTACACTACCACATATGCCATCGAGAGATCTATCATTTCCATATGTCGACGCCACAGGCACTCCTCCACGGGGGCCCGCTCCCACACGTCCAGCGTATCCGGGCCCACCCCTGACTCCAGCAACACTCTTTCAAGGATTTTTCCAAACTTGGAATTTTTCGTTCCAATGCGGCGAGGGTTTCAATAGCATCGTACCCTCCATCAACACAACTTTCTTCCAGGTACGAATACAACCACCATGATTCGGGAAGTCTGTTTCCCCGGCCAGTGAGGTATATTGGGTGATTATGTATGAGTTTTTTTTATCTCCTCGTTATTTCTATCAAAATTTAACTCTTGTCAAGAGGGTGTACATTAGATTTCTATTGCGGTTAATTAACTCATTGATGGTTTCTATTTGAGTGTATTGGTCGCGTTATATGGATGTATAATAGTGAGTCTGGTTTTGTAATAAGGTTCTTATTGAGCCCTCTAGACCCCCCGGCAGTTCGAAATCGAAGGGGATTATCGGGGACTCTCTTAATAATACAAGGTGGCTGGTTTTTGGCTCGTGTACCGTTTCCCCTCACCTAACCCCCTCCGTATGTGACCCACCTTTCTTATACTGCAATAGGTTTAAGCTACTCCAACATATCTAATGAAGTGGATTGTCTCCCCGCCCCCACTGTTGCTTCCACCTCGTCACTTGTATTAATTATGCACTTGAGTACTTTAATCCCATGAATGCCGTTTTGTATGTTTCCTTATGTTGCCTCCCTTTAACATTGAGATAATCAATCTTATACGTGTTCGCCTTAGCCCTCTGGTCTCTTAATAAGTGATTTGGCTATACTTGTACTCTTACATTAACCCACAAATCACAAATCTATTTCTAGTACTATTGAACAGGGCCTACTTCGAAGCCTCACTTCCAAGTTCCGACTTTGCGAAGCTTGCTCTGTCCTCCCTTGAATTTTTTTTGGCTACACATATCATGGGGCCTTGTTCGCAGTTATTCTATTTCTCGCGATATGCTTGATGTGCGTCTCTATCCCTATCGGCCAAATGAGTGATATTATCTTTTCCCTCTGCTCTCAAAGCTTTGCAGGAGTTTACTATCTTCTTCCAGCCTATATTAGTAAGTTGCAAGAGGTTGGATTTAAAATTTAATTTCTTTTTAATCTCTAGAAACGTTGTAGGGTTCGTATTTGTTTTGTAATAGTGATGCAGGTCCTTTATTAAATGCTAATTGATTTTGTTTTTCTAAGTTCAAATTCACTGCCTAGTGTCTCATGGTAATCCTGCTTACGGACTATCACCTTCAGTGGAGGGTTGGAGAGGGAGTATGAATTGTGATAGAACTGTATGCCTGCTGTGAGGATATCATTGACCCAAAGCTTTACGAGCAAGGGAGGAAACCGAATCTCACACTAGGCAGCACAACCTTATCAATTCAAAGACATTCCAGATCCTTAACGAGAAGTCCGTTCATCGGAATATATTCTGAAAAAGCAACCCCCCATGGAATGAGCTTTCTATATGCAATCACTCTGAGGGTCTCTCGAATTGTAAAAAGATCAGCTGATTTACGGCAGAGGATGCGGGTATACACCTGACATATAATTTGGAAAGGATTATGATGATAAGATATATATATCCTTTAAACCCTCTACCGAAGAACCATCACACATAGTCAACATATCCGAAGAATTCCGGCCAAATTGGGGTAACGGCTGGAATCAAACACAGAGGTAAAAGGGCAGTCATCAGAAGAATAGGTATACCGACAAGAGATATATATATTAAACTCCTGATAGCAGGCTGATCATGAGCGCAGCTGAAATGCTGAGCAACCCCCCAGGTCTTAACTAGGGCGCCCATTCTACGGCCCGAATTAGTCTACACCTAGACCGTACCCAACTTCGTGACGTCACACATGGTATAAATGTTAGACAGAAACCGCCGGACACCCCAAAGCACGCCAAACCAAAGCACGCCAAAACTGCTCTCAACTATTTTCACAAAGCTATGAAACTTTCGCAACTGCAAGATATACTTTGGATGTAGCCATGTTCCAAAATATACTCTGGTTCTTCGAGTATTGTGGGAGTTTTAAAGCCTCGAAGGTTGAACTCCAAGATTTCTGAATTTGAGCGTACCTTACCAAGACCCATACAAATTTCAGGTCCAGGTGTAATTTTCCTGATCACCCACATAAAATGCTTTCCACTAGTTCACAGATAATTCTCTCCGAAATCTAAAGCTTTTAGATGATACCTACAGTACCTAATCTGCATAACACAAATTGTTGTATTTTATATCTCGAAGTGGTGTGCTATGGAGCAATCCGAAAAAGGCCGACTACGGCGTTTTTTGTTTTTGGTGTCTGTCCGTTGATATTATCTCACCGTATTGTACACCATGAGCTCTCTATCCCCGGCGTCGGGGTGTTCCTTGCCTGTCTGCATCATTACGAACTTGAAATGCAACCTAGTGCCATCCTTCCAAGCGAGCCTCGGGTCCGCCCCATGCGCAATAAGGATCCTCACAATCTCAGCATGCCCTACCCAGACGGCATCGGCAAGCAATGAAGCAGCCCGATAGGAGTTGAGCATTAACCTTGTGGGATCAGAACCTTCGCCGCCCTCGGAACCTGGAACGCAGTAAATGAGGGCGCGCGCGAGTATGTCGGCGCGGTTGTGATAGGCGGCCCAGCGGGCAACGGGGGAGGCATGTCTGTTGAGGATTGTGTGGAGGAGAGGAGATAGGAGGATATGTAGGGTACGGCAGGTACGGGAGAGGCCGGAGAGTCCCCGGAGGGCTTGGCGGGGTCGGAACGGGTTTTCGGTGTAGAGATGACCGCCGATTTGGAGAATTAGCTCGGGGGGGAGGTGGAGGAGTGCCATTTGTGTGATGAGGCTGTCCTACACTCCTCTTTCCACATTTGTCTTTCCCAACCAGGAAAGTGACATGCCGAAGCATCCATATCATATCAATGAGCTCAATGCCCACCAGATTCCTCGATGAGATGTCTTACCACCCGTTTTCTGGGTTCACAACTTCGGTCATGACGATCTTCGCTATCACAATGTTCTAGATAGAGCTGGTTGACGAGCATCCCAGGCCTGGTGGTCCAAATCTTGATGCCGGTGGATTCCCCGGTGATGGAGGCGTGCAAAGGCGGGGGAAATGTTGTGATTTTTGAATGGATGATAGAAGTAAGAGAAGGTTGAGAATTGTGGGCTTTGTTTCGGGGGCAGGGTAGGTGCTGAGAGGTTCGGAGGACGACCAGTTGGAGGCGGCGGTGATGAGGGAGAGATTGTTATTCAAAACAAAGTAGTATGGCGCGGGGAAGGCTTGAGGCACCGGTTACATCGAGGCGTGAGGTTAATTGGACTAGTTAAGCCTGCATGCAGACTTATGTTATGTAATTCGCGAGTAGGACCTCTACCTGGACATGCACAAACCTCGCCACCAGCTCTATCTGAATCTCATCCACCGCATTCTTCAGCGGGCTATCGTGCCAGCCCTGATTCGGACGCACGAAGTGCGCAAGGAGGATTTTGGCGACCCTTGTCCGGCCGTGCAGGACCTCTTCGACTAGGATCTGGGCAAATGCATGAATCGTGATCTCGTTGTTGGCCTTATGAACGGTGTCCTCGTAGGCTATGGGGCAGTGGGGAAGGGCGCGGGAGAGCGCGTGCGGGCGATTTTTCGTGGTGGCCCAGAGGACAATATGGGCGGCCTCGGTCGTGAGAATGGTTTCTAGGAACGGGGAGATGAGGTTGTGGAAGGTACGGCAGGTACGGGAGAGGCTTGAAAGGCCGATCAGGGCGTCGCTGGGGTAGAAAGGATAGAAAGGGGCAGGGATCTCAATGTGCGAGATTATGATGAGGATCAGCTCAAGGGGGAGGTTCATGAGAGACATTGCTTACTGTGGAGCGTGTGGCGTGTTGCAGGAGGAAGTTGGGAGGGCCAGGGTTAGGTGAGATTCTCTATGCCAAGACTCCGCCCAAGCTCATGATATTTTAAAGCTATAGTGATTAGGTTTGGGGCTTGTAAGACTCGAGCACGATTTAGTTAACAAACTATGGAAGGGAAAAGAGAGGGGATTTAAAGCTGGGAGGAGCATCTTTATTAAACCATGTTGTAAAGAGCTTTGAGGAGAAATCACCTTACAGGTAACCCTAACCCTAGTCTCCGGAGCCTGAATTCCTTTACGAAACTCTTGTCGCGGTCCTCTGAAACATCTATGCCCACCATTGTGTCCGTACCAATCACTCCCATGACACCTGGGGCCGCTACCGTTCCGATCCGCTTCCCTCCTCTGGAACAAAGTGCTTGATACCCACCGCTTGGAGTGGTGCTACAGTGACTTTCATGCATGTCGAGGATTTCGCGAATGTCTCATACGCCCAGGACATACTGGTTCCTATGAGCAAAAACTCGAACGGTGCCGAGCGTATTGGCCAACACCTTCTGAGTCTAAATATTTAGTTCTTGGCGACTGGTTTTTGGGGTGGATGCCCGCCAAGGGCTCAGAGTTTGAACTTAAAATATGAACGTGGCCAACACACTCTGATAATGTATGTACTCTCACATTGCAAATTCATTCTTTTGGCGGTTGTGATTGAGGCTCAGCTGTTGATCAATACCCTTCGACAAATAAGGAAAAGAAAGTAGTATTCACCCTGCGGCCTAAGCCCGGCCCCGCTCATTATTATCGAGTTTTAGCGGTATTCCAGTGCGCTCTATTGGATTGAGTGTACATCGTTATGGGTGGGTTTCTTTGGTATATAAGGTATCCTCCGCTGTTATTCTGTTTCTCATTTTCTCTTCTGTTCACACAATCATTTTGTCACCTAGGCCCCCGCCTTCGCCTTCGCCTTCGCCTTCACTAAGCGATAATGACCAGACAACTATGCTAGAGTAGAGACTTTGCGCAGATAGAGCCAGCTTTATATTTCGATTATCTGGTTTGCAGGCTTTGGGATCGGCACCAGTCAAGTTACCGAGAAATGGAGCTGGCTCTGTTTGCGCAAAGTCTCTAATGGCTCAAGTTCAATTCCGCCTACAGATGTTGATAAATCTTCTCTTTGCTAGTATTCATTTAAACATCGTTGTAGATAAATAATCCTCTCTTATACAATATTTCACAAGCTATCTCCACACACAGCCGATCACAATGATCAATTACATCAACACACGAACCCCGTCACCCCCACCAGCTGATAATTACTAATCTCTCCGCATACCGCAGGGCCAGTGTGGACTTTGGACCGCCATACCCGCGCTTAAGCACCAAAGCTTAACAACAGCGCCTCGATCTCCTTGTCGCCCCTGACCCGCGCAATCAACACTGCTCTCTCTCTAACAGGCTTGAATGTACGTCGAACTATATCTGTCTCCTCCTCAACGAGCGCCCTTACAGCCTGGACATCCCCACTGCGTACGGCTCTCAAGAGCGCCGTTGAGGCAACGACTCCTCCTTCGCCGGCGCCCGCACCATCTTCCAAAGCCACGCCTGTCGCTCCATGGTACCCCGGGAGGGCGAGCTGGTGAAGGATCATATCGGGGAGGAGGAGAGCGCCGAGATCAAGACAGCGCCGCATGTGGTCAGCCTGGTTGGATAGTGTTGCCCAGAGCGACATGTTTTCGGCATTCAATACAAATAGCCTATCCAGTGGCGAAGCAAGGAGGTGGTGGAGAAAGTGGCAGGTACGGGAGAGCTTTGAGAGGGCGGGGCCCCCGAGGTGCTGTGTGATTAATAGGAGGAGCTCGGCGGGCAGGGCCAGGAGTTTGGAGGACGTCATTTTGTGTGAATATTGAGGGGTGAGGTAGTGAGTGATACCTATTTATTTTGAGCCTTGCAGTACTGAGGTATAACCAGATCGTACCACCTTGGAGAGTTCGCTGCGCCTCCGCGGGGGTACCCCTTATATAGTCCGTCAGTAGAGTGCTGACCCCCAGGAAAAGTAAATTTGTGGCCTTGCTAACCGATCTTGTGATCTCTCTTATCAAATAGGAGATCTCCCATACAAATTTAATTCCTCTATTATAGGGGTCAGCATCAACTGACCATGGGATAAAGCCCGGGAATACAAGTTTTGGTGTAGCGTATCCCTGGAATACCGCGGTCTAGCTACACTACATCATAAAGACTTACTCCTCACCCATCCGGAACATTTGTGCGCGTAGTATTGTGTGTTGGAAGGATCATGTATACCTATGTTATAAGATCTTCCGGAGCTTGTTAACTCTATTCTGATACACACTCGTTCTTGTCACTCCCGTAGTCGGCTCGATTAGTTTGAAAGAGTATACATCCACTGTAGGTGAAGCTATTAAGGTACACTCTTTTTAACATTTGAGCACTGGGCATGTAAATAAAGGTTTAAATATACATGCATTATTTGTTCGCAATGATAACCGGATATTTAATTAAATCGCGAGTAGTACGCAGCTAAATCAGACTCGGCTACTAGCGAAACATCGTCGCTAACAGAAGCGCTAAAACTAACTAGCAAGGCCTGCATCGCTACATTCCTCCTGTACCTTGCCAACCCCATCGCCGTGATCAACTGTGTATCCCAGCACCTCGCCTCCACGCGCGCACCCGCCAGGAGGAGCATACGGGCAATATCAATCCTATTGTGTCTCACGGCCTCGAAGAGAGCGGTGAGGCGATCTTTGCCAGCCTCGTTCGGATCGATACCGTGCTCAAGGAGCACGCGGACCACTTCTGTGGAACCATCCTTCGCTAGCCAGCAGAGGCAGGTGGTGAGTCCGAGATCTGGAAGAGGAGTGCCAAGTTCCAGGCAGCGCTCGACAGGGATATGTCGCTGGCCTTCGAGGATAGCCCACTCAAGGATGTCAGGTGCTTCGAGCTCAAACCCCTCGTCAAGGATTGGGCGGAGTAGATGATGGAGAGATCGACAGGTACGGGAGAAGACAGAGACGCTAGGGATGGGGAGATGATGGGCGATGAGGACCAAAATCTCCATGGGAAGGGTGGGGGTTGGAGGGGCCGGAGGTGTTGTTGGCGGCATCGTTGTGACTCTTGGGTTATTGGTACAGGTTGTGGTGACACTAAGATAGAAATCTTAATAGTGGGGGCCTTGTGTAATGGACGACACCTCTGAGGTACATACTCGTAAATTCACGACAGTTTTGAAATATTGCATGCCGTGCAGAAAGGTATGAAATAGCAGTTGACTACGAAATCACGAGTAGAATAGTAAATCTACTTGATTGGTCATTTGCAATATTCGTTACTTAAATCATTACTAGCCACATATGATTGTCTAGCGGTTTCGTTTGATCGTCCCGATTTCCTGTCTCCACCTCACCGGCTTTGATCCGAGAGCAAGGGGAGGATCTAGACCAGTGATGCTTACTGGTGCAGCTCGACGCCGGTTGCAGGCGCGGAGGATATATACAGCCATACCTCGCTATAAGAAACCTCGCTATAAGAAAAACCTTGCTGTAAGAAACACACACAGGGTACACGCTAAGGACTCTGCATTAAAATCTCACTTGCTATAAGAAACTTTGGGGGGATTTTTGCTATAAGAAACAAAAACCTCCGCCACCTTGGCGTTTCTTATAGCGAGGTGTCGCTGTAATAGACTTCCGAGCGAACCCAGCATGCTATGACGATCAACAACCTCTGATGCTATCATTGAGTCGACTCACTACTGCTCGTACAATAGTGTAAGAGTTCATCTTCTACGGCGTCAGATCTTGCTCTCTCAATGAAAATCCTCATTTAACCAAATTTAAGCTATATACAGCGAGATTTCAAATCCATAGAATGCCCACTATCCCATCCCGGCAGTCCGTCGGAGCACATATTATCCCACTCATCTGCTCTTCTGCCTCCCATATCCTCCTCGGTACTGACCGAACGGAACTGTTCCCCACACATCCACCTCCTCCGAGAGCTCGTCAACACCATACTTCCGATCATAGCCGTAACACTACAAAGAATAGCTCCTCCGTCGGACAACCCCTGGACATTTACTCTAAACAGCCACAGCTAATGAGCAGAGCACTTATCCTACTACCCATGGCGCGCACGCTTCACATTTTCGGGGCTTAACCCCCTATGTCCACCTCCACTCCCGACCCTGCCAAAACTTGCTTTCCGGTATCGAGCAGCCTATGAAGCGTTGTAATTCCGGGGGGTTCCAGGTAACCGACAGTAGGACTATATAGTCTACTAAGTTTAAGTCCGCACCGCTGGTCTGTAGGCGGTTCAGAATGCGTCCGAACCGGGAGTGATGAGGGACATGAGAAGGCAAAGTAGAGGTCGAACTTAGAAACAAGGGTGGGGGCGAAGTGAGTGGCAGGTTCGGGAAGGCTTGGACGGTGTATGTGTGGGCAGTCATTGCAGGAGGAGGATCATGGACTGGGGGCTGCTGTAGGCACTATTTAGGTGATTTGGTTCGGGTAGGACGGGGGTGGGTGGGTGGGTGGTAGATGGAAAAATACCGTGGGCGAGCTGATCGAACGCTCTCGCGTGCTGGTGGGGCGTGTCATTGTCAATATGAAGATGGTCATTGGTATATAGTAGCGCACAACGTACCTCCCGTCGCCCTCTCCACCCCCTCTCCTCACGACCTCCGCCACCGGCAACGCCGCGCCCACCTCCGTCAGTATCTGCACCATTGCTGGGGTTTCTGTACTCACCAGCTGTATCAATGGCGCTGTTCTCGGCAGACTATAGGTAGTGCCTCTAGGATGATCAACAAGGCCTTGATGGGTGATGTCGGTGCGGCTGTAGAGACGCGCTAAATGGCGCATGCTGCAAGGATCGATGCCGGGGCATGTGGATGACGCGCGCAAGAGGAGGATGGTGGGCTCGCTTTGTCGTGCGGCAAGCATGTTGGCATGAGTGATAAAGAGATCGAGGAGGGGGGGGGGGACGGGTGAGTGGGTTGTGTAGATCTCGGTAGGTGGTAGAAAGGGCGGAGAGATTTTGAAGTGGGAGGTGTAAGCTAATCCCTAGAGAACAGAGGGGAGGAGCGTGAGTATGGGGGGGGATATGAAATGGCGGAGGTTTAGCGTGACCCCCGCGATCCGGTTGTGGCTTTGTGTAACAAGGGAGATGCGGGGTTCGTGGGTCTCCTTCTCACGCGACTAACATTACATACACACAGAAACCGCCAAGACTACGATTTTGCATGGCATACAATGGAGGTTGTGTGAATTCAGAAACTTTATGAAATTGCTAGCATAGACCTACATTGTAGCCACTTTTAATGGTACATATGATAACCCCCTCCAAAGGCTCCCCTGACGCTCCCCTTGCTATTTCACTGACTCTAAGTACTCCACCGCTCCCAGGTCCCGTAGATATATTCTCCCCACATAGGGACCATTCTTGCGACCGCGAGAATTCCCCCAATCGACAGCGTTTCAGGTTGGGGCAGGTCCGTATTCCATGACAATCAGGGTCCATGACGCGATCCTGTAGCAAGATGCGTATTATTTCGACAAGGGATGGGGCGTGGGTGGTGGGTGGGTGTTGCCGCGCAAGGGTGTGAGTAGTTGGTGGAGAGAACGGGAGAGGGCGAACAGGGCGTGTGTGGGGAGATGTTCCGCGATGAGATGGAAGAGCTCAAGCAATCGATGTGGCCATGCAAGCTTGGATGGTCGATCTGCACTCGCATCGGTTTGTGAAGTATGAAACATTGAAAGTTGATGAGTAATCCTGAATCGGTCACTTATCAGCGATCTCCTGGTAGAGCTTTGACCTTGGTATATTCATCTATGTAGCTTCCGATGATACTACCCATCTCCGGTACTATTTCAAGTTTCCTTCGGCCTTGCTCGACCTTTGTCTACCAAACCTCTCCAAGAGGCGTACCATCTCCCCCTTCCCCGTGCCCCTTTGCAGCCGTCTCGCAACCTCCACAGGCTGCGGGCATCCCAGCGCCACACTCGCGCCCGCGTCCAGCAGCAACCCGATAACCTCCATGTTCTCCGAATAGACCGCCGCCAGCAACGGAGTCGGCTCAGACTGCTTCTCCCACTCCCCCTTCCTATAAGAGTTTGGGTCCACAACGCGATGCTGTAGCAGCAGGCGGACGGTATCGGTAAAGCCCCACGTGATCAGATCCGTCAGCAGTCCCAGGTCGTGGATGAAGAAGCCGGGGGGGCAGAATGAGAGGGCTCGCTGGAGGAGACTAGGGTGTGGCCGGCGCCGGAGGTACAGGCACACGATAGAGGGGGCGCGGGTGGCAAGGTGGATGTTGAGCTGCGGGGTTAGGAGATGATGGAGGATATGGCATGTACGGGAGAAGGCTAACAGGGCCTGGATACCGAGGTGTTTGGCGATGAGGTAGAGGAGCTCGAGCGGGAGGTCCGGAATTGAGGTGGGCATGGGAGGTGATAATAATTGTAGAGATCAATACATAAAAGAGGCGGGGGGGGGGGGAGATAGCGAGGAGCACGTGCAGTATTATTCCCCGTAGGCCTGAAAACTTGGAGGGTCACTTCTGGTGACTAATCATCTCCGAGCTATGCACCAACTCCCACCGTAGATACTACACCGGGAATTCAAGATGTACGAGCTAATTCTCTATCTATTAAAAAATTGATACCAAATTCATCATTCTGATCCCCCAGCCTTTCAAGCCATTTATTCCCCGGCCTTGCCTTCTTCAGCAGCCCCATCATCTCCCCGTCATGCCGCCTCTCCAACCGCCACACCACCTCCGCGGGCGCCGGGTTGCCCAACCCCACACTTGCCCCCGCGTCTAGTAGTAGTTTTATGACCTCCAGGTTCCGCGCATACACGGCTGTGAGCAGCGGCCTGACCCTGCCTGGCCAGCCACCGCCTTCTGGGTCAACCATACGATTGCGAAGAAGCACTCGGACAATCTCGATATCTCCTGCTGAGATGAGGCGGCTGAGGAGACCGTCCTGGTGCGACTTGGAAATGACGTATCTGCGGGGGAGGTGGGGGAGGGCGAGCTGGAGGAGGTCGAGGCGGTGGTTGCGTGCGGCCCAGGGGACGACGGTGCTGGCGAGGTTGGGGACGTGGGTGTGGAGAAGGGGGGTGAGGAGGTGGTGGAGAGAGTGGCAGCTCCGGGAGAGGGCGAGGAGGGGGAGACGATCAAGATAGTCAGCTATGAGGAGGAGAAGCTCGAGTGGGAGAGTGGGCATAGCTGTGTGGAGGGGGGGTGGTGGTGGGTACGTGGTGGACAGTGAGCTCGAGGACGGAGATCGGCGGGGTGAGGAGAGGCTAGAGTGGTTACTAAGCCTTATCGACTATCGTTGATAAGCTTTTTTTTGACAGCTGGGTCTAAATGCCAAGATATACTATTCAACTTGACCCCTACAAATACAAGTATGTAAGAATATGTACAATAAACCACCACGAAACAGCAGAACTCAGACGATCTATTATATACTTGTAATATCAATTGACTCAAGCCCTTGAAGTACATCTCCCTGCCGGCACAAACCTCCGGGCATGCATTTCAACCACGTTCTAACCCCCGATCGTATCTTATCTATTCTTCTTTGAATGTTTCATCCATCTATGTAGGTAGCCAATCCAGGTCAAACAATATTTTCCTGGCAGGAATGTACCGATGACTACCGTTCCTGAAAGTGGTTGCACACTCGTGACGAGCCTTCACCGAGATAAACCAGTCAACAGAGGTTAGAGATTCCCCACTAGACGGGACCATTGCTCTAACCCCCTTTTTCCCTGGTAGTAGATGACCCAACTTCATACTCCTTCAACGACTTCACCATCTCCTCCCGCTCCTTCCCCTCAAGGTTCAATGCCGATGCCAGTGGATTATTTGGCCCTTCCGGCCAGTCAACCCTAGGTCCCCCGTCCAAAAGCACCCTTAAAACCCCAGTACGGCTTCCTTAACCGCTACCGCTAGAGGCGCCAGCCAGTTTCACCCATAGTATTCGGATTGACACCCCAGTGCTCGAGTAGAAGGTGTAGGGAGCGAGCCAGGTAGTGACTCACCGCCTTGTTCAGAAGCTCGTGGTGCCAACTGAAGTCAAGCAGGTTGGAGACGAAGGGGGCCGTTTGGGGATGGCGGCGGGGCCGAGGTTGCAGGCGTAGCCATCAAATCACCACAGGTATGAAACCGCACGTCGGAAGAAGCGGTTGACGAGGACGGGAGTGAGGAGATCGCGGGAAGCGTGGTTGGTGCGGGAGAAGGCGGAGAGCTCTCCCGCGGGGGGTGGAGGGCGATTTTGTGCAGTAGGTCGGTGGGAGGTGGGAAATATGTTGGGCGTCGTTGGTTAGAGGGATAGTGAGGGTCGTTGTTTTCTGAGGCAAAGTGCGGGGTTGGTTTACTCAATGCTGCGCCGTGGCGGTGTTGTGTAGCGTGGCTAGTGATTAGTGATTGGCGCTTATCCAAGAAGTTTACGTAGTTACTGCACACCCGCTGTGGCTGCAGGTGGGGGTTTTGGATTGGTTTTGATGTGGATTATAGACCAAATGAAGGAGATGAAGGAGATAGATGATTTGATAATTTCTAGTTCACTATTCACAGTGATTGAGCTGAACGATGCTCAACCTGATGAAACCTATGAAACGACGCGAACCGTGACTGTATTGATAGTGATGATAGAGAGAGAAACAAAAGAAACGAAACATAGGAACACCATGATGCCACGTGATTGCCAAGGCGCCAAGGCGCGCTAACTTATAGCCGCGCTCTTGCCCTCGCTCACACCAATGGGTTGCCTAACTTTTGCCCCACCGCGTAGCAACGAGAAGTTTCATTTTCATACGACAGGATCTTAAATCTAGCTTTTTCTGATTACAAGTAAAATAACAATTCTATAGCTTACTAGCATTATGGGAACAGAACAATCCTTTTCATTAGAGACGTTGTTGAAATATACCATCTCGTGGAGTCTGTCTTGTCAGGTGCGCAACTATTTTCGTAACCAGACAATATATAATAATACTTCATACATGTGACTCCCGCAAAAGGAGCAACATACCTACATTTGGCTTACTCTGGCCTCTTAGTAGAATTTATGTAAAATAATTTAGGAGAGGATAGGTATGACTATCAGGGGTCAAAAAGAGAAAGGCTCCTGGGGTGACCAGTAATCCCTCCGTAATCTAAATCAGTTGATGAAAACACTGCATACACAGCTCATTTCCTTATAGAATCCCCCGGCGGTTGAGATAACCCGCCCATCAATTCACGGGAGTGGATAACTAAGTATCTGTAATGCCTGTTGTCAAAAATAGGATGCACCAGGAGGGCAGCATCCAGCAAACACTTGCGAGACTCACCCAGCTCCACCACTAATGAACCCAATGCGAGATACTCATGTATCCTTGGTCTCCAACATCCCGCCATCACTGTCTACTTTATCTCGTCTGCATCCTGGTCGGTTGTGTACGTGGAAGTTTGTTGCGTTGAAGGTTTTTTTTGACATCTCGCAATATGAGCATATATACCTCCATGTCAAAAAACCCGGGACAAGCCCCCGTAGCAACTCACGGTTGCGTTGTCATAGGACTTTTGAATAAGAACTATATATATATATATCCACCTACGAATGCATAGTTGTAATTAGAGCGTATTGGCCAACAACTTCTGAGTTTAAATATTTAGTTCTTGGCGACTGGTTTTTGTGCGGATAGCCCCATCCTGATCCTTAACCTTGCGGACTACTCGGCACAGTAAAGCCCTCTTGCTCAAGTGACTTCTTTCCAATCTCACAATACCTAATACCCCCCCAGCTCCCCAATAGCGCCACCATCATCCCCCGATTCTCCGGATCTAAACAGAAAATCTCCGCCGCATCCATTGGCGTCATCAGTCTGCCCACCCCCAGGTGACGAGACGGCCTGTTCACATCTGCGGCCGCCTCTAGCAGCATCCGAGTAACCTCGACATGCCCGCCCATGACACAGTAGACCAACAGCACGCCACGCGGATGTATAAACATGCCCCTCCTTTCCTCCCCTGTAAGTTCTGAGTTGGCTGCATGCGCCAAGAAAATGCGCACGACATCGATGAGTCCTTTCACCATGGCATAGATGAAGATACTGTGGCAGCCGTGATCGGGAAAAGGGATGGGGGTGCCGAGCGCGAGGGCGCGGGAGAGAATGCCGGGGCAGTCTTGGTAGACGGACCATACGAGGATGCAATCGGCGTTCTTGGAGAAATTGCGGTTGAGGAGGGGGTTGAGGAGGGTGTTGAAGGTGGAGCAGCTGAGGGCGAGGTTTGCAAGCGAGCGAGGAGGTAGGTACTCAGAAACCTCGAGGAAGAGCTCGCACGGAAGTGCTAGCAGGTTGTGAGACATGGTAGGTGTTTGAGCTCGATATTTCGAGTAAGGGAGAAAGAGTAGAGAGATGAACTTGTGTATTGAATTATCTATCGAACAGGAAGAGGGGAAAGCCCTTTTTATATAACATAAACTTTGGAAAGTGTTAAAGCACGTTTCCCTAATTAATAATGACAGTCACAAAAGGACACAAGTATCTGAAGTGACAACTACACATTCAGTACGAACAAAACACTTCATCAAAGAAAACAAAGCAAATATTGTCAAAAACGACAGTAGGCAGGTGGTGGGGTATAAAGTCATGTATGGGAGCTGCACTGGAGATTTTATGAGATGTTTGGGATCTGCCAAGATGAATAATCGCTTTATCCCTTATCTAATCGTTGAGCCTTGTAAGTACAGTGGAACCCCGATAGCAGCATACGTTCGGGAGTGGGGGAGTAGTGTGCTCTTATCGGGGTTATGCTATGGCGCCGCGCGCCTGAAGGGGACGTAATTTACAGCATGAATAACTTTTCAACCGGACCAGGTATCAAAGATCTATAAAGCCAAAGTCTTAAGCCTACTAGTACCTACAAATCGGCTTTATAGAATTTTGGTATCTTCTCTGGTTGAAAAGCTATTAGCAATACCTTATACCTACTTTTGTATGTAAAAAATGCCAAGAACTGTGATATTGAACAGTATTAAACTGTCAGTAAAATGCTGACCCAGGAAAAAGTAAAAGTTGCTAACAGATGTTGTTATCTCTCTTATCAAATACTTGATCCTTTATACAAATTCCGACCTTCTATTGTAGGGGGTTAGCATTGACAGCTCAAGGGATACCGAGCATTTTTTTTTTTTTTTTTTTTTACTTCATAATTTCATTCGATTCTAGGTACAAGAATGTTGCGTGCAGGAAAATCCTATGGCATAAACAAAACCTTTCCCCCGCCCTTACAAAGGAAACCGCCAGAAACAAAAACAAAACAAAAACAAAACACAACAAACAACTGAGAGTAACGAGCCTAATCCTCCTCCAAACTTGAAAGGGAAGATAGAGATGTAAGAGATGAGTCTGATGATAGCGAGTACAAAGGAGATTTAGGGAATTGGTCCTTCAGAGGGAAACCAGTTCGGGTCCGGATAATATAGCTGCTTAGATCTGCTAAAGTTGTCATATTTTTAAACAGGTCTTTGAGGGAGGTTGCGTAACTAATTGTGTCTAGTCTGGCTTCGTCCCGGGCGGGACAGTGTAGAAGTGCGTGTTGGAGGTCTTCGTCTTCCTCCTCGCATCTTGGACAGACACGGCAAGACATCCAGGAGGGTGAAAGAATGGCGAGTAGGCTCTTCTGCCAAGATCTGGCAGATTCTGCCTGACACGAACTTGTTGAGCGCAAGGTGTAAGTGGGGCTTATGCTGAATTGGCCATTTGTAATATGAGGGGGTCGGCAGCGTAATCCAGGAGCTGATCATGTTTCTTTTTATGA
Organism: Morchella sp. 2016-57; assembly: GCA_024713875.1. Classification (NCBI taxonomy): domain Eukaryota; kingdom Fungi; phylum Ascomycota; class Pezizomycetes; order Pezizales; family Morchellaceae; genus Morchella; species Morchella sp. 2016-57. The sequence goes on from JAMGZE010000020.1 coordinate 1,065,539, forward strand.
TAAGGCCTAGGTTGTAGATAGTCCTTGGGTTTTGTGCGAACTCAGGTGAGTTTGTGTATAGCAGGTTGCATAGTTGGTCGATTGGGAGCCTGGCTACTCCTTTCCTATTGGAGTTCCAGTTTACTGGCGGGTTTTTCATCCCTTTCAGCAGAAGACGACTTTGGTTGTTTCTGTAAGAGTTCAGGGCAGGAAAGTTTGTGGGTAGCCTGGCTGCTACTGGATTATTTTCGGGGTTTGATATCAAAATGCGGGCCGCGTATCTGAGCATAAGGGAGAGAACGTATAGGTCGCTCGGGGGGCATGATGCTTCAGCATGGAGAATTGCGGTGGGGGTGGATTTAAAGCAGTTTGTTATCCATCTGAGCACTGAGTGCCAGGTGGTTTCAAGTATTTTTATGGATTATGAACGCCGAAACACGCCGTCTGTGCGAAGATGGGAGGATTGCCATTGGCCAACCGCGGCAGTTGAGCTGTGTTTTCCGTGGTGGAGAATTTTCGAGGATAAAGCAACGACGCGCTTGCTCGCGCTGACTCGCTGATACGCGGCCAAGCGCGATTGGAAACCCAATGCATCTAATTTCGTTGCCTGGGTGGATTATTTCTGAACCTAGTGCAACTGTAAGGGGGGAGTGGGGTGAAGTATCTTTGGGGGTCCGCCAGTGCATGAGGTCGGTTTTGGGGAGGGAAAAGAAAATATTTGCTGGACTGCCTATATTAACCATTTTTTTGTAGGCTTCTTCGAGGAGGTAGGAGTTTTGTTGAGAGGCGCGGCGACATCAGACAATAAGTCGCCCACGACGCAGACATGATGCCGAGGCTTCTTCGATATGGAGAGGCTAACATATACGCAGGAGAGGACCGATAGAAATTGTGGGCGACGCCAACGCCGACCGAGTGGAATGAACCAAACAGCAGAACGCATTTCCTCCGGCAGAAAGCGAGAGATCCATCCGGTGATGCAGGTTGAGGTGCTGTCGCGAGTTGTTCAGCAAGTATGGTAGGGTTGACATGATCAAAGCCTCCCTTCACGTCTAGAAAGAGTGTGGAGACTTTAAGTTTCGCCCTTTGCCGGAGGTGTATTTCATTGTGAAGTGTAGTAAAGGCGTCTGCTGTAGAGAGACCTTTGATAGAGCCGCATTGATGGGGGTGGATCAGGCCGTTGGCCTTTGCGTGTTCGGCGAGCCGGTAGCACATTATCCTTTCGAAGATTTTAGAAACTGTTTCGAGGAGGACAATTATTCTGTACGCGGTGGGGGAGGAGTAGTCGGGTTTGTTTGGCTTTGGGAGGATTACCCCGAAGGCTGACTTTAATTTGTTTGGGTGGTGGCCTCTTTTGACCAGTGGGGTAAGGAGGTTTGGGATGAGCAGGGGGTTTGCCAGGTGGACTTGCTTCCAGGCAAATGGGGGAATGAGGCGCAGGCAGAGTTGTTTGAGGGGCGCTCAGCCATTATGCGCGATAACATCTGGGTAGTCGTACGCTGGGATATATGGGATGGGGTTTGGGGAAGGGGGGAAGAAATGTGAGATGAGCGCTTCGTTTGTCTCCGTCGGAGTGGCGGCATTGGGGAAGCTGGGGAGTTTGGGGGTTCGGTCTCTGGTTGCTGACCTCTTAAGGGCCCATATTTGAGAGGAGTCCGCTTGGGCTACGTGGTTGTTCCAGTGGGTGTCTTTGGCCTTTTGGATCGAGTTAAAGTAGAGGTCTTTTGCTGCTTTAAGAGCGAATGGAGGTGCGAAGCCTTTTTTGAAGTCTCTTAGAACTGAGTGGTAGATTCGTCTGAGAGAGGTAAGGTGTGGGGACCACCATGGTTTAGACCAGTGGCTGACTCTTTTTGGGGGCACCGAGGACATAATGGGGGCTGTGATTGTGTGGAGAGCTTCCTTGAACCATTCTTCGATGTCCTCCCGTTCAGGCGGAATTTGAACTGCTTTGAGTTGGTTGTGGATTTCGGGCCAGTTCGCGGCTTTCCAGTTTGATTTGGGTGTTGAAAAGGAGTTTGAGGGGGGGTCTAGTTGAAGGCAGATTTTAATAACTGCGTGGTCGGAGCCTGTTTGGGGGAGGTGGTTGGACCAGTGATCGAAGAGACTTCTTGCTTGAAAATTCGCAAAGGCTAGATCGATTACACCGTGTCTTTGGTTTGGATTATTGGAAATCCTGGTAAAAATTCCCGGGGAGTTAAGGAGTGAAAAGCCTTTGGCATATGCATAGTTAAAGTACGGTTTGGACAGGTTTTCCTCTCTTCAGTTGTGTTTCCTCCGAGGGTCGCTGATCCTTGAGTGAATGTTGAAATCGCCGCATGCCAGAACAGGGTGCGACATATCTTGGAAAATCAGTTCGGGTTGTACTGATCTAGTGACCGTAGACGTATGTCTATTATAAACATTAAGGAGTGTGAGTTTAAGAGGGGCTGTATTTTGGGAGTTTGGCCACTGCAGCGTGACCGCCATAATATCGCCTCTGTTAAATGAATAGAGTTGAAAGGAAATATAATTAAGAAAATCCAAGTGAATGTATATGGCGGTTGATATCTTATCATCGGCGCAGTTTGAGGGAATAAGCATTTGATAACCAGGAAGGGATACCGAGCATTCATCAGCAAGACTTCATTTGTCTCCTGAGGTCTCCTGAGCCTCAGGAGACTCAAAAAATATCCAGGAGCCTCAGGAGACTCTCAGGAGACCCGGGAGACTGTTGGGAGACTGTATACACAAGTAGTAGTTTGCTGATGTTTATACACCTTCATTATAGAGTGGTGGCTAAGATATGATTTCTAGTCATAAAGTGACTAGATTGCAATTCTCTAATTGGTTCATGAGCATTCGGAGTAGCCAAGATTGTTCCAGCTGAATTACTTGTACCTTTGAGGGGCGTACCATATACTTATGAAACATTGACGCCGGATGAGATACTCGCATAAGCCTTATTTAGAGCCATAGCGCTTATCAAGGGCTGATAGATAGAATATATCAAAAATAAGCCTTAGTTGAGCTTGGTTTGGTGGTATTACTAGTATTTGGCGCCTGTTAGGAAAAATTCAAGCGGAAAGCAGGGTTAGGGTTTGGAAGAACCCAAATCGGACACCAAATTCATATGCTCGTGTTGGTTGTGAAAAATAACCGAAAATCTTTGTTGCAACTAAAATTTGTATGAGAAGGCCTTACACAACAACAATAAGACAACGTGTTTCAATTCTGTGATCCTCTATAGTATGTATGTTCTAGGCTTTTGATACGGGCTCAAGGGTTGGAGTTTGAAGATTTGGTTATCGTAGGCCACTTGCTTGGTTGGGAAGTTGGCTTCCTGTTATTTTGCAGATCCAATAATACTACTGACTTAATCCGATGACGTTTCCAAACACGACTGCTATTGCATACATATCTGTGGAGGTATCTATTGATGGCATAGGATTTTTGCAGGGTTTCATGACATCTCTAATACCGTATTATTTCAACCCGTCCGAACAACCCCTTAATCCTCGGTAAATAGCACCTTTACCCTATAAGTAGATCAACGTGGCAGCATATAAGGATGAAAAGGAACAGCCATCATCAATTAACTTACACCATACATTAAGTTTAGACCTGGTGGATCTATAGTTATTGCAATTATGAAGAAAGGTCACATCTTTTTTTTTTGTTTAATTTATTAAGCGGTGACCATCGGGTTGCATGTTATTCCACCGCACAACCTTCACAGTATCTGCTAGGTAGCGGCCGCATCTGTCTTTTTGTAATAAAACCTTAGAAATATTTGAGGGAATAATTTTCAAAACTGAATCCACCGTCTGTAAGATTTAGTAAGGTTGCCTAGCCCGGCGATTATTCACGTGCACTCCGGGCGCCTTTGTTGGGGCCATATTGGTTGATTTTGGGTTTCCCTCTAAATGTGCTCTTAGGAGCGGCGGCCATATCGAAACAGGGGGGGGCGATCGGCCCGCATCTATAACCACACGTTGCCACCATCTGACGGGCGGGCAGTCCATTCTTTGGAACGGATATCATAGAATCTGGCCCATCCACTTACCCGTACAACACCCCAGTAAGATTGAGAGGGCATTCATTATTACTTTGAGCACAGAACTGGTGCAGGTGACCTTCTTGCCGAAGTTATCGCACATGTGTCGGACGAATATATACGTACCTGTACACCAAGTTTCAACGGGAACCAATTTCGCCACAAGATTTAGCAGGAAGATTTCAACAGTGTGAGCTTGGTTTGAAGCCCATGATGCTTTATCATTAACATTCATGGCGGGGAGCTGGATGAAATAGTTTAGGAGGGATTGACAGTAGCAAGTCAAGTGCAGCATATAGCTTTTGAATTATCGAATAAGGTTAGGGTTTCCATTATCCTGCCGGTGCTCCTGTTTTGGCGGGAGTCTCGGCCGCAGGGTGTAGTGGTGGGTTTTATATATAGGAAGGAAGAATTTCTGGGTGCACAGGTGGCCGATTTATGTAGTAGGTAGACAGGTCGCCACATGTAGCCCTATGTCCTGGGCGTGTGAGACATTTGCGAAATCCCTCTCATGCATGAAAGTCATGTGATCTTCAACTTTCCTGTGGAATATCTTCGGGTATGCTGTTTGCTGCATTATCAGTCTTGAAATTACTTGTGAATTGCCATAGACTTTGCTAAATGCTGCTCTATTCTAGTCAATCACTTCCTACATAAGCAACGCTAATGCAGGAGGGAGGTTTCGCAAATGTCTCACGCGCCCAGGACATAATAACGCCAAGTCAGTCCATGTAGGCCTAGGGCCAATGGTCCGGTTTCTTATGGTTTCTGAGAATGATGGGAGAGCCGGGTAATTACGAGCAGAGCGGGTGTATATAAATGGTATCTATAGCGCGCAGGCGCAGCAGGTGGGTCACCAACTGCTTCCGTTCCACTCCCACTTCGATTCTCCAAGGGGAATCCTCCTGCGCACCCATCGATCTCTACCTCTCCTCACTGCGACTACGATACGCAGCCAGAATTCTCAATGCGGACCCAGAACTCAACCCAGTTTCGGCCCGCCTCCCGGCTTCCTTCCCCTCCGTTAAGAATTACAGAAATAACTGTAACCGCCTTCTCCTCAGGGGTATCCCTAACCCTCCCAAAAACTGGAACTCCAACCGCAAAGGCGTCGCCAGACTTCCTATCGACAAACTTTGCCACCAACTACTAACAAATTCCCCGGAATTTGCCAAAAACCTAGCCCCCAACCCGGGCCTATCGCTTCAAATCAAAAAGCACATCATAGAAATATGGAAAAGGCTCCCCACCACATCATACTACAATTGGCCCATCTCAACAAAACCCCACCATCACCTAGCCGTCGGCAGGTTCGTCTCAGGACGTATATGCCAAATGCGCGCCCACAAAAGCTATTTAGCTGCTCACCCCTCATGGATGCGCCCCAACGACCCCACCACCTGTCCAAGGTGCGAAGTCGAGGACGAAGACATGAACCACGCAATCCTCCAATGCCCAGCTCGTAATGAAGCCAGAGCGCAATATCTTTCCACCATTTCCACATTAGATCAACTCTTTTCATCTAATCACTCGGTCTATCTACTAGGCCAATATATTATAACCACACGCACGGGCTTTCCGGTCAAAAACCAGATACCTAAATCTCCTTTGTACTCTATGTCATCATGTTCTTCTCTCTCTTCTTTATCTTCTCTGTCAGATGCGAGTGCGCGAGAAACGGAGGAATAAGAACTTTCTTTTCTTACTATAGGATTATGGTTACGAGGCGGATTTCTTTTGTAAGCTGGAGGGGATAGGTTTTATTTATGCCATAGGGACTCCCTGCACGCAACATTCTTGTACCTAGAAACCAATGAAATTATGATATAAAAAAAAAAAAAAAAAAAAAAAAAAAAGCGCGCAGGCGCAGCCCTGTTCTAACACCAAAACCCCTATTTCACCATCTGGTGCCACCCATCACGTCCTGCAGCGCTAAACAAAAACCATGGTAAATAGGCTCCCCTTGGAGCTCCTTCTCCACATAGCTGGCTACCTCCCCACAGCTTCGCTCTCTATGCTTTCTCGCACCTCCCACACCCTCTACGACCTCCTAACCTCCCTCCTCGACATCCGCTTCGCCGCCGAGGCTAGGCAAACTTTTATGTGGGCTCTAAGGCACAAGGACTATGATATCCTCTCCCGGGCTCTAGATCTCGGCACTCTCAGCCCCTCAATTCTACCCTATAAGCAGAAGTATGTCTATGTAAGCCTACCTGTACGTACCGGCGCCTTGCCGGGAGAGTTGGGCCGTGTACTTGTGAGGGATCCCGAGATTATCGAGATCCTGATGGATGCGTGGAGAGATGGAAGTGGTGAGTTAGTTATCCTTCCTAGCCATTTCCAAGGCTCGGGGGATGATTGGTAGTGATAAGTGATGAAGCATGGGGGGGGGGGTAAGGAGGAGGCCGGTGGATGGGGCCGTTAGATAGGATTAGATCATATATTACTAGTACACGCCGTTTTGTATAGATATTGAATATTCTACTGGTTAGTTTATCAACTAGGGTTGGAGGCTATAAGTTGGACTTTTAAACTGGCCACGCACTCGTGGGCTGTGGAGAGAGATGGTTATTACTCTGGGCGAGGTATCAGATATCCCATTAGCCTCCATTACTCTATTATGGGAATGTCAAGGGCCGGTTGCTGTTTTGTCGGGGGTGTTATTTTCGCAGGCCCCGAACCCCCTCTCACCCATCGGACAGCACACGGATAAGAGTAAATGAGTCAATCAAACCAAGCGGCTTAAGAGAGGGGGAAGGGGAAACGATGTAGCATGTAAAAAAGGTATTGGTTAGGCTGGCTGCGCGTTGGGGCTAGGGGTTCGTATGGAACCACGGGAGACAAAGGAGACAGGGCGAATAAAATAAAAAAAGAAAATCTTAGTATCATTTTTGAGATCTTCCCCGGCGTTGACGTATCTCCAACAATTAACGGACTGGTGTACAAATTTGTTCGGGAGCGTTTATTTAAAAAAGATCAAGGGGGGTCGTTAGATGAATATACCTGATTTTGTAAAAGTGTTTATTCAGTCATAAAGCTACATCTGGAAAAATATTGGTTTAGTTTAGTTTTTTTTTTGTTTACATCATTAATCGTATCCAGCCCTAAGGCTATGACGATATCGAACCCCCAGAACTACCCCGCCAGCCCCTGGCCGTGCCCAATAAAGGGAACTCAGCAGGCTGGCAACTTCCACCGCCAACTACAAAACAAAGCGCAAAAGAAAACACCTTCTCAACCTTCTCAACACTAACCAACTTGGCGCGCTTGCTGTCTCGAGCCTCATCATTCGTCGCGCAAGTAACTTCCCCAAAAACAAAACAAAACACAACTCAACAACATGAAACAATTTCAAACGTCGCTCTTCTTCCTTCCCTCCCATACAGATCAGTCTCGTCTATCGCCCTCTGCTGGTACCGGAGTAACCGAAAATCAAACTCTGTCGCTTCAAATTTAAAATGCCCAATCCGCCCTCTCGTTTCTCCTAATCTTGTCTCGCACGCATACCTCGATATTACCGGTAATAAAAACGCCGCCTTGTCGCGCTTAAACCACGCCATTCTTTCAACGATATCGCTCCCTTTATTCTTTCGCTGCGCCGCCGCCGTTGTCTCACGATACCGGACACTGTCCGATGGTATTGCTCTGTCCACTTGACGGCTGGCTACCGACTTCGCGAGAGTGACCGATGCTCGCATCTCTCGGGGGGGTTGTCTCTTGTCTTTGATAGGCGCGTGGTCCTGTAGGCACTGGGCTTGAGGTATCCGTGGCGTTGGTGGTGTCTGTGGCGGTGGCGTTGGTGGCGCAGTCTCTTCCTCCTCTTTTTCGGCTTTCTCCATTTAGTAATCCGACCCACTTTCCGAACCCGTAATATTTCTCTCCTTCTTTGTCGCTGGGGGCGGAGGCCTCTTTCTCCTCGTCTCTTTCCAAAACAAATTGATTTAACATAGGTATTTCTACCTCGCTGGTCTCGCTCTCGCGCACCTTTGCGCTTGTTGTAGTCTCTTCCAGAGGCCATGAACTTGCCGCCTGGGCCATTACATCAAGAAGATTCATTTGTCTCCTGAGGTCTCCTGAGCCTCATGAGATTCAAAAATATCCAGTGACCTCGTGAGACTCTCGGAGACCCGAGATCATTGGGAGCATACACAAGTAGTAGTTTCTTGACGTAGTTTTCTTCGCTAAACCGCTCACATTTCGCCTCAGTCTCGTAATTTGCCAGATATGCTGGTTTTGCAACCGCGTGGCCATGAGTTTCTGATACTCTTTGTTTCTCTCCAGTTGGTTAACCTGTCAGCTTTCATCGTATTCATTCTGTCAGAACTCCTGCCTAAGAAACAGAATGAGGTTTTCTGATTGGCAGAAAACTCGAAAGTGGGGTATTTCCTGGTGTTGGGGGAAATATGTGTCGACTCCTAATTGGTCGGTATATTGGTTTAGTTGATTACTAGTAGTAAAAGAACAGCACCTGGCAACAAATAATATTAATGGTTATAAACATCTTGAACGTTTAAGAATTATTGATAGATATAAAGTACATCCCTTAGGATATGGGAATAGAACTATAAACATATAGCGATTTCCATATAGGGATACAAAAAATCTCGCAGCAACTTAATTCAAGCACCCCCGTTATTGAATACGTCGAAGAAATGCGAGGTAAAGAAATATTAATTAATTAATTAATTAATTGATACTTCATAAGGTAAAAAAACCGATTTGAAGTAAGTAACAAAAATAATCAAGATCAAGGAAAGTGGGAATAAATTCCCAAATCTCAACACATTTCGAAATTTTCTCCGCAGTATAAGCATAATTAATATGTCCTTACATAAAACCAAATTAAATTAAAAGATTGTAGCCCAGTAGGTCACTGAATACAGTCACAGCAGGAGCAACCTATTTCAATTATTATGACTCATGAGGTATAAACGCGGTCTCTACACTTACCTTGGCCTGCACGACTTAATTTTATGGGCAATCATTTTGTTCCCCTGTGAGAACTAATTTTCTTCCCGAACTGTTCGTGAAGAGCGCGTAGATGCCTCTGAGCTGGTGCTGATACCGCCCTTATGGTTAAAGTAAATGGACACTCTCTTTGTAAGGGAAGGGTTGGCGGGGTTGCTATATGCTTCCAGCTTCGTTATATCTTTAACGCCGCTAGTAACCGAGCCAGAGAGGATTTATTACGACATCTGTTATATTACACTTTCGTGCTCGTCGAGATTTTTGATACCGCTTGAACTTTGTTTAGAGTGTCCCTTCTATGTTTCGAGACAGATTTTTATTGATAACAATGGATTAACACATCGCTGTGACAGGGCTTCGCGTTCAGGATCACAAATCCTGCAAGTTATTTAAGAGAAGGACCATGGATAAAGATTATATGATCTTAATACACATCTTAAGCTCGCTGTAGAAGAAGGGAGTACACAATGGGGCGGGCAACTCCCAACTATTTTTGAGCTACAGGTTGGCAGCCTGATCTTCCATGCTGGAGGCCTCGCTGCCTGGTAACCCATGTTCACATGCGTCTTATCACTCGGTACACTGACATTTACTCTCCTTGATGACACCAGTGGCTGGATCATTCACGCGTGCCAGGCGACTGATGGCCAAATCCAGATTGTAGGACAGCCTAGTCATGAAGTGTACTTCGGGTGTAGGGGTAAGTGAGAAGACACCAAGCTACCAGGTTTGCATGAAGGGTGTCTTCTCACTTGCCCCTACACCCGAAGTACATGTTCTTCATGGATTCGGGGGTGAAGATCAAGGAGCCGCTGGTGTTTATCGAGTGGCTGACGGAGAGTGAGTGGGAGTCGCTTGGAGGCAACCGGAGGCTTGGGAATTGAGGGGCGAGCCCAGGATGACGGACTGGCGGTGGAGGCGAGTGGGCTCCGATACGGAGTAGGCGGCGGGGGAGAAGGCTGAGAGTAGCTTGAGACCAGATATTTGATGGAGATAGTGGAGGAGGAAGTAACGTCACATGTTAAATACTCGACCTCACGCGTGGTTATTGGGAACCTAATTTGGGCCCTAGCCATTTGGATGTATCCTATCCTATTTGGAACTTATGTCCGTCCCTACTTTAACAAGCCCATTAAAGAAGAATCATAGATACCCCGTTGCCTGCAGAAGCCCTTATCAATACTCATGGATCTCAGACTGGGTGGAAAGCTCATAAAAGGTTAGGTCAAGACCGTTTAAAAGCAGAGCGGGTATCCATCGACATATCAGTAGTACTCTTTCTATAGTACGGGGTACTCGTTTTAGAGCTACTAATTAATAAGAGATTGGTTTGTCAGAGTAAACCGCACTCCCGGGGTGGGTTTAAGTGAGGGGTACATACATGTAGCCAGTCCAAACATATCCGCGCCGCCGGGAACTTGGCGCTGACTAAATGTACGGCATATTGTGCTTTAGTGCCGGAGATACAGATGGAACCATAGCCCTGACCCTGGCCTATTCTACCTTCCCCTAAGACAGATCTCAGGGCTTCGCTCGTTCTGGAAATATTCAACCTTATGGTGTATGGTGCATACGCGTGGCCGCGTCATGGGTATCACTCGTGTTTTGTCAAGTAACACGAGTAGCCGGCAGCTACTGGCTAATGCGACCACGTTACCCTGCGTTCATCCCCTAACAATGTACTCGCTATCCACCATAAGAACTTGAAAATGCAGGTACATAAGGCAAGGATAATTTCTGTGGGAGAACGGCGCTACTACATATAAATGATCCTTGTAACTGTTACTGGCATATTCAGGTTCTTATGGTGGGTAGCAAGTAGATTAGAATCCGGCAATACCATAAGACCATGATTCCTGCCATGTGACCTTTCACTCCCTTACATGGTGACAAATACTCCTATAGTAAAATTTCCCTCACCCTAAATAAACTTGAAAGACATCGCTGGTGCGATGAATCCTGATGTAGGTGATGTCAGTTATAGCGTTAGTCTAGGTAACCTATAAGTTGAGTTGTTTCCCCTTCGGCTACCAGAATCGATTATCATACCTTCAGTGGGGCAGGCAGCCTCAATACATTATCCTCCTCTCACAGAATATCCTCTAGGGAACTATGAGAGGAAACTTGTATAGTAAAGGCACGACCTCTCATATAGTACCTCTTTTCCCCCGATATTTAATTTTATCTCCAGACCTAACATCTACAGCATGTTCCTCAAGAGGTATCCTACCGGCCAATCTCACTTCTGCAACGGTGCTCGAGCGGTACCGAACTTAACATTGCAAGTGACAAGTCATGACAAGTCATTTTTTGGATTGATTGATAACTCATACACGTAACATAACATTTACTAGGTAGTTCTAAACTATTCGCGAAGCGGTCACCACTAAATTAGCTAACGCTAATAACAAAGTAGGTTTCCCTGCACTGCACTGGAGAGGGCGGATTAGGTATAGTCGGTAGATCGGACGTGACTTGAGAACGTTTATGAGCTAGTCTACACGCCATCCTTCTACCCTAGAGCTCGGGAGGACGCCGCCCTTTCATCCCGCAGGCCACACTAAAGCTGGAGCAATGGGTCTTGGTTAGAGTCATTGATAGGAGCTGTACACACCCTACTACCCACCAGGTTCTATAGTATAGAGACCCTATTGAACTGATACTCTGCTCTTCTCTCCACCGATCAAAGCCAAGATATGCTCCCTTCCAAGCAAGACCCAAACGTTTTCATTTCCCTCTCACTACCTGTATACCACCTAAAACTCAGTGAGCTATATACACAGCCCCCGGGGGTGCGTCACCATCTATCACTCCCTATACCGATCACATACTCTTAACTTAATACTTCGGGGGGTACATCTGTAACGAGGGATTGGTTAACCACTGCCTGGCAAGGTAACCAGAATCGTGTATGGGCGGGGTGAGATGGATGGCTGATATGAGGGGAGTGGTCAGAGTATTGTGTTGTGTTTCCTGGTAGTGGTGGTGGTGGCAGTGGAGTTTGTCCTGCATCGCTGGCGAGTAGGGCGCGGTTGAGGTGGTGTGATGGGGAGATATATCTTGGGGCTACTCGTTGTAACATCTGAGCTATCTCTTGGTCTTCTGGAAATAGGTAATAGAAGAGCGGTTGTTTTATGGATTACTAATTGAGTACATGTAACCTTACACAATGTTACAGAATAGATGGATTTAAGCTTCAATACTGAAGAAAAATATCGCACGCCTTTAGCCAAGAAAATATATGTCACAGAACTAGATAGCTACATGTAAAGAACTAGCTAATCCACCATTTAAACCCGGCATTTATGTTCTGGGACCTTGACAACGCACGTAGCATATGCGGGTTTGGGAATTGTGAAAACGAGCATTTCCCGGCCTTTGACCGGGAAAGGAAGTTCTTTGATTTAAACGATATCTGTTTACTAGCTCAAGCTTAAGATCGATCACAGAGATTCCGAGGTGCCCTGTGTACTCCGGTGTCAAGGGTAAGTGAGTAGAACGCGGCGGTGTGGCTTACGTTGCTAAGTTCTACTCACTTACCCTTGAGACCGTGGTAGAGCGACAGGTATTAAGTAATAAGTGATGGAACGCTCTGAGAGCACAGGCACCGAATTTTGTTGGCGTTTTACCAAAGTAGGTATCTCTGTGTTCCATCACTTATTACCTACCGCTGTACCGGGTGTGCATCATAGATACCGAGAACCCCCCCTGCTCATTTTATTCATTGATTGAATTTGTATGTGTGCCATCTGTGACAACCAAAGCAACCAATGATACTGAACCATTTTTACTTTAAAAAATCAAAATAATAAAAAAGGTTATAGTATTGTCTCCCTCTGAATAGTATTTTGATTCCTTAGTTCCTGTTCTGACAAATTTGTAGATGAACAAAACCCTATGGTACATCGATTTGTATGGTGACACGGTAATCTATCCTGGGTACGGGGATAAGAAATGATAATTCTGCATGTTTTGGGCTCAAAAGGTGAAGTTATCCTTTGCACGGGATATAGACCGATATATATCGTCCTATCAGGATAGGTGTTTTTCAAGAGCATGGATATCCTGACTGGGCGATATATATATCCTGATAGGACAATATATATATCCTAATAGGATGATATATATACATGTATCTTGATAGGAGCCCAGTCACCCTTAGCCGCGCCTAGCTGCCGCGCTCTGCCGAGCCATCACGAACTTTTTCAGCTTCATCACCCAATCATCACTAAATCACTATATGCATCACCACACATATCAATAGCACCTTCAGATCATCTCTTCCATCATCGCTTGGGACACAATTACTACAAGTATTTGCACATGAATCTGGGCAGGGGAGTTTATCTGAGAAGTAGATAAACTCGTTCTAACGATCTCGATAGCAGATTCATGGTGGTAATACGGTGAGAATGAGATGACGATCGCGATGATGACGATGATGATGCTGGTGGTTTAGCTTACTGCCTTGTTGTCCCTGCCGCCTGCCGCCGCTGCTTGCCGCCCGCTGCCGCTACCGCCGCGCCTCGCCGCTACCGCGCCTGCCGCCTCTACCGCGCCCTGCATGATAACTTATACCCCCTTATATGATAGCTTACCATACAGTGATGATAGAAGGGCTCTAGATATTGTATCTTATCTAGGAGTGAAGATATGCCTATCCCAAAAACTCGTGAAAGTGCACGAGTTACGCAACTGGAGGTATAAAGCATCCTTGGTTTTAGGATACATTAGTATGGGAGATTTTCATCCTCTATAGACAATGAGTTATTTTTTCGACTCCTGTACCACAGGGAAAAGTCAAATTGAGGTGATGGAGGTTGTGTTGCCAAGCTGCGGGGCAGACCATCCAAATACTAGCTTGGCTGCCAAGTATTACATTATTTAAGGAATTATGTACAAGGCTCTGGGGTAAAGTGATCGGACAGTCAGGATTTGTCTCAAAAACAAGCGAGTATGATTTTCCTAATACATATGAACGAACAACTAGTTAGGGAAATAAAAATAAATGAAACAGTAAAAAGTGAAAACAACTAAAACAATGAAGAGTGAAGACAATATTAGTACTTTGTATGACCAACATGTGCAAAGCGCACTGCTTCAATGCGCTCTGGTAAGGAGTTGATTAGGGAAGAAATGTCTTCAGATGTAAGTGCGTCTCACTCTTCCTGGATTGGTTGTACAGCGGCGCTTGCAAATTTTGTCTTTCATTATGCGCTATACATTCTCAATTGCATTACAATCAGGAGAGTTCACTGACCAGTCAAAGAAGTACCCGGAAATTCCCAATTCACGCAGAACACCAGTCCCATATTCAGCACAATGTGGGGGATCTCCATCATGCATGATGTATATTTAGCCTGAATCAGAATTTGACCGGGATGAATCTTACCAGAATGTGTATAGATAAGGCCTTGTTATCCGCTAACAGAAACGGGGTCTACTTAGAGTCGAATCCCATTGTTCTTTATCCCTAAAAATAAGTGGGCCCTTAATATTATCTATATTTTAGGTTAGTAAGAATCATAATCAGATACTCGTTGTCCCTGCTCAGTGAGATATGAATGTTGCTATTTAGGATTCGGGCGGGATAGGAAAACAGGATTGAGGTCGGCAACATAATTATGAAAAGGACTTTATACAGTAAATACAACCCCAGACCATGATTGTTTGTAATTTTCTGAATTTCGGCACCAGGCAATCTTCCATATTTTCCTTACAAGGTTTCCTCGTAACCCATGTGTTCCCAGAAAAACAACCACCAACATTAAAAGCAAATTTATCTGTCCAAATCACTCTTTCAAAATCTACAGCAATCCAATTGTTGATGTTGTTGGCTCAAACTAGACGCTTAGCCTTTGCGGATATAGAGAGAAACGGTTTAAAACGACCGACACGTCTATGATATCCTTCAATGGCAAATGCTTTTCTAAGGGAACGTTCATTGACTGGTTCAATACCCGTATCTTTGGCGACTTGCATGAGAGTTACATCCAGTCCCCGTTTTGAAAGGCCAAAAAAGAAAACTGGTAATCCGGAACTTTCTCGTGAGCGGTATCTACCGGAAGAGTATTATTGGGTACAAGGAAAGAGAACAGGAGGCTTGAACAGGTTTATCTCGTCTTGTGCTCTTCAGATTCTGGTCTTGGTGGCCCGGAGCCTTTATCATTATGTGACTTTATGCTACAAGAGCTAGAAATGTATTAAGAAGCTTCGTCGGAGGTATGTTGCGTAACCCTAACCCTAGCTCTGAGACCTACCACAAAGGTCATGAAGTTCATGTGCCCGTCACTACCAGCAATAGGTCAGCTATGGTCAAAAGGGCTAATCCTGGGGCCCTCAGTCGTTGATGCCAGGTGCCGAACTACCACCTGGTGAAGCCGGGGAGGTGGTCCCTCAGTGTATACCTAGTGCTACCTAGTTGTTCCAACGTAAAGGCCTGGTTTTGACCTACAAGTGGGGGTAAAAGAAAAACGAGGAACTCTAATTCTTATATCTTATTTCGTGATATGGGTAGCTGGCTGCGTTGATCTTAGAAGACATTTGTAGGGCACCTCAGGTCGTATGCATGGTTTGGTAGGGACCTTGGCGCCAAGAGGTATGTATGCGGGCAAGATACCGCAAAGACTCGAAAATTGGCATATCCGGCAGGGACTACCTCCTTCACGATTGGTTTTGGGGCTTAGATCAGGATAATAATTTTGATTTCATATGCATAGCCAATTTTTCGGGTAATGGCGGTAGATGTCTGATTACTGGTCCAACCCAGCTGCAGGTAGCGCATAGAAGATGAGAATTGTCTATCTTAGCTCGCCTCCAGTGGACATGTCTACCCGCGTATTGATCAACTCAGACTTCCCCTCGTACTGCCCCTCGTCCAAATTGCCGGGTCCTCCCAACCCACCACCCTGTCTTCCTTTCCGGCACCAATCGCACCATCTACGCCCTCGCCCCAATCCTCAACACGCCCTTGATTAAGCAAGATCATCAAGTCGCCCTCTAAGACACGAAGCTCAACCGATACACCTATCTGGTATCCTAGCTGGGTAACGACAATGAGCTGTTGCTTCTAGGCTAGGAGAAACCTTTATTCATAGTGAGATTACCACCCCCGGATGAAGTGGTACGACATGTTCTTATTATATTGAGTAGTATCATTGTACTATGATCGGTCAATTATACTGGCTTCGCGCTCCTAACTCTCCCTTTAATACCCAGCGCACATTGTTTCACAAATATTGACCTTGGACTGTGAAAAGAACGGGACTTCCTTAACATGACTGACCAGGGTGTACGAGCGATGTCATATATTCCCATATAAGACAGTCAGATATATAGTAAAAAGAGAATAGGGTGTGTTTCTTTCCATAGGGATGCTATGCGAATGGGCGGTCTGTACGTAATTCGACATGGAGTAATTATCGGATGGGCAGGGTCTATTTTGAAAGGTATTACCCAACTCTCTTTGGCCCTTTGGGGAGGGATGGGAGATGCCCGAGGTATTAATGAATCAACTAATCAGTTGTATTTCTACAACAGTAATGCCTCACGAGAAGAAATTATTACATGTGATTAACAATATTCTATAATGGGTATGTCCTTTTAATTTTGCAGTGTATAGACCAGAGATGACCTGGAAACTTCGAAATACAGAGCATTTCTAGGAATTCTGCACAAATTCGCATTCCAAATACCATCTTATAGTAAATATTTAATTTCTCTCAAGCTCATAGTAGCGATACTGGGTAATAAGTCATCGGACGACCTAACCATAATTCTGCCTGCAACGGCGCATTCTGGTAGCGTTCCGTCTGATGACCTATTACCCACCGCTGCACGGGTTACGCTACTCTTTTCTCTTGGTACCGTATGTACCGGAGAGATACTCCTAGTCATTATGGCTTACTATCTTCAGAAGCAACTTATTACAACAGACGGCGCAGTTCGACGGGGGATTGATACCTTATGATCGAACGTTGAGCCTTGTCCTTTCTCCTTTCCTCTCTCCTTCCCCTCCTCTCCTTCCCCTTCCATATCTTTCTTCCCTCTCTTTTTTCAATTCATCAATTGATCGAATGGTCGATAGCCGGGGACTCTAAGGGGGAAGGAGATTTACATGGAACGTACAGTATGTGACTGCCCGGCGTCTTTAATGATTAGAAGGGCAATTCAATGTCGTTTATGTCGTTAGACTCTAGGTCCCGCTGCGAAATATAAATTAACCGTGGAAAGCCCTCCTACTTACACCTTTTTAACCTGGGTTCAATTATTGCCATGCTTCCTGTTTGTTCTGACCTTTCAGGGTTAGGGTTAGAGGCCAATCTCAAGAGTACTACCGTTCAAGATAGGCCAAATCAGGGGTACTATTAAACTATTAGGGTTATATTGACTATTCTATACTCCTAGTTGTATCTAGAGGCAACCCCCTTCAGCCTGGCGCACTAGCTCAAGGGATCCTTCGGTCTTAGCCTTTCATGAGAAAGCCGTGTTTTAGTAATATTGCGCATACACCTGAACAGACTATATATGGTAAAGCAATCTAGAAATACAAAAAACAGAAAAACAAACGGAATATTCCTGTCCCAGGCGACATATACCATGTAAAAAAAAAATAAGTGTAACAATCGTAACAAATTTCTAGCTAAGATTACTATAATGCTTTACAAGTCGTATCACGAATCATCATTTGACTAACGACAACAAACCCCCCGAAAGTAGAGATAGACAGGAGAGCAGTGACCCCGGCGGTGAGAGCGAGTGCTGCCTTAGGCTGTCTTGCTGCGCGCCTTTGGAATTCCTCCTCTTCAACAACAATGGACAATAGCGTTGAGCCCAATTGTCCAAGAGAAACCCATGACATTATCCACGCCCGCTGGCTCAAAGTGCTTCTACCTGGTTTAAAATGTGTAAGGAGTTGAAGGATGATATATGGTCCTGCCATGAACGCCAAGGAAAGTAGCCACAGGAGATAATCCCAGGCATCCTAGATAGGAGGTTAGGCGCTTGATCGCTATATTATTTGGATGGAATAGTAGGACTTACATCCTTCATTCCCGGAAATGGTGTAGTTCCGAGGTTAAAGGCTAACTTGTTGCTAGTTTGTTCGTTCCCGGAGGCTGAGCTGAAGGAGCCTTTCTTAGAGGAAAGACGTTTTCTTTCACTCTTTTTTGGGTTGTCACCGGGAGCCTCCTCGTCCAGATCTGTAAAGCGTCCGTATACAACTCCCACTGCGCCTCTTGTACGTTTTTCCACTTCGAGCATTTCGTATTCGCACCACCAACCTCGGGGATACTTCTCGTACATTTCATCTTCGCATGGCCGATCCCCCTTGTTTGGATCGGTTCTGTTTTTCCAATCTTGCAGTCTCGTTTCGAATTCTTCTTTGGAAAGCGGCCTCCTGAGGCCACGGTATTGTACCATGTATCTTTCTGGATAGCGGGGACCTGTGAGACTCGCTATCAAATTGGCTAGAGACATTAAAACGTATGGAATGACAGTCAACTCGTAGGATGCATATCCATATCGATCGAGCTGAACTCCTTCCACCTGATATAGCTCAATTGATCCATAGACGATTTGAACAATTGCAGCAACGGATTTGATAAAGTTGAAATTGCAGGCCAGGCGGGGACCCGAATTAGGTATTGGAGCCTCAATCTCCTTCTCAGTACTAATAGGCCCCTTTTTCGATTCCGGATTGCCTGTTGCCGTAGAGTGGTTTGGTGTCGTAGCAGCCTGACCTGGTACTGCCGCAACCGCCCCCGATGTTGCCACAGCCGCCCCCATTGTTGCTGCAGCCCCACCCGGTGATGCCGTAGATTGACCTGGTGTCGCCGTAGCCTGATCAGGTATTGCCGCAGTCTCTGCACTGGTGGCCTCCTCTTGTTCCTTAGACCCCCGGCGCTTAGACAAAATTTCCCGGATTTTGTCCCTAACCACTTCGTATCGATTCTTGGTGTTCGGCAAACCCCCGAATGGGCAAACTACAAAATCTGAAGGAATACGTACTAGCGAGCACTGAGCATGCGTAGGCTCCATCCAGTAAGGTATCCCCTCAGTGTCCGCCTTTGGATCAGCAGGTAGGATAATATTTCCCGGATACACACCGTGGATGTGCGTTAGATGAAGGAAGACGGGGTTGTATGTATCGAGGAGCTGTTTTCGATATTGAATCTCGTGCTAGGTCATGAGTTGGATGCTCAAGCGTGGATCATGAGACACGGTGGGGATAGATTTGATGGTATCAACATCGGGTGGCAGAGTTTCTTTCTCCCCCGGTAGGTCATTGATCGGTGAATGACTCCCGCTGTATCCTGACTCGCTCTCTTTGCGATCAAGAGGGGGTCCTCGTATGGGAGGTAGAAGGCGAGTTGAGGGGTACGCCGGAACTAACATGCAGAGGGCATCTGACCGCAGGGCAACATCTAGGTCCGTCCCTCCCCAAAGTGCAAACCGCTTAACCACATCGAATGCTCTTTTAACACCCACAGAGGGCATCAAAACCGCAGTGAATGATGCTAGTAGAAATGCGAGGGGCTTACTTCCCGGTTCCGTAAGTACAGTGACCGCATGGAGCCCAAAGTGAGTGCAAAGAATTTAACAACATCAAACCACCCAGTGGTCCTGCAGAATGTATCCCCCTCTTCATAAACCGGCACAGTGGTATTCGTAGTGGTGTTCATGATGGGTGATGTTGTCGCCGCGTATGCGCGTGCTGAGTGGAGTGGGGAGCGTTGGGGTTGTTTGCCGGCTGGTACTCAAAGACGGATACAAGTTTGGTTAGTGGAATAAGTCCCACCCTTAGAGAGACATTGATAGTTCTGGAAGCAAGGTAGGGAGATGGTATATGTAAAGCAACCCTAGGAAAAAGTATGATCTTGCGCAGCATTTGATAACACATGAGACAAGATCGACGAATTACCGAGTGCATTTTTGTTTTCACTCCGCCTAGCCCCAGTATGTGCTTTTTAACTATTGGTGGAGGGGCAATATAGTCAACCGGGACCTATAAGAATCCTGTGGAGGTAAAGCTAAGGTCTATAAGAGATTGTGCGCCGACTTTGCGGGGCCAGCTGGTCTTGGTTGATCACGATACTATATTATTGAAATAGCCTATCAATCGATATACAGGATATTTAGACTAGTACAGTACGAAATTTATATATCATACACCACTGCAAACCTATTGCAGGCTTGTATATCAGGCTTTCTATTCCATCGAAAGACTAGCAATCGCAGGCTTTATGAGGTGCCGACTTCTTCATCCAAGATCTCTCTCTTCTACTAATAGCGAAGTGTAGTATTTGAATTAATCATATATATCACGCGGGCGGCCATGCTATTATCTCGGGACAAAGTCAGTCTTGACGCAGAATTTACTTCTCGGGCCCGGCCAACCGCTCAATCTTCTTTCCTGCATGAGAATTCTCGGGCCTGCGCAAACCTATCGGCTTTTGATTTCCCTTCTCCGTATGGCCTGTGGAACAAGGCTTGGACTTCGCGGTGTCTTGAAAACCATTATGCGGAGTCGCCCAATTTCAAACAGAGCGGCTTCAAACATGCATGAAAGCCCATTCACAGGAGTACTAGTACTTTCCTGACGTTTGGAAAATGGACCATTATTGCATACCATACTAAATTTTGGACTTGGCGCGTATTTGTATGGCATGCAATAGCGGCACTGCGCATGAAACGTGGAAAGGGTCCCGAACATCATCGATATCGAACAATCGACAATTGCTTGCCTGTTGAGCCTGAACACGTCTGCCAGTACCGCAAAAACTAGAGAAAATTGGCTATCTCCGGCCATCCTTCACGATTGGTTGAAGGCCGTAGATCAGGCCTGCTTAGAGCAATTTTGATCTCATATGCATAGCCAATTTTTTCGACCCTGTGGTACATCGATTTGTATGGTGACACGCTAATCTATCCCAGGTATGGGGATAAGAAATGATAATTCTGCATGTTTTGGGCTCAAAAAGTGAAGTTATCTTTTGCACTGGATATATATTGTCCTGTCAGGATAAGTGTTTCTCGAGGGCATGGATATCCTGACAGGGCAATATATATCCTGAAAGGATGATATACTGGTATATATATCCTGATAGAACATATATATATCCTGACAGGACGATATATATATCCTGAAAGCATGATATATATATATTCTGATAGGATGATATATATATCCTAATAGGGTGATATATAGGCGGGATCGCCTCCGGTCATTCCTAGCCGCGCCTAGCTGCCGTGCTCTGCCGAGCCATCACAAAAACTTTCAGCTTCATCACCCGATCATCACTAAATCACTATATGCATCACCGCCCACATCAATAGCACCTTCAGATCATCTCTTCCATCATTGGGCTTACCAGAGTTGGGCAACACAATAACTACAAGAAGTATTTGCACATGAATCTGAGCAAAACATGTTGGGGTTTATGTACAACTGTTCAAATGATCTTGATAGTTGGCATTCATGATGGTGAAGGTGAGAAGCTGATGGTGATAGTGATGGCGATGATGATGTTGATGGTGATGATGATGTTAGTGGTTTAGCTTGCTGCCCTGCCATGCCCGCCACCTTGCAGGGGGGTGGATGGGTGGCGGGAAGGCAGGACGGCGTGGCGGTGAAGACGGCAAGGACAGCAGAGTGGCAGGATGGCAGGGTGGTAGGGCGGTAGGGCGGCAGGATGGTAAGGCGGTAGGGCGGCAGGGCGGCAGGGTGGTAGGGCGGCAGGGCGGCAGGGCGGCGGAGACGGTAAGGCAGTGGGGATGGCCGCCTGCATGATAGATTATACCCCTATATGATAGCTTACCATATAGCGATGATAACTTATCGGGGAGTGGAGATATGACTATCCCAAAAACTTGTGAAAGTGCACGAGTTACGCAACTGTAGGTATAAAGCATCCTTGGTTTAGGATACATTAGTATGAGAGACTTTCATCCTCTATAGACAATAAGTTATCTTTTCAACTCGTGTACCACAGGGTCGAGTAATGGCGGTAGTGTAGCGGGGGGGTATGTACAAGGCTCTGGCATCAAACAAGTGAACTGTAGGGTTAATAAAAAGACCTGTATTTGATAAAAAGTAAAAACTAGATCAACTCCCAAAACTCAGATGGAGGCAACCTATCCCTACGTAGTATTCTCAAACTTGATTTTCTCCATAATATTTTTGGAAACTTCAGGTATTGAAACTCACCCCGGGTTTTCAAATAAGGCTACAAAAAGGAAGCGATTTCCTAGTTATTCGCTAGCAAATCAATCCAAAAATGTCCCAATCAAAACCTACTACCAAACCTTCAAGAACTGAATATTCTTTGGTTCTTCGTTCTAAAGTCAGGACTCTTCGTGATATTACTCATTGGGCTTTTCGCAAAATTGCAACTGAACTGGATCTTCCTCTCTCTACTGTTTACAAAATTTGTAAAGAACCCTCCAATACTCCTCCTCCACCTATCAAAAAACGCAGACCTCACATCCTGACTGCCATTACCAAACAAAAACTTATCGATCACGCTACTGCTATACAAGAAAATCACTATAAACCTCTAGCTCAAATTGCAGAAGAGCTTGCCATTGCACAGAACGAACGTGATTCGGCCAAGATTTGCGCAAAGCGCCATCATGCGCTTCTTTCGCGATCAAACCATTCCTGTTACGGAGCGAAGCGGAGACAATAAAACAGAGGGCCAAGGTTCACAACCGAAACGAGATAAGAACAATAACGAGGACGGAGACGAAGACGAGGACGAGGATAAGACTGGACGAGGATGAGATACCAGAAGAGTATGCCTAAGCGAAGAGGTCACGTGATTCTTGGGGTGTTGGCCCAAGCTAAGTTAAATATAGAACGTTCGTATAATTATTCAGAAGTATCCACAAGACTAAAGACAAGCGAGGCGAAGGACCCTAAATAGTAGGGTTGATAACAGGAAGACGAAGTAGGAAAGAAAGAGAAAGGAAAGGAACAAAGGAAAAACCCGTAGCCGCCTATATATACTAGTCCACATCCCTGTAACAAGATGACTCATAACCTGTGTAACGGAAACCATAAAAAACCCAACCCCATTCCTCGATATCCTTCCTTCCATAGCAGTCCTTGGTACGCCATGATAATTCCTTTCAGCTAATGCCAAAACCAAACGTCTGAATTGGGCAAAGAATATGCGGGATTGGACAGAATACAGTAAGGTTATCTGGGCTGATGAGATGGCCTTCAATGTTGGGGGTTTCGCTGGGAATATCTGGGTTACTAGGCGTCCTGGAAAAGAGTATCTTGAAGACTGTCTTGTACCCAAATTCCAAAAATTAGATACAATCATCAGCAAGACTTCATTTGTCTCCTGAGGTCTCCTGAGCCTCAGGAGACTCAAAAAATATCCAGGAACCTCAGGAGACTCTCAGGAGACCCGGGAGACTGTTGGGAGACTGCATACACAAGTAGTAGTTTGCTGATGGAGCTGGCCCGTCAAAGAGAATGTGTTGCCTTGCTGCTGTCTCACTTCTCAATTGCTTATGCGGGGCACGTGCTACATAGAGTACGCGCAGCCGATCAATTTACTTTAGCGCTGAGTTTTCCAAGAACTGAGTAAAGTATGGAAGGGCTTGTATTGTTGTATGGTATTGACTATTCATTGAAAGTAAAGCCTCCGGTATAGCCGCAATCCAAGATAGGCTGTGATGGTCTTGCTTCCATACCCCAATCTTGGTTTTTAAAATACTAGTTTGCTTGCTCAATAAGGCCTTGACTGTATGGATTTTGTGGTCTACCATTTATGATTTTGATTCCATATTGACGTAACAGAATAAGCAGCGCACGTGATATATATTAGTATATAAGTTAAACATGAAGGAATCGATTCACCTTTAAACTCTGACCCATTATCACATTATAAAATAGTTGGAGGACCAAATAATGTGATCTAGCGTAGCATAATAGATGATACATCTTCACTTGTTTTGAATTTCATTGGTGCAGCATAGGAATATTTACTGAAATGATCCTGCATATGACATAACCACTTGTATCCACCCTCCGGATCCCTTCTCATATCGATCAAGTCTATTTGCACATGTTCAAAAAGATTGTTGACTACTAAAGGCTGTAGAGGTGCATTACTTTTTGAAATTGTCTCAGATGCACAGGTTGAATAGTAGGAAAGTAGCCATGCAACCTCTGAACGTACTATCCCATAATTTCGAGCCTTTATATGCTTGTACGTTTTATCAATTCTAGTATGTTGATTGCTGCAGTGTGTTGAAATAATAAGATCAAATATTTCATTAGTTCTTACTACATACCTGGGAAGTTCACCAAGACCTGGCCGTTTATGGAGTTGTTCATTCATTAAAAAGAAGTCCTTCTTGGCACGGTTTTTGAAGTCATCCTCCCTCGAACACGTAGCTTCATGGCATGGATTAAGGCAAAATTCGCACAATAAAAGGTAATCTGAATCGGTAAGCAGAAATCTATTGCGATTCATAGCATCTGAAATGTAGATATTAAAAGATGTACGGGCAGCAGAGCTGAAAGGTAAAGTAAAGGCCTGTGGATTCATATTTCATATGAGGAATAGGGAGGGAGTGTATATGCTAAAGGACTATCCGCACTATATATACTATTTGAACAGAGTAAAAACATGACATATAACTATCAAATTTAACCTATAATAGAGATAACTTGATATGCAAAAGAAGCAAAGTCCAATACGTATTCTGAGTACATATGTATATCAAATCTTGATTTGATGACTCAAACACTCAATACTAAAAAAACAAAATCTAATAATGATTTTTAGTCTGTACACTGTATCCAAGACTGATAATATTGATATCGATCTTGATGCATAAAACCAACACTGATTAAAAGCAAAGTATAATGAATAGTCTTAGTCCATGCATATAGTTTGAGGTGTAGAATATTGATATCACTAATGATGCACATAATCAATACCTGTAATAAGCAAAGTCTAATAGATATAGTGTAGTGTAGTCAATATATACTTTAAGGTTTGCAGTATTGATATCTTCTATTATTCACGCATATCACATTGTCGATCGAAATGTACTGCACTGAAATGATAGAAAAAGAAAAGTTAACCAACTATCCACTAGTAGTACATCACAATCTCAAGAGTATAGTATGTTATAAACTAACATATAGGTCTATCAACGTTACCTATACTTTGTAGGAGATCAACATTAATTCCTCTCAATTCTTATGGGGTACTACGTGGTAATCACCAATGGAGTTTTTATTCTCGTAAGGCGCTTGCTAGCAGGTGTGGTTGGCAAAGAGCTTAGCCTGATGAGCTAGTCAAACAATTCAGTATTTAGCTATTGGATCAACTATTCAACAATCCATCCACTTGGTCAGGGGTTCGCTCCACCTATCATCTTGTTGGATAGATTGCCCACTTGATCAAGTGCACATCTTGATTAATGGAGTAGAACAGTACTCTAATATTGTATTCATAGCCCTACCACCAAGTTCGAAATCCTTCATAACTTGAGTTTTCGGGCCGGGGGCGGGGGTTCAAGACAGCATTGACCGGGATAAAAGTCCCAATACCTGCTGAAAGTAAATTTCAAACTATTCTTTGCTTGCCGCGACTAGGATAGACCTTCTTTCTTATTCGCAGGCTGGCCTAGAAAGAGGCTGCTACCCGCCTAATAAAGGCCCAACAATGACCCTCATAGCCCGAAGGTTGATATAATATCTCAACCAAAATCTGCTACACTTCTTTAGCTAGGGATACCCTCTAATAAGGTACTATACCCCTATGACACTCTGACTATACATCTCCTCTCACCAAGCATTGGATCGAGGTGGTAATGGCAATAGCGTCTCTTCGTGACCTCATCTCTCTTTTTGTGGTGACCGCCCCTACCTAGGCCTTGTAATAGATTTTTTTGGGTTGCAGGGAGGGTTCAACCCGGCCCAACCCATAGATTGAAAACAAGAAACCCACGACCGAGGCCAATTACCTGGGCTAGCTATTTTACTTTTATCGTGATTAGACCCGTGTCCCCTGTGCCTTCCGGTCGGCTTTCGGGTACAGAGTTCGCGTGGACTGGCCTAGAGATTTATTGTTGTGTTAGTTTGATACTACGACGTGATCAGTAAGGCTGCTTGTGAAATTATTCATATCCAATCAGATCCCATCACTCGGCCCAGAGAAGTTTTTAAAGGGTGGGGACCGGGCCAACCTAAGCAGCTAAGCAGGCTTTGAATAGGCTAGACCAGTCTATATTTGACCTTGGACCAACCCAGCCGAGCCCACCAAGGAATGGGTCCGGACCGACTGGCCCATATAGAGCGAGGACCGGTCGCAGGAAGATAAGTATATGGTCCCTCCAAATCTATCTATTGAAGTCGAAGTTAAAGACTCAAAGGGCATTTAAAACCTGTTCTTCTCTCACAATCGGTGGAGAAATATAGTCAAAAACCGGCCCATATATTATTCTGCTTGACCAGTCCAAAAAACCGCTAGGACCGGCCCAGCCAAGTTGGAATGCTACTCACCTACTAGTGATACCGTCCTATGGTTCTTTTACATCCCGAAGGCTATTCAGAAGATTTACATCGGCCATATACCTCACCTGTTAACTTTAATTTTTTCTCACGTGACTCTTTGATTATTATCTTGCTGTTTGAGGTGTTGCTTGTCTCTTATTTCCGGGGGCCGGACTGGTCCCTTTTTATATACAAGCCAAAATAGTAGAGAACAAAAAGATAGTAAAGACCGTGGCAAGGAGAGAAGGAGGAATAGTAAGAAAAAAACCCTGAGCTAAACCACAATATCTTCGTATTACATTAGGTTACGTCCTTTGCCTCTGCTCATGGGCCAGAATTAAGATGCCGCTGATCAACCCATTCAAATATGGTTGATTGTGGATGGCGTAAGAGTAGATTAAGTGGCATCTCAATTCTAGCGGAGTGAGTATGTATCCTCTAGGTTATATTAGGCTCATGAATAGTATTTGGTTAATTCTAAGCAGAAAAACTTAGTACCACAGTGTGTTGGACCTTTCTATATCACCCCAGGCTCTTACGCTAGGGGAGTTGTGTTTTATCAGTCCCAGAACAGGATCAAAAATGGGAAAAGATGGCGCTTATCTTAGATAATCTTGGTCGCCCGAGTATTAGAGCTTAAGCCACCTTTGTATCTAGTAATAGAGAGTTGTGATCGAAATACCTATACGTGGGAATCTACACGTACATCAACCTGTCTAATGTAGAGTAATGATTATATCTAGGACTCTCCTAAGATCATCTGACAAAAAATGCCAGTTTCGATGATAGACACATCTAGGGACTGAAAGCATGTAAAAAAATATGTCAGGTAATTTGCCCCTATTTCTCTACTAGCTGCAAGGACTAGAGCCGTTGACATGTTTCACTATGTGACATCATCTGAGCAACGACCACAAATCCACCAAAACTAGCCACACCAAAAACGGCAGAACTCAGAATCCGTATGACAACGTTAACGGGATAACGCTCCTCGGCTATCACTCCAACGCTTACTCCGCCATATTGCCCAAGAACTAGCCAGCTCATCAACCACGAACGCTGTGACATGGTACTACTCCCTGGTTTGAACTCTGTGAGGGCGTAGATGATGATATAGGGTGCCGCCAAGAATACACAGACTAGCGCAAACATATGTAAAGAGGGAAGAGGTCTGGAGTTCGGTTTACGGCTCCCCCTCTCAATATTATCGAGCATAGGATGGGAGATCTGTCCATACACTAGTCCAACTGCGCCACAAATCTGCTTTTCTACCTCCAACCTTTCATTTCTATCCCACCACCCATCGGGGTAGTCCTCCAAGAGGCTAGTTGGCGGGCTCTCCGGATCAGGCGGTTCAGTCCCTCTGTAATGGACCAAATATCTTGTAGGGTAGCGGGGCCCTGTAAGACCTGCCACCAGGTTCACTAAGGACATGAGAACATATGGGATGACAGTGAGCTGATAGGACGCATATCCATAGTGTTGAAGTTGGTCTTTCTCGGCGCGATACAGCTCAAACGACCCATAGCAAATTTGGAAGATGGCAGCAATGGTTTGGATGACGTTGAAATTGCAAGCAATTATAGGATCACTATAATGCACCGGGTCTGGTTGTACTTTTCCCCTTTTTAAGTCAAACCAATCCTTAATTAACTGGTATCTATTCTTCCGATTCGACCGACCGAGGAGCGGGTAGGCCTCAAAACTAGCTGGTACACGTATCATACAGTATCTTCTTCTCGGTGGCCCCTCTAGGTATTGGGGATCTCGAGGCGGGTCTCCAGATCCTATGGCACCTATCGCCTGCTGCATTGCTGGTTGGTTGCGGTCTGGGGTGGAGGGGGTGGTGTGGTTACTTAGACTAGGGTTGAGAGTTGGTGGAAATTCGCCGTGAACTTGTGTGCTCTTCTCAGAGATATACTCAAAAGGGGCTTCGTCACCGTGGGAGAGGGATGCGGGGACAAGCATGCAAAGAGCATGAGAGCGTAAAGCCATATCAAGATTCGTTCCCCCCATAATCGCAAGGCGATAGATCACATGACCAGCACGCACTATCCCAGTAAATGGCAAGGATATAGCTGTGAATGCCACATAAATGGACTCGCTAATTGTACTCCCAGGTTCCGTGACCACCGTAACCGCGTGTAGTAGATAGTTGAATAAAAAGAACCTTGCAATATCCGTCCATTCTGTTGGCCTGCAGACCCTTTCACCTCGCTGGTGCACCGACTCTGTGGCATTCATGAGGGTGTTTTGAGTAATAAAATGGGAAGACCAGGGGGCGCAGGTGGTATTAGGTTATTGAGAGTGGAAGACGTGCCAAAAGACCATAGTGGGGGGCGGGTAGGATGCCCAATATATATATAAATAGCCTTAACAGGGTTTTGTTAAAGATCTAGAGGCGTTCTCAACATACATCCCTGTGAGCAAATCCTTGGGAGGTAGGTGAGCGCGTTACAGGGATTTTAGCCTTTAAATTTCATTTCGATCAACCTTTCTTAACCCCCAAGTGGCGCGATCTGATTGATTGCTTGATATTGCATACATGCATGCAACCCGTAGGTTGTGTAGGTAAATACTACGGGTGTAGGGGTAAGTCTGAGACAGTGGTCGTCACCCACAGCAAAATTTGTTGCGCTGCAGCAGGGGCCTTCTCGCATTTGACGTCCTCTGGTTGGCTCCGACCCCTGCTGCAGCGCATACCAAACCCCGAGCTAAGGATACCGACTGAGGCATCGACTCCCAACCACGCCTAAGCCCACTCAAAAAAAAAAATGCAGCCAAAGGGCGGACCCTCTACCACGCTACTCGCGACAGGTAACAAGTACCCGAATATGCAGCCGCAAGTTTTTGCTGTATCTTTGACTTCTACTCCAATAGAAGCTGACTAGGACGTGCATTTTCGGGTACTTGTTACCTGTCGCGAGTAGGCAGGATATGCATCATTTGATGCATTATCGACAAATTGCCCATACAAAACTCAACACATCCCCTGATGCAGTACCGCTCTCTTGCATGATGCATTTCATGACAACCTTACCACCATTGTGCGGGGAAGTCATTAGGGATGGGAAAACCATCAGGAAATGTACTAGGGAAGGCATCAGGAAAGTCACCGAATGACCATAGACTCGCTTGATAAGAGATTAATCATATCAATGCCCTATGGTTGTCACACGGTGGCGGAGGTGGCCATGAATTGCATCCTTTATATCAATGTAGAATCCTAAATACATCGGCATATGCATCCCAGTCCCATCTGACCATCTTTCAACCAGTCAATGGAACCAGCAAATCTATATGACCCTAAAAAAAACTATCTCTTTCGCTGGTGATTAAATGCTGCCAACCTTTGAGGGATGCATTTTGAGACCCATTTTCGATTCATTACCTGGCGTACCGTAGAGTCTGAGAAAACTCGTTGCGAGAGAGCAGGGGTATAGGCCAACCAGAGGCAGTCTTTGAACGCCAATATGCGGGTTTTGGTGTAGAATATCCCTGCTGCAGCGCAACGAGTTTTCTCAGATTTTGCGGTAGCAGAGATCCTGCTCTGGTCAATACCCCACCTGTGTCGGCAAACCTCCCCTTCCATCGATATCATATCAACAAGCAAGGCTCAACGCTGCCCTAAGACACGCCTGCATGAAAACATGTGGCTGCCCCCCCGATGACCTACCGCCCCCTACAGCGATAGAATACCCCCAACACCCCCGTCTGCACACTTCCGGATGCTGGGGCAGATGACATACCCCGTACTCGCATACAGGAATAAGAACCAGAAAATGCAAGTGACAATACAGGGATTTTTTGTATGGAGTGGCGGAGCTCTGCCATACAAATAGCCCTATTGCATTTTCTGGTTCTTTCCCCTACCCCCGAGTACGTAACCGGTGCCCCGCTCCGGACGGCGACTACCACCCCCTGCATCATCGCCAATGATGTCCACCCCCGCGGCTGAATGATCCCCCCGCAGCCAAGACGGAGCACTGGATTTTTTCGACCCCCCACCCCCGCATCTTGGCAGGCTGCGCCCCCCTCAAGATATTTTCTGCGGCGGGGTACGGTACTATGGTTGGGGACACTTGTAGCCGGAGCCTCAAAGTGACTCGACTTTGGGTTGTGTCTACTCCACCACCACAACCCCTAAAGTAGTTTTTCTCTCTATTCCCTGGCCTGGTGAGATTTGCAGATTCGGGACCCCCCCAGATTTGGTGAGGTCCTTACCTTGAAGGAGAGTGCAACGGCCAATGGAGAGCAATGGCAATGGTCAAGTCCTGCCCCTTCCAGGCAACGACATCACCAAACCTGGGGGGTCTCGAATCTGCTTGTGTCACCAGGCCAGGAGATAGAAAGACTCTGTTCCCTCTGATCTACAATCCTATAGAAAGATAATTATATTTACTATTTTTCTGGTGGAGTAGAAGGGTATCAAAGTTGGTGTGAGGACCAACGAATGTCGCCTATTATGCATAATTCATTTTCAAATTAGGTAAATCTGATGGAATACTGGCCGATCTGGACTAGGCTGGGATAGTTACCTTGGCAGTCTCTAGATATTATATTTCCGAGTATGGTAATTGAAGAAATATCTTGGCATAATTAATTAGTATTAATTACCTAATGCGGTAATATATCGAAACTCAAAGTGGATGTCGCGACGCTCCGGCGACAGGTGTCCCCAACCATACACACCTTAGACGGCGAAGGAGAGCCAAACGCTCCCACGTGCCCAGGGCCTTATCATCCATTGCTGGTAGGCCTCAGGAGATATCCTCCGCGCAGTAGTCTGTGTTCCAGCTTCACACCGCGCCGAAAACGATGTGGCGAATGACAGTGAAAGTGGACATGAGATCCGTTACCAGCTAAAATGTGTCTTCCAGTAAGAACTAGCAGCACCTACACGTCCAGCATGTTGGGATTATTGCTGCGAGCCGGGCAAAATATATCCTCCCTGTAATAATTTTGGCAAGGTCTAGACCACTCGTATATTATGTCATTACTGTTGTTTGCCAAGGCTATTATTGTTATATAAGGGCTATTAAACTCCCTCCTGTATTACAATAAGACATCACAAGAATTATATCCGCTGCCAGAGTCAATATTCAGAACACAGCAACAACAAGAACCTCCGAGTGATAGTCCATGACGCCCCCGTGGCAAGAATACACATACTCCACAGGGAGTATCCACAGCCCCACAGCCCGCAAACCTCTGTACCCGCTTGCACCTAGTGTCTGTGTCCGTGCCAGCCTATGAGCGGACAACCAAGGCTCAGTGACCAACCTAGCACTTATATATCGAGCTCGGATGATCCTTCTGCCACTCAGCAACGTGGTCCCGAGGAGGAAGGGCGTCGGCGTAAAGCAAGAGCCCGCCCAACGTTCATCCTCATCCGTGGCGGTGCACGCAGTACAGGGCAAACACTGACCAAGCGACTTGGTGTGTTTTACCGTCTTCCTCAGTCCAGCCCTGACGGTGAGGGATCTCGGGGAGGGAAAACCCATCCAACGATTAGCGCAGGTCGTAAAAGCGCCGAGAGGGGTTGTATCCTAGCCTTTAACTAAAAGGCTGCAGTACAGTACCATCGGAGGTTCTATAGTGACGTCAGACCCCTGTTCTATCGATCGCCCATGCAGGCACAGCGCACGGGACTGTGCCCCGCAGTGCTGGGTGGCGGGATGTGCAGCCACCGGCATGGCACCGCTAGGTGGTAGCTAGCTAAGCGAGGGGATCGAGACCCAATCCCGGCCGGAGCCGCGCCCGTGGACTCGGTCGGTAGTGTTGATGATGCGAGCGAACGGGGGGAGAGGGTGGGTTCTTATAGCCGTGGGCATTGTGGGCTACGGAGATTTGTACCGCGGCACACAAACTGGCAGGGGGCGCAGCGTGGCGAGTGGTGACACTGGTGGCGGGAGATGGTGTCGTTTCATGGCGGGTGGCGGTGTGTGTGGTCTTCCGTGGAGAATAGCGTTGGCTGCATGTCGACATCGCCACGGAGGACACCTCCGCCACATGTCAAGCAGAGTCTCCCGGCGTCGCCACCACGGATTCTTGCAATACATACACCCCCGCCGCTACTTATCACGGTTACAGCCTGGACGGCCGGATATGTGGCGGTGGAGTACTCTGCCGTGGCAATATGCGTCGTGGCACTCCCCACTGCGCTACCGGGTGTGTGATTATATCAGTGGACATTGTCTCATACTGGCAGCACTGTTGGTAACTCCCAGAGCGATGGGCTAGCTATTCAGCGTAGGGAACGCGTCATGAGATGTCACTCGACTATCTTGATCTCCTTGGCGCCTTTCTCGACTATTACCCACCCACCCAGAGACCGCCGCCTCGGCAAAGAGAGAGAGAGGTGGGTGCAGATACCACTACGCAAACCCCCACTCGCACTCCGTCTTCTTCGGGTATGCTCCTGTCTACCCCTGTACGCAGGTGTGTTAGTAACGTCCACCGCCGTCTCTCGAGGGGCTGTCCCTTCTCGTAGAGTTGCCATCCAAAGCCCGCCGGTGGATTCGCCTCCGTCTCCAGCACATCCCCCCCACCGCACCAGTCTATAGGAGACGGTAGTGGCGCACTTCCTGGAAAGAATCCCCCGCCCCCCGGAGAAGCGTTCCGTGCTGGGTGTGGGCATACACACGGCCGGGACCTGCACGCGGGTGGGTGGATGGGTGATTGCTGTGGCGGTGGGGGACTGCTTCTTTTCTTCTTTCTTTCACTCTCCCCTGTC
The DNA here is from genome assembly GCA_024713875.1 of Morchella sp. 2016-57. Taxonomy (NCBI): domain Eukaryota; kingdom Fungi; phylum Ascomycota; class Pezizomycetes; order Pezizales; family Morchellaceae; genus Morchella; species Morchella sp. 2016-57. The sequence goes on from JAMGZE010000020.1 coordinate 1,098,779, forward strand.
GCGCGTTTTCCAGTGTGCTTTGCGGTGTTGAGGGGTAGTTCTTCGAGTTTTTTTTTCTGAGGCGCTGTTTGGAGCGCTCAGGTCTTTTGCCGTTTTCAGCCATGTTCCTCCATGGCCACAAGTGCACCACCACCACCACCGCCACACTGCCCCCAGAAAACACCACGGGCATCCTTCCAGATAAAAGGCCAAACCGAAGCATAAAACACACCCTTCACATCCCGTCACTCGCGGCCACGAGTGACACCGTGTGCGCGAGTGACGGCCGGTGATATGCGTCCGGGTAATCACATCACTAGAATAGTCCGGTGGGACGGATGTTCTCTTTCCGGTCCTCCCACACCTTTCGGATAGAGGAGTTCCCGAGCAATGGGAATAATTCTATAAGAGGGGCTCTACCTCGACGCTCGCAGTCCTCAACCAACGATTCGAACAACCTTTACAAAGCCTTCTCCCCCCCCCTGGGATTCTTCTACTCTTCTCGAACACAAACGGGCACGCTTTTCGCCCCTTCGCACTGAGTTCCCTGACCACGGAATCCGCTATAGAAAACTACAAGCAGCCAGGATGGCGCGGTAGTCGTGGTAAAGCCCTCAACATTACAACAAAAAACAAAAAAACAATCGATGCATCTCTACAAAAGCAGACAGCTCTGTGGAACCGAAGACGGCACCCCGCGGCATGGCGCTACGTTTAGGGAGAGATAAGGGGAGTCGGCCCCTGATGAGGTAGTAGCTAGCTTGCTGCCCTTGCGTCACCTAAGAGTTAGAACGAGGAATCGGGGGGGGGGAGTCGCCCCGCCTAGTAATATTAACGAATCGAGGGTTCCGGCCCCCATGACACGCTTGTAAGACGCTCCCTCCGGCGTACAAATATACCGCGATAGCGCTGCAGTGGAAGTTAAGTATCCGGTACAAGTAACTTCCCCTACCTCCACTAGGGTGATCCCGTCAACGCTAATGGACACTGGCGTGTCGCCGGGGATTGGTACCCCGAGCACTGTTGAGTTACCTCGAAACGCGCCGCTTATAGGAAAAACGCTTAGGAAAAAAGCGAGGAAACAGAGAGAAGCGTGACAGCGGGTGCCTCCTCCAGCTTGACATCCCCAGACCTGCAATATAACCACACGAGTATTCCATAGCCATGTCTTTTGACAAGTCTGGAAAGTGGATGGAGGCTACTCTTAATGAAAAACATAAAGTTTATTGAAGCCCAAGCTAGGGATGAGTAGGAAAGGCCAGATTGGGGGAATTGTATATAAAATCATTGATAGCATGTCAAGGACTATGCCGTAGGGAGTCCCTGCATGCAACATTCTTGTACCTAGAAACGAATGAAATTACGAGTTAAAAAAAAATGTCAAGGAGAATTGCAGCAGTAGCTAGTAAGGGACTAGGAAGATCACAAAAAGTGGTGAATATAGTTTAGAGGCCATAGTATCTATTCTGTATTTTGTTGTTTAGTTATATTACTTCTTTTCATTTTCATTTTCAATTTTGCATTGGGGTTCAGACGGGTTGCACCCGCTGTTTCTTCACATTTTTCCTGCGAGTGAATCATGTCAAGTCCGAAACAGAGGTTGCGTAACCAAGTGACAACGCAGTCGATCGCCGAAAAAATTTTTTTTTTCGCGATCCATTGCAATAGAGCGACTTGGCCAAAAACCTCTGAATCTAAATATTTAGTTCTTGGCGGCAGCCCTTGCTGTGAAAATCCCGCCAAAAGCTCAAAAACAGGGATTGGCCAAATCGCTCTAATGCACGTTTTTCTTGTACTCGGGGGTAGGGGAAAGAACCAGAAAATGCAATAGGGCTATTTGTATGGCAGAGCTCCGCCACTCCATACAAAAAATCCCTGTATTGTCACTTGCATTTTCTGGTTCTTATTCCTGTATGCGAGTAGGTACACCGGTCTATAAGTGCCCCCGCACCTTATATACATGTAGCCAACACTGCTCTTGGCAACCGTCCGGGTATGGCGACCACAGGGGTGTGGGGTATGGGGAGTGTGGTATTAGAGGCTTTCTGTTGACACGAATTTCATTTTCAAAGTGAAAGGGAAACTCATGCAGTCCGCCTCTGCAGCTGACATGTCATTTTCTGATAGATACTCAATGCTAAATATTCCGTCCTCGAGTATCTTTCAGTCTGCTGCTACGTTTGTCAATAGTTAAATGTGCTAAGGGCAGACCCTTGGCTGCATGAATTTCCTTTTCACTTTAAAAATGGAAAACAGGGATCAACTGAAAGCCTCTATTGCAATACCAAAAAGTACTAAAACCGAGCTCCAGATTGATATAGTTCAAGATGATGGATTGTTTGAGCTTCATGTAATATTTCAAATTTGCTTGTTCTTGTGAATTTAGCTCAGGCTGTTTTCTGGATAAGAACAAACCAGAAATCCCCACACCCCCGGCCCGTGGTCGCCATGACCCTGTGAGAGCGTAGTCAGTCAAAATCAGTGACACTAAGATTTGTACAGCGGTGGGTAATAAGTCATCGGACGGAACGCCACCAGAATGCGCGTTTGCAGGCAAAATTTTGGTTAGGTCATCCGATGACTTATTACCCACCGCTGTACATACCCCACACAGCGAGATGAACCCTACGGCGAAGGAAACCTACATTATCATTGCACGGTACTCTCTTCGTGTATGCATATACACTTAATTTGTAGGTTGATTATAGCCGTACAGATGATCAGGATGTTTGTTTTTTCTATCAACATCTTTGGAAGCTACGACTGCAAAGAGGAAAAGGCACCCGATAATTAGATCTTGCAGAGCATGCCACTCTCGTTAAGCCCATACTAAGAGTGGTGAAAGCATAGACCTTAGGGCAAAACCGTAAAAATTACTTCCCGACATATAGAGTAGCTGCTGGGGCCAGGCGGTTGGCGTTTCCTACCTAACATTTTACAATGGATGCGACGGAGGGACCTCGATTGCAGACAGGGAATAGGCCGACCTGACCTTTGAACGGTTTGAACCTACAGTATACCTACTCAGTGTAGTACATCCGCCTCCTACCTCTTGCTCCAGTTGGTATGTGTCTATAGAGGCCAAAACCGCTAACGTATTGCAATTGGTGCAACAGCAGCATCCCCGCCGGCAAAACCTTGCCTTATCATAGCCACCCACTCGTGTAGGGACGAACCATTAAACACATTAGCAAGAGGGCTACACCTTTCCTTGAGGGATGCGCATAGAGCCCTGATATAGAGCTACTTATCAGCTTACACCTCTTTGCAGAGCAACACTGACAAGACGCAGCCTGTTCACAGATCTTACAGGTCTTTACCCGTAGACCCAACCTCCTCCATATAGTGGGTAGAGATGGTCGCAGGCATGTCTGCTGGGGAAAGCCTCATACCCAAACCCAGCGAAGAGATATGGTACCTGGGTAGACATGAAGCTGGTTTAGAGGGGGGGTGGGGGGAGAATACCTAATCCTCCGTTCTTATAACGCGCTCGGAAGAGGAGGTATTTATTGCGTGTGCTATTTTGCACCCATCAACTTTCTTTTGGGCTCAGGATCCTCATTTAGGGTGCCCTCGGATATAACTTGGGATGCCTGGTCATGGGGGGGGGGGGGGCGCGGAGGTGTTTTTTTTAACTCTTGCTTGCTGCATGCCCTTAGCCCATAGATTGTTTACTTAATGTATTAAAGCAAAGACAGCGCTTGAAGATCAATCCAAGACCGTTGATTATGGGGGCAACAATTATTAGGTTCACTCCTTTTCTCCACATTTCCCTATTTTCGGACAAATTATCTCGCTTCTTTTTTTTTATAAAAGAAAAAAAAAGAAAATCTAAGAATACTTCACCCAATAATGGAAGAACGACCTACCAGACGTACTCGAAAGCTATCATTGAATGACTCAGTATATCCCGCAAAAACTGATAGCGCTTTTCATATAATTTTGGTTCTCTCAACATCCCCACCTCCGGCTCATATAGGTATACCAGCCTTGCTCCCCCCTCATTAGCGACACAAGAAACTTTCCCACCGCTCTTGGGCAGATCCCGGTAGAGGGGCCGGCGTTATCGGTTTGAGGGTAATAGTTCAGCATTCTCCCATGGACATACGACATTCGTTCCTAGGCCTCGGCGACAAAGTGTTTCGTATCATGATCTCAGGGTTAGGGTTTTCTGATACCTGGGAAGATCCCTACCTGGAGATTTTTTTGTTTACATCATACTCGCATCCAATCCCTACGTAGCTACCTGGAGAGACACAACCATACATTTTGGTAATATTATATCCGGGAGGGGTTTATAGCTATTCCTTTTCCAGATAACATTTCGTTCATCCTTCTAAGTACACCTTTCCTATGGATTTTCTTAAACTTGCGATCACTGCAACCCACGAGATGTATAACACACCTGGCGGTCTAAAGCTGGTATAGAAAGGATTATTCAAATCATTCCTTAACAGATTTTAGGTATTAAGTTTCTTGCGAGTTCATTTTGCCCACCAGAAGGATCGAAATGGCTGGCTAATGCTTTGCGCGTCACACTGCACTCAAACCAGACGGACAGAGTAAGGCCTCGAACAGAACTAATTTAGGACCCGTTCGGACCCGTCCCATGTGATGATGGAGCAGTAGTTTAGGGGTATCGAATGAAGGTTTGTACTAAAATGTGATGTGGGCAATTGTTACCGCCTAGATTACCGTCTCCAGGAGGATTGTGTGCAAGTACTAACACCCACATGAGACTAGCGCAACCCACTGCCCGCTGTATTTTCTGGATTGGGTTCACGAAATTGTAGTAAAAGATAGAAAAAGATGGTGTGGGCAGGTCATGATCTTGCATGGGTCTGTATCACGTGTCATTTGCGCTCGAATGGAGACAGGAAGGCCCCCCAGAAGCAATCTGCATTTCTCCCTAATGAGCTAGTGAGCGTTGTGGCGGCCAAATTTAATATGATATGTAGCATATATCCAGCCTCAAAATATGGCGGATCTACCAATTAATAGCTATAAGCGGAGCCGTCTAGTGTTCTACTCTACAAATACAAAATCGTACGTGGAGTAGATCACGATCTTAGAGACAAAAATAGGTATATTTTTATAACAAGCGGCTTTGAGTGCTTCCTTAGTCACTACAAGTATTGGGGGATACACCGGCTTCGGAACTGGATCGAAAAGGCAGGACTCTTGGCATTATTTTTGAAATACTCTACATATAATACTTTAACTACCGTATGATTTGGCGGATTCTACTCAGGTAGTAGGTGGGTGTTCGTCGAAAAGACGTTGTCCATGTTTTGCATACGTCAACCACTTGACCTTATCGGGTTTAGCGTATGGATAATTAACGTGCGGCGGTGGCGAGGGTACATGTAGGTACATGTTTCAGTCAACATGTAAGGTACGGTTAAGGCTCACATGAAAATCCACTACCTCGGCAATTGGCATTTGAAGCTCAGTAGCGTCTCATCAAAGACTTGGGCGGGACAGCCCATCTTCCGACCGCCAGGTAACCCTAGCCCTGTAACAGCTTCGGTGGTGCACTTTGCACTCATTGAAGACATGACATCATGTAGGCTAAACCACTGTGTCGGACCTGTATTGATGTAGGATATATAGGCGCTCTGACTCTTGTAACTCTAGAGTAGTGATCCTCACTATCATAAGACTTATACCAAAGCAAGAGTCAAGGCCGATGACTTTATATGCTATCGTTGTACAAGGCTCTAGAATGGGGCGAGTGATATACGGGTGAGGATCCATTCACTCATTAAATGTCAGAGCCTTGTGATCTTGATGGTTGCTATCGCTAGGTAGAGTCTGTGGTTGGGTGGACGGGCATCTCCGGGTAGGGAAGGGATCCCTGCAATGGTGCAATGCTCAGCGCGCTAACCGCACACGGTGCTCATGAGGCTCTGTTAGAGCTTATCGCTGTCATGGATGAATCCTGCCAAATTCGCGATTTGCTTGAAACGCAATATTATAATAGCTTGGGGAAATTATGTAACTATTGATTGCACTACGCTTATTACTCGTTACGTATTGAAAAGTTACCAGTTCTAGTAATTGTACGAACCAGCAGGTCGATTCCGATAATTTCATACAGTTATTGCCGTTGCGCTTACTGAATAACCGACCCTCCATACCACAAAACCCCCAGGATCTTTACGAAAATAGCCATCTTTTACTGGATGTAGTTTAGTTGGTGGCCTTGGCAACTTAAGGGATATGTACTTGAAGTACTATGGGTGTAGGGGTAAGCCTGTAGACAGGAGCCGTAGTTGCAACAGCCCTACACCCGTAGTACATGTACTTTTACAAGGAGACGATATTGAAACTAAATGTAGTAGCGACTGGTGCTGAATTTGAGTGTTGATTTTTTTGGTCTTGGTACATAGCTTTTACTATTTAGGTATAAGCAGTAGCTAGTAGCGAGGATAATGACACTGGAGTCAATAAGCTATGTAGCTTATTTATACATTTACACTGCCATGATCAGTTCTGGTATTAATTTGATGTAGAGAAAGAATCTGTAAAGACATGAAGATTTGGCTGAATGCATGCATGCATGCATGGCGATCCAACTCGGCTATTATGCTTTATCCAGTTACCTTACCGATCAGGGGATAAACTTTGGAACTATGGTAATTGTGTAACCAGAAATGTCTTAGATAATATATCGGCTCATTCATCCAGGTTTTATATTCATCCCTACCTCTTCGATATCTCCTTCTCAACTCTCTCAAACCGAATAACGCTACGAACTACAAAACCTCCCATCGCCCCTATGAACTCCACAGAACCAACCTTTGAGCGGGGAAGCAGGATCTGTAGGCCTGCGGATTGGATCGATGTTGTCAAGTTCTTTGCCCTGAACTTTGGCCTTCACGCCCTTACCGTCATCACCCCACCCGGAAGTAACGCACTTACAAGCTCTATCTTCTCTCTCTTTGCACTTTTAATGCCATGGAGTGGGACCGCAAATGCGTTCAAGGTCATCTGGCGCTTAGCACTTCTGCAGACAAACGAGCTCGAGGTGGCGTTGAAGTCAGGCGCACTTTGCATGTTAGTGCCTACATCAACTCCTACCGTTCCCAGGCCCACCGATGGCCAGAGAAAAAAGTTAAAGAGGTATGAGGAAGTGCGGAGATCTCTACAAAAATACCTCACCGCACCCCCTATCGATGATCAAGGAACGACCTCTTCGCCGACAGCTGGGATACCTCCTACGTCCCCTCATCTCGTCACTACACCCTTCATCCCAACTGCCGATTCAAACCAATCGCCATATTCGGTAGTGGAGCTGGACCAAGTCAACCTTCTGATGACAAATGTTCAAGGGCAATATCCCACTGATATCAAACTCCTCATGGTCTCGGATATTCAGACCACCGGTGATCTAGAAAAGGTCGCGCGCGATGCAGGAAAAACGTCACCCATGGAGTATTCGCTGGTTACTGTGCCCGCATCCTTTAAGGTTCGGCCCTTTCTACCTGACCATGTGAAGCCGGAACCACTATATAAGAGATTATATCACACAGTCTTGAGAGGCCGTCCGACTCCCCCGAGCTATACTGCTCCAACTCTTTCATCGAACTATAGCTTCATCAAATCTATCGCAGCCATACTCCAGATCTTGTACGGATCCTACGAACTTTATCGACTCAGTGACGGCCAGATCAAGCAGTACGGATATGCGGCGTATGGAGTTACGGTCATACCATATGTTGTGATGTCAATACTCAATCTACTTGGTGGTCTTACTGCTCCGGTCTATCCCTCAATGTATTTAGTGCATTACAGGGGGGTGAAAGAGCCAGATTCATCTGAGCTGCAGATTCCCGGCAATGATAAGAGCGAACTCGACAGGGCATCGGAAACAAGAGCATCAATAAAGGAGGAATTTCCAAGCACCCCAACCGGAGATGCATCTAACCGTCGAACCTCAGGGGAGGCAGTGGTAGCAGATGTTCAAGAAAGATATCCTAAGTTTTGGTGGAAGGAGGATGATCGACGTTCGGTGGAGGGAAAGATTTCTGGCGCGGTCGGGTACGTTTATGGAGAATTTAAACAGCCACTCACGCCAGTCCCCTCCTCTCTTATACGTTTCCTGGAACTATCGGACTCCGGCGAACTCGGACATCGCGAGGTAGCGGAAGGGCGAAAGTTTGCACTCAAGATTTTCGCGAAGCTCAATATATCGGAGTGGTTGGACAAGAGGCTCCATTCAACGCTATTTGTAAGTCTCACAACCCCCCTCTCAGAGGATTGAATCCGGTTAGACTAACCCACAATAACAGTTCTCACTTGTGATGCTATACTGGCTTCCAAGATTTTCACTCCTGTCGGTTCAATACATCATCATCACCATCTTAACCCATTGGAACAAGAGGGACAGCACATCTATCCAGCGGGGATTTATCATGACGTGGATCGTCGGCGGCCAACTCGGCGGCTTTCTTCCCAGTCTGCTCAGGGATAACGACCGCTTTAAGAAGTCCTATAGGCGGTTTATTAGGAATCACCGGCCAGCAACCATCACTTGTGTGTTCGCGCTTCTAATAGCAATTTTCCTTTTTCCATCGATTAGTGGATGCTACATGGTGGCTACGATGATCTTGAGTGACGAGGCATGCAGTAGGCTGTAGTAGCGTCATTTGGCACATCTGCAATTGCTGATCTCGTCGCTTAATCACCTGTTTTGCGGGCCGCGTTTCCGGCCCTTCAGGCACCAGAATCTCTGTAGCTTTTACTCTACGTATTGATCTTTGCAATTCTAATTTTGTACTTTTGCTAGTTATCTGACTCTGAATAACTTCTGCAGTGCGGTGACTTATAAACTCTAAGATATCTAATCAAAGTTACGCAATGTTCGTGGGATTTACCTAGGTGTGCAGGGTAGGGTCATGAGAGTTCAAAAAAAAATTAAAGTGCAGTTAATAATTTGAATTCTGGCATAACCTACGTGTTACATGTAAGAAATATGAATAATAAATAATAGTTGATTTGAATGTGGTCAGGCTTTGTCATAGCCGTGAGGCTGCATACAGTTAATGAAATAAGTAGAAAACAAAGAAAGAAAGAAAAATGCAGTCAGGGTTAGGGTATTCCAATGTGAATTTACTATATTTGTTATCTCTTGGAAAGGACTACATGTGCTAGTACCCGACCCCACGGTACCGCAAAATCTCTGTCCGTTCGGACGGTTGACAAGAGTGGTCTTGGCTGTGAAAGGCTCTGTTCTCTTCCTTTAAGGGTGATATTTTCGAGCTCCTCTGCAAAACTGTCCTCTTGGCAACCGTCCAAACGAACTGAGATCTTCCAGTATTGGAGACCTTGCACAAGTGGAGCCAGCTCCATTCCCCGGTAACCTGATTGATGCCTATCCCATTGCAATAGGCTGCCAATCAGATAATCGAAAGATAGAGCTGGCAAAGTCTCTATTATCAACCTCCCGAGATTTACCCTTAGCTATCCGGAAGAAGCTCAAGAAGTGACACCAACTAGATATATGACAAGTTACGTTTCTGAAACTTTACCATTTTTTTCACATTTTTCTTATCTCCCCTGCGTTGGCAATGAGAGAGGAATTTAAGACAGAAACTAGGGACAGAATCTAGGAGACCTGTCTGGTATTGTCATTACCTGCGGTCTGCATAGGCAATTAGTTGAAACTACCTACATTTATAACTATCTGGTCGATAATGCATGTATGAGTTATCGATAAATCAATCTCGTCAACAGGGTTAGGGTTTCTCATTAATATTGGGGTTTTGCCACAAAGCCAAAAGAAGGACACCGGTGACGCCGCGGGTGAGGAGTTGTGCAGACACAGTCTTAGTAAAAATCTACAGAGTTTAGGTCTCTTTCTAGAGACCTTCACTTGTTTGGTTTGATCATACCCTAACCCTGGCGCCAAGCGCTCTTGACACTCGACAGGCAATATCTTGACGAGTATTGGGAGGTTGGATTGATTACAGGTTGCCTGATATATTGCGTATTCTGCTTGTAAGTGGATATTGGTATAAGGATTATTCGCTTTTGAATTAATCTAAACAGTATAGTCTTGTCCGCCGTCATCAGGAAGCATTTCTATTGGTTAGCATTTTGCGTATGGACTTTTTTAATAATTTGCCGTGACCTTTATAAAGGGTAATGGCATTAGTTAGTCACCAACCACTTCTTAGCTTAGTGGGTAAAATGTGCCGTTGGCCTGACACATTTTGTCCGCTAGGTTGCAGGTTCAATTCCTGCTGCTGCCTAGTTGTAAGGTCCCTACTGGTGAGTTCAGCGGCTAAGCTGCATATGAAAGTCCCAGTGGGGTTGGATGGACCACCAATACAAAAATGGTTCTCCCGGCTTGAAGGAATGAGACGGCATCCTTCAAAGCCTTTATCCGTCAGCTGGGCAGTATGGGACGTGGTTGGCCACCCTTCTTGCTAAAATTAATCTTAAAACCCTAACCCTTAGCTCAGCTTAGCAATCCAACCAGCATGTACGGGCGGGAAAAAAAGATTTTCAGGGCCGTACCCGCGCCAGTACTTAATCTGCACCAAACCCGCTACTACTGATTCTTCCGTTCATTACGCATCCTAACAGCCTTCCTTGCCTAGCGACCTCACAAAATGTCTTCTACAATTAACCCGTCCCCTGATTCCTCTAATTCCAAATACTTCAATCAAGTCAATTCTCAACTAGATAACCTGATTAATCAAGGGGTTTTCAAGGATGAGACATTCTCTAGAGGTGTTCGTCATGGAGTTAAAAGAGTTCTGAAACGCTGGGATGATTCCCGGGTCAATCTCCAAACTATTCATACTCCTATCTCCTATCCAATCCTAAAGCAAGCCAAGAAAACAAAACAGCTTCCACCACACGATGATAGGATTACTCCAGACTTTAGAGTTATTGAAAGCTCTTCGAACCCTACACAAGATTGACAATCACGGCAACATACTTGCATACCGATTCAGAATTGATTCTCATTACCTTGAATCCCTTCAAACTAGCGCAAGCGTCTTACCCGAGCACAAGCAACTCAAGACAATCAGAGGAGCATTTCAGCACCGACACTACGCATTGTGGGCAGATTATAGTCAGACAATTTTCCCTACTTCAGAATACAAAAGAGATTTACCACAATCCAAAGACTTTATCGAGACAAATAAACCACTCTTTAAGCATTTATCCGATATCCTCCGTCTGCTCTCTCCCGTCATGTATCAAAAGTTCAACAGTTCCAAGAAATATCTACCCGCAGATTTGGATTTCATGGCGGGAGCATGGCCAGGACTTGCTATCAATCAGGGTTTAGACAAAGAAGGGAAATCGGGTACACATCAGGATACGCAGGATTACCACGCAGGTTATAATTGTGTTTTGCCTTATGGTTCTGGAGATTGGGTTGGTGGAAACTTGGTACTTTGGCAGTTGAAGCTTCAGTTTGACTTAAGACCAGGTGATGTATTATTTTTCTTTGGTTCCTTGATTGCGCATAACTGTACTCCTATTTCTTTTGGTACCAGAAACTCGATTGATTTATTTTATCATAAAAGTGTTTTTGATTGGAAGAAAAGACAAGATTTGAGAAGAAATAAAGGGGGGCCAAGGGTCAAAAATCCTTCCCGTCAGCCCCCTAAAAAGAAATCTCTAAAAAGAAAACTAGAAGATTAGTTTGTATTTACTTTTTATTATACATTCGTTTAGTTGCATATTTTTTCCGGTATATTTAAGAATTTAGTTTTGTTTCTACTAGCCCAATGCAGTCATCTACAATCAATAATAATAACTAATGGAAAAAGGTTATAATAGAATCGAACCAACCCTTAAATCTATAGCTATAACCTCAATATCCAAATACACATTACTAAATTCACTTCGAATTTAATCCTCAATCCTCATCATAAACAATGAACTTCTACTCAAGTGTTATCCATGGGCTTTTTCCTCTATCCTTACCAACTACGCCAAATAATAAGCAACCCCGCTCACGCTTTTATGAATCGATAATACCATGCGTCGAACAATTGAAATACAATAAAATCAATTACGATTCGATTGATACAAGAGTAATCTGTTATATTATGGATTTAGAGCCCAAGAGTGGACATCTCTCTAACATTTCTGGCCGTTTCTTTGTTCCTTCGGATGGAATAAATCCATTAACTATCAGTACATATACACATAATACGTATGTTGCTTCGTCATATAATTGATTAAATTATTTATAAACTATAATACTTATGGGACAATTGTTAAATTAGTTTCCACGGCGATATAGATCCTGTTCTCTATGAAACGGAATATACAAATATGTTACCCACTCCATATTCTTCATTCATTACGATTATTGGAAAGGTAGAGGATCCGAATGAAAATCCTTCGTATTCAGTTGCAAATGCAAAGTGCCGCAGTTTTGTTGTCCAAACTGCAACATATTTTGCAGGCAAGATGAATGCATTTCATGTTAACGTTTTAATGCCAACGGATAATCGATTCCTTTCTACACCTCTACCGTACAAAGAGAGTCATATCTGTTGTCATGGGTTTCTTATCGGGACTGATGAAGAGAATTCCAATATTGTACTGATGTTAAAGGATTTCACTTATCTCCCAACTACATCTGCTGAAACCAAAATTCCTGAAGCAAAAACACCTGAGAAAAAACCATTTTTATGGGGCAACAAATTGATTGACTCGGTATGTTGAATAACTCTTCTTTGTTGATTTCCAGATGTTAGATCTAATAACATTCAACAATAATATAGCCAAATACCCCAGAATCCAGCAATAAGAAACGAGCTGCTGAGGAAATAGAAAGCGGGGTATCAAAACAGCAACACAATTTACGCAAAATCCCAATTGACCCTATCAGGCCCAAAACACCAACAACGCTTAAGACATACAGTAAAAAAAATACCCTAACTGAGAAATGCCAACTACCCCCTGTGGCATTCAACTCGGGTATAGCTATCAGAAATACCCGTAGTACCCGTAAACCACCCTACAAAGTGGCACAATCTCTCGTTGAAGTGTCATTACCTATACCAATAGAGCCTGATATGTTAAATATATCAAATTCAGCCTTAAAAACTATTGATTATTAACACAATTTAGGACAATCAATCTGATTCGGAATACTACAGAAATGATCAGATTGCTACAACAAACACCAATACGGATATAGACGTTGTTAAAGACACAACTGTTGAAGTATGCAAGTAGGGTACCATTCATAATATGTAAGTTTTTGCTGTATTTATCCGTCACAACCCGCTTTCATAATTAGTTCATGTTGTCAAACATTAACTAAATTTTAATCAACAAGAGATTATAGATTCAAGAAGTAGGAATTATTTAAAATCGCAAGTAAGGTATGGAGCTGTCGAAAAAAATATTTTCATTAAAGTCTTTGTAACAGTAGCAATTATTATTATTTAGGCGATTGAGAAAATACATACAAGTCTTCTTTATTCTTAAAAAGAGGTAGTTCGATTTATTTTATCTCTATTCAGCATCTATTATCACTCCCGAGATAAATTCATAATGCCTACCTTCCGAACAGCTCAATCACCAAATGAACGAAGAGAATCTATGCGAGCTACATCACAACGTCGACGTTCCCATATTGCTCAACAATTATTGACTGATCGATCAATAATATCCCAAACGAATCAATGGTGGCATCATCTCTCATTGAATCCCTCTACTTTTACGCCATTTCAATGGAATGCCAAATCTTCTTATTGTGGGGTAATACTTTTGTGTAAAGGGATCAATGGTTGGTGTTGTAATAAAGGAAAATGGATTATTCCTCTACTTCCATCCTACCCGCCTCAAATACAAACGCTTTTGAATGACGATATTAATGGTCAACTATCACGGCGATCGCGCGCATTAAACAACCTATTTTGTTTTTCAGTTCTTGGAGTCGATAGTAAAGGATTTCAACAAATGAATGGGCCATCAAACGTAATTCTGTGTGGTAGAACATATCACAGAGTAATTGACATAACAAGAGGTAATCATTCAATGAGATGGTTACTTTACGATGAATCTGAAAGAAGCAATCAAGCAATTCAGAACGATATACCTCCATATTGGTCAGATTCAGTACTTTCAGCCCTCCAAGATATCAATCCTTATATACATCATCTCCAACGCCTCTCGAGTCAACCAGCTGGTGAACCCTACGTATTAGAACTCCGGGACACTCCAGTGGAAGGAGAGATAGTAGCAATCATTCATGCTAATAACATTAACCGACCAAATCCACGGAGCGTTTATATCTGGAAAAACAGTACGCATGAACCAGAATTTGTCGATATTCTGTCTTCTCAATACGAACCACTGCAATATCCACTATTGTTTCCTCATGCAACCCCAGGTTGGTCAGCAAACTTACAGCAATCTCCTAAGTTATCTCAAATACAATGGTATTGGATGAGACTTCTATTGGACGAAGAAAGATTTCTTTCATTAGGGAGGCTTACATGCGAATACGTTGTTGATATGTACTCCAGAGCGGAAGAGGAAAGATTAAACTATATTCGTATTGGACGGAGTGTTCAACAAGAACTGGATCATAATGATTTGGATAATGACTTTACCGGAACACTACCGTCAACATTTATGGGAAGTCGTGCTTGGGCATCAAAGGAGGTTGCAGATGCATTAGCTTTATGTCGTGTCAAGGGACAACCTTCATTCTTTATTACAGCAACTACGAATCCACATTGGCCAGAGATGGTTTCTCGATTAAAACCTGGACAGACTGCAAGTGATATTCCCACAATCGGTAAATATATTATTTCATATTCAATTGCTGAGAAATATATGTATGCAAAAAATCTTTTTGCTATTTGATATACCAAAAGAATGATATAAATGTTTGCTAATATAAAAACCAATATATTAGTTTGCCGGATATTTCATGCAAGGTTACTTGCGATGGAAGCAAAACTGAAATCGATATTTGGTGGACTAGTATATAAAGTCCGAGTAGTGGAGTTTCAAAAGAGGGGTTTACCACACGCTCATATTCTTATTAAGGTAAAAACATCTTTTGTCCAATTAAATAATTTTGCATTAACGTAATCGTTTTATTAGGTGTTTCCAGAAATCCCATTTGATCTCTTGGATCAGTTAATTTCAGCTGAACTCCCACTTGAGGAAGACGATGGACCACATCAGCAAGACTTCATTTGTCTCCTGATATCTCCTGAGCCTCAGGAGACTCAAAAAATATCCAGGAGCCTCAGGAGACTCTCAGGAGACTCAGGAGACTGTTGGGAGACTGCATACACAAGTAGTAGTTTGCTGATGCACTACGAGCTCAAATACTAAAATTTAATATGCATCCTACGAACCATCTGACAGTTCCTTATAGCCGTTGCCAAAAGGACGGAAGATGTTGTTATAACTTCCCCAAACAATTACACAATATTACTTCTCTTGATGACGGAGGAAGAGTAATTTACCGTAGGAGGAGGCAACAAGACCTAATGGTCATCAGCTATATGCCAATTCTTACACGATTCATGGATTGTCATGTTAATGTCGATGTATGCTTTACAGTTGACGTCTTTATGTAACTTTATAAATATCTTTTCAAAGGTCCAGATCGTACCCGATACACAATTGGAAACCCAGAGGTTCCAATTGACGAACTCAGCGATTATATCAATGCCCGTTATCTATCGTCTTCAGAAGCTGTTTGGAGAATATTACAATATCGAATCAGTATCAAAGAGCCAGCAGTTATTTGTCTGACTGTACACCTTCCAAATCAAAACCTACATCAAATGGTACGACGAACGCAAGCATCTACTGCTACAGATTTGTTAAGATATTTTGCGAGACCAATTTCTGAGGAATTTACATCTTTAACATATGAGGAGTACTATCAAAAGTACCGACAAATAAAGAGAAATTCTATTCACCAACAATTAGGTCCAAACCAAACGATGGAGCGAGTAATACCCGAATTCAATCAATCCATGATTATACAAAAACGCACCGGAAAACAAATTGTAACGAGAATTGCTACCATACCGATTAGAATGGGAGAATTGTTCTACTTACGTGCGCTCTTGCATAAGTTTCATACCCATTCATTTGAACAACTACGCAATGTGGAAAACATTACATACAATACGTTTCAGGAAGCAGCGATAGCTCAAGGTTTATTTGAAGTTATATGTGAATCAAGACAGGCACTTGAAGAAGCAATTGAATCATTCTATAGACCTGGTCAACTACGTTTCTTATTTGCACAATTGATATTGGAAATGCCCACTCCAGCAGTAGAATTATGGGATGAGTTCAGTGGTTATTTAGCAGCTGATTATTTGCTCCAAAGTGGAACAAATGGACTACAGCGAGCATTACGAGACATTGGTCGTTTTTTGTTATCTAGGGGTACCACATTATCAGATTACGGTTTGCCTGAACCTGGTCCCCGTTGTCTTGAGACAGAGATAGAACTTGATGCATTCTCAAGCAGAGAGATTCTTTTACGTCAGACAGCACTCGATATGTATTCCAAAATGGTTTCCGAACAACAAAATGCGTACAATACTATATGGCAACATACAAATCAGTTGATTCAAAACAACATCAGCAATTTTAACAATTCAGTAGCTTCTGGAGTGCAGTTTCAAAATCCAGATTCCAATATATTTTTTCTGGAAGGAAAAGCTGGTCGTGGAAAATCATATGTTATTACCGCTTTGTTAGCGGCTACACGCGGAAGACAGTCCATTGCAATAATTACAGGATCAACTGCATTAAGCGTAACTATTTATGAAAGAGGGCGCACTGCACACTCTGCTTTTGGTATCCCTGTTAGTGAAGTTAGTTCTACTATTTTCTTTAAATTTTCTCAAATACTTCATCATCTATATACTAATTTTAATATATTACCTTTAGACACAAACTGGTTTGGAATCAACTGTTTCAAGTAATCTGCGTCGAAAGAAAGCTTTTAGCCGATTCAAGATTTGTGATATGAACGCCACAAGAAAGAGTTGAGTGTGCAGACCAACTATTGCAAACAATCATGAATAACTCGATACCATTTGGTGGTAAACTATTTGTTGGAGTTGGAGATTTTCGTCAAGTAGCACCAATTGTGAAAGGAAGTGGTATATCTGCTACACTAGACGCGTCGATAAAGAGCAGTTATCTTTGGCCATATTTTCAGTTACTTCAACTTTACGCTCCTATAAGAAATGCATCCGATCCTGACTACTCCCGTTGGGTAGATCAAATTGGTAATGGTTATTCAATCGGCGATCAGTCTCTACCATATCATCCAAGTAATACTGAACACCCGGATCAATACTCTGTTCTACTGGATTTCCTTCTACCCTGTTATTCTTTGCAAAACGCTATCGATTTCCTCTTCCCACCACATATATTGAATGAACCTGGTTCATGCATTTCACGTTCTTTTCTCAGCCCATTGAATAAGAATGTAGATGAATTTAATCTTTTAATTCTACAAGTTTTACCAAATCCCGAAGCTGTCTATTTCAGCTACGATACAATTAAAGATACAGAGTCTGAGGAAAATCATCCTGCTGGTTCAACAGAATTTCTCAACATGTTAAACGAGCCAGGGGTTCCATTGCATAAACTGAGAATCAAAAAAGGCGCAATATGTTCAATAATGAGAAACATTTCTCTTGAGAAAGGACTGGTTAAAAATATGAGGGTTGTGGTGGAAGCTACTTATCGCAATTTTGTGGTCGTAAAGATTTTATCAAATATACAACTCGATGGATCTCTTTCGAACGAATCACCCCAAACATATTGTATTCCACGAATCACTTTCGAATTCCGTCCACGATATTGTCCTTGGTCAATATGTCGACGTCAGTACCCTCTACGATTAGCTTATGCAACTACTTTTAATTCTTGCCAAGGATTAACGCTCGATAAGGTAGTTCTAGATCTACGTTCAGATGTCTTTGCCCATGGTCAACTATATACTGCAATTTCCAGAGTAAGAAATCGATTTAATGCACGTGTTTTGTTTCATAGGGATAATCAAAACCGAATCACCAAAAATGTTGTTTATCAAGAGCTTCTTCTATAAATCTATAATTTGTGATTGGAGTCAATTTCCGTATTTCATATCTGGATTAATTTATATGAGTTATCCATATCAGTAAAAATGTCTTTTTTATTCCTCCTGTTATATGTTTTGTCTATATACTATAGGAATCTGTGTAGCCACACTGGCGGCCGCAGGCAGCATTACACTTGTAATTACTATAGCAGTCCCACCCATTCCCTACCAACGGACAGACTCCCCCTCAACTCCAACCAGCTCATCAGGAGCACCAGTGATCATGCAATGCAGGTTGCACACAGATACAACTTCTTCTAGGTTCTAGTTAATTGGTTTGGCGATATTCATAGCGGCTGGTACGAGGGGGTGGAGTTGGGGTCCCCGGACTCCTTCTTGCACGACGTGGCCGATTTTCCAACGGAGTGACAGTGGGAGATTCCCAGAGCCGTGTACAGCTTACTAGTGCCTTTTACGCACCGGTGGCCTCAAAAAGATTATATATGGATGAGGATATTTATTAACTTAGTAGTCTTCCCGTTACCATAACTGGTTCCCAGGGTTGTACTTAGAGAATGAGATTGAGGTGGAATATCGCAAGAGATTAGGGGGGTAGCCCGTCAATTACGAAGAATTGGGGTAAATACAGGGAAGGATCTACCACTGAGCCTCTCGTTAACAAATTAGCAGATGCCTAAGTTATTTGTTATATGCGAGTGATATCCTGTGATTATGTTAATATTTCTTTTTTGTTTACATCATTAATTGCATCTAGCACTTGAGCTATGGCAATATCACACCTCAGAACTACCCCGCCCACCCGATGTTAATATTTTTGATACTGCCTATAATTCATTAAAGAAAGTAGAGTAATATTAATTAGCTATTTGATTAAATGCATGATCAAGAGTAATATTATATATTCCAAAGTAGCACCTGGCTGTGGTTTCGACGAATCTCGTAACCCAACCATTCCTCAGATACGAGAACCCATTATATATCAATCAGGTATAATTCTATATAACCCCTTAATATCAATTGTTTTGGGGCTTCACACAATGAATAAAGAATCGTCAGAAGTCCTGTTGAGAGGTTAAAAAATATTACGTTAAGAGAAATAAACGATGGATACCCAGCTGCCGCTTGTGGGTATCTAGGTACGTGATATTGCTGTTTGGAAGATGCTATGCTGACTGATCGCCAAGTAGAGGTAGTCAACCTTGCTCTGCCGAATAAATAAATTGCATGTGAATGCTGCGAGAAGGAGGGCGTGTTTTGATCGCTTTTCAAATACGGACTAATGAGTCCGACCTGGAAAAATACTGACTCTTGCCGTTTCTGTCTCTTCCCCCCCGGTCCGGACTGACAATCTCACTAAGGACTATGAGCGAATCATGATGTATCACTCGGCCTTAACTTGGGTGCGTGTCTATTTTATGTATTTACTTATGCTTCATAGTACATGCAACCCGTAGGATATGGCAACCGCCCTCCTCCCGGGGGCGGCGAATCCCCTCGCCAATGAAGGGAAATAGAAAAACCATAAGATAATTAACTGGAAATCAACGAAAATTTTCTGCTTCTTTCAACACTAGCCTGTCTGATGCGCTCACTGTCTCGAGCCTCATCGTTCATCAAGTAATATGCATCTCACCCTTTTCTTTAGGGTTCGAGTGACAGGCCTTTCATGCTGGGAAGCGAAAATTGTATTTCAGTTGTTGATTCCTTTTTCGTTTTATTTGCATTTTATTTATTACTTCCTGTTCCCTTTATAGAAGATGATGGTAGATGGGTATGGCTTCTTGGGGGAAAACACTGCGATATTGCCATAACCGAGTGTTTATATACAATTAGCTATAGGAAATTGAGTAAAAGAAAAAAAAGAAAAAAAAAGGCCAGAGTTGTTCAGGGTTAGGGTTGTGATCATCACGATGGTTGGAGAAAAGATGCAGGTTTACTTGCGCACAGCTGATTGATGCTTCGTTGCTTGCACGCAAAATGAGGGAAGATTCCAAAAGGCTAGTTAAATCTGGAAGATTGACGAACATCAACATCTACCAGATATTGGTGGACGTAAGTACCTATGGTGAAATAAAATATTGCCTTGAATTCACATGTAACATCCAGTGCACGATTCTCACCAGTTCCCTAACCACATGCACACCATCACAAGAGCGTGGCGGTCGGAGCTAGGGATACTTCGTATAGGTTTGGGTGTTGGTTTATGGGTCTCAAGTCTAGTGAAACTAGATTTCATAGTTGACCATGCGACGGGCCAATACCTAATGTTACCGCAAGTCAAGATTAATTATTGTCGAGTATCCGTTAATACTGAGGTCCCAATACACAAACAATGGTTACATATTGTAAACTGAGCCAATCCTAATACCATATTTAGAAGATTAATTGAATAAACCAACAGTCGGGACCAGAAAGGTGAGCGATAAAGAAAAAAAAAAGGTGGTTTCGTTGTGCGCTGTGTTCCAGCCCCCAGCTTCATCAACTAGGTTATAGGGTAGCAAAGGAGGAGACACACACAGGAGATTGGTTCAGAAAACTATTCTCCAGCTTGTATCCGATAGCGTTCGGATGCCGATCATTGGCCCACCACATAGGGCGCTGCCAGGGATTCACCTGCGCCACCCGAGTCGCCACGGTGGCGTTTAGATCCACCTTAGCTTCTTGCATATCTCGATATTGATCCCGTCTTGCAAGGCTTAGATGTTGTGTGTGCGTCTGAAGGATTCCTAAGAGGTAGAAAATTTAATTTCAAGGCTAATCAAACGCCACAATCTCATTTATTAGGCTAGGACGAGTTATATATATAACCCCAAGAAGGCGCCACATGATTCATCTTTTGACCAGCGTAGGTAGTAGTAAAGGGGGTCAAAACCATGTTAACCGTACGTATATATAATTGTCAATAAGTTGGTAAAAATCAGGAGTAGATATATATAAATAGTGATGATTGTGACAACGATGCTGCGACCTACCTTTCAATAGGCTCTTAAATTGTATGGAACCATGACGACGGTAAATAAGGCACATCCGGCGGAATAGATTGGCTAAGGGGTGCTGTCTCGTACTCTTGAATTAATCTCCACGGACATCAAAATAGCTCTACTCCACAGAGTGCAGTTGAAATAGGCCTCTCCCTTGACAACCAACGTGCAGGACGAACCGACCAATCAGAAGTCGACACATATTTCCCCCAACACCAGGAAATACCCCGCTTTCGAGTTTTCTGCCAATCAGAAAACCTCATTTATTCACCAGGAGTTACAGTGACAGAATGAATACAATGGCGCGCACAAGTCCTAACTGGAGAAAAGCCACGAGATCAGAAACTCACGCGCGCGGATTTGCAAAATCAAAGATATCGAAGAAATTACGAGTTAAGGCGAAATGTGAGCAATTTAGCGAAGAAAAATAATGAAGCAGCAAGTTCAACTGGAAAAGATTACAAAGGCTCTGGAGACGTATCAGAGAAAGGCCTATCGTGGAACAATTTGTTCTTGGAAAAGTCGAGGAGAAAGAGGCCCCGACTTCACCGATGAAGAAGGAAAGAGGAGAATATGGGTCGGAAAGTGGCTCGATTACGTATGGAAGAGAAAGAGGAGAAGACGCCACCGCGCGCAGCCGCCATGCCCACATACGCACGTACTAGAGACAAGAGACAACCCAAACCCCTGCAGAGACGCGAGATCTGGTCCTCTCACCCAAGTCCGCTGTTAAGTGGATAAAATGCAATACCATCGGATAAGATCCGATCGACGCATGAGACGGAATGACAGCGCGGAATGAGAAGACGGAAACATATACGATTAAGGAGCGTATTTAAGCGACAAGACGGCCTTTTTAATTTTGCACGGTAATATCAAGTATGCGCGAGCAAGACTAGGAAAAGCAAAAGAGCGGGATGGGCATTTTAAATTTGGCGACAGAGTTTGAGCTTTACGCTATGACGATAGACGAGACGGATTTGTATGGGAGTGAGGGAAGAAGGGCGACTTTTGAAATTGTTACATGTTGTTGATTTGTGTTTTGTTTGTGTTTTTTTTTTTTTTTTTTTTTTTTTTTGGGGTGTCTTGCGCGAACGATGAGGCTCGAGGACAATGCAGTGTCGGTTAGTGTTGAGGAGGCTGAGAGTGATGTTATGAGTTACTTGGCGAATGATGAAGCTCGAGACAGCGGCGCGTTGGTTAGTGTTGCGGAGGTTGAGAAGGTGTTTTCCTTTTGTTTTGTTTTTGAAGTTGGCGGTGGAAGTTGCTAGCCTGCTGAATACCCTTCACTGGGCGTGGCCAGGGGCTGGCGGGGTAGTTCCGGGGGTTTGATATCGTCATAGCCTTAAGGCTGGATACGATTAATGATGTAAACAAAAAAAAAAAAAAAAGTGCAGTTGAAATAAAATAGGAGTGGAGCGGGTGATAATCGAGTGATATTATATGATGATAATACCAACTAAGGAAATAATGTGGTAAAATTAGAGATTTTATGCACCTTTATTGAACCGCTAACATTAAAGCCATTAAGACTCTTACTATAATCAGCATGCCTTGTATCTGCAACTTCCTGGACCTGATAACCTGCGACATATCCCGAAATGAACAGTGTATTCCCAACAGGCAACGATACCATTTCAGGTTACCGTAGAAGCATTTATCACCTGCAATCTCCATACCTGATCATCGCACTCTAAACATTACTGGAAACATGAATGCCATATCATCAATTGAGTAGGGATCATTCCTCGGTCTTTCATAATTCTCCACTATTTCTACCTACTGTCATCCGAAAAAATGATCTGCCTCTCACATCGTTCCTGGAGACCCGTGGGACTGGCTCATGTATATCCAACAGGTCTGACACTATCAATGTTCTAGTCTCACCTGCGGATGCATCAGCTGTAGCTTCTGGGGATTGTTTAAAACCGAACACGACACCGCGCGCGAAGCTTCGGTGGGAATAACAAACTGAATCCGCCGCTCCGAAGGAATTCCGTTTAGCTAGCGCCATCCCGTTGTCTGAGGTATAAAGCTGGAACGTGGGTATAATATATAGTTCTTGGAAAGGTGTCTCAGTATGATCTAAGTGGAATCTATATTTGAAACTTTTTACTACATTCTTCGTTTCTCCTATATCTGATCAAATAATTTACACAAGATATATACACTATCTCTCCCTCAACCGAACACGGGGGTCTATAATATAGTCCGCCGGAAACCACGGTCAAGGGTAATCAAAGAAACCCCCCCCCCCCCCATGGGCCCACAAAAATAACCACTCTTACCCCCCACAAGGCCTATCAGATAGCGACAGAAACAGTTTATTCCTATCCACCTAGCCATGGAGAGGCAAATAGCACACCACCCTGCCCGCTATTCCAACCTAAATGGCCGGCCTCGCCCTATATCGATCTACCAGCATATATATCTGCCAAGACAGTCTGAAGGTTCTGTAATCTCATAAAGAGACATCTGGAAGCACGTATATACATAGTAGCCGTACCCAGGTCTCTCTTTTGGAATATCCGGTCGTAAGGATTAGAGATAAATATCCGAAGAAGTTCAAGCTGGAAGCGGTGACAACATCCCGACCTCCGAATGCGAGACCATTCACTGCAGGATAACATCGAAGCTTTGGCGACTGAGTGTGGTGGTCTATGTTCGAAGGCGTCGACTAGAATAAAGATTTGTGGATAATTGAGGACTGCGTTTGAGAAATCTCCTGGTGGACAAGCTGTCCCTGTGTCATTTCTTGTTGCGAGAGCGAGAGACATGCTGTTAACGGTCCGATATGTAGGAGCTGGCGGTGGTTAGATTTCGTTAATTTGATACGGGAACAACTCTTCCGGGATAGGAAACCATCCGGGATAGCCAATTAAAGCTTCTATAAGAACACTAGGGGTGTCGAGAAACCCCATACAGAGTAGCAAGGCATCGGCGATATTGGATTCCGGTATCTGAAGTTGGGACTGTATGTTTTCCTCCTTAGCTTTTAGTGGCTCGAGGACCTCCAGGCATTTAAAGTTGCTTAATTGAGCAAGCAGAAGAGGGTAGCTGTCGAAGGGCAAACATTCTCGACCCTCCTACCATGAACCTCCACCGAACCGCTCCTAACTCTACCTCTCCTAGTCAGCTCCTTTGAATGTCCCCGCCCTAGACCTATATGTAGCCGCCCTTCCTCAGCCCACTATCCCCCGATCGCTCCTGTTGGCCATCCCTGAAGTGGCAGACTCCCCCAATCCCCCTATTTCATTCAGTCCCTTTAACAAGCTGATAATAGCCTATCGAGCTCTAATTTCACCTATTAATCTTGTGCATCCCCCTTCCTTCTCATCCAACAGTAGTCCCTCTTAGCCAGCACTCTCAATGTAGCGCTCTACACAGAGCCCCTCCTACCCCTATATATACATGCCCAGCCCTCCCATCTCTCTCAATCCAGCCACATGCCGCCTGCTTTGTCCGTGCCGTGTTCGTAGATGATATCTCGTATCCTCCCTCTCTCCTTGCTCCCTCCTATTCTATATCCCTCACCCCCTAGTCTATAACATGAATACCCTTCCGATCTGGTATGGTCCTTGTCTAGACCCTCTCTCCCAGGGACAGTAGTGATTTCCTTCGTCGATCCACGCCGTCAATCCTTCCGGAACGGATTCTGCAACTCCTATATCCCCCACATCGAGCCCCCGTCCATTAGTTCTTCCGTCTCTCTTCTCTCACCCACTCACCACTTAAAACTACTTCTCATACCACAGCCTAGTATCACCCCCGACCCTACATGGCCACCACCACCCAAGACCAAGCCACAGCTCTCCAAGCCTCCCAAGCCATAGTTCCCAAACCACTGAACCCTCCAGCATGCGCAGGCGCAGAGGCGCGGCCACACAACCACAAGCCGGAGGAGCCAAAATCAAGGGAATCTAGGAAAGGCGGGGAAGACGACCTTATTATATATATACCCTCATTCCCCACCAAGCGAGTTTACCACCTGCCGAGTGTGAGGTCTTTGTATACGCAAAAGATGGCTGCTAAAGTGGGGATTGGGTGCTGCACTCGGTGGGTGCGTTGGGTGTGGGTGGGTGCGAGAGGCACAGAAAAGAAGAAGTAGGAGCGCCTCCCACGTTTGGGTAACTTAACACGCTAATATGTATGGTTGGGGACTCCTGTAACCGGACCACCTTTTGCGCCAATGTTGAAGTGCTAATGACTTTTCAACCACCACATATTTAAGGATTTTGGGCTCTATTAGTCAATAGCCCTTATTCCCCTATATAACTCTATACAGCTGAATTGTCTTTAATTGTTGTTGTTGTTAAGTTATTAAGCCGTAAAGATATAGGGTTTTGGTAGAGACTCGGATCAATGTCAGTACATTTTTATATAGCTCAGCCCAATCAGGATATACACTAGTACAGATTAGGAAGGTGCTGTTCCGTGTTAAACTATGGATTTATTTCTACCATTTAGACTTATCAACTATCTGCCGGTGACTCCTATAAGCTTGAATTCTCCCCTTAAACTCCGTACTTCCGTACTTTAGTCCTGCTTCATATGCATCCAAAATCCGCATGCAGAACAAATAATATTTATGAATGGAAATAGCTGATACTGAGGCAAGCGATACAGGAATAGTTTCACGTAGACCTTCCAAACTGTATTTACAGTTTTCCCTAGCATGATATTTTGCAGCACACCAATAACGTTCAATGAAATTTAACTCACAATGAAACTTAGGATAGAAAATGATTACATGACCCATAGGTTCAATTTCTTCCTGTAAACGTCCCCGTTGATTCCGAAAGTCTCGTTGATTAGAGAGTGTTGTACGGGCACAACATTTACCCATTAATTCTCCAGAGGAAGGACAGCCAGGTCTGTTGTTCGAAGTAGGGCATTGTAAGAGAAATGCAAATCCATCAGTCCTTTTTCGTCACTATAACCCACGTTCTCTGAGAACCTGCTCAATTCCTTTGGGTTTACCTCATAGAGAGATTATTGGGTGATTGTTTGGGAATATCATTGGTTGTGGTCGTTGTTTTTCGAATATGAATCCTTCTCGCATTAAAGGTTGAGAACCGCTGGGATTTTTGTTCATTCTTGATGCAAGAGGAGCATCTGCAGCAAAGCAACAATGATTGGAAGCATTGTCGAATGCAAATAGAGCTTGACATCCAGGAAATGCATAATTGAAAATTGGTATTGCTGTATTCATCAGCAAACTACTACTTGTGTATGCAGTCTCCCAACAGTCTCCCAGGTCTCCTGAGAGTCTCCTGAGATTCCTGGATATTTTTTGAGTCTCCTGAGACTCAGGAGACCTCAGGAGACAAATGAAGTCTTGCTGATGTTGACTGCATGATCTACCATTTTCTCGCCAGTCCAATAATTATCTTTCCCATATTCCAGATAATGTAAAGCTTCACGCACAGGTTTTCCATCCGGTAATAAAGGCCAATTGATATTTTCAGCTATAAACGCAAGACCAGAAATATCATCGGGTACACGAAGGTGTCCACCAGGTGTCAAGAATCCAGATACCATTATTCCTTTACCCTTCGTTTTTGGTCGAATAGGCTGCTGACCCTCCTTCATCCACATTTTCCTCTTTCCGTCATTTGCATTGAATGTAGACTCGTCATGTGTGACCAAAACTAGTGGTTTTTCACCTTCCAGTAAAGTGTCCGGTTTCCTCCACCTAAGTTCTCCATTGACATTGCCACTTTGAAGTTGATCGAAAATTACGAAGCGACGCTCATGTTTTCTCCATTTCGGAATGAAAATCTTATCCCTATATTCAATAACATCATCACGCTCATGTCCATCCACATAAATCCCTTTCCTAACGGTATCGTAGACTAGCCCCAATCGTTTCATCCATCGACGTGCCGTCCTAACCCTGATTCTATTTCCACCGGGACCAAACATATCGATATTTGGTATATCGTTGAGGAACTAGCAATTTGCGCTTCTGCTCTTCGGGAATCAAGGTAAACTCCTATTGCTTTTGCTAGTCCATGCGCTGTAAGATATTGTTACCCGTCAGATCTAAACCATTATATTTATTATTATTTCCTTATGACTTACCGGAATCGGAAACACCTGATAGCCATTCCCTAGCTGCAAGTTGTACCCCTTCATCTTCAAACCAAGAGCTGGTCTTTGCTAGACACCCTTGTCTTCCTACTTCAATCGACTGACTTTTTTTCCAAGAGAGCTCCCAACAAGCTTGCGAGCGAAGTACCTGCCCTTGCCTAATGTCCGTGCTACAGTTAAAGCAAGACTCTTCCGTGTCTCATGAGGATTTTCCCAACGCTGCACCTGCATATTCATATATGCTAAAACAGCCCGGTGCCGAATAAGGTTCTGTGGTGCCATGTTTTTAGTCTCCTTTATAGACCGCAACCTTTTCTGTATATTGACTATTGCTAGTGCATTTTCTTTCAGCCATATTTCCTTTTCCGACAATTTAACCTTTTGAATAGAGCTGGTCTGAAGAAAACCATCAGTTAACGGCTTGCATCCTTTTGAACTATTATTCAATTCTCTTAACCGTCTCTGATTTCTATAAACAGTCCGTTCAGAAACCTTTGGTCCCCGCTGATATCTCATGCTTCCACCTAAAAAGCTCGTGCTTTTAGACTTCATCATGAGAATCTCAAACGCAGATTCATCAACCATATCTCCCTCTTCATCTGTATATTCACATTCTTCCTCGCTATCATCCTCATTGGAATCTGAGTCCGTACTAGCATCACTTCCCCTATCATCCGGATCCCTTCCCATATCTTCTGGATTTTCTAAATCCATCCGGTCAACCAAGTGCTGTGGTGGATTCATCCAGCATATCTCGGCGCTCTCGGCGCCCTCAGTGCTCTCAGCTCTCCCAGCACCTGCAACCTTAGATTGACGTGCAGACTTGAGGTGGCAATACCTCTTTGAATAGATAGGCAGAGTAGTATTGGTGCAGTCCCAGCAGTGATACTTGATGAATAGTAGCCCTAGTAATAAAACATAGATTAGTATTATGGTATTCAATGGCAAGGAAGTATTACCTTTCCCAATTTGATAGCTCTGATGCTGTATGTGCGCCGTAGTCTTTGCAGCTGGGAGCGTGAGTCTTTGTTTTGTTGTTGTGTGATGGCCTCGCTTCCCTGCCAGTGGAGCGACCGTACACTAACCTACCACCTACTAACCCTAACCCACCCTCAGAACGAATGTCACTACTGGTCCGGTTACAGGAGTCCCCAACCATGTACTTGCCACAACGCGGAATTTTCCCGGCCTAGCTATGAGCCGCTGATCTTCCAACCAGCTCAGTCAAGGGATCGACAGCTGTAGACCTTGAGAGACTATCTCTTTTGCTGGTGAAGCTGCCAACATTTAAGGAGCAGAGTGCACCGTGCACCCGAGAATTTCCCCAGAAGTACGTCGCCTGTACTTCTGAGAACTGGTTCATGGTTGTCACGGTTCCGGAGGTGGCCCCTCAAGAGTTGGCAGCATTTAATCACCAGCGAAAGAGATAAAAGATTTTCTAGAGGATAAGGGACCCAAAGAGACGGGGTCAAGATTCGATTCAGTTCTGCAAGGTATATACAGCGCCTAATTGAGGAGAAAGGTCGACATATACAACTAGCTGAATACCGTTAATATGGGTACACAGTATTGTGATTAGCCGCCCTCAATATGTTAGGTTGTGAGAGATAACCGGAAATCTTCATTACAACCAAGATCTGTAAGGGGATACAACTTTAACATCACCTTACACCACAACCATCAGAGAAATAAGACAAGGGATTTCAATTCTGTGTTCCTCTATCCCTTGAACGGATGAAATCGTCAAATTCACAGCCTGGACCGTGCACGCACTGAGTTGAGTATATTGGTTGCTCTTAATGGTTGATAATAACCATAGAGCCAATTAATTAAAATAGCTGTTACCTGCCTGCGTGAGCTACTATTAACTCAAAAAGGCAAGCTGCGAATTTGACAATTTCATCCGTCCAAGGGATAGTTATATGGTCTAGGGTTTTAATCCGGGCTCGATCAAGGGTGGTACTTTCAAAATTTGGTTGCTGTAGGCCATTGAATATATTTCTTGGTTGCGCATGCGAGGTTATCTTTGGCGCCGCAAAATGATACCGAGTGGAGTTTTCACAAAGGTCATATGTTGGCAGACACGAGAACGGGGTCGATGAAAATAGAAGAACGCCAAATCTATCCCTTCACCACAATTCAATAATTTTTGAATTCAACCACCGTACTTCTGTGCGAAATCAGTAGGAGAATCAAAGTACGGTGTATAAATTAAATTAGATTGTGTTGTTGTTGTGAAGAAAGGGTTTCAATTTTGTTAGGCAGGACAAAGTCTGTTACCCATACAAATTTGTTAAGGCAGAATTGAAATCCTCATGAGTCAACACTCAATCTGTCTTTATTATGCTTAATCATTTCCCTAAATAGGACTGATCAGTGCCTGGAACTTTGTTACTTCTGCCAAGACTGACCCCTTTATCGTGTCCCCCACCACACCAACCACACTCCAACCATACTACCTCCACCTGTCCTATCCTTCCGGCCTCTAGTCTCATGATTCTTTTTTATTTAATTCACTGGTTGTATGCAGCCCCCCAGTCATCCTAGTTTTATGTTCCTTTTCTAATTTTGTACCGGCAGCTCACCGGGGGATTGAAGACAATTATATTAGAGAAATTCTAATCCAAGAGCACGTATACCAGGTTTCGTAACCACCACTACGAATATGCGGAACTGAGCGTGGGGCCCATGCCAGTGAGCATCATGACTAACTACTATTACAAGTTCTTATCCAAGCACCTGATATGGTTATTGTTCCCTAGTTCTACCCTGTGGTACAAAGATTTGTATGGCGGTACCGATATCTATCCCAAATACAAGGATAAGAAATGATAATTTGACATGTTTTGGGCTCAGAAAGGTGAATCTATCATATAGACAATCAAATGATGCACTTTCGGGGGCGATAGAGGCTTCAATCATGGTCTGGACGTAATAGCTAGGAATGAATATAAATTTAGCCCGAACTGTACACGGAAAGCTAAACCTCTCTGCTACCCGTACCAAAATAAGGCTGTGGCAATAATGATTTAGGAGAATCAAAAAAGGAAGGGTTTTTTACCAAAGGTTCTCACACCCATAAAATTATGCCTTGAATTCGATAAGATTACACCTGGATAACAGATTTTTTTTTTTTGTTTACATCATACTCGCATCCAGCCTTTAGGCTATGGCGGCATACCAATCCTCTCCAAGCAATCCAGTGCAGGGTCTCACCCATATGGAGCGTTAGCCCCGGGTGTGGAATACCCCAACCGACCCTAAGGCCAGCACCTTCTTGCTTAGTCACACTCCTTCGCATTTTTCTCTGCATGTCCCATTTGGGCGCTGGTGCCTGGAAAACTCCTCCCCATGGAGGCAGAAACCATCCCACATGCCAAGCCGGGAAAGGAAACCACGATTAATATCCCCTGAGTCACCATGCCCCTACAGGATTCGAACCTGCGACCTTGCCCACCCTCGGAAATTTCCTCATCGGGAGAACTCCCTGGATAACAGATGAGATATAGGAGCGGACTATGTTTTGCTTCAGCAGGGGCAGCTTAGAGATCGGAGCCAAGTTGAAGTTTTGGCTAATTATGACCATCGTTCCGAGATCACAAATACTTAAACCTATATACTTTGCCCAAATTGTTGTACTTAGCTCCTTGGTCAAGTAACATTAATTGGGGCTCTTGCCTGTAAAGCACTGATGTGTCGAGCTATGGGTTATTGCTAACCGAGAACGAGCGTACGTGTATCAGGCAGACATATTTCTCCCAGCACGCGGAGATAATGATATGTAGACCTACCTAATAACCAGCCCTGTAAGCGCATTAAGCGCATTAAAGCACTAGCGTAGACATACTGCATCTCTAACTCTACTGGCCATGTGTTCGATCCTCAATTCAGGGTGCGTTAGCAATCTAGCTTCTCAGATCACTCTCAATCAAGATAAACAACGCAGAAATAATAAATTGATCTATCCATCAACTTTAGACGGAGATTCCTAACTAAAACCATTAAGCCCATGCTACAGGTTACAGCTAATAACGTTAACCGATATTGATGTGACCTTTATAAGCGTCACAATCAATCACTCGCGCCGAAAAGTGGAACCCTGGTGCATGATTGATTGATTGATTGATACTTCATACAACCCTGGTGCATGCACATACCCACCTACTCTACATATGTACATGTATTTATCTATTAACCCATTTATTTACTTATACTCCGTTTCCCTGCTCAGCGAGATCCCTATTGACCGAGAATTGTGGCCCTCCACCACATAAAACCTGCCTGCAGCCAAGAAATGTTTGTATGTGAATCTTACTGAGTAGGGATCTCGGTGAGCAGGGAAACGGAGTATGTCCAGCGACAAATAATAAGTGATGGAACACCCTGACAGTGCAGGCACCGAGTGTTAGTGGTGTTTTACCAAAATAGGCTTCACTGTGTTCCATCACTTATAACCTACCGCTATACAGCGGTGGGTAGTAAGTCATCGACGGAACGCCACCAGAATGCGGGTTTGCAGGAAAAATTGTGGTTAGGTCATCCGATGACTTATTACCACCGATGTATGTACTTCATACCAGCAGTGACCACCTTGCGACCGCGAGGTCTTGCTTTTACTTCCACCTCCATGTAGTTCTTTCCACCGTACCCCCAATTCATTTAGTAACTTGTGGAGCATTTGGCCATCCGTAAAGGCCACCTCCCACACTCGGCCACCACCTCTGGTAATGATGATAATTCTCTCTCCACCTAGGACTGCTCGCGCACCATCCCCCACCCCTCGATCCATCCCCCGGCCTCCCACTCCCCCTCCCCCTCCCCCGCGCTCCTCAGCTAGCGCCCTCTAAGCCTCAATTAATTCTAGTCAAATCATTCAATTCAACCCAATTGCGCCTTATAGAGCCTTCGTTACGTTGTAGTGGACAATTGCTATGCACGGTCAGGGGCCACGGCTCCCAACCAATCAGGAGCCAGAGAAATCAGAAAACCCAACTACATATTAGACATGCATGAAACCCTTATTCCAACATCTTTTAGGTATGGCAAGAGCTAAATGATATTGAAAAAGAGGGGCATAGATCACAAGGAGTACTCGTGCGTTAATTACATAAGTCCTGAGAAATTTTGTGAGTGCGTTGCTACCAAGAATTCTCAGGACTTAATTACCCTCGTTCCCTGCGCAGCGAGTTCACCACCCAATGAGAGCAGCACCCAATCTCCCTTGGTTGTAGTTTTAGCAGCGTGTGAAAGGACCCTACACTCGGTAGGTGGTGAACTCGCTTGGTAGGGAATGAGGTTAATATGTGAGTACAGTATAAAAAAATGGGGTGAAATCACTACCATAGGACTACGGAATTTAATGACAAATACCGAATTAAACCGGCATTGGAGCTAGTGTACTGTACAAATACCGTATTCTTGCCGTATTGGTAGCGTATTAACGGGAAAACCGTAGTGATCCCACCCCCCTTTTTGGTACTGTATATAATATGAAAACAGAATAATGCATAACCTAGCTGACTACACAAAGACTAATAAGATATTGCAAGTTATAAAAAACAATAAGACACAACCAACCAGGACAAACCAGAAAGAAGCCACAATCAAAGTACATAGTAATAATAAAAGATTAGAGACTTGAATTACATCAGATTTGGCATTGGACCCATTAGAACTTACGGGGTCGGGGTGAGTGTCGCAGCATCCGTTGAGCCTTGTCTCGGTGCGTCCCACTATTTTTGACAACTCGCAATACATATTTTTATTAAACTA
The DNA here is from genome assembly GCA_024713875.1 of Morchella sp. 2016-57. Taxonomy (NCBI): domain Eukaryota; kingdom Fungi; phylum Ascomycota; class Pezizomycetes; order Pezizales; family Morchellaceae; genus Morchella; species Morchella sp. 2016-57. Next base: position 1,131,692 of record JAMGZE010000020.1, read on the forward strand.
AAACAAAGAGCAGTCAATACCCAGTTTTTGCCTATCAATAGATATGGCGTGCCCCCCTTGCCTTTACTAGTTACTATGTATTCTGGAACCCTGAGGTACTAGTACTGCCATTAATGATCGCGATAACTACTAAATATTTCACCCGCCTTGAAAGAACATCAAGTTCAGCTACTACCATCCATAGCGTTATTTAAAAAAAAAGGGGGGTTATGGGATAGATCGACGTTGTTCCTTGCTAATGGCTTAGGCTTGCGGCATTTCATTCTGATGCACCTAGGCCTCAGGTGCGACAGAATGTCCATAAGCGCGTATATATTATCGTTTAGGGGTAATCTCCCGCTATACATATGCGTGTACATATCCGACTTTTCATCTTAAGACCGAGCGCGCTATCATGTACTATACACGAGCCTCCTTACTAAGTAGGCAGAGGAATCAGTACGCTATAGGAAGAACATTCCAGTCATTATATGAAGTATGGATAAATACATATTAATGCTGTAGTCATGAACTATCACTCGCCTCGCGCATGAGATGCACGAACTCAACTATCGATAGAACGAAGCCTGGGCGTTTGAGATACTTCTATTATCTAGATTCTTATCTTAGATTTCTGTTTCGCCTATGAGGTTCAATCCGCTCCTGTGGTGGTAATCTCTAGGTATCATTCGGTCCACAATAGTGGCCCCTAGCGTAACAAGTGCGAGAACCTTGGACATACGACCACGCCCTTAGCTATGAGCGGTCAATGCCATGTTATATTTCCTATATAGGCTGAATCTGCTTTTAGAATCACGGCAGCAAACGTAATCAATCATTAAATAAAGAAAACGCTCACGGGAACACGTCATCCCCTATCACTCGTTGGGGCGTACCCGGGATTGTAGGCCTCGGAGGATCGAGGGTATTGCCGGGAGGGCACAATCACTGTATTGGTAGTGGCTCATAGACCGACAAACTCGCTCAAAGCCATTTTTACACGATTCTATAAGGCCGGGGGTTTGCACTCATACTCAATATGACGTAGTAAGGCATGCGCAACAAATAAGTTATAATTTGTTGCGGATGAATTATAACTAGCTACAATCTGAGAGGAATATTACAATACTACCCTGTTGCTTATGGGTAGCCCAGACCGACAGGTTTTTAGGAAGGGAATAAAGATGGAAGAGATGTTATCGCGGTGGGTTAGGGATTGTGGACTTGAGGTTCACTCATGGTGGTTGCGCTTGGGTATGCCTTGGTGCTACTAGATTATTTCTAAAGGTTTAGAGAGCTACGGATCTGAATTTTTTGATATTCGGACCTACCAATATCCTACCACGTGGCTGATACTCCAACTGATAACTGATGTACCCCAAGGACCCTCAAAGAGATTCAACGGGCTCAGTACTCTGGTGTCGCGACCACAATCAAAGCTAGATGTACCCAGTCAACCTTTCCATTTTTGTTTTCATGTATTATTTATTATAACGTAGCTCTGCTTGGTCAAACTCGATCCTTATAAAGTATTTCCAAACTTTGGGCACGGTGACTAGTAGCCGCAAAGTTGTGGTTCTTTGTCGCCGCTGCACCACTTTGAGGACCCCTGGGGCTTTTTTCAACCTTGAGCCGATAAAATAAATGGTGATCTTCGAAACTAATCTCTCAAAGGGGTTAGTCCCTGACGACACGGATCATTTTCTTTTATATACTTAGTCTTGGTAAAGTGAAACACATGGTGGTGGTCTTAACAAATTTGTATGGCCGGTAACAAACTTTGTCCTGCCTAACAAAATAGAAATCCTTTCTTCTCAACAGCACAACACAATTTAATTTGCGCACCAACTTTGATCCTCCTACTCATTCTCCACAGAAGTCCGACTCTAAAATTTAAAAATCATTGATTTGTGGTGAAGAGATATATTTGGCGTTCTTCTATTTTCACCGCTCCCGTTGTCGTTTCCAATCGAGATCCCTATGACTCAGCGCTCGGTCTTTCCATATTAGGCCCAGAACCCTCCCTAAAAGGGACTGATCAGCGCCCATTATCGTGTCCGCCACTATATGCACCACAGCGAACGGTCTCTTATCTGGAACATCGTACCATCAACCGATCGGATCACTGCGACTTTAGATGACCCAATGTTCTATGACAGCTACTATCGGTTTAGACCAAGTGCTATGAGGATACCACATGATACACCGTAATGATGATTCTCTCAGCTGTGCGTGCACCCCACGATTCATTTTTGGGCCAGCTTGAGTGTTAGATAATGACTATGACGGGTCGGAGATGATAAAAGCCGTGCCTACACATACGAAAGCCTTTGTAGGGTACTCGGTGCCTTCCAATGGCCGGCCTTGCTCTTGTCACATCGGATTCTTACCTTATGCATAATTCGCCAAGTACCCATAAGGATCAACCAGGAATACAACTCTTGTTTGAATCCCGCAGACAAAGCAGAGGTAGAGATCTCGCGCCGGCAGGGATATGGGGAGGTATTTGGACACGGATGGGAGCGGGGAGCGGGGGTTTATCATCTTCGGAAATCCAAACCCGAGCTAGCCGGCCGGTGGCCCTGACATGAGCAAAAGGTTCCATGCGTGTCTCACATGCGATACCACCGGTTACTCGCCTTAGACCAACACCCTTAGTCCACAGTTTTATCATCCTACAGGAAGTGGGGTATCGGCTGTTACGGGATTCTAGAATGACACCACTAGGTCAGATATGAATTCGGTTGGTCGGGCAGGAAGGGTGTCTGAATATTGTCATTGTACGAATGGAACCCTTTCATAACAAGTCAGTGGACAGTCGCGCCAGTCTAAAGACAAATTATGATTACTGATATTCTACATTATATCCGGGCCTGGTGTCGTCAGTGGTGGAATGAGGCCCAAAAAAATCAGCTGAAATCCCTGTGGACTGCGCATGCCAGTTCCTGGGGGGCTATACCATCGCGTCGTCACCAGTAGGTGTTCATAGCCTTCGGGAATTTGATCAATGGGTACATCCGGGACATGCAGCTTTGTGGCTATGGGCGAGAGGGGGATTAGAGAATCCATCGTGACCAATACTTGTGCATTATATCGTTGGTACCGTGGTGTTTGGGTTGCGCTGCAGCAGGATGTGAGCCAACCAGAGGCAGTATTTAGACACATTTGGTAGAAGACCCCTGCTGCAGCGTAACGAATTTTCTTAAATACTACGGTAGTTCCTTCGGTGTGGGCTGGGTTGTAAAGAAGGGGGCTGTTGATACGTGTAGGATATGTACTAGTAAGGGGTTGATGGAAGGAGGTAAACATTTTCAACAGCCAGGTTGAACTCACGATGTACTTGGCATATAAAGATATATACGCTAGCTAGCCGGCCACCTACCTAAACATGTTATGGTGCGGCGCGGCTTAAAGGTGACAAATTTGCATCGCTTATAACCTTTCAACAAGGCAAAATATCAAATATCTAACACACAAAATTGTAGATACAGGTATGTGAAGACTTCTGTGTGTTAGATTTTTGATATCTTGTCTGTTGAAAAAGTTATAAGAGATACCATTTACCTATTTTTATATATATAAAAAGCGCCAAGACCTGTGGAGTGGAACAGTATTGTACCCATTTATACCCCCTATATCAGTAGTTTTCAGCATAACATGGCTGGAATCTAAGACTCTTATTGATTAACAAGCAGCCGGAGTGGCTATGATTGTTCCAGCTGAGGTGCCGGCATGTCACCTTTAAGACCACCATGCATATGATTTTGCGGAAAGTAGATATTGAACGTAACGACCGTGAATTACTCTATTAGGATTAGATGTACATGTAGGAAGGAAATATCGGGGGAGCTTCAGGTCACTACACTAGTAGTGCTTATGGACATTGAAATCTTGCAAGCATATACCAGTCACATGCATGTACCCCGGAGGTCCTCAAAGTGGTGGAACGGCGACAAAAACCACTAACCCCGCAGCTACTGACCACCATGCCCAAAAGTTGGGAAGCAATTCATGTCGAATTACATGAGGCGGATCTATATAATAATAGTAAATGGAAATACAAATGAAAAAAATTGACTGGGTCTAGCTTTGATGGTGGCCGCGACACAGAATACTGAGTTTGTTGCATCACTTTAAGAACCCCCGGGGTACCTCTCTTATCCTCCACTTTAGTCCACGCCATCACAAGGTTAATGCAGCAAGGAAGGTTAGAATTCTCAACTTACGTGGCATCATACCCGAGTTCGAATTGAGTTGCTATTTGGATCTAAATCATTCGCCGCCTTGAAAATAGAAATGAAATCAGTGAGTTTACATACAGTATCCTAGTTATGGCCCAGGCTTAGCGCTTCTAATCCTAGGATAGTTGTGATTGCTCTTCCTAGATTACTAGCTATAGAGGGCGAGGCTACTATAGTGTATGGCGATGGAGGAAGCCTCAGCTCTTCTTGTCCCCTTGCAAACCAGGTGTAAGCCTCCGGCCCACAAATACCCTATAGGCCCTCGTACCCCGCAAATAGACCATCAACAACTAAACCCACTATCAATTGTTTTACCACAGGTCACCTGCTCTCCTATATTTCATATTCGCACTACAAATCACAGATATGCCCTTCAGTTTTCTTTCCTCAACTTGGGAGATCGGTCACTTGTCTGTGAAAATCTTCCTATTCAAAATATCCACCTTCTGCTTTGAATATTGCATCTTCAAAGCATATGGCGTTGTTTCCCTAAAGATTCTATCCTATGAATCCTATCTCATGTCGTTGAAGAAGGCATTTGCACGGTTTGCGTTTGTCTGCTTGCCAAATTCACGACATCGGGGGAGAATAAAGGAACGCACGGCTCTTACTTGTTTGGTTCTGTCTCCTCTCGTCCTTGGCCTCTATGACACTATGCTCTGTGGCCTCGAGCGTCCCGGAACGATCCGAAGGAGCTTTTATCGACGTGCAAGCCAGCTTCCGTGCAAGCTCGACACCTCCGCAAACTATGTCGTCCATACCATAGGAACACCGGATATGGTGGAGGGCATTGATCTGGTTGGAGACATTACCCAAGGTGTTTGGCTCCCAGCAAGTAGAACACACCTCGCTCTGACTGGAGATGTTGATATCGGAAACCCAGAAATCGTTCCTGCAATGCGGATACCAGCTGCCCAGCACCAAGGGAACAGGATATTTCTAGATACAAAGGGATGGTCAATTGCTGCTAATAGCGACCCAGCAGTAGCCTGTCCAACGTTTTTCGACGGTATGGTAGAGACATGGCGTTGCAACTTCCATGTGAATGGCTCTGACGCTATTCGAATCCTCACCAAAGAACTTGCAAAGCCTACTGTTTGGTGGAATATCTCCAACGTTGATGCGGGTGGGTGGGATATCGCCGCGGAGATTGGGGGTAATCCTTGGGCTGTTCTCGGTGCCCAACAGCACGAAACAGTCGCAAAAACTGAGGTTTTGACGGTCAGTAAAGGCGACGTGAAGAACGTGTTCCTGAACAAAGCTATGAAGGTGAGTACCTAACGTCCATAAGACTGCCATGACAAGCGAAGGGTGTAGTTCTGATGAAAGTAATGCAGGTTAGCATGCTCGGAGTGGAGGGAGGTGAGCTTGCAGATTCCGACATCGCCGATCTAATCGCCAGACGATGGCCGCCGAAAAGCATCCCTGGAAACCTAACTGCCAGGACCGTTGCAATGGAGGTTATCTCTGCCAAAAGAAAGGGCTTAGGCTTAACAGTTGGGTGGGGCACGACCGAGGATGAGGGTCTCAAGTTAGAGTATTGGACCTTTATATATGGGATCGATCCCAAACGTGCCGAAGGCGTACAGGCAAATTCTACGACGCGGTCCACCGGCACACCCTACTTTCGTATCCATTCCTCTACTCTTCGCCTTCTCGACACTATCAAGGGCTCGGTCATTCCACCACCGGCTGAACAATGCAATAAACCATTTGTCTCAATAGCCACCGGAGGCATACCACGATACTCTACCTGCGAAAGGATCAGAAACCTCACATCCACTGGCTCCGACATGCTCGGACAGCTAGATACCTCCGCCCTCTATATCCTTGCGGATACTCTTGGGCGCACCTACGGCAAGAATTCAACCCGTGCCTTGTTCCCCAATGCATACAAGTGGTATTTGGATCATGAAGAGGAAATTGATCGTCTTGTCACTTCACGGGGGTACATAGTCGGTGCTAGTTCTACCGCGGTTACTGTCCTCGTGGACATTGATGTTGAGGCAATATCCTCACTCCAACTCATGTTAGTACTTGTACCCATTGCTTTGGCGGTCGCTATCCAACTTTACGCCTGGCGTATTCTACCACTCAACTATAGATCAACTCTTTTAGACCGCCTCAGGAAGGGTGGGCGGAATATTGACGAGGTCAGGAATGATCTTGAGGCCTCCCCAGCACACGAGCTGAATGTTAACCCTATTACCACGCCCAACAGCCCGCAAAACCCCACAGAAAACATCTCCAGCAACAAAACCACGCAACACAAACACACCGCCACCGGGTCGGAAGCAGTTCACACCCCAGGACGAATGACGGATGTGAATTAAACGACGAGCGGAGCTGGCGAGGTGGAAATTCACTGTGTCTTTAGTGCAAGATCTTTGGTTCGTAACGATGAAGTGGTCCGAGTTTGTTTTCAATTAATGAATCAATCATATATACATATTCTTCTTCTAGAACAAAAAACCTCATTATGCGTGATGAACTATGAACACATCCTTTGAGCTTTCTACCTCTTGCACGGATGAAAGTTGTCAAATTCGCGACCTCCCTGTTTCAGCGAATATTAACATAGTGTGGTAAATATTTCGAACGTTTTCTTTGGTTCTGTTGTCGCCATCTACCGTAACAAGCGATATAATTCCTCTACTGAGTGGTGTACGGTCCAGGTCGCGAATTTGACAACTTTCATCCCGTGCAAGTGATACTGTCACCAAGATTTCAACAGGTTCATAGGATAAAGAGATAGCCATGTGCTTTTCTGTAAAAGAAAAAATATGACAAAGAATCTCACGCGGGTATGCAGAAAGAGATACGACATGGGAGATATTGTGACGTGTTAAGGCGACTAATTGGTGGTTATACGCATGGTTTGCCCAGGTTCGGAAAACAGATTCTCGAGTGTTAGCCCCCTCAGTAAGCCAGCAGGCGCCGCAAGCCCCCCTGTACAGTGCCTGATCCGCCTTGCACGAAGCGGGACTTGATGGATGTGTAAGGGCTCTTTTTTTTTATTTGCTGAATTTTTAATTTATCGTGCGCGACAAGGACGGTAAAGCAGATAGTTGCTAATAAATATTATTAACTAAACAACGCTTGTTAGTCAACAGAGGGGCTTTGACTAGTAGCAGTAGTGGACTATAATCTATCCTTCGGCGCAAATCAGGTTGTCGCGTTCCCAAATTTAGTACGTTCGGCCCCGGTTCTCTTCGTACTAGGGAAACTCCGCTACTAGCTAGGCTACGGAGGACTTTATGGCCGAGTTGAGATCTCTTGTCACAATCATCAAGGAGCCCAAAGTATGAGTACTAGAACGTTTGATATATCTACTCTATAGCTTGCCCGTTATTGTGGCGTTTCGACCCAACGATGGGAGTGCAGATTGCGGGGAGATCTTGTGTGATACCCGGTTGTGGGTCGCCACACACGTCATTCGCTAAAGTGTGCATAACAGGCAGGTGGTTCGCAGACCCAGCTCAGCCCCCAAATATTAAATGTTATGAAAGGTAGTTGACATCACAAGGATAATAAGTGAGGAATCAACCAGCCTAACAATAAGAAGTACCTCTAGAGTCTGAATAGTACTACGGGGGGTGTAGGGGTAAGTCTCCAGAACTATGGCCTGTTGCAACCATGGCCGTAGTTCTGGAGACTTACCTCTACCCCCGCAGTACTATGACGTATACCCTTGAGAAAGGTTCTACACTAGTTATGTACTAGGGACACTACATTCTTTTTGCTGACTGCATGCGGCTTATTATCAGGGCCACTGCATTGATGGAGGGTGTCAAATAGGCCTATTTTTGGGATTTCAATATTTTTTTTTCTGAGGTGGTCTTTATCATGCTGTTGCGATTTGCAGGGTAAACTCCAGCCGGTCAGCAGAAAAAGTTGAAGATTCAAACTCTCATCCTAGAAATGGTGCCCAGTGTTAGTGTAAGGATTATACGGTCGCTCACAGCCTAATGACACATGCCACCTACTGCATAACTATTACGGAACCCTACGTCGCCGAGGTGAGCTCTACAGTATGAGACTAAATTCCCAAGGCGTCTCCGAGCCTCGTGAGTGAGTGTATTTGGTAAAGGACTACGTAAAAATGAACCTGAATATATCCAACATCTACCGTGCAATCGCCCTTATTTCTGATATATGAGATCGCGAGATCCAAACATTCTTTCTCGAGCAAATATCTTTGACAACTGACAATGGTGTCGGAAACCGCAATTAAGTATTACAAGATTAAAATATCCCAGAGCTATTCCGGGGAATGGACCGCGCGCACCATCAAAGCAAAAGGAGAGAGGGGAGGCAAGAGGGGGGCAGTAAGAATAGGCGGTGGAAGTGTGGTCAAACCCGCCACAACGGTGCAGCTTCACAACGCTGTATCGCAGAAGAACCTCATCGATTATATATCAATTGTATGTGTCAATACTATCAGTACCCCGGCCGACATTTTATGCATATAAGCCATAGCTCACACCGCCCGATATTACAGAGATCCAGGTTCATCCTGGTCCGACTACCCCTGCTCTTCTCGTGGTCAAAGATGCTCCGTATTTATTATACAACGAGTACATACATATGTGGCCACCGCTACTGGACATCGGCTAAGCTGAGTCTGTAAAGTCAGTAGTATTCACGGGTCACAATAACCCCCATCTGAGCTGACACATGGATGCGCTGTGGAATATTATCTCCTCATTACGTCGCCCTCCGTCTGTGGGATGATCTCTTATGTGCTAGTAAGGGGGCTGCAACTGTAGCTGTTTATCTGGGAAGGAAGACAAAGTAATCTAGCGAATAGAAGTTCAATCAGTTATCGTGGCTTACCTCCGGCGCAAGGTCGTGGTGGTGAAGCCTGGAGTTGTTAGATAGGAGAGGTATTGGAAGCGGACCTATCATAACAAATGATGGGTTGGAGTTTGTATCATGGTATGCGCGCCAGTGATATATTATGAATTCCAGTCCTGCTCGCTCTAGTAGCACTACAACGAGGATTCTTTGTACACCAGCCCCGACCGGCACCTTTGGGTATTGTAGGATGTGACTGGATTGGTTAACTAATGTACAAGAGTCTTCTCATATACCATATACGGCACCTACATGATAAGCTAGTTTTACAAAAGGCAGATGGTTATATCAATCCGCGCGGGAATAAAAAATAACTGGGCAAAGAAGACAGGTGATCGAGGCTCCTAGAACAGACACGCATGTAAAGTAAAGAGGCAATAAATGCAAGACTCATCCATCTGAGTAAACTAGCCCAGCGCACTCTCCGCCTAGGGATAACGTGGCCCATTGCTTCTACGAGAAATACCGTGATGGGGTCTGAGGCCGGCCGCATTACTTCCCACTACCACGACCATTCCGCGAAAGTCTTGCATCAGTATATCTGACGAACAGTACGATACCTAAATCCAGACCGAGGAGCTTACATAGAAGGCGAGACAGTGTTAACTCATCGGCTGCACTCCAGCCTCTGGGATCGGAGGCTAAAAATGCCACCGTTAGCTCTTCTGCTTAGGATGGCTCGATCCCACGAAAGATACATGTATCTGTCGCCTCAGTCTTCAATTGCGCTATCTGGATTCAGCATAGTCAGGCAGTAAACCACGGCAGATTCGTACTTCTCCTCAGGACCCCCGATACGCGCAACCTGTAAGAAAAAACCTGCTTAATTACGCCAGTATCTCAACGGACAAGGAAACACACCAAGCCAGCGGCCAGAAACAGATCGCCCTAATCCACTCGCCCTAATTCCCAATTGTTTTGTTCAGCACCACACTACGGAGGCCCCGGTGACATGGGCTCGGAGGTCTCGCGAACGTTGTATCCTGTTGTCCTTTGGAGCCCAATCGTAAATGGATATTTCCCTCCCGCCGGTGCCAGCTGGATTCTGAGTTAGGCGATGATCTGGTTAGCATATGTTTAGGCGTTGTTGGGCTCTAAGTTAGTATAGAAACTAGAACCCCAAGTTAGACCTCCATTGCACATTTGTGATATTGTGTTCGTGTACAACCCCCTTTCATCACCTCTGGGTGCAAATAAACTCCTCGTATACTTGATAACAATGCAGCAGGAAGAAATGTCCGCGGTAAAATTGTAGTGTGTGGGGACTGCTTTCTCTAGCCCTAACTCTAAACGCACAGTCCTAATTAACCCTGGGCGTGAATTACGTGACGCCTTGACTAAGAAAAACCAACCCCCATGCCTGACAGTAATGTCATGCTCGGTTACAACCGGAATCAAGCTGCTCATATGATTCTGCACGGTATCATTAATTTGTTTCCACCACACCCCCGAGGCTAGGGGATCAAATCTCTACAGCTGGGTTGGATTTTGGATCGGATACAACGATGATAGTGCTCGTGTGGAGCAGAGCAGCAGATAATGGTCTGCCCACTCCGCGTGTGCCCCATCCTATCAACCTAACTAGAATCTAACTTAACGCGAATTCGACAGGAGTTGGACGCACCGGATTTCCAGTCACCACTCTTTCTACTATTCATTCAGCTGGGTACTGAATGAACATTGTGGCCGGTATGACCGTTTGGGTAGAGCTGGACCAGAGATTTGACCTCGGTAGCCTTCCTACTATGCATAACCCCCGCGTGCAAGGCGGCGTAAGAGGTTGGTACCTCTTTACGCATGGGTTTTCTCTTTCGCTCAGGAAGCTTTAAAGGCCATAATGTCCCCGTTGATGAAAGATAAACGTGTAAGCTCTTAGTATTCCCCATCAAGCCACTAGAAAGCGCATTCTGACAATGATTCGGCAATCGGGTGGCCACTTCAAGACACAGTGGATTAGGAACGATACAGTGGATTAGAAACGGCTGTCACATTGATTCTTCAAGACCGGAGCAGGGGCTCTCGGGGGGCGAAAACACTGAGGCACGTTTAGCGGCGCTGCGGCGGTTCGGTGGGAGCAAGAGAAACTATGGGGTTACGTTGGTGAGGAAACCTCTTTTGCGTCTGATATCAAGGTCGGGATCCGTGAATCTTAGGTGAGCCCCTTGCTGAGTTCTGTAGATGCCGCTCGGTGGTGCACGGTACATGTAGCAATCTAAGAATATTGTTCTGAAATAGGGGCAAGAACCTGTTATATATCTGTGTCGGCCTTTGAGAGGCATTAGCTACGCGAGCTCTATTGTTTACGGATAGAAAAATCAGATAGTAGCTTGTCAAAGATGGTACTAAAGTAAGTCAAGAACCTTTCAACGCCCAACCAGTCGAAGTATCACTGTGAATCGAGTCTAACGATGCCAAAAGCAGCGAGGGACCGCAGTCGAACTAGCTCGAACACGTCGGATCATTCCTCCACAATCCCAAGCCGGGATTTACGTCCAAGGCAGGTCTAAAACTAAGCGAGCCAGAACCTGCTCTTCTCGCCCGGGCATGTCGGGATCCTGATCTCAAGATCACAGCGCGGCAAAGTCTAAGGCTAAGGGATGTACTGGGCTGGTTGCTGGCCGTCGCACGGTGGGAAATCTATAGGCGCTCCCCAAGTTGAATTTCCAAATGTCTCCCCCGGGATCTCAAGGCAAATAACCTCATAAGCTATATTTAGTGTCGAAGGCCTTCGCAGCAACAAATGCCGATAGTAGTCCGTTCCCGGGCTGGGGCTATCCATTCAATCGAGTACATAGCTGCCATTAAGCCCCCATGAGGTTTCTTCTCCATTACCTAGTCAGGTATATCTGGCATAATGTATACCAGATATATATACCTGACCTCCCACCGGTGAGTGGGATACCCGGCACCCAGCTGAATAGACCTAATCTGACAATTCCGCCTCCATCTAGCTGCCGTATTCTCAAGCGTCACCATCCCCTGGGAACCAAGAGGTGACCGGAACCAGTCGAATAACCCCCGCCTCGCCGTATCCCACCCCTCCATATGCTTCCCACTATCAGACCTTTCCCTTCCTTGTCCCTTATATATGGCATGACCTCTAACCGTCGCTTAAAGCTCCACTAGCCAAAAACATGTATCTCTGGCCTAATCACCCCACAGTCCGTCCCTAGAGAGTTAAAGGCCACCTTACGGCCAATCTATCTCAACCACCACCCCAGTCTTAGGGGGTGCTTCGTAAGCTAGCTTCCTTGGAACCTCCGCTAGAAGTTAGGGAGGTGAAATCAATAAAATGACATACAGTCAACGTACGTATCACCGGTAGGATAGGATATGAAGCCGCAGTATACCGGAGAACTAGGTACCGACAACATATGCTCTTGGCCATTGATGACAGTGGGAGAGCGCTGAGGGAAGAAGAACGATAAGAGGTTCATCGCCAATGTACCGCCAAAGGGGAATCGATGAAAATACTCTGGCCGGAAGGACTATTCATGGGTTTTCCTGGGCGTTGATATTCGTATTTATGCTTTTGGGCTACCTACCTTGGCGGTTATAGGTTCATGGATGGGATTGATTCGAGGCTGGTAACGGAAGTGGTAACATTACTTTTTGGGTAGGGGTGGGTTATTATCATGGCAATTTCTTGAACGAGTTTCCCTCCAACACACACCCTGCCTGGGGGGGGGGGGGGGGGAGGTTGCTGGGAGTGGTGATAAAGGATTACATAATTATTCATTTGTAGCCATCCGTGTCCACGTCAGTGTGACCCAAATACCTCGCAGATTGAAGTCCATTCGGTGATGTGAACATAAATTACTTGCTAAAGGTCCCCAACCTGAACTGTTGATGTCTGTAACTTGTTTTGAGACTAAGAGCCAAGCGTCCTGTGAAACTCAGCCGGCACTCGTGCACGGCTGCCTTGCTAGGGCATTTTATCCCGCAATCGAAAAAAGACCATGTTGCTGTCTAATCTTGGCAAGCCTATCCTTTCTCATTACTCAAGCCCCATCCCAAAAAAGGAACCCTAATAACGCTATTCAGCAGACCGTAAATACTGGCTTGTAAGTTCTAACATAGGATGCTTGGGTCCCCTGGATTGGAATATTAGTCTTTGTGAACCTAATAGATTACGCCCATGTATCTCTCCGGTCTACTTGCTGAAAAAGAAAGTATGGTCTCCAAGGTGAGCCAGAAAGAAACCGGGGAAGTTCGGGTTGAGACCCTTCCAGCAAGTAACGTGTGCGACACGGAGGGTCCCAACAAGAGGGAGGTAAAACACAGCCGTGGACTAAGCTAGGACCGGGTGAGTACTCTACAAGTTTACAGGCTACAGTTTTATGGATCATAGGCGGTGGGATACTCCTAGAACATAGTTAGGTTCGTAGAAGTGAAACCGACCGGTTTCTGAGCTAGTAAACTGCTGTTTCAGGATTAAGCAAACAAAACTTTGCCAGCTCTATCAATTATCTGATTGCCAGGCTATCATAGGATTGGCACCAGTCAGGTTACCGGAAAACGGAGCGGCTCCATTTGCGCAAAGTCTCTAATGGTCTAGAATAGGTAGCTACCGTGTATGGGTGGTGGGTGGGGGGGTGGGTCTAACATATTACTACTCCCGACCTCAACATTTTCAAAGTGGATCCTCGCAACCACGTCATTACATCTGTACTTGCTGGAAAAAAAGTATGGTCTCAACCCGAACATCCCCGGTTGCTTCCTAGCTCACCTTAGAGACCATACTTTATTTTTCAGCAAGTACAGAGCCTAATTTAATTTAGCGCTTCTGTGGGTGGAGCTATTAGGGTCGAGGCGAATGTCATGGCATGTTGATAGTATTAACAGAGCATAGTACTCACTACCCACCGTGACAAAGACAGGTATAATTTGTATGGAGAATTGTCAGCCCCATGCAAGTATTAGCACCAGGTACTTATAGTTACGAAATAGCAGTTAAGAGACTGCCAAGCCATCTTATAACATACAGTTAATTCTAAGATATAATATCAATACCAGCCATACCTCTACTCAAATCCAGCTCCCTCTCCGCTTTTCCTTCAATTTTTGAAATCAACCTCCAAAAATTTGGGTGGCAACCACATCACCACACCAAAACACTCAGTTACTTTAGCTTCAGCATCATGACTTTCTTCAGTGCCATGCCTCTGAGGAGCGCAACCCATGCCCTCCACCACAACCTTACTCCTATCGACGAGCTATTTGACGTAGCAGTCCCTATGGAAGGAGGTAGTACTTACAACGCCCTCCAAGTCGAAACAGAGCGCATGCTCACCTCGAACTCCAACGACGCCAACAAACTCATCGTCTCCCTTCTATCAGGGATGATCAGATACAATAACCATCATGGAAAGCGTGCAAGCGCTTACCCAGGAAATCCGCACCATCAAGGAGGCCCTCCCCCCCAAGGAAGACCCCAACCGAGCCGCTCTCAACACCAGGATCGACACGTTGGTTGAGGCATTTAAATCCTCACCCACACCGGCCCCGGCACCTCCAATCATCATCCAGTCCCCCACACCACCCCAAGCCCCAAAAGCGCCAAGGTCATACGCGGCAGCTGCCAAGGCTCACAACCCCGCTCCCAACAAGGCACCCAACAAGTCCAAGCCCAAGGAAGGCCCAAGAGCTCCTCCCGTAAGGGAACAGGCCCTTCCCCAAGCCCAGAGACGGTTTTTCGCCTCGAGGAGAACCCCCGCCCCCCTCCCCCAAGCTGACAGACTCCCTGTCGAGCTTCCCTCCGGTAGCCTACGTAGCCCGTAAGGCTCCCACCACCTCCCCTGGCCTCAATCAACCCGAAAGCGCACCGTAACCTCGCCCCGCCTCCATACCTCCACACATTACGCCCCTTCTGATGCCATGGCCTCCGACTAAACGCTGGGCTGGCACCCAAACCCATACAACACCTTCCGTTCCAACCAACGCGTTGACGTTGCCAATTCGCGCATCCCATTCGCCCATTCTACTAAGTCTGAAGCCATCACCCTCGCCACCGGAATCACCCCCGCCGCCTGCCGTTTCCTGATCAAGGACAGCACCATCCGCGCCACCAAAAACTCCTCCTCGGTAGTTATCCAAGTAACACCCGAGGAAGCCACCGCCATAGGGTCCTCCCTACGTCTTCTCAAGGCCTAGACGCTGTTGCGTCTGGCCGCGACCACCGCCACACCACGCGCCATGCTGCCTGCCTCGCCACCCCACCGCCTCCTGTAAAGGGAACCTGCTGCGCCATTTGGCGCTAAACCCCACTCTAACCACTACCCAGTCGCGACATGCCCGAGCTGCCAAACCTCGGCTAATTGCCGAAGTCCCAAAGAACCTGTCCCAACTGCGACGCGCAATCACGCTCTCAACCCAAGCTTGATGAAGATCTCGCTGCTCTGCTCACCACCCTAGAACAACCACACCCCCATGGATACACTATAATTGTCCCACCTTACCGCTTGCTCTATACCCCCCATAACTCATTGATAGTGAGCAGACGAGACTGTTTTAATCAGTAAATTCTGCACAGTTACTTTTCTCACACCGCTAAACCATACTACTCTTGTTTTTTTTAACGAGGCCCTCGGGTACTCTTTTTTTTTTCTTTTTTTACCACACTCTCAATTTTTTAGGCGGGTTTCGGGGATAGGTTTTTCTTCACGCCATAGGGTTTCCCTGCATGCGATATTCTTGTAACCTAGAAATCAATGAAATATAGGAATTTAAAAAAAAAAAAAAAAAAAAAACCTCTACTCAAATCTCGCTAACAGATATATTTAAAGTTACATATATACATCTATGCCATGAATTGCCTTGAGTTCCCCACATTTTTGAAAAGACCGTCTCTCGGAAGGTTTGAGCCGGGGGGCTGCCCAGGTTTACTTGCTGGAAAAAAAATATTGTCTCAACCCGAACATCCCCGGTTGCTTCTGGCTCACCTTGGAGACCATACTTTATTTTTCAGCAAGTAGTGCAAGGGTTCCTTGTCGGGACCCCAACTCTCACCGGGCGGGGAATAACGGTAAGAGAAATGGAGACCATAACCAGCATGTTCGTAATGCAAGCTAGACAACTCCCTACGCCCGAATACCCCACCTTTCCTACTAAGTATTCTCATCAGTCCTTCGACGCCGACACGGACCGATTCCCCAACAGTCTTACGCTAAGTCTCTGCAACCTCACTGTACGTTGGTGATACTACAAGGAGGAGCCTTCTCGAGCTGACGCGAGTAGCTTGGATTTAGGGGTACCTACTGCAGTTCGTACTCTGTCACGTCACCTTTTGGAGAGCTGGAAATTGGATGCACTTCCCCAATGAGTAGAGTAAATTCCCCGCTCGGATGGGCGCCTACTCATCGCCATACGCGCGTATACAGACTCTTTCTATATTGGTGGGTCTGTGCAGGATAACGGGTAGGCGTCAGTCCTCGCAAAGAACAACCCATTTCCCCCTACTAAGCTGCTGCTAGGTGTACTAGGGATCGTGTTCGAGTCGTCGCGGGGTGCTGTGAGGCGGTTTGTGTTGGGGGGGTTGAGGGTGCTTGTACCTGGTGTAATAGCCCCAATTATCCATCTGAGCCCCGTGGCCGCTGCCGTAAATATCGTTACTGAAGTGTTTAGAGGTTTCCGACTCGCGACGTTCACCAGTGGATAGTTGATCAGCCAGGAAAAAGCAGCCTCGCCGACCCATCGACAAGGAGACGTATCAAACCATCTACCTCTTTGCCCGCGGTCTAGATAACCAAGCCCTCCGGTTCCAAAGGTCCTCATACCTTCAAAACAATTACAGAGCAGAGTATATATGGCCCCTGACCCAGTAACGGCTCAGAAACCACAAGCTCCCTTGGTCCCTTACTGACTTGTGGAGATAGACTGCCCCCTGCCCCCACCGGACCCCCCTACCCATGCCGAAGTCATCCATGAAGGCCACTACTAGATTTTATGCTTTTCGGGCACTAGGGACCCTCGGCACTAGGAGCTAGACTCCGTTTTACACGCAAGAGACAGCGCGACCTAGATCTACACCCTCCCCTCTCTTCCACAACATATGGATCAAAATTACTATTAGCAGACAAGATCTACATCGTTCAGCCAATCGTTAAGCTGATACTCCTTGGTATTGCTAACAAACTCTGGCAGAACCCGCCAAAGCAACCGGCATAATAACTATACCACACTTCGAGCATGAGGTCCTAGAGGAGATTCTCCAAGCCCCAACAGCCCAAGGAATGAAGCAGCTACGCTTTTGTAGAGTATGATTTAATTCGAGGGCGAGGGTGGTGGTTAACGGTCATTGTCGGTGGTGTGGGGGGGAGGCGTATTTTGATCCGAAAATACGTGTATATAAGCCATATTCTCGTCCCATGAAAGTGGGCAGCAAGATAAAGAGATCCTCCCTTTCCTTACTCTGTGCATTAGAATAGAGAGATTTGCCGGCCAACCACCCCTGAATCTAAATATTTAGTTCCTGGCGATTGTTTCTGGTACGAAAACCCCTCCAAGAACCCAAAATTTGAACTCAAATTTGAAAAACAGGGGTTGGCCAAACCACTCAAATCTCTGGATTTACTTAATTGGGAAATTATAAGCTATGCATATATGAAGTATATGGGGTGTCTATTTCGCGTATCTCAATGGTCAATAATCTCCAAATCAGTTGACAGATACGAAGTGTGATATTCCCAAAATGTGACGGTTTATCAAGCCAATAAACAGTACTACAACCACATACCATCATAACTCGTGTATAAGATTAAAATTGCTACCAGCGGTTATAATCTACACTATTCAACCAATGGTTTAGCAGATAATCCCTGGCCCTGTCACCTCGGCTACAATCGCCATCATCACTTTCGAGTTATATCAAGTTTCGAAAGGTCGCCACTTGTTTCTGGGGTTGTTTCAGGACATTGTATGCCAGCTTTTTTTGGAATCCAACAGACGGAGTCCCACATCCAGCTAGCCCAAATGGAAGATTAAGATTTTCAGCGCGTTTGTCAATCTCCGAATAGAGGCGTTTGCGTGTTTGCTATTTCG
Source organism: Morchella sp. 2016-57 (assembly GCA_024713875.1). NCBI lineage: Eukaryota > Fungi > Ascomycota > Pezizomycetes > Pezizales > Morchellaceae > Morchella > Morchella sp. 2016-57. Next base: position 1,149,808 of record JAMGZE010000020.1, read on the forward strand.
CCGAGTTCTGCCCGTAACCAAGGCAGTAGAAATCTCGAGACGCCTAGACCGGAGGCTTGACCGCGTTTTCTCCCGTTCAAATTACTACTCTTTTCTGCTGTGGGGGCAAACAGCATTTCACAGGATCTTCAATAGCTACCACCCGCGGGAGGTATGATCTTTTACACGGTCACTCCGCCGGGGGTTGTAATTTCTGCTAGACGTGTTATTTCTAAACTTACCGTTCTCAAGTACATGCACAACCTTCCTCCGCGATAGGAACCAAAGATAAAACTTTAGACTAGAACTTCCGATGAGCCCCGCAGCGCCACGAACCATGGAACGAATATTGTTGAGCGAGGTGGGGGGCAAACACAATATATCTGCCTCTCCGACAAGCCGAAGATACTAAAAGTTCACTCTGATAGGGTACATAGATAGTTTATTTGGCAAAATGCTTCAGCGGGCGGTGCATAGCCTTTTCTCGTGTGGGTTTGACTCAACGATTTTGTGTCAGTCTACTAGTCCAGTCTTGGTTGTCCCGTTTATTCTCTTCCGGTAGGATAAGTATCATAGGAATAGCTCGGTGGGGTTGTGGCCCTCCATCACACCACAAAACAGCACCCCGAGTACCCTCTGGTGCAGAAACTACTGTAGCTAGTGAGCGCATTATGGGGGTTACTGGATGGTGTGGTTGTTCTAAATATCCTTATCTATTTCTATTGCTTCATTATTATGTCCTGGGTTGAAACTTATGCGTCGAAAAACAAACACCAGAGAGGTAATCATTCCTCCCAGTCTAATCTCTGGATTTTTGCGCCAATGGGACATTCCCTAATTAATTTCACTGAGAACAGTTACTTGAAACCGGTAATGGCTGATAAGGACTGAATCCGTTAGAACACATGGTGATATCTCTTAATGGCGCCATCCACCCCTAGTCCTATATTACTATTAGCATTTCGGAATTATCAATAACATTCTCACTCCTATGCCACATTAAAAAATTAGAAATTCGGATATCTACACAACACGGCACTTTAACCCGGGTCCACGTCTAAGGGAAAGGCTTTCTTCATTTTTGTTTTGTTTTTTTGTTTAATTCATTACTCGTATGAAAGGCTTTCTTTACCCCCATTACCACTCCACACGACGACCAGTAACTCCAGGTTGCTTGTAACAGATCCACTAGAACTCTTCTTCGGACTGAAAATTCAATAGATTTTTACAAGAGAACGTGCCTACTTCACGGTCTGTTACTCGATACCTTCTCCCACGTCTTATTAACTGCCCCGCCATACATCTTAGTTGTTACTTGCAGTACGTACCCCATCTATCTACCCTTTACGCTCTCCCTGACAAGGGAGTGTCGGAATTGGCACCGGAGATCAATTACTTGTAGCAAAAACCACATGTATTCGGGGGTTGATTGGCTTTTATTATTAACATGTCATGATAGGTCGAACGGATACTGGAGACGGATTCATTAGCCATCACTCGGCCACCTCCCACCGAAGACGGCAGAATTACCAGGAAATGTCCATCCGACAATCACCATATCACGGTGTCTTCGTTGCTTACAGCATAACTCTATTTCCCGTGGATTACGTATAAGATAGGGGGATATTTTCTCAGTCCTCGGCTAGTGCATATAAGGCGGCTTATGAATGTCTCTCGTGAGACATCGCGCTACATTACCAAATCCCCACACTAATATACCGCCTTCCCAACCCCACGGTTGGGGGTAAAAGATGGGTCCATTAAACGTGCTGCACCACCATTGAGCAGGTACAGTCGCTTGTCGTTTCTTTTTCTGTCCTCCTCCTATGAACTCGGAGATCGCGGGAAATCATCTAAGCATCCCCATCAAATTGGCAACCAAGCCAGCCAGCCTTTTTACATAACTGCAGAATGGCGGCTAGGGCATTCGCTAAGCTATATCCTCTCATAATTACCAATCCTTCCAGTTCTTGGTGATGTCCTTTTTTGCAGGTTATACCCTCCATAAACCGAGGCACTGATGAACGAAACGGCGGCGCGACCAGCATGTGAAAAAAAAACCATATGGGCGACAACACAGACCTGGAGGTTTTAAAGTAGAGTGCTATTATTTACCTCCTATGTCACTCTTCAGCTACCGGAATTTTCTTTTAGTCCAATTCGTCATTGCAGCCAGCTACCGGCATTCTTAGAATAAAGGATCACGCAACCAGACCCGCCGAGGGGTAGTTTATTATGTGTTATATGACATGCACATATTCAATCCCATACACCGAACACAGGGGAGAGCCCCGAAAAGGTGTATTCCACTACATAATAGATTGCGAAAACAAAAACAGGGTAGCCGATATTGTTGATTCGGGGGTGCAGTATGGGTTTGAGGGCCAGCGAGCCCGCGCGGGGGCTGGGTTCGGTGGGGATTGGTCCGATGGGCCGGAGAAAACTAGGCCGAAGGACTGGACACGTGGGCTTGGAGATGGTGTATAAGGTAGCTACCCGCTCAGAGAACCTGCAGGCCCTCGCGTGCTGGGGGTGTCGAATGTTGAGAACGATATGTCTCGAACACTGGGGGGGGTGGCTTCGGAGTGTGGAATTCGGCGTTGGTAGTCCTTTGCAACTGGCGGTATGTCGATGAAATGTCAACAACTCACAGCGCGTGTGATGTCAGCAGGACTGTAAAGGTGTCTAATATAATAAAAATTGTCATTAGGGAAATTTACGAACGGTCCAGCCTTCACCTCTTATAATAGACTCTATAACTCTAGGCATGCTCTCCGTCAACCTCTACCGAGTTGTTAATTGCTTGTGTACACTCTAGACCAATTGATCCCCCCCGTGGTTGGGCGATTACGCAATTCCGCTTGTTGGTTCGGTGATCTTTCGTTTCTTTTTCAACGGAGGTTTTCGAGCGGACTCGGACTTCGTGTCTCCCGCACACCAAATGCGTGGTGCTCTCTCCACGGAGATGTTAACCGTCGCGCCTAAACAAACAGCCTGACAAGTTAGCACAACACCGTAGTCAACCCAATACTCGGATAGATTTGCATAGAAGGTGTGACTACCGCCGCGGAGTCGATCTCGCACATCTGGCGCTGTTCGACCCTCAACTGTCGGGGAAACATCCATCAAGGGGTACAACCGAGCTGTCATACCCAGAAAACCTCCTCGGAAACGTTGAGTCCTGCTACGCCGGCGCGGGGATGTCGATGCTGCTATTTTAGCAGACCTCCCACTCTTCTGTGCATATGGCTGGTGTAAGGGGCGGTGAGGAGCATCTGCGCGGTTGTGATACCGGATAGTCGCAGGCTTGGGAGGTCCTTTCTCATACGCAAGCGTCGTTGGCGGACTTATATCCCGCGCGGTGATGATCAGTGTAGGCCTCGGCGGGGCATGTTCTCGGCGTGGAGGTGTGTGCCGAGGGATACCAGCTGTTGGGCGGCGACTGCTGCTTTCTTTACCTCTAGGCGTCGTGTCGTGTAGTAGGCAGGGGGTGTGGGCCTCGAGGAAGGCCGGGGAGAGGGGGAATACTTATACCTACCGATGAGTCTTCTGCGTTGTGGTAGCCATTCTATGCATTCGACGCTTTGCTTGTTAACTCGGTTGTTGAACACAACAGAAAGGAATTTCCAACGGTTTCTACGGTCTGCGTGGGTGAGTCTACCAGGTTTGGCGCTAAGATGCTTGTGCTGGCGGGCGGTGGGGTCTGGCGGGCGGTAGAAGGTCTGGCGGCCTATTGTGGTCGGGGGAGTATCGAGAGGGGGGGGGGGGTGCTCCTGGAGCGCGGGTGGTTGATGGGTTCGCGTGCCCTCCCCGCCCCCAGCCACAGGTGTGTGGTAAGCTAATGCAGCGAGACAGTTTAATCCACGGTGTGAACCAACTATACGTGCTGCCGCGATGATACAACATAATTGCAGCCCCTCTATTCACTCTATCACGAATGGTTAATATATTCTTATTACCAGTGGAGCCCATTTCTCGCTTGTGGCTTAATCTATGCCAAGACTGCAGGGCTAATCAGATCCACTCGCCACAAAACCCTCTCGTTGTTGCCACACAATACTAGCCACTAGTCTTCGAACCACCGAGCCCTTCACAGACTCCTACAATACCTGAGGGATGGAGCACCTGAGCATACAGGAAATGATAAGTGCAGCAAGTAGCTAAATTTCGGTGGTCGACGCACGCATTGCTATCAAGTATTTACTCTACGTACCACATTCGTGAGAGGCTTTGGCTAGGCTTTACCTGAGACAAATCTGGGGTGCTGGTGAGGCTGAGACTTCGTTGGTAAAGACATACCAGTAGCAGAATGACATACCGGTAGCAGAGCGCTACAATTGTACGAAAGCTCCTCTACATATATGCGTCCCTCGCTGGCTTACTTGGAAGACAGGTCACGAGTGGGCGGATCACGGGGTGTCACTCGCACTAAATTCTTTTCCGAAAAGATAAAAAAAATAGTATAACAGTATCCCTTGGTCTGTTAATGTTGACCCCTCCCTCTCCCATAAGAGAGGAATTAAATGTGTATTGAGGATCTGTCATTTGATAGGGGGGTCTGTTAGTAAAGCCACACAGAATTTGCTTCTGCGGGGGGGTCAGCATTTTACTCACAGACTACTCGCAATCTCATAGCGTTTCTGAACACAACCGCTGGTTCATGCCATAAAAATGTAGTCTTGTCTGTTTTCTGTGTGAGCAATATTAGTCTGTTCAAAAACGCTATGAAATTGCGAGTAAGGGATAACGCCTCGCAAATAGTGAGCCACGGATGTATCCCGGCCACTACAGAAAAGGTGATATGGCGGATGTGATGTCTATAGGTGTGGCTATATGGACAGGTTAGCACAATGGGAAATATACTTTTCCCGCGAGAACAAAATACAAGAGAATTTTGAGCTTGGAATAAGTGTCCGATTGGTCACCAGATTAACCCTGGCCCAGGCACCCGTTCTGTGACGGGTCTGGCAGGTTTGAGAATTGAAAGCGGGATAGGATGTAGTTGGAGGATGGGTAATTAGTGGGGCTGATTGACAGAGAGTCTCCCAGCTCAATGAGTCCAACACGCTACCACCAAAACTCGGGCTGGTAGCCTGAATGATGGAGCGCCAGGAGGCAGACTTGGAGGAAAATATAACGTTCCCCGGAAAGCGATTGGCCCGCAACAGTCGCACGACAAATTTCCGACAATCCGATATTCTTTCTAAAGTCCCGAGATGGACATCATGTATCTACGTAACATAATCATCAACCCCTAGGCCGGCATACAATCGACGACCCCGCAGCAAGGCACTACCCGGATCCCTGGTTCTGGAGAAACCACTTAGAGTTTACCGTATTGTTGGGAGTTATATGTACCGCCATAACCCGCCGTGCTTACGAGACCAAAATCAAGATTAACAGACGTGATCTACAGTGCCAAACCAGTCGTCAAGTGGAGACCTCCGGCGGGAGATGACCAATTTCTTGTAATTGGTAATTAAGCTTGGGGCTGCAACTGGGCTTAGTGGGGTATGGCATACGTGTTTGGTACTAGATACCGCGGAGCTAATTCCTTGCATTGACAGTGGAGATGGTATATATCGTAGTTTCTTTGTGGGGATGGTTTCCCTTCTGCATCTTACGCTACACTGCTCAGGAAGCACAAAGGTTGTGCTGCTACAATACCGGCGGGTTGGAACCACCCAGAGACCAGGGCTCTCGTGGTTATCAATCGAAATCCTAATCTCGGATTTAGATGCATTTAGAAATGTGGGGGAGGGGGCAGCGGGAGTGGGTACTACTCGCTAGAAGCACAGGAAAGAGGCGGGGCGTAACAAAGCTGCGGGATTGATAGCTGAAGCCCCGTTCAAGTATTGGATGCCAGGGTGTTGTAGAGTGAGCCTTGTTGCAGATCATCGCGATGTCTACCACGGTAAAAATTGAAATTGGACCAGTGGACGGCGAATACTTTGGTAGTGTAGCTTCTAAATGGGACTAGTGTGATAGGAAACGGGCGTGTAGCAACCACTGAGCGGAGGATTTGGCCACTGACTCTCGCTTAAGCACCAGGCTTGTACGACGGAGCACAAGGCCTGTGTGACCAGTTGTTGCGAGAACAATATTTGGTTCTTACTGTGGTTGTTTGGGCTATGTGTACCGTAGTATTTGAGAAAGTTCGCGGGGGTACGAGCCAACCAGAGGCAGTATTTAGACGTAGATATGCAAGATTTGGTAGAGAGGACCCCTGCAAACGAATTTTCTCAGATACTACGGGAGTACAGAGCAGATCGCGACAACGTAGCATTCGGTAACCGTACGTACATTTCCACAGACCGGGGACCCGGGTGAAACATGTACCCCACACTCTACCCTCCATGCAATGCTGCGGGTTTGGAGCGGTCATGAATGGGGTGGATGTAAGTGGACATCTATGAATCGCGAGTACACAGCGAATAATTCTTTCGTTGGCTGAGGGATAAGCAACTTACCTTTCTGAGGATTCTCTAATGAGAGAATGGACTTGAACGCGTACAAATATGGGGGTGTGAAAGATGGATGACAGATCTTGCAAACAGGGCTTGCATGGGAACGCAACATCAAATAATGAGTACTCCACACCTGAAAGGAGGGTGGGGAGGAAAACAGCATAGACGGACTGTTTGTTTGTGAGAGCATCTTTAACTCAATTACCTTACTCAGAGCACTATGTACTTTGGAATCTTCGACTGATCAACTGGGTTTGGTGGCTGCTCCCCCGGTGCTAGCTTACCTGTGACGGCGAGCAGTGCTATCGGTGGCGTCTGTGATTCCGACGTTTGAAACTAGTTGTATTCAGAGGTCATAGCATACCGAACTGAACTGAACTAAACTGAATATTGGTTCTCTTAACTGGTTCAGGAACTAGAACCGTTCTTTTGTTTGGTTTGCGGGTTCATAAACTAGATGTGTTTCAGAGTCCGTTTCTTGATTTATTAGGTGCAATTAAGCCCGCCCAAAATTGGTGAAGGGCGGGAAATACGTCCTCTGTGTGACGGATAACTGCATGATAGAACTGTTTCGTAAACCGATTTGAAGTGATTTTGACTGTGATGAACCGCCCAAACCAAATTAGCTCAAAGACAGAAACTCGACCGAAATATTAATTGAACCGCCAAAACCAGTTTGTTTGGTAGAACGGGTGAACCATTGGAAACCCTGGACCGTGGCGTTAGGGACGAGATTTGTTGATGTCATAGCGTTAGCTGCATGCGGTATCCATCTACTCAGAAGTGTATCGTAAGGTGTGTAAAGTAACTTACCATTAACGCCTTGGCCATGGTCTAAATATACGTCCATATGCAGGTATCAATTACCATCGAGTCTCGATAAGAGCCCTACATGTAGTTTGATACAAAAAAACAGAGCAATAGACGGTGGTAAATGGTAAAGCAACCTATCGGGTGGCTTAGACTCGACCCTTGAACCAGGCTGTTCTGTCGAGAACTGACGGTATATATCTTTACTAGATATGATATTATCCATACAAACTCTGGTATATGTGCTAATTAACCTGCGGTGTTTAGTTTTCTTAACGCACCAATAATTACATTTATTTATGGGCTAACAGACACTCGTCTCCCATTCTCCTACAACATTATCCATAACCACAAGAAGACCTACAACGCTCACTAGGCGACCCCGCGAGAGGATCGGTCTGTTGGGGCGGGGGGTAATCTCATCCGCGTTATATATATATCTTCATTCCGCTATCTATCCAAGCTCGTCTCAGAGCATCTCAGCACCAAGGAGTTCGCTATAATACGTTGGAGGACCTCTATTTCCCAAGCCACAAACATGGACATCATCAAGTCATCCTATCCCATCAGTAGTAACGCTGCAAAGTCGTTACTCTTTCGCGCCTCAGCATTCTTCCTCGAACTTGCCATCCTCAAAATTCACGCCATAATGTCTTTCCGGAGGTCCGCCTTTACGGCCTACCTCATGTCCTTCGAGTCCACCATTCAAAAGCTGATTTTCTGTTTTACCCCCATCTCCTCGGAATCAGGGAGAAAGGGGCGCCACAGCATCCTGATTCTCCTCTTCTTCATTATCTTTGCTGGGCTTTATGATACCATGCTGTGGGGCATTGATTTCCCCGGTACTGTCTCAATTGCCTATCGCCTACCGGCTAGTGAGGTCAAAGGGACAAGGGACCTCTCAGCCGATTATGTTGTGCATACTAAAGGAATACCTGGACTGACTGCTGGCATCGATCTAACGGAGGAAATGAGTAAGGGTCTGTGGAAAGGCACCACCAATGTCACCTTAACTGGCGATGTCGACGTCGGGAATGCCTATATCTCTCCTCGTGGCTATTTACCAAATGATCTACACCCAGGTCCAAGGATTTGGTTGGACGAAGATGGATGGTCTATTGCCCTAGATTATAACCCATCTCTATTTTGTAACACGTCGTGGACAAGACCTGTAGAAAGCTGGAACTGCCCCTTCAACATGTCCGAGAAGGCTTCTACAAAGTATCAGTTCAAGGAGCTTGCAAGGCCGACTGTGTGGTGGAATACTCGTGACCCTGACGCCGGGTGGTGGGAATCAAGCGCCGAGATTGGAGGTAACCCGTGGGCAGAACTAGGCGGGAGACAGCATGAGACCGTGGCTATGCGTGAGATCCTTACGGTTACAAAGGGGGATGTGAGGCATGTCTTCCTCTTGTCGGCGTTGAAAGTGAGCATGCTGGGCTTGGTCGGTGGCGAACTTTCCTCTCCAGACATGGTTGATCTGATCTGGCGGACCTGGCCGGAGCGGGTTCCAAATAATACTACATATACAGCTAAAAGCGTGATTGACGAGGTTCTGGCAGCAAAAGCTAATGATTCTGGAACTTCGATTGGCTGGAGCACGGTCCAGGAGGGAGGATTCGCTCTAACCTCTCAGAGTTATATCTATGGCACCGATTGGTACATGCGGCCGGAGGGAAATACCACAGAACACAACACAGGGAGTCGCGCAGGAACGTACTATTTCCGGATTCAGTCTTCTCGACTTCGCCTTCTTCGTACTGAGAGGGTACTACGTATTCCCCCACCAGCCGAACCATGCTACGACAAACCATATGTTTCGGTAGCCAACGGAGGGTTCCCTCGGTTTACCACCTGCTACAGAATTAGAACCTTTCAGAATACAAGCAACCCCGGACTGCTCGGTCAGTTCGATACCTCGGCTATCTATATTCTTGCAGATACTCTAGGCCGAGCCTACGCCAAAAACTCCTCTCGTTCCTTGATCCCGAGCGCCTACCAATGGTATCTAGAACATGAGGAGGAGCTCAATCGGCTAATAATCTCAAGGGGGTACATCACCAGCTCAAACGCCAGTTGCAGCGCTGTCACCGTCTTGCATCATGTCACCGTTCCGGCTCTCTCTCCCCTCCAGCTTATACTAGCTACAGCAACCTTATTTCTAGCGATGATCCTATATGCTTTGGGCTGGTATCTACTGCCGCCGGGATACAGGTCTTCCCTCCTAGCGAGTCTTACAGCGTCAATAGAGGAGGGGTACAAAAAGCATGTCAGTTATGGATATGTGGTGGACCCACTGGAGATAGGAATCCTTGAGACGGGTGAGGCGGTCAAAATAGTGACGAGGACCGGCACGTTTGGTCATAGCTCCGAGATTGAGAAAGGTCAGAACTTGGATGTGGATAAGAAGGGACGGATATGACGGTGAAGGCATACTCGAGGATATTTGGTTCTAATGGGTGAAGGCCTATTGCTTCGCTTCTACTCCTAGCCTCATTCTATGTAGAGAGTTTTCAATGATACATAGTCCAACTTTGAAGGAAATATTAAATCTGTGGAGCTTTCCTTAAGGAGCCCTTCTAGTAACAACTACATATGCATAGTACAGTGCAGATTTATGATATCCCCAGGTTCCACACGTCACTTTCACCGAAAAGTATTTCTTTCTCCAAGCCTCTATATTCTGTGCCATTTTAGTTCCCCATATTTGCACAGTGACCACGTGGCATTATATCTACCATTTATGTCATTAGGAAGATATTATAATATAACAAGATCGAGTTTGGTGACAGGTCCCAATGATATACAGAAACCCTAACCCTCGCTAGCAAATACATGGGAACACGCAACAAGGACTGGAGGGCGAACGGGCATGAGATCCTTGAATGGCTCTAGGTATCCGGCTATTATATGAGATCATTTCATTTAATCGATAAATAATCGATAAACGACCCATGTTGATAGTTGGGGGGGGGGGGTCATAACATGTCAGTACAAAAGGGTACAGGAACAACGAATACGAACAGATGAAATGGATAGAGGAGGACAGAATAAGGCTCAGGTATCCGCATCGTTAATAAAAAACACATTTAATCACATAATGAAAAAAAAAAACGATAACAAGAACAGTCACTCTATATCACTCGTACCCTCGAGTGATATATTGTGGCGCGGTACGGACCAGGCGCACGCTAGTTCTAGTGATAAGGCTAGCTACCGTTGCTTGTGGCTCTTGTTGCAGACCCTTCTGTTCCAAACCCTCGTTGCCTCACCTCTCAAATGAGCTCTCAGGGATTTGTGCAGCTGCGGGGAAAGTTACTGTAGAAGTATGGTACGAGTCCTATTGGCTGGGGCAGCCACCTAAGCCCTGTTTCCAGACCCCTTTTTATAGAATAGTTCTCGTTCGCCTTAGATGTTTTGTTTTCTCGGAACTTGCTACTACGCATGGAGCTAATAATGAGGCAGCATGTATCGTTTCTAGTTCGTTCATATGCTAAATACAAATCTAATTCTTGATTGCACACCCCCATGTCCAGGTTATATTTATTTACACCGCGTAAAGGGTTGAAGCTGCATTACACTGTGCAGTATACGAATGGGTTAGTAACATTGATTCACAAAACTAGTCTCATTCCCTTTAATGGAAATTCCTAGCTGGTTCGATCCCAAGTGGGTTCATGATGTAGGTGGATTGCGTGGCAGTCACCCTTTACAGTAAACTGGTTTAGTTTTCATTTCACCCAGCCTGCGGATTGCTGAAATATGTACCTACTCGGGGGCAGGTAAAAAGTACCGACAATAAAGGTTTCTGGTTCACCAATGGGTGTGCGTACTAGGCGAGAATTACTGGAAAAAAAGCCCAGAGACAAAACCTGCATTGTCCCGCGGTAACCTGCCCCGAGTACAAGGCTGCGAGTTGATAGACTTAGTACTCTCGGAAAAGCAAGTATATAGCGCTAATACCTATTCTGGTCACCCGGAGTTGCAGTTTTGATGAAGTCTTGGCACGGACCCACCAGCCGTGCAGCAGCTGGTCTCTCCCCCCGCGTTCATAGGTTTTTAATATCTCCCGTCCAGCCTACCAAGTTATTAACGAATTAACATGACTGCATACAGGGCGCCAATCCTTTCTCATCTTCACCGTAGGCTAGGGTTGGGGGGACCATAGGTGAATGTTGGTCCGTAGATAAACTAGCGACATGACGAGTAGAGAGTACTTGGGCATATTCCGCACCCGAAACCTTAATATATAGGTTCAGCGACATATAGACCCTTTCTTTTTTATGTAGAACGAATAGCTCATATATAGGTTCTCGCTTACACCTTTAACTACGTGATTTGTGTTAGTTCGTAAAAAAAGAACATGACATAAAGTACTCACTAGTAGGCTTGGAACTCGTTGGTCGTTGACGAGCACTCCAATTCTCGTTTTATTTGCACCATTTTTGCATCATAATTGGGGAATACGTGTCTTTGCGACTATACTATTCCTGGGCTTATAGAAAGCAGGAACCCAAGTTATAATTACTCTTCATTGCTCCAAACTGGGTTGTGTGATCGAATAGGGTCGGGGTGAAACATGACCCGGCTTGCAAAAAATAGGTACTGAGTGATGGAGGATATTGTGCGGACGGAAAATACGTGAGATTGTGAGACTTTCACCGCATATGGCAGTCTCCACACGTTTTTCCTCGCTGTTTAGCTAGATAAAAAATTCAGCTATCAACTTCGCGCTGGGTCCGTCACGGGTAATCACTCGCCTTCCAAAATTCGATTATCGTTTAATTTAAATTCTAGTTATTGAGCTATTGTTTCACGCGCCAAGTTGAAAGTGTCGTCGTTGATATATTCACTGTTCAACTGTCTCGTTTTGTGAATGCATTCTTCCTTCTATGATACGTATATACTGTTTATTACCATACAATAGTCTTTTAATCATAATCTTCGGTATCACGAATGCAATCGGCGTATTAGAAGGTATTTAAGTCTTGGATCTGTTCTTCGAGCGCTCACAGTTTTTTATTTTCGATATTTGTTGAGGCCGCGCGGAAGCTTTACATGTAAGTATATTCCTTACTTAATAGTAGGCCACCTCAGCTGCGAACTGAAAGGAGAGTTGTAGGTAGTTTTATCTCATGGCTACGGCCCCACCATCCTGTTGAGCATTTTTATAAAGAACACAGCTGCGTGGGAGACCTAGCAGGATTGGTGGTGCTTACGTTACCCTCTCTCTCCCACCTAGCATGGCGGTGCGGGTGGATGTGGATCGAGCTGGGGGCCTTGGGGGTATGGCTACGGACGGGAATTACGCAGGGGCACTTACAGAGGTTCGACCCCCAGTGGTTTCTGCCCCGGCATTGATATGGGATGTCGCTTCACTGATGTCTGACATTGGTCACAAAGTATCACTCGGAATCTTTCTCCTCAGATTGAAAAAGTAGCTTACAATAACTAGGGGCAATTCTCGCTGTATCTGCCCCTTTTGATAAAGATTATATTTATGTCGTCACCTCACGCCATTAAGCTACACGTACACGATGCCAATGAATCAATTCATTATATACTAATGATTCCTCTTCCATGATAGTCTAAATTATCATTTCATACTCTAATTATCCCCTTCCTTCTCTAACCTTTTAACTACTTTGCTTTCTTTGCTTGCCACGGAACCCCCCGGGTTCAATATGGGCGCCCTCGTTTTTTGTGTACCCCCCATTGAAATATCGCAATCATAGTGTACAAGGGTGTGGGATTTAGTGAGTGAACGGATTCTCAATTCAGTTCGACTATGCTTTGCCATCCAGATTCCAGCAACAGGAGTATGTTGACCTAAATTGAACTGACGAATAAGAGAAACGGATGCCACTCCTGGGTAGGGTATTTAGCTCCGCCGAACTCTTTGCCATAGGAGGTTGCCCCGGCAAGCATGCAAAGTAAGATGTTCAGTGCTACCAAGGGGAAAGCACACTAGTCATATACCAAGAACAATGTGGATGAGGCAACAACTTTCTTCATCCTAACGGCGTCTTAATGTGTAAATAATAGCGTGTTAGTAGTCTGTATAATGTCATATAGATGTAGGGGGTATAGGAAAAGCTAACATCAACGAGGATCGCTCAAGAGCCTCTCTTAACCAAAGAGGCGAAACCTGAGGAGGCTTCTTTCCCGGTGTTAACACTAGCGATGGGACTGCGGGGGCTGTGACACAAGCTTAATTGTTTGGCCAATATGATGGCATATGATAGGACATATGACAGCACTTCATGCTGATCCGGGTCTGCAGGAACTGGATCTCGGGTTGTCGAGGTGTCGGAGACCATGCCACAACGTTCCTATCGAATGACCAAAGTAGAAACTGCGAGGCTGTTGCTATCGATTATCTGATTATTAATGTCAGAGCTTGATTTAGGGTATCCAATAATAATAATCAAACTGGTATTAGAATGCTTATGAGGGTTGACTCACTTTCATGCTCTAGCGGGGATGGGGGGGGGGGGGGGTCGGGTGGTGAAAAGAATGAAAGCGCCATGGAGCGAAGGACCAGCCTGGGAGATAAAGCAGCCTAGGAGTACGATGGAGGTGGCGGTATAGCCTCAAAGGTCTGCGTGAAGTATGGAAGTAAGGGGAAGGGGGCCCGATGAGAGTAATGAGCATCGATATTTGGGAGTATACCATGCAGCAAGAATATATAGATGTCCCCACCACCCCACACGCCAGATCAGAGCGCGGAGTGGATTCAATCGTCAGGTGGAGATAGATGAGACATCAAAAGAGCGTAATATGTAACTATGAAGTGCTTTGCAAAGCAAAGGCCAAAGATTGTGATGGTGTTTGTGAAAGCTATTGAATGTGATGCAGAGGTGATGGAGGAAGGAGACGGAAGAGCCCCATTTATAGCCATTGAACACTATCTAATCTGGTCTTTTGAGAGGACTGTCATCTCTATTAGTGACGGTGTCACCGAGGGTGAGGTGTGTAGGGATAGCTAGTGTAGCGTTGGCCTTAGCCCAGCCGCCCCTGCTGAGGGTGTCAACATGTTACTTGTATTAAAGGCCACTCAGGAATTCAGTGCTCGTATGTCTCCGCGAAACGCAGAATGCCCAGGATGGGAGTGAAAGGTGTCAAGTGTATATACGGCAAGACTGACATGAGGACAGTCTCGGAAACGAGGGTGGAAATGTAACCATGGGGTTATGGTATTGAGTCGATTAAAGATACCAGCTTAAACCACCGTCGTAAGTACATGTAGAATACCTTTCCATACCGTATCAATACCGTATTCCTACAGATTCACTAGCCTAATGGCTGGGATATGGTAGTGGATTTCTACCCGTTCCCTGTACTGGAGTTACTCGTCTTGCTCTGTCGCTTCGTCGCCCGTGGGGGGCCGGGGGTGGTGTAGCACTCTATGGTAGACGTGGCGGCATTGTCTATTGCATAAGCGCGAGGCCAACTTTATGCCAGCCCGTGGCATTGCCATAAGAAGAGGCCAGTGTGGCCGGCCTTTACTAGAGAAGAAAAAAAAAACAGGAGGACCACGATCACCGGTTCTCCCGTCCCGGAGCTCTCAACCCATCAGGAACGCGTTATAATCTTCGGTAAACTCTTCCCGAGACTTGACAAAACCTAGACTCAGGCACTTTTCATTCTTTGTCGCATCACCGGCCTGACCGGCATTCTATTAGACGGCTGCTCGGCTCTTTTTTATACCTTGTATCAGTTTCTCCTTTCTCATCCTCTCCCCAGCTTTTGCCCCCGCCCGCGCGACCCCATGCGTACCCTCGGTCGCGTAGAGGAAAACGTTCTTACTTTCCTCCTCTTGCCTCTTAATCACACATCTTGCTTATGCATATTTCCGGTGACACTATCCCCTAAATAATGGCTCGTAATACTGCTTTTTCCTCATGATCAAGAAATTCTCTCGTCCGGCCAGGCCGCACACACCGCTGATGTTGATGAGTATGGTTCACCAAGAGTAGACATACCATCATGGTCCGGGAAACACACATGAAGAGCTATCTCTTTTTCACCACTTTTCTTTTCAACTCCCCTTCCCCCTGCTAAATCCACACTGATGATCTACTCCAATGAACACCCCTTCTTCCCCTAAAGCGCAGAAGCGAAGCATACGTGTAGCTTCCGCTCCGCCGCGGCCACAGCCATCCCCGTACACCTCCGGCACCCTCGACTCTCTAATCTAGTACACGTCTGACAAAAACCCAAACCCCCAAACCCCCAAACCCCGGCCTACGCCTCCCACACTACCTCCGCGCAGGGCGCGCAAGCATATATTGTTCTTTGTTTAATTCATTAATTGTATGCAGCCTTCCGGCAGTGAAAATAGGGCGCACAAGCTTGCGCATAGTGTGGATGAGTGTCCTCCTCGATTGAATATGTGTAATCAACTACTGTCGCCATCATGGTCCACTCTTAATACACTCTCTAGCCACAAGCTGGCGTTTGCCTGCTAATACACTTACTCGTACTCGGTCCCCTGCAAGATACTACGTTGTGTGTACCAGTGTGTGTGTACCGGACATCTGGCTCTATGTGGGATAATCACAGTAGCAAGAGATGGGGTGTGATTGGTGCCAAAGAAACTCCGTAGGAATGTCGCATTTTTGCTTGTACCGCACTTTTGGGAATCAATTATCAATATTAATCCTGAAGGAGTGCGGCATCACTGCCTCTGTCACCCTCAGGTGTGAAAGTAACACTTCATAACAGGGGAATAAAACCCTCCTCCTCCTCATCATCAATCAATCGGAATTATCAATATCAACAACATAGTCGAATAACTGTTTAGTCATGTAGAGGATAATTCTATGGACAAAATTTATTTTTTGGGACGATTTCCCAACTTTTTTGAGCCCTTTGATACTGGATCAAAGGCGAGATATCAATGAATTAATTCATTGTTTTTCTTTTACCTGAATCATGACAAGAAAATATTGCATCTAATCAGCGAAGTATTTAATATATATGGTACATTATGTATGTTCTTTTGGCAGGGTACAGACCGGAAATGGCCCGGAGGTCCCGGAAATGGATAGCATTTAATAGTATTACTAGAAATGCTGCATAATTGCGGCATTCAATTAGAATACCGCACAACTCTTTTTCTGCGGCACCAATTACACCCCTTTTTGCCAGGGTCCCAGCTGGAACCGGTTTCTCTGGAAATGCGAAGGTAAAACATGTACCTACTCTATAACTCCCGGCAACAAATCACTAACGCAGTGCCAGGGGAAATTTCAATAAGGCTGCCAAAGGTTTCCCTGATCTGGCGGTGACATACAAACTGGAAGGTGAAACAATGCAATTGAGGGTGGATGGCGGAATTACAATGTGGAACTTTAAACGCACCTGCTACAAGAGTAACCTGTCAGTGATAGCCTTTGCATTGACTGAGATAAACTTTGCGGGCCTTCTGAATAGGTTCCAGTGCTTTCGTATGAAAAACGGCATCCATCAAAGTATCGGAGGCCAGTTCATCTATTGTAGGGACAGCTTCGGCAAATATAACGGGGTTTGCGATTGTTGGGAGTTTTAGGTAGGGTAGACAACCTTCTTTTGAAATCAGGTATGATCATCGGCATTCTATCTTCTATTCCTCTGTTAAATTTTACGACAGCCTCATCCCACATGTTTTTTCAGGCAGATATGGAACAGGGACCCAGGCCACAAACTCCAGAATCCTGACCTGTGTTTACCGCCAACTGCCGACTCGGCACAAGTGATGTTAAATGTGTTGGTGGTCTCTCTCTCTGGGAACCTGTTCGTAATAGGCGCCTAGAGAGACCTCCTAGCGGGACTTGAGCATTGTTCAATCTTGAAACTCTGAACTTGAAAGAGTATTCCGCACGGCCTATCTGCAACATTTCCCCATTTGCATTGCGCCCCTTGGGAGAATCCCTTGAGTGGCTTAAGCATCCTTCAATCTGGAAGACTCTGAAAGTGAAAGAGTGATTAGTACATTCTTTCAGCGACCCTCCCTTGCCCACATGTACCCAGGGGTGCCGGAAAGTGATGCAACGATGCGCGCAACCTCACGATGCAACAAAACTAATATTTTGTATTTCCTCCCTCTGCTCCTATTACAGCCAATAATCTCCTAGGCATACTTTCAATAAGTGATCTCATTCTTTCCCTCCCAATGTCATCCTATGCCTCCTGCAAAACCTTTTTAAGGCGAGGCAGAGTAGTAACCATACCATATTTCCTTCCTATATACTCATTCATATCGTTCCAAAAGTTTTCAATTAAATTCAGATCAGGAGATTGCGGGGGCCAATCAATACTATCTACTTGATTGATTAACCGACACCTATATATAAAAATTAGTACTAGTAAAATTATTCAAATTTAAATTTAATATTTACCTCTTTGCAAATCCTTTGTGACCCGGAGCATCATCCTCAACGGTAGCACTCCAGCCATTTTTTTCACATATTTCATGCCAGAAAGGAATAAGAATAGGGTCTAAAACTGAAAGAGTATAAGAAGTGGAGTTGACTGAAGTATTCGTTGGAACAAAATGAAGTTTTGACTTTTCTTGTGCAAAATGCCATATCTGTGTGACTTTGTGTACGATCTCCAAGTCCGATCAATGCAATCTTCATTATAAGCTTCTGTCTCTCCATCTTTCAGCGTTCTGGAGGATCTTGACCAAATCCATTGTTGAAAAAACTGATTAAATGCATCGTATGGCGTAATGCCGTCACCGTTTGTCAGGGATAGGTGTTCTCTAAGCGTTTGAGCGTTTTGGGCGTGTTATTAAAGTAAACCGGGTTTCTTTCGAGTCACCTCTTATGAAAGCCAAGCCGATGAACTAACGGCGTAGGGTCTTGGTGAACAACGATGTCCGTTCGTTCGAGCGTCTATTAGTGTCGTCGAGTTAAATCTATCTTGTGTGATGAAATTGTCTAACTTTCTTTCGCTTATTGTCGTGAAAGAAAGTGGGGCGTCAGTCGTGCGTTATTTGGTGTGTCTGTTTATTTGATTCGTTTGTAGATCGTTAACGGGTTGAGCATTGATGTCAAGTTTAAGTTTATCATTATCTTACGAAAACTGAATCCAGCGATCTCGTTGAGTATTGCAATCCGGATTCTGTAAATCTCTCGTAGTTTCATATACCGTAGTTTCCTCTCTCTCTTCCCTTTCGTTGCCTTCACTAATCGATCGCCGTCGCGTATTAAGTTGTGGCGTGGCGTTTGCTGTTGTGATGTTGGTTGCTAAGTAGTGCGTTCGCAGACCTGAAGCGTTGCATCACTTTCCGGCACTGGATACAAAACCGGATCTGCCTCTTTTACACCTTACGCACCAGTGTCGATGAAACTTTACTCTTTTATCATGTCTTTCTACTATCTCTTAACATATATTCATATTCCCTATGAATTGTTTCACTCTATATTTGAGTATGTTGTTCCTAAATAGCCTTCCTTCTATGCGAATCCTTCAGGTGTCAAGGCATTTTCCAGCTAATAACTTTGCGTCATATTTCAGCTCTTGTGGGGTAGATTTGTATTAGGGTTCTCAGATTTCATGGATACAATGGACTGTTCGGGATGTAAGGATTGGGACTGGACGGATTGGGATTATTGTGCGTTTGGGACGAAGAATTTGTCAGACAAGGTTCTATGAGTTTCTGTTACACAAGGGAGTGAGTCATAGTTGGGTTACGCGGAGGTATAAGTCATGTCAAAGTGAGGAGTTGTCGGATATATAAGGGAGGCAACAAGGCCTATTTGTGTTGTTCTTTTCCTTTCTTTCGTGTGAAACGTTTTATGCTCTGAGGTCTCTGGCCTCAGGAGGCTCATCAGGGCGCTCAGGGAGGCTCTCGGGAGGCCAGGGAGACTGTTGGGAGGCTAAATACAGTAGTAGTTTTCTTGATGTTAACCTGCCTTGATATGTACGTAGTTATCAATCTACTATAGTTTTCTCTTTAGAAACTATCGCTGCCTATACAATATAATTCATAACTCCCTTACTTAGCGGAGTTATCACTGTCTACAACTCCACATCTTGCGGAACGAAGTCTATACCCGACTCCCGCCTTGAGATCAGATGTGAGTAGTGTAAGGGGTGTATATTTAGTCGTCAATAAGTTGATAAATCTAATAATTATAGAGCGATTGGTAATAAATAATGGAACACAGTGATGCCTATTTTGGGAAAACACCACCAACATTTGGTGTTTGTATCTCAGGGCGTTCCATCACTTTATACCTATTACTGTATATCTGTCCCGCTTTAGTTTAGGGGATGTTCATTGTATCTCATCCTACGCAACTGAACTCCCCATGAAGTAGCCACGATATCTCCCCACGAGCCTCCTTACTTCCCGCTCTCTACCATCCTCCCTTGCCCACGTCCATATTGCATCCCTTGGTACACTATGTAAGAGCCATTGTCATATCCTAAACATTGTTCATTGGTCTCTATCAACAACCAAATCTAATTTCCTACTCAAGTGCATCAGCAAGACTTCATTTGTCTCCTGATGTCTCCTAAGCCTCAGGAGACTCAAAAAATATCCCGGAGCCTCAGGAGACTCTCAGGAGACTTGGGAGACTGTTGGGAGACTGTATACACAAGTAGTAGTTTGCTGATGTAATGATAATTCTGAAACCTAAATATTATCTCAAACACCCTCTAATCGGAGCCAACATCCTCAATAGGTTCACCCCTACGCTTTCAAAATCATCATCAATAGAAGAGTCTTTAGAAACATTTGTAGCCTTTCTCTTGACTGGTGTAATAGGTTTGGAAACAGGAGATAAGCTAGCAACAATTTTTTGAGGAGTAGGGAAACTTGAATACAAACTTGAATTATCCATTGCATATCTCTTCTGAGACCGAGCACCCAAAGATCTTCCAACTTTTTTTGACTCTAGCCTTTCTGATATTTGCCCACTTGATCCACCTCTAAACCCCGATTGCATAAAAACATATAATTCAATGATGATACCAAACAACTATGAAAAGAATGTGATGATGCAGTATCGACGACTACTCTGTCAATCAAACTTCTAGTGATTTGAATAACACTATCGACTTGAGGTAGATTTGCACTTTCTCATCTCTTTCCTGTTGGTATATACCACCGGATAACAAAATACTTTCAGGAAGCTGATTTACAGGCAGCTTCTAAATCGTAGTAAGATGATGGTAAATCAAAAAATTTCCAATTAGTGGGAAGAGAACTGATAGTAGCCTTAGGTTGCCTTACAACTTTTCCGACTGAGTATATAGTAGCACATGAGAGTGCAGGTACTATGTCGTCAAATTGTAAATGTATCGGATCACCAGCAAACCTAAGTAAAGAAATATTAGCCACAACACCACACACATAAACCCAACAGCCTACCCGCCCCCTTCCAGCAAAACCAACACAACCGGTTCACCCTTATCCATATCACAAAACCTGCCTGAACATATAGTAGCAGAGTTTTCGGTAGGCTTTGGAAGGGAATTATTGATACAACAACCAATTCGACATGGTATATCTTCTTGATCAATGACTGAAGAAGGTAAACTCTCAATCCAGCAAATAGAGTTGAATCGTAGATTTTGAGATAATCAGTTTTGTCTGTCTTGTTGGTGAATTTAATCATGGAATGAATTTCAGTAGAAGCATTCTCATTGAAACTTGAGGCATTGTGGTATTAGGTAATCAAATAGGCTTTGGAATTAGTAGGTAAAGGTAAAGAATTTGCGATCAAGAGTTATTTTAAAGTACAATTCTAACTACCATAATAACAATATTAATACTTACTTATGTCCCAAATCGTCACTTACATCAATATAGAAAAAAAAAAATCTCCAATATGTCTAAAAGAAAATAAAGGGGTTGCTTAATTCTTAATATCAATACAAGGTAAAAGCAAAGCTCCCGATTACCAATATATATAAAGTATGAAACTCTAATCGTTACTAATATCAATATAGAAAAAAAGTAAAGCTTCCGATAATATTCATAATGGCAAAAAAAATAATATACCCAATCAAAACCTCTAAAATATACTTTGTATATCAGTATATACATCAGCAAACTACTACTTGTGTATGCAGTCTCCCAACAGTCTCCTGAGTCTCCTGAGAGTCTCCTAAGGCTCCTGGATATTTTTTGAGTCTCCTGAGGCTCAGGAGACCTCAGGAGACAAATAAAGTCTTGCTGATATATCTATACTCATAAGATAAGTAATATCAAAAAATAATTTATCTCATGGTTGGGGAATTTGCTTCTTTCTCTTTATTTGGCTCAATCAAATACCCAAACTTTCTCAATAGTATTCATATTCTGTTAAAATTTTTTCTTCAATTTGAACAATCAACAAGTGTTAAAATACTTTTGACAATTTAATATTAATCGGATAAATGATATGAGCTCCTGACTGATAAACTAGTACCGTAGTAGTCTTTCAACTTCCAAACTACAATCAACTTTGCTGATTATCATATTTGAATTCTGTAATTGGCAATAAAGAAATACTTTCCATCATCAATACTATATTTTTAGTATATACAGCTATCTAGTCGTACCGTGGATTAGAAGGAGAAAAATAATCGTCCCATGACCAATTCACAGCATTATCTCATGAGTCGTCCCCATGGTGGTCGTCCTAACTGCCCCACGCTGCTATGTAATTTACTTAACACCACGAGCACTCCGCCCACCGCGTCGAGGATATCCGGCGCCGCGCGCAAATCGCTTTTTGCTCGCTCGCTCCAGCTCATACCTATGCTAACGTTTATTTAGACTCCTAGGACACGCATCAGCAAACTACTACTTGTAGATGCAGTCTCCCAACAGTCTCCCAACAGTCTCCCGGGTCTCCTGAGAATCTCCTGAGACTCCTGGATATTTTTTGAGTCTCCTGAGGCTCAGGAGACCTCAGGAGACAAATGAAGTCTTGCTGATGCGCCCAAATCGACGCCCAAATCGACGCCTAGTCCTCACCCAAAATCACGCCTAGTCCTATACCCACACGGCACCGAATCATCCTCCCAGGACCGAACTGAGCTCACAGGACCGAACCGAGCTCCCAGGACCGAACCAAGCACTCAGGACCGAACTGAGCTCCTAGGACGACACCGAATCGTACCCATGACGGCACCTGTGAGGGCACCTGCGTCGGCACCTAATTGATACTCAAATCAATTTCCGTAGGTAAGCATATGCAGGATTCGGCACGGAGAGACATATGCAATCATATGGAGGATGCAATAGTCATACAGAGAATGCGACATGAAAGGTATACAGACGATGTTTTCAGGCCTTTGGCATTCTCAGCTATTCAGGTATTGCTTCGTATGTTAATTCCGAGTCTGCAATGATCGTTCCGATCTAATTGTACTGTACGTTCTGATATAATTGCAATGTACATTCCGATCAAATTGCAATGTACATTCCGGTTCAATGACAATATTTTTTCTGTTGTAGTAATTGTTCTCCAAAGATATCGATCATTCCAAAAGAGAGAGTTTAACGATAGGAAGTCAAATATTTAGGTGCTAGGTCCTCGATATTTCTTCATAGTATCAAGTAACTTGATCTGGCTGGTTCTGATCGATGGCAGTAATCATTCTGAAAGAAATACATCAGTAAACTACTACTTGTGTATGCAGTCTCCCAACAGTCTCCCGGGTCTCCTGAGAGTCTCCTGAGACCCTTGGATATTTTTTGAGTCTCCTGAGACTCAGGAGACATCAGGAGGCAAATGAAGTCTTGCTGATGTAACTCCGCTACTTCCTACAATAGCAAAACTCTCGCAATGCCTCCGCTACTGCTCCGGTTTCCTACGAGGTGGGGTAAAGAAATCTCTTCCTATGGCGTGATCATAGTTGCCAAATAATAGCCAAACCCCGCTTTCCTACTTCCACGTCATCCTACCTTGGCGCGGTCGTACTAGGACAATTCCATTATCCGACTAGTACTACCAATGCCAAGCATTCCTGTAACAATAAGTTAGGACTTACTTGCTTATTATATAAATAGTAATTCTACCAATTGTCTTTTTGTAGGATTGGGTATACTAAGATTGTTCGTTATACCAAGTAGGAAGATAGCTGAAAAAGATAGAAGTTGTAGAGCAAGTATCGTCAAAACAGATCAGGTAAATCTAACAAGAGATTTAAAGAAGATAGAGTTAAATATCATGAAGTAAAGAAGAGTGATACAATCAGGTATGGTAAACAGTATGAAGAGAGTATAACTAAATATTGTAAAGAGTACAAAGCGGATATGGTAAGGTATCGTGAAGAGCGTAGATCGGGTACAGCTAAAAATTATTAATAGCACAAAGTGAGTAAGACTAGATAGTACGAGGTTGATATCAGAAAATAGAGAATAGGTAGTCGATCTAGCTAAAATAAATAGTAATGCGAAATGTGTGAGATTGGTAAGGATTAATACAACAAAATGAATGTCAAGAAACAGGTAGTGGGGGTAATTGAGGAAGATAACGAAATAAAGTACTCGAAGTTTGGAAGACTAATCAATAAAAGTATTGTATATTTTACTCAAATTTATAAAGTTGAATATAGGAAACTTCCCCTACTCTTCTCTTACCTACACAAAACTAAATTGATGATTTGGAACTCATTTATAATCTCTGATTCAGCAGATTTTAACCAAAGCATGAACTTCATTTAGAATTTTTTAGAATACTATGATGGCTCAGCCCCCTGCACCCCCCCTGCCACCTAGCCGCCTTCGGAACAGGGTTGTTGGATAGTATCGGTGGATGTCAGAAGCAAGAGAACGGAATAGGAAGGAGTTCGGGAAATGGAATGTAAGCGCTAGGAAGGATGGGGCGATAGATACATAGAATGATGGTATTAGGATTGGTGTGGGAGGTTCGAGATTGTATGGGTTTCGATGGGATTCTATGGTATGAGTCAGCGGTGAGGGGAAATTACTGTATATATAGAGTGATGTTTTCCTATGTCTTCGCCTCTCTAGGCAACGTCTTCTTTCTGTTAACAATCTATTACTTTGACCACCGCCTCCTGTTCTTGCTTGTCCCTGAACCTGAACCTGAACCCGCCCTTGATCCCCAGAACCCGAACCCGTATCTGCTCCGGTGTATCCCGAGCCGATCCCACCTGTCCTGATTTAACCCCGACCCTGAACCCGACCCCGCCCCGTTAGAAATACCGATAAATTCCTAAAATATATATAAACTCCAATACTACATATCGGGGAATTAACGCAGGATTTTTCTCTATATAAACACCCAGGAAAGAATATCTTAATTCATTTGTAAGAGGATTCCGAAAAAGGATACATTATTAATATGGGTTGACATTATTATTGTTCAAGCAAGCTTAAATAGAAGACTGATTTGAGTATATATTTTAAATTTTATATTTCTTTGAGTCATTATTATCAATGCTAGTTTGGTGATTATTTGAGGATGCAGCAAAGTCCCGTAAAGATATATATTCTGAGAATCCTAAAACAAATCAAACTTTCATTGCGTCCAAAAACTTATCTCAAACAATCACTTTAGTGATTTTCTATAATAATCAAATGAGTTTTTTCGTAGTATTTATGCATTCTGTTGAAAGATGTATTTGGATAGAATTCCGACTCTTACTTCTGATGATTCAAGTGAATTTTTGAATACTTTGAAAATACTAAAAATGCATTACTCTTCCAATACCCTATTAATAAGTACATCTCTACTGGCCAATTACATAACTCATATTAATGACAACGATACTATTTCCAATACTGTTTGAAAGCTCTACTATTAACGTGCCTTGGTATGAATTATGCTAATTATATTTTATATCCCTTATAAAATTGAAAGAAGATTTACTAAAATGATTAATAGAGGTACTCCTAACGAAACCTATACACATAAATATACAATTTTTTGAAATACTTATAGAATATTTCACGACAATGAAAACTACACACTAATTGAGATAAGGGCAAAATGTGCTAAAATACACAACCGTGGCAGAATGTAGACCAAAAGCAAAGATTAGAGCGGGACTAAACGACGCAAACATGAAGTATGAGGTGACATCATAGAAAAAATCGCCGTCCTCCCCAGGCGTGCGCAGAGAAAAGAGCCTCGGATCAAAGGGAAAAATTTCTCTCTATGGAGCACAGATATGACAAATGGTAACTACTGCTAGACCACTATTTATTGATCCTATATACTTGTACATGTATGCCTTCCTGCGGCCCTGCCCGCGACCCTACCTCCCTACCTGCAGATGTTGTCTTTGTGGCATGTCAGAGACGTTGTTCTAGGCATGAATCAGCAGGCTTTACCCTTTGCGTCCGGAGTCTCCTGAGTCTCCTGACAGTCCCCTGAGTTTCGTTACTGCCCCCTGCGGCTCCTGAGAGTCTCCTGAGGCCTAGAAAGTATCAAGGGATAGGGCAATCTTGCTGATATGCCCTATGCGTGGATTTGGGCGTATCCTAAACGTAGACCTAGGCACGACCTCAGTGCGGCTTCAGGGTATTATAGGTGTATGCTTCAGCGGGTCCTAGGGGCCGGCGTTTTCGGCGTATCCCAGTCACACATCTGGGCGTATCCTAGGTGTAAACTTCGGTATATCCCAGTGGAGGCTTCAGGGCATCCTAAGTGCAAGCCCCGGTGTTATCTCAGGCGTGTCCTAAACATCGGCTTCAGAGTGTATTCTAGCAGTAGGCTCCGGCATCATCTCATGCGTGTCCTAGGTGTATGCTTTTAGACGTGCCCTTGATGTCATTTCGGCGACCTTTCGGGCCTGAATAGGAGCCTGTACGGATGTTAGCACAGATGCCGTACTGTAGAAGTGGAAATACTCGAGATGGAGATGGAGATGGAGATTCATTTATCAAGTGCCACGGGTTAGTAATACCCGCACGCAAGCCACGGTTTGACATGGCACTTGGTAAAGTCAGTGGCTCTAATAGCATAGGGTATACAATCTCCACCAGCTATGTAGATGAATCCTCTGATTCGTCCTCGGGGTCGGCTTTGTACCGGTAGTAAGTCCTGGACGACCTATCCACAACCTCGCCCGCAGATGCACGTTCTAGTCACGTTCCGTCCGATGACTTTTACCCACCGTCGGACCAAACTTACAAATGCCGAATGCGATTGAATGATTAATACTTTCACATCCAACCCACCAGTGATAATCCCCACACGTATGAGAATAGGCTCCGGTAGTACAACACACCCCCAGCAAAAAAATCAAAATCTACAAAACCGCAGGAGGATCATCCGCGCTGTGGCAAACTAGGTGCTGCTCAATACGCGGACCTTTGACCTACTTCGTACAGTGGGAGTTGAAAAACGCTCATGAACTCGCACCGCTGTAACATTCCAAAGAACCCTCACATGACGAGTAGTTCACCAATAGAAAATCTCTAAATTTCCTAAGTAACGACAAAATCTGTACCATCCCTACAATCAACTATATCCGCTTAATACACCCCCTACTTTTCCCCACCCGAGAGCCATCGCCATCAAACAGGTTCGAAGTTACACGCACAGATAAACCGAGCCGAGTTACTCCATAACTCTTATCCCGGGGGAAGCCCCATATTTACATAAAGAAAGCCATCACGACCCGCCCTAGTACAACCAACAAGAAAGCGAGTACCCAAAACCAACAACCCCATAACCCACACTACCAGTGTGAGCGCCACAAAATCAAGCGCACGTTCATACACCCCCAAACACACATACAAAAAGCTCAGACAGTGCAGTGGCCAGCACACCCTCACCAAAACCTACTAAACCGAATGTTGTAGGGAGACTAGGGTTTGATTCTCTAAATTTTTATTACTCGAGGTTGGTGTTCAGGGTTAGGGTTGGATTGCCTGGTCTCAATTTCAGGGCGGTGGACTAGGTAAGTGCGGTAACTTACTCAATTGCGTCAATCCATTGGAGATCCTTGGACTCGCTGTGTAGACCTGGTTAGTCCCCAAACCAAACCAAACTCAACTCTCAACTCCGTAACCCTAGAACGTCGCGCCCACTCCTCGCTACGTCTACCACGGCGAGAAATGCATCACTTGATGCATTACTCATATAAAAGAGACGCGTAATCACCTCACATGATGCATAAACGGTTCTGAGATTTTAAATGTGTTCTTTTTGATGATTTATCTGATACATTTAGTACTAAAGTACCTAATAATAAGCTTTATAGAGGCAGTGGACAAGGGACAAACATCAAATCAATTCATGGCACATGCAGTAACATGTATATTAGTTATCCCAATGAACTGGAAGGCTCTGGGTTCAATCCGCTCCCAGAGCCGTTCTTTTTGTAAGTTTATTTTTTAATTCTTAAGAACACAGTAAAGTTATCAGTAAATGTGCAAAGTGGGACTCAGGATGCATTCGCCGATGCATAAGTGGATGCATTAACAGTGCAGAGAGAGATGTATAATTTACTGATGCATTTCCTGACGTAGTAGAGATACACAAGGAGCTCCAAGCCCAGGACTATCACGTACCAGTGTGAAAACACACCTCACATACCACTCCTCACCACCAAGTACCTCTTTCAGCAACCCCACTTCGGCTATCGCGTGTGTACCCCCATGTGGAACTTGCCTTCAAACACAGAGCCCCATAAGCACTGGGCACATAGCGTGCCCTCCGAGTACCATCAAACCTCTCCGCCTCTCTTGATACAGTATGCGCGTGTGAATGAGCACTAGTATGTGGCGTCATGACTGTCTCCCATACTACCCTACTCCGGGTCCTTCCGGGATGCCAAGTCTTAGCTCTTTCCTTCGATCCACAAACCTAGCAACGAGTGACAGCCCATGACCGAGCCAGCCGAGCATGTCCGAGTGCTCTCCCATGATCCTGATTCGTGCGTGCAGTAGGTACACACCCGCGCACCAGTATCGATGGTGGAAGATACCTCCCACGCGGATCCTGGGGAGGCGGATGACGCACCTGATCGGTCTATTCAAGAGCGACCACCCGCCCCGCCCCGCCGAAAAAACCCGAGTCAATGCGCCCTTAGGCGCCCTTAGGCAAAATTTTATCGTATAGCTATCAAGCCAGGGTTCATAACGGGCGTGAGGCATGAGCGAGGAGGATAAGGGACTAGCAGCAGAGAGCGGTGAGAAAAAATGTATCAAAACACCTCCGAGGGTTAGCCCCCCATACCCCCCCCCAAAAAAAGAAAATCCTGGGGAAGTAGGCGGCGGGCGAGTAGCGCAGGGAGAAAAATGTCACAAAAACGGCCCCCCCCCCCCCCAAATAAAAAAAAAAAGAGGAGAAAAAAAACCCCCCAGGGAAACCGGGCGGCGAGCCGAGCGAAGCACAACGTACACGGCAGGATGCGCTAGCTTAGTACCGGGAGAGCAGATACTACCGGAACCCCCACGCCCGTTCGGGGAAGGTAAGATTTTGAGCATCGGCCGAGCCCAGAGAGAGGGCCGGTGCCCGGGGTGCGCGGGGGCCTTGGTACCGAGAAGCATGCGGAGCGGAGGAGAGGATTCTTAGGAGTAGGCGTATCAAGCCAGCGGTTGCGTACATGGGTAACAAGGGCAGCCGGTCAAAAGTTAGTGCGGGCGAGCGCAGCCGGGGGTCGGGCTGTGGGATGTCTTGCCTCCAGGCACCAGCCGACGACAGGAGTAAAGGATACACTGCGCGGAGACGAGGAATGGGGTGAAGCATGTAAAGAATTGGTAGTGGCCCCGCTTAGCAGGAGTGCACCTGAGAAGGAGGAACTCTCCCGAACCTGGGGACAGGCACGCGATGTACTGGCAGGATAATGAAGTCGGGCTCTAGCGGGACATGATGAGCCGGACGAGAAAGATCCGGCTAACCATAGCTGGATTAACTTAGAAAACATTAATACTAGAGTGGGATGTTAGGGGACGCGGTATTACCTCCCCCAACGGGAACAGAACGTCCACCCAGCCCGAACATCACTTGGAGGAGGTAGTGAACAACCGCAAAACAAAGCTACCCAAAATACAAAGCTCCCAAACAACCTGTGCTGTCCGAGCAAAGCTAGAGGGATGTAGGCGAGGAAAGTGTGTCTAACAACAGGCGCCGGACAAGCCGCATCAGCAGGTAAGAAAGAACACCAAGTCGGAAACATGCCCCGGAGGGGTCTTAAGGCCTCTTAACGGACCGTTCCTGGAGTAAAGCTTATGGCGGTGTCCACCCCTGTTTGGTTACCTCCACACGCTTCGGCTAGGGGAGGAGATATTATCGAACTATATTCGCTTGCGGGGGTGCGCATTCTTTCAACCACAGTAGCTGGCGGGCGGAAAATTACCCATTTGCGGTCAATATCCCCTGCGACCGGACATCAACAACCCAAAGACCGCCCTGTTCGGATAACCAGCAACGGTCGGGCCGGCATCTACAACCCCCGGCGCAAGCGCAGGCTCCACAGCCAACTCAGTACCAAACTACTGGCCTCTTGATAACGGAGCCACATCTCGGCAAGTTTCCCGCCCACACTCCCGTACACGATGCGCTGGTACCACAGCGCACCCATCAGCCAACACACCGGCCGCCGCAGTCACGTCAGCTACAGCCTCACATACCACCGCTCGCCCTGCTTAACAACCTCGCATAATTCAAGCTAGAGGTTAGCGCTCCCGACCTCCAACTAAATTACACCCTACTTAGGCCACCGAAGTCGCCCAACACCGACACGCACTCTCCGCCTCTGCGGTACCGATACCCATCCACCTCCCTTCCACCCCCGCATCCCACCGCTAACCCCCCGGATGCTCCGCATCGCAGGAGTCTATTCCCCAACATCTACGTCGTTACAGCGACGTCGGGGGTGCTGACTAACCCTTACACGCGGGAGCGCCTATCACAACTGTCGAGATCGAGAGCTATGCAGGTACGGACACGGTTGAAACAGAACAAACAAACGCAGGTACGATATTCAGCATGCAGGAACCCGCCACACACTCCCCACCTCAACGCCACACCAACGCCTGCGCCCACAGTGCGCCAGTCTCAAGTCTGCAAGGGAAGGGTTTACCGGTTCGCTGCTGCCCGGTTAGGGCTCACTCAATACCCTTTCCCCCCAGTCCCCGCCCAATCAACCGCCCACACCTATCCGGTTAGCCCTTACAACAAACACCGCCTCCCCCGAACACCGCCTCCCACGCCACAATAGACAGCAAGCCCAGCCGAGCCAAACCCCACGACCGCGCAGCCAAGCACGCCTGCCACAGAAAGACGTGCCAACCCGATACGTAGCCAACACATAACCGGTGACGTTACGGGTACCCTGCGCCATAGCGGGGATGAGGCCCGAGAATGGTACATCTAGATCGTCTCCTTTACCCCATTTTCCACCCGGGCGGGGGGCGTAGAGTCGGTGTAATGCAGAGTGCGCGGGGAGGGCCTGCTGGATCACAGGGACAAGTGTGGTGGGCCCGCCGGCGGGGGAGGACGTAGAGCGCCGGGGCAGGAGCAGTGGGGGTGGGATCGTGGGGTGGGATAACAGGACGGCTCCCAATTAGCAGCGCCGCGGGAATGAGGGTTACAGCGACAGGCCGGCGGACAGGTAAAGGCAGCGACAGAGTCGTTCAGTAGAAGTGGGCCCTGGGCGGGCGGGGGGTGTACTCTTGGGGTGGGGTTCTGGCGGAAAGACCCCCGAGAGTACGTGTTGGAGGAGCTAACATGGAGCACGTCTTACAGAATAGCTCGCATCGCGCCGGCCGAGCAGTTCACGGCCGAATGGCAAGGGAGGCTTAGAATAAAGTAATGTCGGACGTGTAGGATATATAACGGAAGCTAATAAACCTATAGTATAATCCTTTGGTGTGGGTTGGAATTTGTACCGCTCGGGTATCACCGCAAGAGGGTAAAGACGGCCTTTCATCTTGCGGAGGGGCTATACCGACTAATTATCCCCCGGTTGCGATATACATCCCCTCGGAGGAACAATAAATCTTTGCCATGGTGGGTAACGTATCTTTCGAGGAGGAGTGCCGTGGTTTTACAGTTAGGTTATTGTCGCAAAGCTTTACTCGCGCGCTAACTAATTCGTTACAGCCAAACGCTTATCGAGGATCCCGACTTTTTGGTTGGCTGGGTGTATCCTGTAGAGGAGATGGGTTATATCCCTAGTACCTAACAGCCTTATGAGAACACAAGACCCATCCCCATCAAGAATCATCGCGCGCCTAATGACAGCCAAGCTAGCCCCACCTCCGTCTAGTACTACTCCCGAGGCGTGTGGGGTGTAATTAAATCGCTTCAAAGACTAAAACCAGCTACTTTGAAGGTACTATACAGGTACTAGGATGTAGACCTTAAGAAGACGTGGACCACTGTTGCATGCGGCGGCCCCATGGTCTTATGGGTGTCATGTGCTGTTGAAACGAAAGAAAGAGATCGTTGTGTGACCTCAAATCAGCAATTGGGTGGTCTAGTGTATCCATATAGGTGCGGAGCGACAAGGGATAACACGTACAATGACAGACATCAAACACTCATTATTTGAAATGCCAAACATCGCAGGTGCACAACCAACAAATTAAACAAAAAAAAAATCACAAGTGCGCTGGCACACGACCGAGTGATATACCATGACTAAACATCCTGCAGGACGCTAGTGGGGCTGATCGCCAGATACACTCTGGGAAGATGACATGCAAGAGTGGGAAAAGTCACGGACAAGAAAGTCAGACCACGAGAAATCAATACTATCAGTGTATAGATCATGAGTCAACTAGCGACGGGCACGAGTCAGGACAAGACGAGACTTGGACAGGACTTGTCTTGCCTTTTATCTATCGCCCTGGGCTCGGGGTATCGACACAAGGGCCCGTTTTTGACAAAGTCTCGAGACTCCATAGTCCTGTGACTTTAATGCCAGAGAAAGCGGTGTTGCCGAACCCTAACCCTGGTTTTGAATATCTCTAGACTCAACTCTTTCCGCTCTGTAAAAGGGGGCTACGGGAATATCAATCTTGGCCTTGGATACAACGATAGTCGTTACGCGATGTAGCGTGCTACCTCGACAAGGAGTAAAGGTGGCTACGAGAATCGCCCGCTCTTTCCATAACTGCCCTAGGCTGCTAGATGTATTGGTGGCATGAGACAGTCCTATATTGCAAGAATATTACCGGGATTGGGATTATGAAGGTCGGGCAGTGCCTATATCAATTAAGCTAGGTTACCTGACCGTGTCAGGAACGGGATATCTGCAATTTTCACTAAACTTTGGAGATACATACTGTACCGGTCAATGAGGTTGAGACGTCAGGTGGTAGAGGAGCTGGGGATTGTCCCCCAATAAAACTATCCTGTTAGAGGCTTTGAAGGGTTTTGATGATACCTAGATCGTCAGAAACACTTTGTCTTCCCCAAATTTGATTGTCATAGATCAGGAGGAATGGTCTATAGGCTCTACTAATGAAATGTAAAAAAGAAATTTTGTTAGCACAATGCAAGATTGTGAGGAATGATCAGAACTGGAAGTCACGAGAATTTTGTCCTAATATGCAGTCAGAGGGCATCCTGTACCAACATGAAATTAGTCAGAATCTGCTTGTACCAGATCCAGCGGCTGGTGGACGTCCTAACCTCATTGACCGGTACAGTTTTGCATGATACTCGTAGGGTCAGTTTAAAGGCCTTACAGGCCTGCCTCCTGCGTTTCTAAGTCATTTCTGGTCCGCAGAGCGGTACGTGTGACCGAGTGATATCTTGTGACCACTAAATCACCAATCACTGGATTGCCACTTCTTTGCCATAAGGAGAGGGATGCACGCGCAGAAACCTATGTGGGTTTGGTGAATACCCACCCGCATTGGTGAAGGAATGCCATCAGCTGATCGCGTCTGCTAAATCGTCACTAGTTTCAATTATTTTCCCGTTGTAGCTCTACCGATTCATGTGCCTCTATTCTTATGTGGTATATAATACGGTTTATGGATGCGGCGATGGAACGAGCGATATTTCTTGCTAGTAGCTGATAAGTTGACGCTTAAGGACACGTGATTAAGACACGAGGAACTAGTATGTCAGAAACATCTTTTAGTGTCTATATACGTAACTATGCACACACACTGAGATGCAAGCCCACGTGAGCTCAACCCAATAGTCCCCGACTTACCGGAACAACCTCACTATCCTCACGAGGCCCCCCGAGAACGGTCATATCTTCAGGTTGCTCCCAGGCGCGTGTACACGCCTTAGACACTGCATGCACGGTGGGGTGGGTCCCTCAACTGTGTTGAATGCGAATGGGCTGATTGTAATCTTTCTTGAGTTCTAATAGACCTTGAATATATAGTAATAAAGAAGACAGTAGTCCTAAGAAGTATAAATAAACATATAAATAGACAGTAGCTTAAACCCTAGCCCTGCTGCTGCGCTAGCAGATCACTAATCAACCAAAACCACAACCGTGTGGTGTTCGCGTACAACTTGCTGGTTTATTCTAGACACAAAAGGGCGGTCCTTATATACTTTGACAAAGCAGTAGGAACTAGTAGGAAATAGAGGCCGTGGGTAGGACTGTGGGTGCGTGGGGGACTTCTTTTCCTTACTGTCAGTAACCCTGACTCTGACCCCAACCCGCAGCTCCTACCACAGCCGGCCGAACCGAAGTCACGTGGCAAGCTCGTGATCGAGTGACAGGACATGACAAGAGATAGTTCTCGAGGCATCTCCTCCCTTTGATGATAATATATCATGAGCTTAGGCTGCAGTGGAGTGTCCGAAATAGATATTCATAGCCTTATAACGGTAGCTCTACTGCCATGGAGCGGTCGTGGAGACCTCCGAACGTTATCGCTCGGCAGGCCGACGCATGGGCAAAATCTGGTGCAGTTCTATTTATACAAACAAGGCACATGTCATACCTAGTATGGAAGTAAAATAGGTAATATCTATAATAGAATGTTCCACAAGAAGATGAAAAGTGATGCCAAGACAACAAATATGTACCCCGGGGGTCCTCAAACTGATGCAACGAGCTCAATATTCTGGTGTCGCGACCACCATCAAAGCTAGACCCAGTCGATTTTTTCCATTTGCATTTCCATTTACTATTATGATATAGCTCCGCCTGATGCAATTCGACATATATAAATTGCTCCCTAACCTTTGGGCATGGTGGCCAGTAGCTGCGAGGTTAGTGGTTTAGGGACCCCAGGGTACAGCACCATGTCTGGCCTGCCGGGCGATACAACCTTTGTCCCTTAGAATTGAGGATGATTGGATGGTTGGTAGTTGAAGACCTCGTCTTGGAAGTTAAAGTAGGTTAGTGTAGTCCCGTATCTACCCGGGCTAGAAAGAGATACAGGCCAGTAAAGCTAATTGTCTAATGGGGGTTCAAGAATGAAATATGAGGGGTATTGTAGGTCACCATTGAACTTCGGAAGAGCACGGCAAGGAGAGTGGGAAGGCCATTAGAATTCCAGTATATATCAAGCGAGGCGATGTGACTAGAAGGTAAGCTCCCGAATGGGCGCTGCTGAAGAAACGCGCTTAGTAGGAGATTAGACGAGCAACCAAAGGACAGCCCACCATCTTGGAGCACCGGTTTAGGATAGGAAATATACTAAAAGAGCACCGACATGCCCCAACGGCTCGGCCGGGAGTGAGGGAAACCGTCTACTGGCTGCGGGCATGGCCGGAAATTCACTAGTAGGGCAGTGTATCCTACAAGCTATGTTGTTGAGGTTGATCAATTGAGTAAAAAAAATGATTATAGAGTTCCCATTCAGACATTAGTAAGGAACAAAGCAACTCAGGTATTTAAAATGTCTTCTTACCATCGGAGAAAAGGCTTCAACAGGGGGGAGAGAATATTTGGAAGTAATCATAACTAGAGGAATTCCTTGATCTCCCAGCCGGAGGGGCAGGTCTAGTACCAGAGAAAAGGATGCAGGCGGGATGAGTGAGATAAAGGCCGGATGAGGGCGGAACAGCAAGGTGCTGATAAATAGCATCAAAACCAAACTATGTCTGTAGGTCGTGGCTCAAGGTCACGTGATGATACCCGCTTACCATTAGGCAAAAATGAGCAAAACGATACCAGCGAAAGAATACATTGGAATCAAATATTCAATTATCCTTATCCTGGGTTTTCCCTTTACTGAGAGTACTTAACTTAGAGTACATGCAGATGACTCCGATGACGAATTATGGATTTTTGCCCACGCGAGAAGCTCGGGGCCCAGATATTTACTGAGAACACGGGGGTAAAATCTTTCGTTGTGGTCCATTTCGGCTTCAAAGCGACTACAGGAACGCGAAGCTAGAGTAAAACCCTCAGGTGAGTGCAGGTGCTCCATAAATAGCCCCCAATCATTGGTCATCTGAATGATTACTAATCAACCGTCCCACCACACCTTTCTATTCTAGGCACCCCATGATAGATCGACAATCGATACGAGTTCCACCTCACACCAGCTATCGGTCGACAGGTTCCGAGCTACAGACACCTCCTAGTCGGTACGGGTCAAGCTTTTGACCCCGCGAGATCATTCGACAGCTATCACTATTTCCCTGATTGAGTATAGTATCCGGGTCTCGTATTAAACCCCAGGTGCGCTGACTGTTGTACGACAATAGCCATCTGCTTCCAGATCTGTTGGCACCAGCGGTCAAGGGGTTGCTTCTCGCATGACCTGGGGCAATACGTACCATGCGGGGGCTTGGAGGATGTTCGCTCGGGTATGGGCAGTCAGTTCTTGAGACATAGGGAGAAACACGTATAAATTCACCGACTCCCACCGTTGAACGCAATTCCTCACTCTGCTCATCAGAAACAGTCTCCTCCAGCGCCTCGCTCTCTGAACCTCTATACTTCCCAAGACATACCACATCAACACCTGACCTACTCACCCACAATGCGCTTTTCCATCTCCATCCTGCCTCTTCTACTCACCCTCGCCGCCGCGCTCCCTACCGACCTCGCCCCCCGCCAGGAAGACACATCCTGCACCTGCCAACCGCAATTCGAGGCAGGCGACTACTGCGGGACCTGTGCGGGCGCACGCGGCTTCGTCGTCTTTGAGATTGGTGATTGGAACCGTCAGACGACGCTGTTCCACTGCACTGGTGATGGCTCGGGCGGCTGCTACGGTATCGGGTATCATGAGAGCTGCAACGTTACGTATACGCCATGCGGGCCAAACTTCCCTTGAGTGATTTGACGCTAGATGGGGTGGTGGAAGGTGGTTTAACGAGTGGGTCTTGATTGGTTCGTTGTGAATATGTGGGGTCTGGTTGTGTTGCGCAGGCGGTGGTGATAGTGAGCAGGAACAATTTATATATTCTTTAGGATGGAGGGAGAGACTATTTGTGCATAAAGTAGAATATACCGTTTGCGTCCCTCTATAGCTTTAGCTTCCATGTCCATGTAGTCACTTGGTCGTGCGTTAGACAAATTCAGGGTTAGGGTTAAATATTTGGAAGTTGGTATAATTGCTCGCGCCAAACTAGGCTCATGCTAGTCTAAAATTAGACTAGAATATAAAAAACTTCCCTTTCTGTCCACCTTTTTCCTAGGTGAGTGGTGCGTGGTCTATTGTAGCAATGCTTGCCGCGAGAATTGTCCGGCGATGGTGCTAAATGATAATTAATACCTAAACAAACGGTATGGGGCTAGATAAACCTTAGGAGGCATCACATTTTGCTGCTACATATAAGTTTAAAATCAAGCGGGAATATTTACATAGGTCACGCACTTAGCTAAAGTTTTGCGCAATCTCTTCAAGCTTCGAAACACGAGACAGAAAGTCTTTCGGCCTACTAGATTCCTGGAGATTGATGGCTCCCCCACTCCCGATCCCAAGGCACTCGCGGACAAGACCCTCGTAATAAGGCCCTAGCTTGTTTGCAGCGCAGTGTAGATAGTGGTGTATCCTCGGGAGTTCTCGATCCGAGGGCTGGAGTATCTTCCAACTTCCGATCTGGAGTAATATCCACCCAAACGAATATAGATCCTCATCTATATAGCCTGAATTTTCCGTAGAGGGTCTTTTCTGGGATTCTGAGCTGAGGAGAAGGTATGGGGTCCAATTGCCAAACTTTGCGATGAGACCTTCTAACGTTTCAAAGAACCCAATACTCTTAACATTCCAACCTTTGATCCATAGCGAAGAGTATAAAGACATAAGGGTGCATGATAACCTTCCTGCTAGTCGTAGTTGGTCTGGCGTAGCTAAATCGATATCTTCGCGTTGGATCAGCTCTTGGATAGTAAGAAAGTTCATTGAGCGATCCTTTGATACGTTCCGAGGGGTGTTGACCGAGCTTGGAGGGCACTCTGATTGTAGGCACGAAGTGCGACGTAGAAGGAATCCATCGCGATTGGTCCCAGCTGCTGGGGAAATAAGCTTTACATCCTCGAAACCCATCGATGCTACCTCTTTACATATCTCGCGATCTACGCAATGAGCAATTAGAGCTGTATTACTAATGCGTCGACACAAAGGAGATATTAATCGGCAGCTCCGGACCGAATCTGAGCTGGAAAACGAACTGAGGGTGAGGTTCGGCTAGTGATTTCCCGTTTAATGAACTCTTGATAGCCTCGTATCTACCATCAAGCATCAAGTGGATTGCATGACAGCCACACATGAGAACCTTGAATACGAGGTTATGCAACGCTAGAGACTTTGCCTGTACAGACAAAAGGCCGGTAATATCCGCATTGGAGGTTTTAGCTATTGGGAGACTGTTGGATCCTTGCTGGGTTGGTCCAGAAGGGTTTGGTGACATTTCAATGGATGTGAGTAGACTTTGAAGTGTATGTACATCCTCATGAGGCTCCTCGGATAGCTCCTTAAGGCGTGTGAGCTCCTTTCTTGTAAGTCGCCTTAGCCTCCGTTCACTACTGCCCCGGGGAAGTGTTTCTTGGCGCGCTGGTTTAAGCCATTCATGTCTCCAAAGCCTCCCAAGCACTGACTATATAAATGTTAGTGGCGGTTTCCCTGTCATCTCTGCTGGTGTTACTCACCGTTTGAATAATCTCAGTGCTCTGAGGACGCCGTACTACAAAGCTATCGCTGCATGCAGTGGCGAGCGGAAGAAGCGCCTTCACCTCTTCAATATTCTTCACGATTCCCAAGATTGACTTCTTCACAGGATATGCGCCTCCGCCCAGAGTCTCGGTTAACATGATGTCGCAAATCGGCAGCTCCCAATCACGACTGTCCGGATTATCGAACATGGAGAGTCGCGCCGATTCTGGGATGGCGGCGGTCTTGAAGAGCACTCCCATCAAATATCGGAATATAACCTCTCTATAATATATACGGTCAACAACCCTTTTTAGGTCCTTGTCAAAAGTCTGATAATCCGACCTAAGGTCCCGTAAATGACTATATCCCTTGAAAGCCATCCCAATCAGCGGGATTATCCCGACCGCTAGTTCAGCCATGATGACTAGGATTATCAGTCTACTCCGAGTTAGCAACCGGGCCATATACAATGTCATTCAGACAGGAATTTAGGTTAGGTGATCGTTATTATTAGATGAAAGAGCAATTAAGTCCGTCTCAACCGAGCCTGAGAGAGGCTTTGGGACGGCTCTAGAGCCTGTGAGGTCTGTGGAGCGGCTGCATTATCTAAACGCAGTCTATTGGTGAATGAGGGGTAAGAGACTATATGCCAACCTATCATCTCCGCGGTGCCTGGCTTGGTAACTGCATGAATTTTGTATTGCTATCACCACCTCGGCAGCGCTTAGGTAAATTGAAATATACCACTTGAGGTTTCATGCCATCTATTGGAAATTCATAATTGGGTAAGAATCGAAATAGTGGTATTTTCGTTGCCGACAGGGTGGGGACTGGCTCAACGCAAAGTCCAGGAGCCTCAGTCGACATTGCACACACCAACAGGACAAACTTGAGTCATACCAATACCCGAATGGATTTATCACAAACTAACGATATTGCGAGTGTAAAGGGATATCTCGAAGAGTGTCACTTGAGATACGGCTTTTGCTAAGCGATAGTTCTATAGCGTTTAAACTTGTAATATTGTAGACCGGATTCCGTTCGCTTGAGAGGATGATGATTCCCCTAAGACTCCGGGAATCCTACTAGCTATTTATACATGAAATATCTCCTTAACCCCGCTAATTCTCCAATAGCAAAACTCCCGTAATGCCTTCGCTTCTGCTCCGGTTCCCTACGAGGTGGGGTAGAGAAATCTCTGCCTATGGCGTGATTGTGGTTCTTAGAGTTGTAACGAGCCGCTTTCATAGCCTACGTCGCCCGATCCTTGGCACCATCGTACTTGGACAATACCGTTATCCGACTAATGTCTGGCGTAAGCAATCCTGTAACACTACTCGCCTGCCGTCGTCGCCGGCCGTTAAAGCTTCCGATAGCAAAAAACGCGTGAGAAAAAAAACCATGGCGAGGGAAGGTATCGAGACTATGACTCCATCAACCGTCGATGCTTCTGAGCTCGTCGGGACGTGGATACTGAGGCTACTAAGCCCTGGCTCCGAATGTGAGGGCGGGTGTTGATATCTGGTTTGGCGTTCTCATCCAATAGTGCCTCTTGGAGCTCTGGGGTTGCCAACCGCTTCCGAGTGTTCTGCTTCCTGCGTGGATCCGAACATTCACGATACGGTCTCAGGAGTATCTCGTGGAACACATTGTGAACTTTCCAATCAGTTGGTAGGTCAAGTCGATATGCTCGACTGCCGACCTTCATCAGCAAACTACTACTTGTGTATGCAGTCTCCCAACAGTCTCCTGAGTCTCCTGAGAGTCTCCTGAGGCTCCTGGATATTTTTTGAGTCTCCTGAGGCTCAGGAGACATCAGGAGACAAATGAAGTCTTGCTGATGTTTGCTAGCACTTCGAAGGGTCCAGTGAATTTGTCTGACCACTTGTTATAACCACCGAGATTCCTAGTGTCTAGGAGGACCTTCTGCCCAGGTTCGAATTGTTGTGCTGCGGGGCCCGGTCGTGACGCCATTTTATTGTACGTTTTCTGTAGGGTGTCCCTGGCTAGCTCGTGGGCGGCGAGGATCTCGTCCAGGTGGTTACTCCCTCGAGTGTCTAGTTGCTCAATCTCCATATCAGTAGGTCAGTCTGTGTGAGGGTGGAACCCGTAATTGCAGTAGAAAGGTGACTGCCCGGTAGAGGAATGCTTCGCATTGTTATAGGCGTACTCGCAGATAGGAAGGAGATCTCTAAACCTTTACCCGTTCGCCGTAGCGCCGTGGTAGGACTCCGTATCTTTGGTTTGTCATTTCCGTCGACCGTGCATGCGGGGTGGAGCGAGGTTGAGAGTCTTCACGAATCGCAATCATTTCGTGATTGCCGTCAGAAAGGCTGATCTGACGTGTTCGCCGATCCGATACTATTGATCGCGGGAGTCCGTGAAAGCGCCAGATGTCTTTGACGAATGCCTGTGCGGTTTGCTCCGCATTAATTCCCGTCATTGGTATGAAGTGCGCCATTTTACTGAAGCGGTCCACTACTACCATAACGTTACGGAAGCTTGACCTTTCCTTGGGTAACTCTACTACAAAGTCCATGGATATATCCACCCAGGGGGTCGTGGCTAACTCTAGGGGCTGTGGAAGAGACATATGTCGACGTCGTTGTTTGGCTCTTTAGCATACGTCGCACGTGCTGACATACTTGGCTACATCCGTGGTCATTCCTGGCCACCAGTAGTTCCGGTCAATCAATTCCAAGGTTTTATCCCTGCCTAGATGCCCTGCTGTGGGACGGTCGTGGTGGTCTTCTATAACCTGCTTGACTGCGTACCCAGGCACTACCCAGCGCCCTTCATGAGTCGCTGTATTCCGATCAGGATCCCACTCTATTGCACATCAGCAAGACTTCATTTGTCTCCTGATGTCTCCTGAGCCTCAGGAGACTCAAAAAATATCCAGGAACCTCAGGAGACTCTCAGGAGACCCGGGAGACTGTTGGGAGACTGCATATACAAGTAGTAGTTTGCTGATGCAGCCTCCCTCGAGATGGTCTGCCGGGTCCAAATGTCCTCTAGATCTTCGTCTTCAGGACGTTCATCCGGAACTGTCCTGCGAGTCCATTGGCCCTCTTCTCCATACCAGTTCTGCAGCGCCGATGGCAATCCCACTCCTGGCAGGTGTACCCACTGATCCAGTAACCTCATTTCCGAGAATGCATTGCAGAGGATTTTTTCACGAGGTTCTATTCCCGCTTGTGTCCTTCTTGCAAAATGTTAAAGGAAAAAGTTGTTTTCCGCAAAATGTTCGGCTGAGAGGAGCAATTTTACAGGCTGCTCTCGAACTACTCCCCCTTCCAAATACTCTGGACGCCTCATTAACGATCTGGTTTCCCGTTCTTATACCGGCCGAAATGGATTTTGAAGTGAAAAGTCTTTATCTTTTCAGCCCATCTGGCCTGTCTTCGACAGCTATGGTGGTAAGATCATGAAGGTTTTGGTGATCAGCATAGATCTGGATAGGTATGTCCGTACCTTCCAGCCAATGTCTCCAAGTCAGGAGGGCGGAAATTATTGCGAGCATCTCCTTATTGTAGATCTCGTAGTTGACTTCGGCCTCGTTGAACTTGCGAGAGTGATAAGCTACCGGATGCAACTTATCATCTTCGAACACCTGTGACAGGACCGCAGGCTCTGCCCACATCAGCAAACTACTACTTGTGTATACAGTCTCCCAACAGTCTCCCAAGCCTCCTGAGAGTCTCCTGAGACTCCTTCATATTTTTTGAGTCTCCTGAGGCTCAGGAGACATCAGGAGACAAATGAAGTCTTGCTGATGCAGTCGCTGGCATCTGTTTCAAGGATAGCCATGCGATGTTCGTCGTAGTGTTGGAGGATAGGAGCGGTGGTGAATCTCTTTTTGAGTTCGTCAAAAGCATCCTGCTGCTCCCGACCCCATTTCCATACAGCATCTTTCTTCAGGAGATCAGTCATGGGCTTACATACTGCTGAATACCCATAGATGAACCGTCTCAAGAAGTTGGCGAAACCCAGAAAACATTGAAGTTCCTTTACTTTCGTGGGTACTAACCACTCAGTAATAGCCTTCACCTTCTCCGGCGAGACTTGGGTACCGCTACCTGATAGCTTGAATCCTAGAAATTCTATCTCCGTTTGGAACCAAGCCGTCTTTTTCAGGTTGCCGTATAGGTGGTTCCGTCGTAGCCGCTCCAGCACCCTGCGCACAAAAGCTTCATGCTCTTCTCTGGACTTGGAATATATCAGGATATCATCCAAGTAAACCACTAGACCCTGATCTAACAGGTCCTTGAATATGGTATTGACCATTGCCTGGAAGGTTGCGGGCGAAAAAGGCATAACTCTATATTCGAAGTAGCCGTATTTGGTCCGGAAAGCTGTCTTCCACTCTTCTCCCTCTGCGATCCTTACTAGGTTATAACCGTTCTTGAGATCTATTTTGGTGAAGAAGAGAGCTCCTTTCGTCGAGTCTGCCAACTCACATGCAGTGCAGATTTTTGATCAGAACGGCTTTAATCCGCTGAGTCGACGATAACCCGAGACCCGATGATTTGGGGACGAAGAGGATGAGTGCCGCTGCTGGGCTGGAAGATGGGACAATTTTACCTATCGCTAACATTTCGTCCAGGTATTCCCTCAATGCTTTCTGTCCCGGGGGTGATAATGCATAGATTGGACCCCACGGAGGTTGGCTTCCATCCAAGAGAGGAATCTTATGATCCCACTCACTATGTTCCGGCAGGCGGCTTGCTCCTTCAG
This sequence comes from Morchella sp. 2016-57, assembly GCA_024713875.1. Lineage (NCBI taxonomy): Eukaryota > Fungi > Ascomycota > Pezizomycetes > Pezizales > Morchellaceae > Morchella > Morchella sp. 2016-57. The sequence continues at coordinate 1,192,750 of JAMGZE010000020.1, forward strand.
GGGAGAACACATCTGCGTAGTCCTAACGCTCGGGATAAAGACTAGCGGTAGTCCTCGCCTGCACTCGCCAGAAAGGTGTGACGATGGCATGCCGGGCATGTGTCGCAGTAATCTAACGACCTTTTCTTGCCAGCCTTCCTCGTACATGTCACCTTCTGTCATCATACATCCCTTAATCTGGCACTGTATACTATCAAAGGTAACCTTGTTCTGGCCCCAATGTATCCGAGGTTGATGCTCTGTGAGCCATCGATGTGGTATAACGAGGTCTTCTCCAGCAAAGGTACCTATTTCACAGGTGACTAGCTTGTCGAGGTGGTTACCGATGCGGAGTGTGAGAGGTTGGGTAATGTGAGTTCCGGAGTGAGGCATGCGTGAGCCATCAGCTTGTTTGATGAGGAGATTTGTAGGTCGAGTTTGAATTGGGATGTCGGCTTTCTTAACACAGTCTCAGGACATTATCCATGTCTTGGTACCACTATCCAGTAATGCTTGGACAGTGTGGGTAAAGTGTTTCTTGATCTTGGGGTTGAATCAGGAGATTTCCATCTCGAGGCGGGTTTCTTGGGTCGTGGTAGTCATTGTAGTAGACTTTGTTGTGGAAGTAAGAAAGGATGGTTTATGTCCTTCTTTTCCGGGCGGATGAGGCCTCTTATATAAAGTCATGGGCTCAGACGCTCGCTCCAAGAATACCTTGCCCTAATCACGAGTTCTTACTTTGCATTGGCAGTCTCTCCACAGAGTCGTGGCAAGTCAATGGTGGGCAGTGCCTCTACCATCCGCTCGTCTGTGTGGCCCCTCTGATTTCCGAACTACTAGTGACTCTGGTCCGGGTTTCTGGCGGAGGCCTTTGCTTCCTTGCAGTATAGTTTTTATAAAGAGGATTTATTGCCGCGAACTAATTTTAAACACAGCTTGTAACCCTTAAAGAATAAGAAACGAGATAACAATTTCAGTCTTCCACAAGTGCCATAATTCTAGCTCTAAATGCTTCGCCAGCGGTCCCTAATTTTTGCCTTTTTTCACTCTCCCCTTCCGGATCCTTTCTCCCGGAAGATTTTTTCTTCTTTTTCCCCTCACTTGACCGTTCCGTCCCACCTGTTGCTCTCACCTTACTGGTCGAGAAGCATTCTTTCGTCCAATGACCTTCCCTACCGCACCGGAGACATTTATTCTCCTTTGCCCATTGGTCTCTTTCGGCCAGAAGACCGGCGTTGCCGGTAACTGGCAGGCTTGTGGTGATTCCTCGCGTTCCTTTCTGGCGGGTCTGGTGGGATTCCGTTCGCTTTTACGTGGCCGTGGTCGGCTGGGTATCTGGTTGTTTCGCCGGTTCTCGTTCTCGCAATATTTCTTTGCGGGCCTTGACTTCAGCGTCCTTCCTTCCTACCTTTCTTACCCAGGCTAACCAATCGGCAAAGTCCGATAGTTCTTCAATCGCAGCGGATAGTCTTTGTTCCAACGAGGAGTTTATTCCCGTGAGGATCATAGACTTCATGACGATTGGGCCAACTCGAGCGTCCCATTCCAGATTCTGCATCTCATTGATATAATCATCAATGGTGCCAGTTTGACGGAGCCTGTCCATCTTCTGCTTGGCCTGTTCTCGACTGGTGCGGTTTCCGTACTGGACGAGGAGTTCCTTCTTAAAACGATCCCAAGTACCGAGCTCAGCGTTTCTGCTTAGCCTTTCCTTAAAGTTTTGCCAGAAGTTAGCGGCGCTCCCGGTAAATTCCAGGGATGCCCAGAGGATTCGAGTCTTATCATCCCATATGACTCGGGGTTGGAGGTCCATCAGTATTTCCATTTTGTCTATCCATTGACGGATGTCCTCCTTGGCTTCGCCGGCAAAAGGAATCTTAGCCTGCTTAGGGGTTTCTCCCTTGCGATGGCTTCTAGGCTCCGGCGACTGCGTTTCTACTCGTCGGTGGTGCCTGTTCCTTTTCCGTCATCTTCTGTCTTCCTCGGAGGAGCTCGATGAGTCCGATGAATCGGGACTACTGTCTCTCCGGTGCCTTCTTCTTCCTCTTCCTCCACTATTTCCGCCTCCATGCCCTCCTCCCATTCCCTCACCTCTTATAGGCTCCTCCTCCCTCCTACGTTTACCGTGGGATCTTCTGGGTGGTGGAGATGGCTCTTTACGGCTCTTTCCTTTATTTGGTGGTGAGGGGGGTGGCGCTCTTCCTTCTCCTGCAGAATCGTCTACCGAATCCACTCGGTGCTGTTTTCCCTTAAAGGCTTTCAGGGCTTCCTTCAGCATCTTCTCCAGCTCTGGTTTGATTTGGGCGGGGATGGGAGTCGGCGCTCTTGGTGGTATGGCTTTAGCTTTCGAGATCGTAGTGCTGACTGCTTCCGGAACTTCTAGGGACTGTTGCCCTTGGATGAAGTTTACTAGGCAGTGGTCCTTTCTTTTGCTACCTCCAGCAGTTGCCTGAACTCTCGCTCATTTGAATTACATATATACAGAATCGATCGACTAAGGAACTAAAGGCGGTAGCTAGCTGCCCTTGTTGTCCTTCTACCATCTGGAACCTCCCTTGTAATTCTCCCACCAATTGTTGCCCTTCCTGGACGATTTGACCGTGTTGCCGCTGCCTGGCCATGGCTTCCGTTTGCAGGGCTAAGCCTGTCTGAGCGGCGAGACCGTGAAGATCCCGGAGGACTACCTCCGTTCGAGGGGCTCGAGGAGTTTCTTCCTCGTAGTAAGGTCCTCCGATTGATGAAGTCTTTCGCAGAATGGCAGTATCGCCATACTCATCCGAACCAGAGTCGCCACTGTAATAGTGGGCTACTCGCAGTTGGAGTCTCGAGAAAGGGTCGAGTGCTGGCGATGCGGTAATCCTCGCTCGCGGATCCTCTCGTGCCTTCGGCTTCAGCTCTGAGGCGTGTATCCCCGCTCCGGCGATGGTTGGGTGGCTCTGGGCGATGGCAGTGTCTTTGTCTCGCAGGATGATGGATTCTTCCGTGGTGGTGTCTTCCGGCGCTCGTAACGCGATCAGCAAGACTTCATTTGTCTCCTGATGTCTCCTGAGCCTCAGGAGACTCAAAAAATATCCAGGAGCCTCAGGAGACTCTCAGGAGACTTGGGAGACTGTTGGGAGACCACATACACAAGTAGCAGTTTGCTGATGGCTAGTGGGAGAGACATCTTTAAAGAATTCGATTGGGAGTTCGGGGGTGGTTATGCACTGAGAGGAGAAACTACCGAGTGCTAGGCCGTGAGAGTTTTACAGCGACGAGGATAGAGTCGGAGTTGGGTTGATTTCCTTGAAGGTGGCAATAATGTCGCTTCGGAGAAGCGCAGTGTTGGAGGTAGCCGCAGTAGAGATGTTCTGCGCTGCCTTTTGGAACGAGGAAGGAGGTCTGACAAGCGAAGCGAGGATGCATATACCGACTTCTTGATCACTATCTTCTTCTTTTCTCTTAACCAAGTGCCCGTGTACTGTCCGTACCTAGCAATCACACAAGGTTATTTGATAAGCGAAGCGTTGTCTTGAAGTGGTGGTTTGGTTTTGAGAGTTGCGATCGGATAAGGCACAATATAGTGTAAAGTCTCGCGCTTTCAACAAGTTGACGCTGATGCCCCTACCACACCAACTAAGTGTAAAGGCTTGCTTGACCGTCAACTTGGTATTTGTTCTTAAAGCTCTCTTAGGTCTCCAGTGCCCCTTAAAGTGTATTGTAATAGCTTAGCTCTATCGCACTAAAGGTCTCAACTGTGCTGGCTTCCCTCTTAAGCGCGGCATTCCCGATTCCTTTAGAGCAGCCCATATGGGTCGTAGCTTTCGCTGTTCCATATGGCCCTCGCCGGTCTCAGTCGGATTCCAGTCCGCTTTTTGAGGATAATGATTCCCCTAAGACTCCTGGAATCCTACTAGCTATTTATACATGAAATATCTCCTTAACCCCGCTAATTCTCCAATAGCAAAACTTCCGCAATGCCTTCGCTTCTGCTCCGGTTTCCTACGAGGTTGGGTAGAGAAATCTCTGCCTATGGCGTGATTGTGGTTGTATGTAACCCCGCTTTAGCCTCACCCGATCCTTGGCACCATCGTACTAGGACAATACCATTATCCGACTAGTAATCTAGGCGCCAAGCAATCCTGTAACAGCGAGCACGGTGCTCAAATCTTCGATTACATACCTCAGAAAATGTTCAGAATCTGGAGCTCCAGCCCAGGATAGTAGCACAGAACATGATTTGCGCTATGAGCTCGGACGTCTCATTCTTTGGGCTCACGAAGAAGGCCTTAATCCCGTCCTCGCTGCAGCAATAGCGGGGCATGGGAGCATGCATCAGCAAGACTTCATTTGTCTCCTGATGTCTCCTGAGCCTCAGGAGACTCAAAAAATATCTAGGAGCCTCAGGAGACTCTCAGGAGACCTGGGAGACTGTTGGGAGACTGCATACACAAGTAGTAGTTTGCTGATGTGATTAAGCTGCTACTGGACCGTGGAGCTGATATCAACTGCTCTAATGGAGGCAAAGGTCCCATGATTGTTGCAGCGGCGGCAGGACGAAGGGATGTGGTTAATGCCCTACTTTCCTATGGAGCAGATGTCAACGCATACAAAGAAGACAACAATCCCTTGCTTGCTGCAGTAACGGTAGGACTTACGGATATAGTTCAATTGCTACTTCCAGATTTTGAAAACACGAAGGGCGATTCCCATTAACTTGATTACCAAGTCCGAGATTTAAGCATTATTCAACCCTATGGAGATACAATCAATATGGCCCTGGCTGCTGCAGCGGAGGCAGGACATGAAGAGATAGTTGAGGTGATACTCAAGTACGGAGCCGATGTTGATTCTGACAAGAGAGGCATGACTCCATTGCTTTGTGCAGTGATGCAAGGAAATCTTCACGTTGTTGACCTGCTATTGATGGCTGGAGCCAATATTAACAACCGTGGAGATTATAACGCGAAAACAATTGCGAGAGAGATAGGACATACCCTGATTGCTGATCGGCTACGTGAAAACAGGTTTTAGGCTTCCTTTTGCTTCCCCTCGTAAGATTCAACCGCTAACTCTTACCCCTATATTAAGGCTGGAACAACTATCTGCTAGTCGTGTAAAGAAACCAGACGAGCAACTGATACAACTAGAATTAGGGGAGGGGCTTTCCGTTCACTGAAAGGCTCAAGTTGTGAATCAGATTCTGATATAGCGTAGATAGGATGAGATGATAAAGAACTACAAATTGAAGAAAGTGTACTAATAAAAAGTCTGAGGCTTCTGCCTCAGAATCTAGCCAGTCTGTAGGGGTTTCCATACTCGTTGTTGAGTTTCTGAATGGCTTCGTGAGATTACATCACTTGAGACTTGAGCGTTGCATCACTCAAAAAATCTCCACGTACCCGTGGTCACCACATACCCATAAGCGAGTCTAGGGCTTTAGAATGTTCTTCTTTGCCTAAAAGAAATAACACTTTGAGATAGCGATCATGCCCGAAAGCGCTAATAGGATGCCACACGTATATAGTATCGTAGTAGCTCAGATATGGCAAGACAACATCGGCAGGATATACTTATAATAGTTTGGTGTTATCTCCGCAGTTTCATTAAAGTTTGACGACTCTTTAAACCCCAACCTCCTCCTTACAGCCTACCTACTCGATCAATAGGCGCCAGCTTTTCCCGTATATTTGTTACATTGTCAACCACCTCATTTCATTGTGTGAGGAACACTCTGGCTATATAAATGAAGAGTGAGCCCCTCAACAGCTCCAATTGCCTAGTACCTTGTTGTCAAAGAGGTTCCAAATCTGACTCTATCGGCCATGTAAATGAATCTTTTGATTTGTTTTCCACACAGTGGGTTTTGATAAATGAATCCTTTAATTCATTTAGAGGGTATGCTTTTGTAAAAGGCACTTAGATTCATTTCCATGATGCCTTTTCATGATGCTTTTCCATGATTCCTTTTCCTCACCAATTTTCTGATGCTTTTCCTCTCTGGCGATTCAACACAGCTCGAATAGTGTATTAATATATTGTCTGATAGCTTAGGTGATAAGATGTAGGTTATGTAATTGTAATAGCCAAGGTTCAGTTTTTTGTGAGATTAATTCTTTTTTTCTTTTAAAGTTTATATGAAAAAGCACTTTAAGTGTACCAAATGGAACTAAGAATTCATTTTTTGATTCGTTTACCCATAGTAAAAGGTGCCTTTTCCATCGCTTTTTAATACCTTTAGAGAGCTATATAGTAGGTAGAGTGACATGGTGCAATAGCCAACACCAGAAACTGCGAAGCAACCGCGTTACACACACACAAAAGTCTTTATTTCTCGGGCTTCAAGCATCACCACCCACCCAAGACAGTATAACTCTATGACAGTAGACAGAGCTATCTATTTGTGTCTAAGAGTCTACTTATACATCAGCAAACTACTACTTGTGTATGCAGTCTCCCAACACTCTCCCGGGTCTCCTGAGAGTCTCCTGAGGCTCCTGGATATTTTTTGAGTCTCCTGAGGCTCAGGAGACATCAGGAGACAAATGAAGTCTTGCTGATGTACATCAGGAACAAGCTTTGGTCAACCTGCCCTGTCCTTCTATTACTATAGAAAGATAGACATAACCTCTTCTCCACCAGTCTCCTTCCCCGCTTCCTCCTCGCTTTTGAAATTTCAACACCAAAATCTGCTAAGCAACCAGGTTACACAGGTAACAAAGTCTTTAACACTTAGGCTTCAAGATGCCATCTCCACCCCCCCTATTTGAAAATCTTATCAGCGCCTCCATCAATAAGCATGATAAAGAACTCTTTGGTAGCCTTCACCAAGAATCAAACCCTTTTGCCTCGCCATCCATACAGCTTTTGAGTGAAGACCACCGACGAATCAAGGATTCTCTCACGCCTCTGCAGATCGCGTTGAAAACGCCTCCCTTCAAACCAGAATCCTCCGCCTCGAAGAATCAGTTGACTTGGCAGACTCTGTCAATTCATCAGCCCTCAGACACGCCGAAGAGACCTCCCGCTGCCTGAACCGCATCGAAGGTCAAGTTCTCAACAAACAACCCCCGCCCGCAACCCCAAAGGCAAAAGCCAAGGCTCCTGCCCAAACCCCCCAGAACCCCCCCCCTCCTCCCCCTCAGCAAGAACAAAACAGAGATAACCAGTTCACTGACATCGATATCATCGACCTTCATGGTAACATCCGCCGCGCGACATATGCCGAACGTGCAAAAATGGCCAAGCACTGCATGAAAAATACGAAATATACCCCACCCCCTCCTCACAAGA